>CM062805.1:198509325-199109325 GCA_031772625.1 Pinus tabuliformis | reverse complement strand
TGGTCAGCTTCCATTTTCACTGCTGGCTCTTTTCTAACAACAACATTATACATAGAATTTTGTACATCATTTTTCCCTGGGTCAACTTCTATCTTCACTATTGGTTCTTATGTAACAGCAGTGTTAACCGTAGGCTTATGGATGTTAGCTTCCCCTTCCTTCCCTTGGCTAACTTCCTCCTCCACTACCGGTTCTAATGAAACAACAGTGTCAGCCAAGGGCTCCTGTGTATCCAATACTCGATCACTTTCTGTGGATTGTACCATCTCGATTGTTGGTTCTTTTGTAACAACAACGTCCTCAACAGTTTCTTGTGTATCATCTTCCCATATTTCAGTTTGGGTCTCCCTCGAGGTCGTGTCTGCTACCTAGACCTTAAATCCTACTGCCACTAGCTTCTTAGCATACGTTGCGCACACATTTCTCGAAACATCTCGCTTTCTGGCCCAGTCCACAGCCTCAGCCAAAGTATCTAGCCCTAGGGCTCTTGGCTTTGCCTTTCCTTCTACTAGTTGTTCCCTCAGCTCTCTATTTTCCTTTTCTAGAATTTCAATTTTTGATAGAAAGGATTGGGTTTTTCTCTTACTCGGTGAAGAAGGTTACTCTGGCTGAGCCTGCTCCTCCTCCTTCTTCACTGCTACTTCTTTGTTCTTCCATGACTTGGACGGTTACTCTAGGTGCACGCAAACCCTTATCCTCTACTTTGGCCACCTATCACCAATTGATTTATCAACCAGACTCTTTCTAACCCTTACTGTCGAGCGCTGGGGTTGTTCCTTTGTCACTGCTGGAGCTTCCTCAGACATCTCGGTTTGCCTCATGCGGGTGGTCATGGGCCTCTTCCTCATGAATTCTTCCCAATCATTGCCATGGCTGCCCAAAGCGTCCAACACAATGAGTTTGATAAGGCCATGGTTGGTGACGCACGTTTCTGGATGCGCAGTTGTTTTCACAGCTACAGCCATATGCCTAATGTTTCCCAACAAGAAGTAAGGAAGGTTGACCAGCTGCTAATGTCGGAGGTGGTTTAGCAATGGAAAGTGGTAACTAAACAGATCTGTTGCCCTTCCCTCATAGGTAATGTACTTTATGAGGTAGAGTCCAACATCAGTCCATGGATAGGGGAGTGACAGTGTATCAATTTCCCTTCCTTTCTTTATCAGTGACTCTTCTTCTTGGAGGAAATCCCCTTTCAGTGAGGGGTCATTGACCATGCTGTTGAACCACCTCTTTGCTTCAACTGGTAATCCTGTTACTCTAGCAATCACCTCTTCCGTGACCTCCAACTTCAACCCCCTGACCTTTGTCTAGTTTCTCTCCAAATTCTTTGCAAATTCCATGGCAACACCACCGTTGGATCCTTCTAACCTCTGGAAGGATTCAAACCATCCTACATGCTTGAAAATCTAGCATGCTTTTGGGTAATCCAGTAAGGCTTTTGTGGACCCTGGCTTGTGCCGTATTGCTGCTCCACCCATTTCTTATGCAAATTCAATGTTGTTTCACCTCCTTCCCCCTTCCTCTAGATGCTCCAGGGTTGTTGAATCACAACTTAGTTGTTTCACCCTACACTCTTATCTTCCAGTTCTTTGAGCACTCTGAATGGGTATTTAGTGCTTCCAGCGGGGGTAAATGGTAGGGTGGTAGCGTGGCGCAGGTGAGGATTTTGAATTGGGAATTTTCACTTATGATTCATACTACACGGTCAATTTTCCTTATTAATGTTGAGTCATGGGAGGTCTCATCGAAGGTACACTTCCCCTTTTTGGCATAATTGGCATTAAGTAACAATAACTACCAAGTCATCGTGCCTTAATTGCATGATTTTTCAAATAATCACAAATCATGTGATGGTCATGTCACAATATGATCCCCCCCCGAGGCTTAAATATGATAGTTGTCCTTGGCCGTCAAAAGTCATGTTAAGTTTCCATAATTACCAAATAAAGCGAATTCAATATTACCTTTTGATGATGTACCTGGGTGACATGGGGTCAACTCGTGGGAGGCGTGACGCGTAAACCAAGCTTTGACAGTGAGACACGCAACTTAATTCTTATGACGAGGATCATGGTGATGTCTTCTTTTTATTACAATAAAATAAGTCATTTATTTTTGAAAAGTCATTAGCTGTTATAGGTGTAACATCCAAGATGACTAATATATATTATTTTAATTTCTACAAAAAAAAAAGAATAAAATATCATGTAACAACACTTATATCATAAGATATGCCCTGAAATAACAGATGTTGTAATTGAGTGTGTAACAACCACCACGAAGTGGTTTTCAACTGCTAGAAAAGGTCTCTGTTTGCGCCTAGGAAAGGTTTTCATAGCTAGATTATTATTATTATTATTATTATTATTATTATTATTATTAGAGTTTGAAGGTGTAACAGCCATGAGCCGTAGTTGATTTTTGGTTGTTACAATTATTCAAAAAATTAAAATTTTTGCAGCACAAGGGGGCTTTCCCCTGTTCCTGTAATCTGTAGATTCGAATTTGTGACAACGTTGACAAATGAACCCGTTGAAGCAAGTTTGTGATATAACCAAAGACGCTGCCCATTTGCATGCACTGGTGTCCTCGTACTGTCAATCGTCACCAAATTTATAATCCCATTGTCAAAGACTACATCTACCTCATAGGGACCTAACCATCTGGTGCATATCTTACCCTTCAAGTCTTAAAATCTTGAGTCATATAAGAGAGCCAAATCTCCTTTCTGGAACTTCTTCTTCTTCATGAATCTGTCATTCCACTTAGCTCTCTGCTGTTGGATAATCTCTATTTGCTGGATAGCAGCTAACTGTTTCTCCTCCAATTCATTGAGCTGGTTCAATCACTGCTATTGTGCTGTAGGAAAATCAAAATTGACCTGCAATGTTGTTCCTAGTGTCTTGATTTCAAATTTAATGGGGAATAAAGGGTTCTTATGATACACAAGTTCATATGGTGAGAATCCCGTGGTATTCCTCCATGTAGTCATGTATGCCCACAACACTTCTGGAAGCTTATCAGTCCAATTTCTTCGGTGACTGGCCATAGTCTTAGTAAGGGTCCCATCAATGACTTTGTTAGTGCTTTCCACTTTGTCATTGCTTGTGGATGATAAGGTGTTGTGATTCTATGATGGATTTTATATTTTTTGACCAACTCATGGATCTTATGAGATGTGAACTGGGGCCCTTCATCTGTGACTATCTCCTTGGGTATGCCAAACTGGACAAATATGTCTTCAAACAAAAATCCTGAGACAACTTGCTCCGTGGATCTAGTTAGTGCCTTCGCCTCTACACATTTTGTGACATAGTTAGTGCAGACCAAGATGTAAGATCTTTGTCTAGATGAAGGATTAATTGGTCCCACAAAATCTAGAGCCCATTTCTCAAAAGGTTCTAAGACAATTTGGGGTTTTAATGACATCTCATTTGATTGCAGTGGTTGGCCCATCCTTTGACAACTATCACATCCCTTCACAATTTCTTAGCATCATAAAATATTGTTGGCCAATAATACCCTATTTAAAGGAATTTGTATCATGTTCATTTGTCTACGAAGTGCCCTCCACAAGGTTTCTTGTGATAGGCTTTAAGGATATCAAAGACCTTATCTTCTCTAACACAACGTTGTTACAGGGAAAAGTGTCTACACAGAACTGCTTATCTCACTAAGGTGTGGTAGCTACCTTAGAAACAAACAAAGCAAAACTACTTTCATTTTTCCTTTATGAAATATAGATGAGAGAAGAACAAAGAAGACCAACCTCTGTCTTGCGCTAATCTCCTAGTGTGATTCTCCTCTCTCTTGATAGTCTTTCGCTACTTGCTCCCTTGTACGCCCAGCTTCATAGAGTACCTGTAAGATCACAGTAGCATAGCACTATACAAGAACATGAATCTATAATCATAAACAATCTAGGATCAGATGTAAATTGACCATACAAATGCATAAAACATAAATGACACAAGAGTATGGAGGAAAACTTGAATAGCTTTTATTGATAAATAAGAAAGAGCCAAGGGAGTTACAACCAGTTGTTTTGACCCAACATCATCCTCTCAACAAGGAAGCCCCTCTTCACCTCATACAAAGCTTAGATCACCCAACAATCTAATGTTGTCTCAAGAAACCCACAGCAATTCCTTACAATATGCAAAATTCCAGCCTCTGGATCTCTGGGATGAGGGATCCATATATAGATATCTGTAAGGGAGATGAGTCAGTTTGTGATTTGATTAGTGTCTTCCCTCTGATAGTTCTTGCTTCCACTTGGAGATTGATGATCTCTTACTCATCCTTGGTCGAATTCAGAGAGGCAAGTGTCACAGGAGAAGTTTCTGGAAGTTTCCATGCCTCTCCACCTCACGGAATGACAATGCCATTTGTCACTTCTCGCCCATCGCACCCAATAGAAGGGATTTTTTGAAATGTAATGCACCCACACAGTGTATTTAGGTGAGATGCAATGCACCTTGCCTATGGAGTAGCTGAAATGATCATATTTTGACCAGTTCTGAGCAGTTTTTCATGGAGAACTTCTGGGAGAAGTTGTAATCAGTTGACCTTGTTCCTTTAGGGGTTAGAACAACACTTTTAGGGACTTAGGAGCCCTTGGTTTATGGACATTTCATGCTTGGGGTTGTAGTGCCCAAAAATGTCTATAACAAATGTCTGATCTAGAATTCTAGTCCAGTGTGATAGAGATTCCCATCTCTCCAGGTATATGTAGCACTTTGCTGTATGATCTTTCTTTTCTCCTTGGAGGACAAATATTGTGGAAACTTCCCTGTAGTAAGATAATTGGCTATATCTACATACCAAGGTGAGTAAGTAGAAATAGAAAAAAAATATTCATCAGTGAGAGAATCCTCAGTCAGAATGCAACTATCATGAATAGTTAGCCTAGAAAGAAATTTAGATACTACATTATCTTTTCCAAGCTTATCTACAATAGTGATGTCAAATTATTGTAACAACAATAACCAACGTGTAATCCTACCATTGGTAATTGGCTTATTCATTAAAAAACGAATGGAAGAATGGTCAGTGTGTACAAATACTTGATACCTAGTGATATAATGTCAGAATTTATTGATGGCATGCATCACTGATAAGAACTCCTTCTTGGTCACTACGAAATTGAGCTCAGTCAGGGTTAGATTTTTGCTTATTTAGTAAATAGCATAAGGTTTCTTATCCTCCAGTTGGCCCAAAACAACACCTACAACAATATCAGATGCATTTGTAGCTATGTGAAATGACAGTTCCTAATTAGGTCCTCGCAAGACCAGATCCGCTGATACACAACATTTCAGATTTAAAAAGGACTTCTCACACTTCCTTGTCCATAATAAATAAACATCCTTCATCAGAAAGGAAAATAATTACGATGCAATTTTTGAAATTTTTTCTATAAACCTCCTGTAATACTTTGCATGCCCCAAAAAACTACGTACCTCTTTTTGTGTTTTGGGGGTTGGAATTTTTAGAATTACCTCTATTTTTGTAGGGTCTAGCTTGATTCTGTTAGTAGAAATGTAGTGTCCAAGCACGATCCCTTCAGTCATCATCATGTGACATTTTTAACTGTTGAAAGCAACATTAATGTGTACACACCGTTCCAACACTTTTTCCGGATTGACTAATGTTGTTTCAAAAGCATCTACATAAGGTGTAAAATCGTCCATGAATATTTCGAGGCAGTTGTTCAACAAGTCAGAAAAAATTCCCTGTATTTCCCTTTGAAAGGTTGCTAGCACATTACAGACTCCAAAAGGAGGTACTTTGTATGCGTAGGTTCCCCAAGGACAAGTAAAGGTCATTTTATCCTAGTCTTCTGCGGAAATCTATATCTGATTGTAGCCACTAAATCCATCCAAAAATGAAAAGAATTTATTTCCGAAGAGGGTATCAAGGACTTGATCTATAAATGGTAAAGGAAAATGGTCCTTCTGAGTGGCCTTATTGAATTTTTTGTAATCAAAACAAACTCTCCACTTGTTATTCTTTTTGGCAACGATGACAAGCAATGACACCAACTGACTGTAAGATATTGGATAAATAAAATTAGAACTCACGAGTTTTTGTAGCTCTTCTTTCACCACATCCTTTAATGCAGGGTTCATGCAGCACTGTGGTTGTCTAACTAGTTTGTAGCCATCCTTCAAATAAATACACTGAGTGCATAGGGTAGGGTGGATCCCTTTCATATTGATATAGTCCCATGCAAATTCCTTTTTGTATTTCTGCAACAATTGTAATAGCAGTTGGTTTTGCTCGGCAATCAGGTTGGGGTTAACATTAAAAAATATTCCAGATTCTATCTCAATTGGACTACTCTCAATATTTCGAGTAGTTCTCATTTGTTCAAAATTTATATCATCCACCTCTTCTTCGTCATTCACATTCTTAACATAAGCGATAGAAAGTGAGTTACTAATAAAACCATTAATGACATCATCTTCTATCTCATTTTTGAAATATTGACATTTCCCTAGAGTGAGGAGTGGCAGGGAAAGATCTGAATTAGGCTCAAACTCATCCCACCAAGGGTTGTGTACATCCATATTTGATTTTGGGGGTAAATATTAAGGTTACTTGTTTTCTTGCCATTTGAGATCACCATAGATCCAACCTGCAACCTATAAATGCATCCGCAGTGGCAAGCCAAGGTCTTCCTAGGATCAAAGGATGCCCCCCCAAATTGGATTCGCGCTGTAAGATAAGAAATTCAGTCGGATATCTCCAGGAAGCTATTGTAATCACTATACCCTCTAACAATCCCTCAGGTTTAACATGGGACTTGTCTATGAATTCAAGTATAGTAGGAGTATGTCTAAGTCCCTGTAGCCTGAGAGCGATAAAGTGGTCCTTTGTCATTACATTAATGGCATCCCCGAGATTGATCAATGTGTTGTTTGTGGGCTAATCATTAATGTAGACAATGACCATAGGATTTCCTAGATCATTGTACTTATTTAGGAGAGGCTGAGCATACATTAATTTAGATAATTTCCCCATCACATGTATGGTGGCACGGTCTTTAGGATTCCTCCTAGGTTTCTTGATGCACAAATCTCCCACTGTTTTAGCATAAATAGGTACTTCTTTAAGGGCTTGTAGCAAAGGAATTCGTACATGCAAATTTTGCAACTCCCTAAGAAAATCATATTCGGGTTGTGAAGTCATCCTAGGTTCATCCAATCTCTGAGGATACAGAGGGTCCTCTGTTACAACAGTCGAATCTGTTGTTATAGGGGTTTTAGCCTTCCTCGAGTTGGCTATTACAGCAGTAACAGTTCTTCGCAGATAAGTTGTTGCAGATGTAACTGTTTCCTCTATATCAGTTTTTGTAGGTGCAGTAATAGCCTGAGAGCCTCTGTCATCTCCTCTAGATGGTTCACATTCCTCCTCTGTAATGATAGGGGAGTGACTTGGTTTGATTACCTTGCCCAATCTTAGTTGTATTTCGTTAATTTCCACGGGGCTAATAATGTAGGTTTGGAAGGTAGTTGGAGCTTCTATGCCCTGAGCTGCTTTATTATTTGTATTTGGGTTAGGTTTCACAGGTAGTTGGGGTTGCACAGGTGGTGGAGGAGCAGGAGCTTGGAAAGGAAGTAATTGCAGCTGCTCTTGCATAGCTAGTCTAGGCAGACATAAATTTTAGGTATTTCCTCTCCAATTCTGGTTCCAAGGATATGGTTGAGGTTGAGGATATTGAACAGGAAGAGATGGAAACCACTGGTTCTAGGGTGAAGGAAACTGTGCTAAAGGAGGGGTAGGATATTGTCATGGATATTGTTGAGTATTATATGAATTGAAAGAGGAAAAGTATTGAGACATACTTGGAGGTTGTGGTTGTCATGGCCTCCTTGGTGCAATGAAATAAGAGGAATACACTTCCTCGCTTGGTTCTCCAAGCACTACCCTTAGTCTAGGAAGCTCCGTACATTTCCTTGTCGAATGCTCCAGCTCGAAAATATTACACAAGATGATGTTGTTCAATTTTCATTCCCTAAAAGGATGTTTCTTCTGACAATTCAGACATAAAATAGCTAGAGGTATGTTAGGTTCTGCTTTTCTCTTCTTAATTTGTGATGTCATTAGCTGGGAAGAGAGAGTACTGAGGATATCAGTCTTGAAATTTTTGAAAAAAATCCTGATCTCCACTCTGCTTAATCCTCCACTTGCATATTTGTGTATTCAGGTAGAAGCATCTCAAATTGTATTCCTCCCCTTGGACGATCCTCGAGAGCATCCTAGGCAGAGATTTACAATTTTAGCGAATGGCTCTTGCGATATGTCCCCTTTTCCTAATAGTTTCAGGATTTCAAGATAGTCATCCCTCATTCCCTTGATAAATATAGTCTTCAAGATTTATTGGTCTAAATTGCTATGTTTAGACCTCTGCAAATTATAGTGGAACTGTTCCACATAATATTCCAAGCTTTCATCCTCCTTCTGTGTCATTCTAAATATCTCCTCCCTTAAGTCCCTAATTCTCCAATAGTCCTGGTACATTGATAAGAACATCTCCTTCATATCATTCCATGTTCGAATAGAAGCGAAGCCCAATCCCATGAACTATCTCAAGGCTACCCCTTTTAAAGTAGCAGGAAAGAGTTTTAATTTTTGAGCATGTACGGCATAATCATAACTTTTGCATAAGACATCAAACTCAAATAGAAAGGTGTATGGATCTTCCACAATCATCCCCTGAAATGATGGTAAGGATGATAGAGTAATATTTTTCATAGGAGCTTCACCTCTGATATCCCCAATTGGGAAGTCAAACATGGTGATAGTAGCATACGTTTTAGCATTGTTGTCATTGTTGTCCCCCATGACTAATTCTTCTAATCCTTGTTGTAGCAGATGTCCTTCAAATTGTTCTTGTGATGCCCTTGTAGATGTGATTATTGCCTTAGATATCCCTGGGGCTAGTTGTTTCACTGCACTACCTATATCTAGATAATGGTAAACCAACGGGTGATTTTCCATCTCAGGCGTTCGATTTTCTCCATTTGTTTCCCCTTGCCCGTCGATCTTGAAGTTCTGGCTACTAGCTTCCCCTTCCTGCTCATGAATTGGATTCTTGAACTTAGGGGTATGGGTGCTAGATTTAGAATGATATGGTCTCGAGATAGAGGAATCAGAGGTCTCTTATTTCGCTATGGGAGTAACGACTTTCTATGGCCCTATTTTTCTTGCATCCCTTTGAGAGCTGGATTGTTTTTTTCCTGCCTTGGAGATTAGTTCCTGGATAAATGTCTTCCTTCCCAAATCTACACTCTTCCTTTCCTTTTTACGACCTATTTTTCCTGTGACTAATTAGAGTGGGGGGTGATTTTAGTATCTCTGTAATTCCTACAATTACATGCATGGACCCTGTGTGTATTAACTCACACCCTAAGTGTCTCAGTGTTTGACAATGGTGAGCAAACCAAGGTATGTTAGAGCAATGCACAGGTTCTTACCTCTCGTCTTACCACCCAGCAACTGAAGATCTGAAGACGTGCTAAACAAAACACCAAAATTCCCTAAGTTCCATAGTAATCACAATGTTGAGCCTGCCAAGGTATGTTAGAGCGATGCACAGGTTCTTAGCTCTCATCTTACCACCCAGCAACTGTGGACCAGGGACACTATATATCAAACAAACAATTTGGCTAATTGTATCGTCAAATGCCATCCCCAGCAACGACACCAAAATGTAGTGTTTTTTCAATATGCTATGAAACCAGCTCACAAAAAGATAGAAAATATAGATCAATGCCTTAGAATTTAGCCTCTTCGAGGGGGCAACGTCCTTTACATTATACAAACGAACAATTATTGTATGATTCAAATGACAAAACCTCCTTTCTATATATAGGAGTCTAAGGGGTCACAATATAACCAAGCCGACCTAACAATTATAATATAAAGGCACAAAAATAACAATAGAGGGATTCTATGGGGCACAGTAATAACAATATGGGGACAATAGGGGCATAACAATATTAATAAGGGATACAAATACAATATTAATGGGGGCATCACTAGTATTATAGGGACCTAACATGCGCCTCTCCTTCAAAAATGTGTTGTCCTCAACGCTTGAGTAGTTCTAGATGCTTATGTATAAAATTCTCATCCTCCCATGTGGAATCTTCAGTGGATAAGTTCTTCCACTTGATGAGATACTATGAATGGATCGATTTCATAGTTGTCGAGTTCTTGTTTCTATGACTGCTTCTAGTTCCAATATAATTTTTCCTTCCTCATCAAGTTATGGAAATATTGTTTGAACTAGGAGCTTGTCACCTATAACCTTCTTTAACATGAAACATGGAAAACTAGGTGCACTTGAGAAGCTGTAGGAAGCTCCAATTTGTATGCCAAAGTACCAATCTTTTGCAACACCTTGTACGGACCATAATACTTTGGTGACAATTTGTTATCCTTCTTAGCTTGCTTGAGGGACATTTGTTTATATGGTTGTAGCCCTGGGAATACCCAATCACCTACGTCAAGACTTCTTTCAATGCGATGTTGATCTGCCTGTTGTTTCATTCTATTCTGCGCTAACACGAGGTTATCTTTTAAGAGTTGGAGAACTTGTTGTTGATGATCGATGTGATGTTCCACTGCTTGAACCTTAGAATTTTCTCTTAAATATGATGTAATGGATGGTGGCTGATATCCATAAAGTGCCATAAATGGGGTCATTTTTGTTGCAATATGGAAGGAATTGTTATACCACCATTCAGCCAGAGGCAACCATTTGACTCATTGTGTCTATTTATCAGATACAAATCAATGAAGATATCCTTCCAAACATTTGTTTATTATCTCTGTTTTCCCATCATATTGAGGATGATAAGATGAGCTATGAGTTAAATGAATACCAAGACAAGAAAATAATTATGTCCAAAAATTTCCTATAAAAATGGGATCTCTGTGACTTACAATAATCTTTGGGTTTCCATGTAGCTTTTGAATTATTTCCATAAATGCCATAGAAACTGTACTAGCTTTAAATGGATGTGATAATGCACAAAAGTGTGCATACTTGGTAAGTCTATCAACTACCACCATGATGACACTCTTTCCCTCAGACTTGGGTAAACCTGTGATAAAATCTATTGAAACCTCCTCCCAACATTGGCTTGGAATGGATAAAGTTTGTAATAGACCAGGTGTCTTAATTGTTTCAACTTTATTTTGTTGGCATACTAAAAATTCCACCACAAACTTTTGAATATCTGATTTAAGGCCATCCCAAAAACTTTCCTTCTTAACCTTGTTGTAAGTTTTTAAAAATCCTAAGTGCCCTCCTAAGGGAGAAGCGTGCAATTCCAGAAGAATCTTTTGTTTGAGTTGGGAATTATTACAGAGGTATAAGGGATCTTTGTACCATAACGAATCATTTTTCTAGCTAAATGTATTAGATGTACTAGAATCTTGTTGTAACTTTCAAATAAGTTCCCACACTTCTTTGTCATTCTTCCATTCCTCCCTTGCTTCGTTTATCCAATGTGGTTTGATAATAGAAATGGCGCACAACAATGATTCCACATCCTCATCCTTTATTAAGAGTGCATTTTCCACAACATTTTTCTTACCTTTTTTGTATATGATTTCAAACTCATAACTGGTGGGCTCCAGTATTGTAGCAATAATGCTACAACTCCTGGAGCTTCCTTCTCTAATTTTATCAACCCGGTAGTTCGTAACAAACTTGGAAGCGACAGTGCTGTATGCACAGGTACTAGCTCTTGCCGCAGCTGTCACTTGGTCAGCTGGCACAAGTCCCCTAGGGCTCAAGCCAACTTCTATGAGCTCTTAGAAGAATCTTTTTAACCGATGAACGAAAGCTAACTCAAAGGAAATTAACCTACTGTAGAAAGGAACTGAAAGCCAACAAGAAACACAAACCCTAGCAAACCCTAATTCTACCAGCTATTCCTACTGATGCAAAGGTGGGAATGCAAACTACTGAAAGAGATGCCATTACTTCTAGGAAGGTGAGATGCATGTGTCTAGACTACTTTGATCTGAAGAGAACATATTTTTGTATTTTTGTTTAAGTTGTTGGAATTATTATGCATGTGCTTCTAACTGGATCTTCACTGTGCAGGGGTAGATCAAAGGGGGAAATGCTTGGAAGAGGTCAAGAAGGCTCAGAGAGGGTCTAAGGAGTCCCTAACATCCTTTCAGAGAGTTTCACAAAGTTTGGATGCCAAGCAACCGTGTTTATGAGCTTCTACAGGAAGTCTGTAGGGGCTCTACAGGATGTTCATAATTTCTATAGGAAGTTCAGTAATTCCTACAGGATATTCTACAATCGGATTTTTTGGGTGATGGATGAGTGGAAGAGGTTGCATGGATGGATAGGGAGGTAGGAGGGGAGTTTGTAATGACTCAGCGATAGAGAGATGAGATGAAGAGGGGGTGTGCAAAGCTAGGTTGTCTTAAAGGAGGGTAGAGGGAATGGAAGGCCGAGAAAGTGGGATAACGTGGGTGGTAGAGTAGCTGAGAGACAAGGGGCCTAATTGGAAGATGAGTAGTTGGCCTGGGCATGGCTTAGAAAGACAAGAGAGTGAGGGAGTAGTGCTGCATAGTGTAAATGAAACAAATCATCCACGTCATGCACATAACCGAAATATTATTAACCTATTCTAACTGTTTAATAAAACCAATGAACAGCAGCGTTATTTCTAAGGAGAATCATGCATGGTACTGAAACAAAGAAACATTCCAAGAGATATGAACGCATGGACACTTCTACAAACAAAAATATTGCATCAAAGATTGCATGAATTTGTAAATCAATGTTTTTGGTGGGCAGCCCTATCTGCAATTCCAGCCCCTAGAAAGAGGTGAAAATGAGTGTGCAGGAAACCCTGTTTTAGAACTTTTATCAACTCCAATCTCTTCACTCTACTCTAAACAGCTAAAGAAATTTTGTCTTTATGAGAATGACCTACTTTAACCACACCAAGAAATCTAACTCAGCAAACTGCATTCTAAATGCATGTAAAGGAACAAAACCATAATGCTGAAAGAAAAAGATAACAATACAAAGGAAGGAGGCCTTAGGCTCTTAGGTTGGGCCCAACCCCGAGAGCTATGGCTCCTTTAAGAACTCAGAACTGAACTCAAATCTGCCTGCTTTCCATTAAAAGATAATAATCATAAGTCAAATAACATGCCAATAATGGGTACAAAAGAGCAAAACAGAGCTAGCAGCTCGTAGTCCAGAATGTGCAACAAGGTTTCAAAAGTCCTTTTCGAAGGCTAAAGCCCTATCATTTATACATCTCAAGGCCCCAAGCTGGCCTCCTAAATCAGTGGGGCTTGGCTGACCAAACTAAGAGTGAATTGCTGCTTCCTCAAAATCCGTTTGGCTGCCTTCTAGATCCGGTTGTGGTGGCTGTCAGAGCTCGGAGTTAGGGGTGAAAATCCTAAGGAAGGCCATTTAATGCTGTGGACAATCCTCGTACGAATCCTCAACCCCATCCTGGCTGTCTCCTAGCCCTCATCTGCGTGGTTTTGCTCCATTAAATGTCAAAAAACCTGAAATAAGCACGTGTTAGCCACCTAGGAATAGTGACTGCCCTTATTCGTACAAATGACATAAATATACTAAAAAATGATGCATAAGTTATGAAAAATGAAGGGTTGAGCAAGGGTAGTTAGGCCAAATGAGCCCAAAATGTTACCAAATTTGGGGCTCATCATGAACCCCCAGCTAAAATGATTGCTCATCCTTGAGCAACTAATCCAGCTCCTCGTTCTTCATTGCTTTCACTGCCACCCTCACATCCCAGGCTTCTGAAGTGGTCTCTTCCTCACTGGCATGGAACCCAGCCTTCATTTCCACCTCTTCCCACTGCTTTTTCTCTTCTTTTTCTGTGCTGCCTTCCATCAATCCTAACAGCAGTGGTGGGCTTAGCTTGAGGCCAATCCAACTGGCTTGAAGGTTCTGTATGGACTTTTTGTAGAGGGGCACCCGTGCTAGAGCTTCCCTCATTCGAGTTGGAGTATGGTATTCTCTGATTTTAAGGCTGTGGGACAATGAGTTCCATCAGCGGGTGCAAGCATGAAAATAGTTGTCCCCTAATAGTCGCTCCATATCCTCGAAATGTGCTATGGCTTGTGCCTGTGGATCCATATATTTCAATAAAGTTTGAGGGTTGGTGGCTAAATGTTGGTGGGCCGATATCAACGCAGTGGGATCCCCTGGCTCTGCTCTGATCAGCAGTGGCTCATGTAATTCTCGGTCCATGACTTCCTTGACTTCTGCTGCCCTCTTCTCTTCATGGTTCAACCATGAGGCAAATGCCATCAATTGCATATCCCCTACAACTGTGTTGGGATCCCATGTAGTCACATTAGGAAGGGCCAAATTATGGAGATAAAACTCCGAGAGTTTGGCCTTATCCTCTGATGAGCTGCTATTACATAACGTTGTGAACTGCTGGGGGTCTTGGAATTGGCAGATACCTCTCTGTGCCAATGCATTTATCTGAAATTGCAGCCACTGGTCTCGTAGGTATAGGCCATAGGATTTGGCCGGCTATCTGCATTGTAGAGCATCCATGGCCCAACTGGCCATGCAAGCCAGTTGTGCCTCTTTTTGCTGCAACTGCTGTTTGAGAGCTTGTATCTCGATTTGTGCTTGCAGTTCCCCTTCCTGTAGATGCGAGGTTGGCTCCCCAAGACCGACTTGCAGTCCTTCTCTGCCTTGATGTTCTGTTGTAGTGTCCCCTAAGGATTTGCCCTTTTCCTTCTTCAGCTCCTGTAGCTGCAGTCTAAGTTTCTCGTTCTCTTCCTGTAGGAACACCCGCTGGCAGTTTGCCACGTGTTTGGCCATAGCTAATTCTTTTCGTGCCTCCTTGAGTTGTTCCTCCAAGGGGCCTATATCAGCCACTCCTTTTGATTTAGCTATTTTCATCCACGTGTGAGTTCTCACTCTTTCTTCCTCCAACGCAAAGAAAAGTGGCACAGTGAATTTCTGTGGTATAATTTTTCCAGCTTCTAAGAAGTTATAATATAAGCTCAGACTTGGCTGGGGACTAGGCTCCAGAATATGCTCTTTCTCTTCTTCTCTTGGTGGCTCTACTTTGTCTTCCCTAGGTGGTGACGAGGGTGCCTCTCCCTCCATCCTCTCTGTCTCCTTAAGCCGGGCCAAGGTTTCCTATAGAGCGGCCTCAGCATCCTGTAGTCGGTCTTTTGAGGCCAACCTGTCCATTCTTTCCTTCCAAGTAGTTGTCTTTGGGCTCCCCCTCTCATAAGTGACTGATATCTTTGAGGGGGACCTCTCCCTTGGTGAGGTAGGAGCATCCTCTATAGTAATTGGGCTGCTAGATGGGGGCTGTGGCCTACCTGTTTTGATTCTCACACTTCTCCGGGCTTTAAAATACAGAGGGATCTCCCTCTTTCGCTTTTCCTTCGGCTTAGGAGGTGTACTGAGGGTGGCCAGCACGGCTGCTGCCTCCCTTGCAAGAATTTCGTCTCTCTTTTCCTTTGGTTTTCCTTTCTCAGGGCTTCCTTTAGAAGGCCCTGTATCAGCTGATTTCTGGCTTCTTGTAGAAGCCGGTTTTGGTTTTCCTGTAGAAACAGGTGGCACCGTTTTAGCTTGTTTGACTGCGGGTGCTTTGCTTTTTGACTTGGTTGAGGCTGCTGTCGAGGTGCCTTTACTGACGTGGACTTGCTCAGTCCTGTCCACCCTACTTTGTAACCTTTTCTCCCTGGGTGTCAATGTGGATTTGTCATCCTTCTCTTCGGCAACCTTTTTCTCTTGTTTCCCTTTTTTCTCTTCCTTCGGTGCTTTGGCCGTGGGTTCTTGGCCTTTCCCTTTCTTCTCTGTGCGTACTGACTCCTTTTCCTCGCTGCTGGAGGAGGTGAGCTCCTCGGTCAACATTTTGATATCGCCATCCTTAGTTAGATTCCGGAAGGCTTCCCACGAGAGAGGGACTTTGTATGTGTGGAGTGCATCCTCCACGAGGAGCTTAATGAGCCCATGATGAGCTACCTGGTCTGGCGTGCCCTCTCGTAATTTGGTGGCACATTCAGTCATAGACTGCAGGAGGAAGTAGGGAATACTTAGTTTGCTTTCTGCAGGTAGGTCCATCTGATGCCTTAATTCTGTGAGTAGCCGGAAATGGTACCCATATACAATGTTGAACCGTCCTTCGCATGTGATGTATTTCATAATTTGGAGGCTGACCTCACTCCAAAGTGGCTGTAAACTAGCTCTGCGCACCCCGTTCTTATCCTCTGAGAATTGCTCCTCTGGTGGGAAGAACTCCTTTTTAGCCTTTTGGCCTAATTTCCTCTCCTCCTTGTCCCACGGTACCCCCATTGGGAGCTCAGTGACTCTGCTGATGAACTGTGGGGTGAGTCTGAGACTCAAACCCCTGAAATTGACAGTGGCCAGCGTTTTTGATTTTGGCTTCAGAGCTCGCAAGAACTCCTCTGCCACCTCATCATCATAACCTTGAAGTTTGTCGCAGAACAACATCCATCGCGCACGAGTGAACAGTTCCACCACCTCAGGGTTCTCCCTTAGTTTCTTCGAGTTTGTCAGTTCCTTTCTGATGAATCCACCCGGCATGGTGAAAACCTGCTATGTTGGCTGGAGGTGGCGGGTGTGTATCAAAAGATGGCCTTTCAGATTTCTTTGGGACAAAGCATAGAACTACGCCTCTGTCACATACACAATTCGTGAAGATATTCGACAGATGAGCCTTGACAGGGGCTCAATTATAAATCACATCCGGTAGAAAACCCCACACATACTTCGACGACAATTCATGCAAAAGGAAGACGACGCTTGCAATTTTATGCTCAGACTGTAGTTTTACATTTTTGAAGACGTTGACTTCGCCACCCTTTAAACCAATTGCATGGGAGGAACAGGTTCAGGCTTACCTTTTCCAATTCGCCACCTTTGACGTGAAGGGACCAATTTTCCTCGTGGCAGTGAGCTTCCTGTAGCGTAGCTTTCCTGTAGAAGTAGCGCACGGGTTCTGGAGAGCATGGCAGTGGTGCTGCGCCTTCTGTGCCGCTACCAGACGTTCGAACAAGTCGAAGACTTGGGGTAACGAGCTTCAGAGAAATTCGGACGCTCACTCAACTTCAAAACGACTGATGATAAATGAGTGGAGTGGCGATCTAGCCGGTGGATTTGAATCCCTATGGAATTCGTGGCACGGGGGTGAGCTGTCCCTGCCGGACCATTGGAAGACGTCACCTACTCATTTCACTGCAAATCTCCCTGACTGCCGCATCATTCCCCGCAGATCCGCCGCTGCCATTTCCGTTAAATCGCCGCTTCTCCCCGACTGGACATTCCTCACGTGTCTGTTACCCGTTTTGCTTGCCACGACCACCACTTTCCAAATCCAACTAGACCATCTGACTGGTCGTCGTGGCCAGTTGAATGGCCATTCGACTGCTCAACCCGTTCATTTCCATACTTGCAAACATTCTAGAGTAGTATTCATGTAATTTGACGAAAGAAAGGGTGAGGCACTTACCTGTGTGGCCGCGACATGATTTTCAGGTTTCAGGACGATGGTGATCAGATTTGCTCGTTGCTGCTTCATGCACAGGCACGGGGATTCCTCTTCGCAGACTGCTGATGATGACAAAGCTTGTGACTCGGCTGCGGGTGGTGCATGTGCCCGCTCTGTGTGTTGCAGGCGCTTCGATGGTGTACACTCTAGCTGGATGAACTGCTACGGGATTCCTGTAGGATGTCCTGTAGCAGTTCTTCCTCCTCGGGTGCATGCTGAGACAGTGGAGACGGTGGCATCACAGTCACGATCGTAGGACCCTCGGATGGCTTTGGATCAGTAGTGCATGGTGTCTCTGCAACTTTTTATTTATTTATTTATTTATTTGAGAAGCGCTTCCTCTGATAATTCAATGTGTTGTTTTGACTGTGCAGGTATTTCCATTGCATGGCAACTGGGGTGGTAGAAGGAGGTGACAACAGTGCGTGATGGAGACAATATTAACTTGCATGCCTCCGTGCCGGACCTCGGGAATTAGATCTCCCCACACAATTAGTTTTGGGCCGTCCAAAACTTCTACAAGAAGTTTCCTGTAGAAATACAGAACTTTCTGTAGAAAGTCCTGTAGCTTCCTGTAGAAGACTAAACTGTGATCAGATCGTGCCTAGACCTTGGAGAAGATGAGTGTTTCTGGAGGGGGTGCTGGTGAGGTCACCTGGTAGCATAGTAAGGACCCTTGTCTTTGAGTTGAGGGACCTCTTTTCCTTCATAGAATACTTGCAACCTGCATGCATTGCCACATTGTGAACTTGCTGTCCCCGTTTTTTTTTTTTTTTTTTTGAAAGACAGCAGGGGCGCCTCCATGAGGTTTTCACCCTTACCATCTACCTTGAGCGCCTCGAAGAGGTTTTCACTCAAGGGTCTTTTTTTCAACCATTTTCAGAAAGATAGTAGGGACGCCTCAATGAAGTTTTCACCCCTACCATCTGCCTTGGGAGCCTCAGAAAGGTTTTCACCCAAGGATCTTTATTTTTATTTTTTATTTTTTATTTTTTTTAAGATCTTCAAGGTATGCCCAAAACAGAGGCAGAACCCTGATCTATGACCAGCACTGATTTTTCCACAATTTTGATGAATTCTTGTCTTGAGAGAGGTTTCCTGTAGATCTTTAGTCGATGCCCATTGACAAGCATAGGGATGGCCTCCTCGTAAATGGTCTGAATAAGAACAGATCCATTGTCATTACATTTTTCCACTGCATATGGTCCCAACCATCTGGTTCTCAGCTTCCCCTTGAAATCTTTATGCCTGGAATCATACAACAGTGCCCAATCTCCCGGCTAAAATTGCTTGTCATTGAGGTGTTGGTCATGCCACACCTTCCTCTGAAGTTGAACCACTTCTGAGTGAAGAAGGGCCTGCATTCGGTGCTCGTCCAATCCATTCAGCTGCAATAACCTTTCTTGTTGGGCATGGCTGAGATCTAGGTCCAGCTGGGCTGCCATCCTCAAAGTGTTGTACTCGAATTCAATTGACAGCAGAGCTCTCTTCCCATAGACCAGCTCATAAGGTGTGAAGCCGGTTGTGGTCTTCCAAGTGGTGTTGTAAGCCCATGTGGCCTCAACCAGGCGATCTGCCCAATCTTTTCTACTGCTGCTCACCACCTTAGTCAAGATCCCTTCCAACGCTCTATTGGTGACTTCCACCTGCCCATTTGCTTGAGGATGATAGGGGTGGAAGTCCTATGCTTGATTTTGTGATGAGCTAGTAGGTCTTCGATTAAGTTGGAGGTGAACTGGCTTCCTTGATCGGTGACTAACTCTCTTGGGTAGCCAAATTTGTAGAAGATGTTTTCTCTTAAGAACTCGGCCACCTTTTCTTCTGTCGCTACCTTGATTGCCTTGGTTTCTGCCCACTTTGTTAGGTAGTCTGTGCACACAATGATGTAAGACCTCTGCCTCGAAGGAGGATTGATTGGACCCACAAAATTCATACCCCACTTCTCAAATGGCTCAAGAGTCACTTGAGGTTGGAGAGGCATTTCATCCCTTGGAGTCGGTTTCCCCATCCTTTGGCATCAGTCACACTGGCTGATATACCTTCTGACATCTTGATGAAGCGTGGGCCAATAGTAGCCTGCCTGGAGGATTTTGAAGGTAGTCCTCTTTGTTGCAAAATGTCCTCCACAAGGCCCGTCATGACAAGTGAGGAGGATATCAAAGACTTCCTCCTCCCTTACACAACGCCTTAAGATCTGATCAGGGCCAAGCTTGAACAGGTTGCCCCCGATCCAAGTGAATGAGGCACTCTTTCTGACGATTCTGCTCTTTTCTCTTGAGGATAAGTGCGGAGGGAACTGTGCTGAAACAAGGTAGTTTGCTATATCAGCAAACCATGGAGAGAGTACTGAAATAGCAAACAGATGTTCATCGGGCATCTGGTCATCCACTATTCCATCGTCATCTGCAGGTAAATCAAATCTAGACAAAAAGTCAGCAACAACATTTTCTTTACCTGGTTTGTCAACGATAGTCAAATCAAACTGCTGCAACAAAAGTAACCATCTAATAATACGAGCATTCACATCTGGTTTATTCATTAAATATCTAATTGCAGCATGATCAGTATGTACAAATGTTTGATAGCCAGTGATATAATGTCGAAACTTGTTCAGTGCATGGACCACGGCCAAGAATTCTTTCTTAGTTACAGTGTAATTCAGTTCTGCCTTGGATAAGTTTTTGCTGACAAAGTAAATGGCATATGGAAGTTTTTGTTCAACTTGTCCTAAGGCTGTCCCTATGGCTTTGTTCGACGCATCATTGTGGATGTGGAAAGGTAGGGCCCAGTTTGGACCTCTCAAGATTGGGGCAGACACCAACTTGTCCTTTAATTCATTCAGAGCCTTCTGACAATCGTCAGTCCATTTAAACTCAACATCTTTTGCCAAGAGGCCAAACAATGGCGAGGCTAGCTTGCTGAAGTCTTTAATGAATCTCCTATAATATCCCGCTAATCCTAGGAAACTTCGAACATCTCTTACCTTCTGAGGAGGTGGAACCTTCTTGATGAGAGCAATTTTGTTGGGATCCACCTGTAATCCTTGGCGAGAAATGGTATGGCCTAGCACAGTCCCTTCAGTCATCAATAATTCACACTTTTCGGGACTAAGGGACAGGTTCATCTCAATGCACTTGGTTAGGACTTTTCCCAGATTGGACAATGCTTCCTGGAAGTTGGACCCATAAGGAGTGAAGTCATCTATATAGATTTCCACCGAATCATGGACCAGCTCAGAAAAGATGCTCAAGACGGCTCTCTGGAAGGTGGCAGGAGCATTGCATAGTCCAAAGGGAAGAACTCAGTAAGCAAAGGTACCCCAAGGACAAGTGAAGGTGGTTTTATCTTGGTCTTCCGGGCTGATTTGGATCTGGTTATACCCCCTAAACCCATCCAGGAAAGAGAAAAACTTCTTTCCTGCCAGTCCATCCAACACTTGATCTATGAAAGGTAGAGGAAAATGGTCTTTCTTGGTAGCTTTGTTCAGTTCTCGGTAGTCCACACAGATTCTCCACTTCCCATTTTTCTTGGGAACCAACACCAAAGGGGACACCCATTCGCTATCCAAGATGGGGTAAATGAATCCGACATCCAACAGTTTTTGTAATTCCTCCTTGACGATGTCCTTAAGGGCTGGATTCGTTCTCCTTTGGGGTTGCCTAACTGGTTTACAGTCTTCTTTGATGTAGATGTGATGCGTACAGACCGAAGGATGGACTCCTTTCATCTCCTTATAATTCCAAGCAAAAGCATCTAGATGACTGGCCAACAGACTACACAACTCCTTTTCCTGAGAAGGAGATAGGGAGGAGTTGATCTTTAACGTTCTCTCAGGACCGAACTCCACATTTTTGCCTCTGGGAGTCACAGGGTCGGTCACACAAAGGTCCACTAAGGTGCTGGCTTGGGCATCCTCCACCAATTCCTCTAAG
This sequence comes from Pinus tabuliformis, assembly GCA_031772625.1. Lineage (NCBI taxonomy): Eukaryota > Viridiplantae > Streptophyta > Pinopsida > Pinales > Pinaceae > Pinus > Pinus tabuliformis. The sequence goes on along the minus strand of CM062805.1, from coordinate 199,087,820 downwards.
GACAATGCACTGGGAGGTGGAGTCTGGATCAAGGTCTCAATCAAATCATCCTCGGTTGGAAGGCCTCCCCTAGTGGTGTCATGGTGCACAATGGTGCTGAGTACACCTCATCCTCTTCTCCTTCCTCCAACCAAAGTGGTAAATCATGCTCTAATGAGGGTTGGGCAGGAGGGTACAGGACTAGCTACTTGGACATAGGACCATTTTTTATGGTCATGTTTCCTGCACGACAGCTTATGTAAGCATCTGCAGTGGCTAACCAAGGCCTTCCCAAAATAAGAGGGTATCCGGTAAGCTTTGCCTTGGTTGCAGAACCAAGAAATCTGCAGGGTACTCCCAAGAGTCAACAGAGACCAATACATCCTCTACAATCCCTTTGGGAGTCACTGTGGAGCGATCTGCTAGTTGTAGGACTGTCGAGGTCTTTCTCAAGGAACCCTGGAGGTTGACTTTGAGCATGGTATCTCTATTCATCACATTAATGGCAACCCCCAGATCAATCAATGTGTGAGGTATGATGGTTCCATTGATGTGTACATCTACTACAGGACTCCCAGGATCCAGATACTTTGGGCAGATGGCCTACCCTAACATAAGATCAGACAGTTGTCCTATGACATTGATGGTTGAAGCATCTCTTTTTCGCCTGCCTGGGTGTTTGAAACACTTTTCCTTAACCAGTTTGTTGTATATCGGTACATCTTTGATGGCTTGGAGAAGTGGTATTCTCACACACAACTGTTTGAGTTCCCTCAGAAGCTCATCCTCCTCTGGGTTGGGTTGTGTGGTGGCCGTCAGTCTCTTAGGAAAGGGTGGAATAGCCTTTGGTTCACTTTCCTGTTTATCTTCCTCGTCCTCTGGGGGAGGAGGTTGGCGATCCGGAAGAGTCTTTCCAAATCGCAGATTGATCTCCTGGATCTCCACAACATAGGTAGGGCATGATGTTTCCCCAGTATATACCTGCTGGGCCTGTCTGTTGTTGGGGTTCGGGTTCGGTTGAGTAGGCATTTTGGGCTGCCTTGGAGGAGCAGGAGGTAATGGTTGTGGTTGAGCTGGTGGTGGAGGCAAAATGGTGGGAGGAGTATTGCACTGGGGCCTCCACCCTGGTTGAGGTGCATTCCACTGAGGCTATGGCTGGGCATGTGAGTGAAACAAAGGAGTAGTGGACTGAGTATGGTACTGAGGTGGGTAAGACCATGGAGGAGGTATAGACCAGGAAGGATGAACAGGGGGTCCCCAGGAAGGCATAGGAGCAGATTGGTTGGGGCTGTAATAAGCTTGGGATGTCCCTTGCATCCCCTGTTGGTAAGGTCTGGGTCCATGTGGCCTCCTTTGGTTGAGGAAATAGAGAGGTTCAGTGGGTGCTTCTGTCCCTTGATACATGGCTTTAAGCCCATGTAAAGTTGGACATTGGTTTGTGGGGTGGTCCTCCTCACAGACAAAGCATACCTCAACTGAATATAATGGGCACTCGTTCTTAGGGTGTTTCCTTGTACACCTAGGGCAGAAGATAGCCAAAGCCCTCTCAGCATCCTCATTCTTCTGTTGGATTCAGAATGTATCAAGTTGCATGGCGATGGTCTGTCTCACCTCACTCTTGAGGTCCTCTAATTGATTTGCAAACTCATGTTTGGAGAAAGGAATATCGGCTAAGAGGAGGTTTCCTCTACCTCTTTTCCGGGCTGCCCTAGAGTGGTTTCTAAACACAGTCTTTATGTCCTCATAAGGTAGTTGGTAAATATCTCCTCCAGCTAGCATGTGAAGGGTATCTAAGAGGTCTTCAGGGACTCCTCGGAGCAGGACCAACTTGAGGGATTTAGGATCAAGTGTGCACCTGGCCCGTTTATAGCTGAGTTGGAACTTTTCCTCGTAATCTTCTAAAGACTCATAATTCCCCATGGTCATCCGAAAGATCTCTCCCTTGGTTTCCTTGGACCTACAGTAGTCCCGGTATTTGGTATTGAAAGCTTGCTGCATCTGGGCCTAAGTGGTGATACTGTTCCCAGGTAAGCCCATGAACCAGCATAGTGCTGCATCCTTAAGGGTAGAGGAGAAGAGTTTCAGTTTTTGCTCATCCTCAGTATAGTCATAGGTTCGACAAAGGACGGAAAACTCAAACAGGAAGGTATCAGGATCTTCAGTAGTCAGTCCATGGAAGTGAGGTAAAGCGGAGGGGCTGATGTTCTTCATTTTCATGTCCCCATTGGTCTCTCGGATGGGGAAGGCACCTTCAATTCTCTCATCTTCTCACCTATTTTCAGCCATAGCTTCAGATGGGGTGGTCTCTAACTCTTCTTCTGCTATAGGATCTTCGTATATCTTAGGAGGTTCACCTATAGGTTCTTCTGGATCACTGTCACCAAAGAAGAGAGAAGGGTGACTTAGTGATGTGGTGGGGGTGTTGGGTAAGAATTTGCCTGTTTTATCTCGATTTCTACGAGGCATGAAATGAAAAGACTTCTGATTGCTTTTGTTTTTTTTTTCTGGTACCTGCAAAACTAAAACAGATTGAACTGCAACTAAATATCTTGCTGAAATGGAAATGCGGAATTGAAATGATAGCATGAAAGAACTAATCTACTTTGCTCAAATGAAATTGCAGAAATGAAACGATAAGCTATGCTTGCAGAATTGAGATGCTAATCTACGCTTGCAGAAATGAAATTGCGGAATTGAAATGTTAATCTATGAAAGCAAGAAATGTCTATGCTACTTTTGCAGAAAGGAAATTGCAGAATGGAAATGAAATACTACTTAGCAGAAGGCGAGAGTAGGAAAGTAGAAGAAGAGCAACAATCACTAATACTCTGACGCTTCCCCGGCAACGGCGCCAAAAAGATGGTGGGCCCCAGTATTGTAGCAATAATGCTACAACTCCTGGAGCTTCCTTATCTAATTTTATCAACCCGGTAGTTCGTAACAAACTTGGAAGCGACGGTGCTGTATGCACAAGTACTAGCTCTTGCCGCAGCTGTCACTTGCTCAGCTGGCACAAGTCCCCTAGGGCTCAAGCCAATTTCTATGAGCTCTTAGAAGAAGCTTTTTAACCGATGAACAAAAGCTAACTCAAAGGAAATTAACCTACTGCAGAAAGGAACTGAAAGCCAACAAGAAACACAAACCCTAGCAAACCCTAATTCTACCAGCTATTCCTACTGATGCAAAGGTGGCAATGCAAACTACTAAAAGAGATGCCATTACTTCTAGGAAGGTGAGATGCATGTGTCTAGACTACTTTGATCTGAAGAGAACATATTTTTGTATTTTTGTTCAAGTTGTTGGAATTATTATGCATGTGCTTCTAACTGGATCTTCACTGTGCAGGGGTAGATCAAGGGGGGAAATGCTTGGAAGAGGTCAAGAAGGCTCAGAGAGGGTCTAAGGAGTCCCTAACATCCTTTCAGAGAGTTTCACAAAGTTTGGATGCCAAGCAACCGTGTTTATGAGCTTCTACAGGAAGTCTGCAGGGGCTCTCCAGGATGTTCAGAATTTCTACAGGAAGTTCAGTAATTCCTACAGGATATTCTACAATCGTATTTTTTGGGTGATGGGTGAGTGGAAGAGGCTGCATGGATGGATAGGGAGGTAGGAGGGGAGTTTGTACTGACTCAGCGATAGAGAGATGAGATGAAGAGGGGGTGTGCAAAGCTAGGTTGTCTTAAAGGAGGGTAGAGGGAATGGAAGGCCGAGAAAGTGGGATAACGTGGGTGGTAGAGTAGCTGAGAGACAAGGGGCCTAATTGGAAGATGAGTAGTTGGCCTGGGCATGGCTTAGAAAGACAAGAGAGTGAGGGAGTAGCACTGCACAATGTAAATGAAACAAATCATCCACGTCCTGCACATAACCGAAATATTATTAACCTATTCTAACTGTTTAATAAAACCAATGAACAGCAGTGTTATTTCTAAGGAGAATCATGCATGGTACTGAAACAAAGAAAGATTCCAAGAGATTTGAACGCATGGACACTTCTACAAACAAAAATATTGCATCAAAGATTGCATGAATTTGTAAATCAATGTTTTTGGTGGGCAGCCCTGTCTGCAATTCCAGCCCCTAGAAAGACGTGAAAATGAGTGTGCAGGCAACCCTGTTTTAGAACTTTTATCAACTCCAATCTCTTCACTCTACTCTAAACAGCTGAAGCAATTCTGTCTTTATGAGAATGACCTACTTAACCACACCAAGAAATCTAACTCAGCAAACTGCGTTCTAAATGCATGTAAAGGAACAAAACCATAATGCTGAAAGAAAAAGATAACAATACAAAGGAAGGAGGCCTTAGGCTCTTAGGTTGGGCCCAACCCCGAGAGCTATGGCTCCTTTAAGAACTCAGAACTGAACTCAAATCTGCATGCTTTCCATTAAAAGATAATAATCATAAGTCAAATAACATGCTAATAATGGGTACAAAAGAGCAAAACAGAGCTAGCAGCTCGTAGTCCAGAATGTGCAACAAGGTTTCAAAAGTCCTTTTCGAAGGCTAAATCCCTATCATTTATACATCTCGAGGCCCCAAGCTGACCTCCTAAATTAGTGGGGCTTGGCTGACCAAACTAAGAGTGAACTGCTACTTCCTCAAAATCCGTTTGGCTATCCGGTTGTGGTGGCTGTTAGAGCTCGGAGTTGGGGGTGAAAATCCCAAGGCCATTTAATGCTGTGGACAATCCTCCTATGAATCCTCAACCCCATCCTGGCTGTCTCCTAGCCCTCATCTACGTGGTTTTGCTCCATTAAATGTCAAAAATCCTGAAATAAGCACGTGTTAGCCACCTAGGAATAGTGACTGCCCTTATTCGTACAAATGACATAAATATACTAAAAAAATGATGCATAAGTTATGAAAAATGAAGGGTTGAGCAAGGGTAGTTAGGCCAAATGAGCCCAAAATGTTACCAAATTTGGGGCTCATCAATAACCCAACATCTTTGTGTCCCATTTTTGTTGTTCTTCAGAGGATAATCTTTGTTCTAAAAAGTATTTAAGGCTATCATGATCCGTTTTTACCTTGAAGTGTCTTCCCATTAGGGAGGGTCGCCATTTCTTAAGTGTGTGTAGTATTGCCAACATTTCTTTCTCATTAATAGCTTTGTGTAAATACTTTCCCTTCATTGGACGACTTTTGAAAGCAATGGGTCTTTCATCTTGCATTAAAACAACACCAATTCCATTTTTGGAAGCATCACATTCCACAATAAAGGTTTTTGTGAAGTTTGGTGTAGCTAAGACTGGTGTTTGGCACATTGCCTCTTTAAGATATTCGAAGGCCTTTGATGCTTTTGGAGTCCATGAAAATGCATCTTTCTTCAACAATGTTGTTTGAGGTGCTGCTATTTTCCCATAATTCTTAACAAACTTGCGATAATACCCTGTCAACCCGAGAAATCCTCGCAAATGATTTATGGATGTGGAGACTTCCCATTCCTTAATGGCTTTAATTTTGCTAGGGTCTACCTTAACTCCTTCATGAGATACAATATGACCCAGATATTCCACCTCTTGTACTCCAAAGAAACATTTGGATCTTTCTGCATATAATTGTTTCTCCTCCAATAGTTGTAGCAACCTGCCAACGTGTTAAACATGATCCTTCCAAGACTTATTGTAGATTAGTATATCATCAAAAAATACTAACACAAATTTTCTAAGGAAGGGTTTGAAAATGAAATTCATCAAACCCTGAAATGTAGAAGGTGCATTGGTAAGGCCAAAAGGCATGACCAAAAATTCATAGTGACTCTCATGAGTTCTAAATGCTATTTTCAGAATGTTTTGAGTCTTCATTTTGATTTGATGATATCCTGAATGAAGATCTAACTTGGTGAAGTAAATTGATCCATGCAATTCATCCAATAATTCATCAATGACAGGAATGGGAAAATTAACTTTAATAGTGACATTGTTAAGCTCCCTATAATCTGGACACATGCACCATGATCCATCCTTCTTGTGCACTAATACTACTGGAGTAGAGAAAGAACTTTGGCTAGGTTGAATTATACCATCTCAAGCATTTCTGCAACCATACGTTCAATTTCACTCTTTTGGGCATAGGGATATCTGTACGGCCTGATGTTTGGAGGAACACTTCCTGGAATCAAACGAATAGCATGATCATGATCACGAATAGGTGGGAGACCTTTGGGAGTCTCAAATACCTTGGAATGATTGTCCAAGACTTTTTGGAGATCTGAAGAAATAGATGATTTTGATGTGGAAACATCTAGTGAACATAATTGTGCAATTACACCTCGCTGTTCCTTTTTTAGAAGCTTTGTCAAACCGTTAGAGCTTATTATCTTTCCCGGTTTCCCTACAATACCCCTTAATTCAACTTCCTTTCCTTCCACATAAAATTTCATGAAAAGTTCTTGAAAGTTAAAAGCTATTATACCCAAGGATTGTAGCCATTGGACTCCTAGTACAAGATTAGCACATCCCATTGGAATGGAAAGCATTGGGCTTTTCAATACATATTTTCCCATGGATAGCTTGATATTATGGAACTTTCTAGAGCAATTTATCGTTCCTCCATTTGAAACCATCACTTGACACTCTGGTGCTGGATATAGGAAGTAACTAAATTCTTTTTCTATCTTAGAATGAATAAAATTGTGGGTACTTCCTGAATCAATCAACACTATTACATTTTTATTCTTGATTTGTCCTTCTATCTTGATGGTTTGAGGAGTGGTAATTCCCGCCAATGCATTACAAGATATGGTTGGACTCAATTCTTCTTTATCTCGGCTTTGTTCCTAGAGTATATCCCCTTCTTTTGACCTTTCTTGCTCCTTTTCTTCTTCCTCTTCACAATCTATGTAGAATAATTTCTTCTCAGCACACTTATGACCTTTAGTGTATTTGCTATCACAACTATAACAAAGCCCTTTTTCTCTTTTTTCTTCTAATTGTTGTGGTGTCAACCTTATAGGTTATGGAAGGCTAGGGGGAACAACACTTCCATATTTATATTTGTGATTTGTATGCTTCCTGGTTGCCATAATTTTTCTTTCCATTTTTATTGCTAACCTGAATGCCCTCTCTAATGAATCAGGTTCCCAAGGCGAACATCATGTTGGATATTATCCTTTAAAGTCCCTATGAAAACATCAATCCTATGCTCCTCTGGAATATTTTTTATCCTTATGTTAAATTTTTGGAACTCCTCGATGTGCTCCATTATTGAACCCTTTTGTTTGACACTTATCAATTGGCTAAAAGAAGTGTTTCTTTTTGAATCCTCATAGTGTGCTGTCAATTCTTCCGTAAAAATTGCCCAAGTGATAATTTGTTTACGAGCGAAAAGTCATTGATACCATACAAACTGATTTGGTTCCAAATATAAAGTTGCAATATGTACCTTTTGTGTGTTTTGCACATTATTGAGATCGCAAAATTGCTTCATATGCAATATCCATGTTGCGGGATCCTTGCCACCAAACTTCCTCATATCGTTTTTTGGAATATGGTGGGTCTTCAATCCAACATTAGATTCTATGGAATCATGATTAAAATTTCTTTTGTTCTCATCATGAGTGACCATTTCTTGTAGAAACGTATTCAAATTTATATTCAATTCTTCCATCTTATCATCCATGCCATTCATTTTAGCGTCCATGCCATTGATCTTAGCATCCATGCCATTCATCTTAGCTTCCATGCCATCCATATTAGCTTCTATACCTTTCTTTAAACAATCCATCTTAGCTTCTACACCTTTCTTTAAACCATCCATCTTAACTTCTACATCTTTCTTTAAACCATCCATCTTAGATTCTGTTACCTTTTGTGCAAGTGACACTTGTTGCACTTGGTCTTGTAATTTTGATATATTATGTTGCATTTCTTCCTCTTCTTCATGAGTCATACTAGAGCTATCAGGTTGCTTACTAGGTGTTTGAATTTTATTTCCTTGGGGCATAAATTACCAATAATAATGCTTTACTATGCCCTTTGAATTCCTTCAAACTAATTTTTCAAACCAAGCTTATGCAAAAATAAAAGTAAAAACTACACACCTTTTTTCACTTTGTAGGAGCTTGATATTGAATCTGATGTCTCTCTATAATTTTGGATCATCCAATTCTAAAATTATGACCTGTAGTAGCCCTCTACGTCCTCTTTCCAATGCCACCAATCTGATCCAAATTGGATTCTCCAAGGAAGAGTTATGCACAATCTCCCAATATGACCTAATTATAGACCTTTCCAGAAGAGCGAAATTATATGAAGTTCCACGTGTCACTGTTTTGACATTTGGCTCTAAAAAATACATACAAGAAACCCCAGTCCGTCCTCTCTCTGTACCTTCTTACAAAATTTCAATCCGATGCTCAGAGGGAAGGTTATGACGATTTTCCCCATGTCACCTGTTTGGAATGTAATTCAGGAGTCTGCAAAAAGACCAAATTCTGTAGATCATATCTCCGCAAATATAGCACGAAAAGCTCTGAAATTCGGATCCAAGGTTCAGTGTGATTTCATCTCAAATTGGTTTTGCTTTTCACTTCTTAAACTTCGGAGAACAAAAGTTATAGTGAAAATGCCATGATGACCTATTTGGAGCGGTGAAACCCTGGAATCCAAAGCTCTGATACCAAATGTTCTGAAACCAGCTCACAAAAAGATAGAAAAGATAGATCAACGCCTTAGAATTCAGCCTATTCGAGGGGGAAACCTCCTTTACATTACACAAATGAACAATTATTGGATGATTCAAATGACAAAACCTCCTTTCTATATATAGGAGTCTAAGGAGTCACAATATAACCAAGCCAACCTAACAATAATAATATAAAGGAACAAAAATAACAATAGAGGGATCTATGGGGCACAATAGTAACAATATGGGGACAATAGGGGCATAACAATATTAATAAGGGATGCCATTACAATATTAATGGGAGCATCACTAGTATTATAGGGACCTAACATAATCAATCTCAACTGACCAAGACTGCAAGATTTAATTGTCAACCCAAGGTAGGTCTTACTGCTTCAATGGAGTTCATGATGTCTGTGACGATACACTCCAGCCAAGAATCAGAAAATGTAGAAAATAGTAAAAGATTTCGATGATTTAAATTTTTGAATCAAACTATGCATGTAGAGATAAAAACACTCTACAAAATTAAATCATGCTTCGCAACTATCAAAGTAAAGGTGTGCCATAGAGGAACTAATATCTACTCCAGCTCATTACTACTATTTTTTTGACTAACTCAGTGTGATAACATAATATAAATGGAAACAACAACAAACGTAATCCGCGATTTATACCACAACAGTGAGAAACCATAAATCAATTAGCTAAACTAAAATGTACACTAACTCTATCACTGTAATCCCTACCAAAGAGGAGGGCCCTTCCTCCTCAGCAACGCGCAGGAGTAACACTAAAGTATTTAACGAATCAGCTGAAGAGCAGTAACAACATGACCGTGTTGATTAATATTAAAAATAAACTCAGAACTACAGAAGAAGAGTAATAGCACTTTTCTATATGCCGTGTCCTTATACATGAAAAATCAAGTTCCTTTATATTTATTACAACCCAAAATTAGAAAACAGATTGGTCGTGAGAATCTCATGATTCTTGTGCTAATAAATAATATAAGTAGTTACAACCTATTTCTAAATAAATATACATTAGTTATGATTGCAACCGCTTCGGTCTTGTTGCTTCCAAAATAAACAATCCCTGCAACCGACAGCTATTATGTGGAATAGTACCCACATTTTCCTGCTTTGGTGCAACATCATCGAGTGAATGGCGGTTCGAGATGTCATGGCATCACTGGCGACAACACTTTTGGCATGACAATGGACTCTTGTATTAGCATGTAGTGTAATGACATCTTGTAACAACATCCAATGTGTAACAACAACCTGTAACAACATCCAATGTGTAACAACAACCTATAACAACATCCAGGGTGTAACAATGAATCGTTCTACCCTTCTCTGTAGTTAATCCTCATTGCCTGGCTGCTCCATAGCTTTGTTCTCCCAAGCCATCAACTGAAAAGAAGAATAGCTTCCCAAGATACTTCTTCAATACTCTCCCAGTTAGCCAAAAAAAGGAATAAAGCCTCGTATTATTCGGTAAAATAAAACAAGGTAACATGAAGGTAGAAAAGGTTTAAAAGGTGAGAAAACAGGGAAATGGATCATGTAAAGTCATATTCCTAGAGTGTTAGGCCTCTATACTACTAGTGTAACCCCTTATTGTTATTAGTACAACCCCCTTATTATATTGTTGTACTTGTGTAGTCCCCATATTGTTACTATTGTGCCCCATAGAAGCCCACTATTGTTATTATTATGCCCTTACATTATTATTGTTATGTCGGCTCTGATTATATTATGACCCCTTAGACTCTTATATATAGAAAGGAGGTATTTTTATTTGTATCATCTAAGAATTGTTCATTTGTGTAATGTAAAGGAGGTTGCCCCCTCAAAGAGGCTGAATTATAAGGTGTTGATCTATCTTTTCTATCTTTTTGTGAGCTGGTTCCATAACATGGAGGATAGAAAGGTCAAAGCTGGGGGAAGAATGTGGAGAAAAGAAGTAAAAAACACACCCAACAATAACCAACCCATTTGATAACATACATTTTCAACATTCACATTTCAATAAAAAGAGATAGTTCGTAATTATGAAGATCACTCATCATTGTGATCGATGTGCCAATTTCTATGTATATTTTTCACTGTCTGACTTAACACCAAAGGTGCTATCAAAATAACTGGCTGAAAATGATATGGGTGTGACGATGCATGTGTATAAACAAAAATGTCTCCATGCAACAAATTCAATATTGGAAGCGTTAAATCAAAATTTGTTACATGAGATACTATCCTTTTATCAATAATTTTTTTTAGATAACAATGTGGATAACCTAATGTACGTATACTAAACGCACAGCTAGAACAGAATCATTATATTGAAATGGAAGATAGAGGACCATAGCATTTCTTGTGTTAATTTTGTTTATATACAGTCTTTCTTTGACGTATGCATATATAATAAATTTAACGTAAGGGTTTTTCTTAATCCAGATCAGCCCAACTAAATACCAAATCGAAACTGAACACAGCACACTTTAATAAACAGATGCAAAGCGAAAGATAGAGTTTTGGAACAAAGGATTCCTTCCATTAGTAAAATTATTTCTCCTCAACCACATCATGATGATATGGCTGACCCTCAGGTGTTTGTTCAGTGATATAACTAACCATTTACACGTGCTTGCTAGACTCTTTTGAATTCACTACATTTTCGTGGGCTTGCTTGCTCCTAAACTTAATTTCAATGTAGATAGAGTCCCATTTTATAACAACGAGACCAATGCATTAAGTAATTACAACAACCTAATGAAGCTTAAGAAACTTCAACTTATTCTTACATTGGAAAATAACACATTGTAGAACATGGCATTGAACCAATAATAATCTAGAACTTTCATTTATGTAATTATCTCCAACACCAGTTTTTACCGAAAAATGAATTATTTATCATATCTAACTTCTCTACACAATCTAAAGTTATACTTTAATAAAGGCTTAGTAAATATGTATATACTTTAGTAAAGGCTTAGTAATATGTATTCCTTATTATCATTTGTATTATAATAGATCAAATCAATTTCTTTTGATTGCCACAAAATAATGTTTTGTTTCAATATGCTTTGATCTAGTATAATAGATTATATTGTTCTCAATTTTTGTAGAGCTTTGATTATAACATTTGATGATTATTGGTTCTCTCATGTTTTCAAGAATTTTTCTTAGCAAAATTGCTTGATAGGTTGCATGGAATAAGGCCTTATACCTGGCTTCAGTCAAAGACAAATAAATAGTTGGTTATTTCTTGATGCTCCATGATAGGCTGAATGCATAACCAGAGTTGGAGTTCATGTCATCTAGATCTCTTACCCAACAAAAATATGAATAACTTGTCAACTCAACATTCAAATCATTTTCAATCCCCTTTAAATATTGAAGGTCTCTCTACATTGAATTTCATGTGGCTTAGCCATGAATTAACAAAATATGGCTTACCCATGAATTTACTAAATATGTTGACTGAATATTCAATATTTGGCCTAGTCAGAGTTAAGTAATTTAGATTTCCCACCAATTGTAAATACAATGTGTCATTCACTTTTTTTGTTTCAACATCATTGGCGAGTTTAATTTTGTTGAAATTGTGTAGATATTACCTTGCATCCATTCATATTGAATTTTTCTAATTAATTCTTGTGTATATCGAAACTTCACTACCTAAACAGTAATGAAACTTTCCAAGATCCTTAATTTCAAATTCATCTCATAGACAAATTTTGATCTTTTCAATTGAATTGGTACCATTTCCTATTATGATAATATCATCAACATATACATAAATCAAGACAAAATGTCCTTTTTCATCCTTCTTGATATACACATTTGGATCTCCTTTAATTTTAGTAAATCCTTGTTGAAAGAAGAATGATACATTTCTTCCTTTAATTATCGATTTAGAAATCTCATCTTAACATCTAACTAATTCAACTTCTAATTATTCTTAGTAGCTAATATAATCATCATTTTAATGACATTCATTTTAACTACAAGTGCATAAATGTCTTCATAATCTATCCATTCTTTTGGTTAAAATCCCTTTAATACCAATATAACTTTATATTTATCAACAGTTCCAGTAGCATTAAATTTAATTTTGAATAATCATTTTGAGCCTATGGGGACTTTCTGCTTGGGAAATTTTGTGAATTCCCATATTTCATTTCTCATAATAGAATCATATTCTTCTTTCACTTTCTCATAATTTGAAGGATTTACTCTACACATGAATTCAATCATTAATGCATAATCTCTATAGATGATTGGTGTCCAAAATTTTCTTGTTTATCTTGGTAGTGGTTCAATGATTTTTGGAGTTGGTCCACTTCCTCTTAGTGTGCTAGTAGCTTCATTGCTACATTTTTCTTCAATATCAACATGTTGATATTCACCTTCTTTTGCTTCACTATATTTAGGTAATTTCCATACACTATGTTCTCCCTTTCTTCGAATCTTGTTCGTAAATTCATGAAATGTCACATCTCTACTTGAAAATGCTTTGTGAGTCATTGGATCATGAATTTTATGATCATAACAATAACTAATTAAGATACATTTGATTTCATTGGCATGAATTTTTCTCCTATCTCCTTTAAGAACATGGGAAATGTTACTCTTCCAAAGATTCTAAAATGACTCACTACTAGTTTATAGACACAAAATGCTTCATAAGGAGTTTTATGATATAGAATTTTCATAGGGCTTCTTTTTTTCAAATATACAATAGTGTTAATTAGATCAACCTAATTTTTTTATTTTAGTTTTTACCTTTTATCATGCTTCGAAGACATTTGACCAAGATTCTTTTTCCCTTTCTTTCTAGTATTTTGTTGAAGAGTATGTGGCACTGTAAACTATTTCTAAATCCTATGGTTTTTTCAATTATTAATGAATGAATCTTATGTATATTATCCCCCTTAATTATACCTAAGGATCTTGATGTATTTACTTTCTTTCTTTTTAACCATAGTTTCAAATTATTTAAAATATTCAAATAAATCACTTTTTCTTTCGATAAAGTAGAGTCACCCATGTATATATAGTTTTATCATAAATGAAAATAAGTAAATATGAAGCTCCATTCTATCAATAAGTTTGCATGGGACCACATACATCAATATGTATTAGCTTAATAATGCCCCTTTTTCACTTTTTTGTTCTGGTAGGAAACTCTTCCCTATGATTTTTTTTCCTAATGCACATCCTTGACATTCAACATATTCATTCTTAAAATTTGGAACACTCTCCACCATTCCATTATTTTGAAGTAATGTAAGGTCATTGTGATTGAAATGGCTATACTTTTGATACCATAGCTTGTTATGAAACCAGTTCAAGAAAAGATAGAAAAGATAGATCAACGCCTTAGAATTCAGCCTCTTCGAGGGGGCAACCTCCTTTACATTACAAAAATGAACAATTCTTGGATGATTCAAATGACAAAACCTCCTTTCTATATATAGGAGTCTAAGGAGTCACAATATAATCCAGCCGACCTAACAATAATAATATAAAGCCACAAAAATAACAATAGAGGGATTCTATGGGGCACAGAAATAACAACATGGGGGTAATAGGGGCACAACAATATAAATAAGGGGTATAACTACAATAGTAATGGGGTAATCACTAGTATTATAGGGACCCAACATGCCCCTCTCCTTCAAAAAAGTGTTGTCCTCAACGCTTGAGTAATTCTGGATACTTCTGCATAAAATTCTCATCCTCCCATGTGGAATCTTCAGCGGATAAGTTCTTCCACTTGATAAGATACTCTGAAATTGATCGATTTCGTAGCTGTCGAGTTCTTGTTTCTGTGACTGCTTCTGGTTCCAATATAATTTTTCCTTCCTCATCAAGTTCTGGCAATATTGTTTGAATTGGGAGCTTGTCACCTATAACCTTCTTTAAACATGAAACATGGAAAACTGGGTGCAATCGAGAAGCTGCAGGAAGCTCCAATTTGTATGCCATAGTACCAATCTTTTGCAACACCTTGTACGGACCATAATACTTTGGTGATAATTTATTATCCTTCTTAGCTTGCTTTAGGGACATTTTCTTATATGGTTGTAGCCGTAGGAATACCCAATCACCTACATCAAAACTTCTTTCACTGCGATGTTGATCTGCCTGTTGTTTCATTCTATTTTGTGCCAACACGAGGTTATCCTTTAAGAGTTGGAGGACTTGTTGTTGATGTTCGATGTGATGTTCCACTGCCTGAACCTTAGAATTTTCTCTTAAATATGATGTGATGGATGGTGGTTGATACCCATAAAGTGCCATAAATGGGGTCATTTTTGTTGCTGTATGGAAGGAAGTGTTATACCACCATTCAGCCAGAGGCAACCATTTGACCCATTGTGTCTGTTTATCAGATACAAAGCAACGAAGATATCCTTCCAAACATTTGTTTACTATCTCAGTTTGCCCATCAGATTGAGGATGATAAGATGAGCTATGAGCTAACTGAGTACCAAGACAAGAAAATAATTCTGTCCAAAAATTTCCAGTGAAAATGGGATCTCTGTCACTTACAATAATCTTTGGGTTTCCATGTAGCTTTTGAATTGTTTCCATAAATGCAGTAGAAACTGTACTGGCTTTAAATGGATGTGATAATGCACAAAAGTGTGCATACTTGGTAAGTCTGTCAACTACCACCATGATGACACTCTTTCCCTCAGACTTGGGTAAACCTGTGATAAAATCCATTGAAACCTCCTCCCAACGTTGGCTTGGAATGGATAAAGGTTGTAATAGACCCGGTGTCTTAATTGTTTCAACTTTATTTTGTTGGCAAACCAAACATTTCGCCACAAACTTTTGAATATCTGATTTAAGGCCATCCCAAAAAAATTCCTTCTTAACCCTGTGGTAAGTTTTTAAAAATCCTGAGTGCCCTCCTAAGGGAGAAGTGTGCAATTCCATAAGAATCTTTTGTTTTAGCTGGGAATTCTTACAGAGGTATAAGCGATCTTTGTACCATAACGAATCATTTTTCCAGCTAAATGTATCAGACGTACTGGAATCTTGTTGTAGCTTTCGAATAAGTGCCCACACTTCTTCGTCATTCTTCCATTCCTCCCTTGCTTCGTTTATCCAATCTGGTTGGATAATAGAAATGGCGCACAACAATGCTTCCACATCCTCATCCTTTCTTGAGAGTGCATCTGCCACCACATTTTGCTTCCCTTTTTTGTAGATGATTTCAAAGTCATAACCCAACATCTTTGTGACCCACTTTTGTTGCTCTTCAGAGGATAATCTTTGTTCTAAAAAGTATTTAAGGCTATCATGATCCGTTTTTACCTTGAAGTGTCTTCCCATTAGGTAGGGTCGCCATTTCTTAAGTGCATGGAGTATTGCCAACATTTCCTTCTCATAAATAGCTTTGCTTAAAAACTTTCCCTTGATTGGACGACTTTCAAAAGCAATGGGTCTTTCATCTTGCATTAGAACAACACCAATTCCATTTCCTGAAGCATCACATTCCACAATAAAGGTTTTTGTGAAGTCCGGTGTAGCTAAGACCGGTGCTTGGCACATTGCCTCTTTAAGATGTTCAAAGGCCTTTGTTGCTTCCGGAGTCCATGAAAATGAATCTTTCTTCAATAATGTTGTTAGAGGTGCTGCTATTCTCCCATAATTCTTAACAAACTTGCGATAATACCCTGTCAACCCAAGAAATCCTCGCAGATGCTTTATGGATGTGGGGATTTTCCATTCCTTAATGGCTTTAATTTTGCTAGGGTCTACCTTAACTCCTTCATGAGATACAATATGACCCAAATATTCCACCTCCTGGACTCCAAAGAAACATTTGGATCTTTTTGCATATAATTGTTTCTCCTCCAATAGTTGTAGCACCTTGTCAACATGTTCAACATGATCCTTCCAAGACTTGCTGTAGATTAGTATATCATCAAAAAATACTAACACAAATTTTCTAAGGAATGGTTTGAAAATTGAATTCATCAAACCTTGAAATGTTGAAGGTGCATTGGTAAGGCCAAAAGGCATGACCAAAAATTCATAATGACCCTCATGAGTTCTAAATGCCGTTTTCGAATGTCTTCAATCTTCATTCTGATTTGATGATATCCCGAACGAAGATCCAACTTGGTGAAGTAAATTGATCCATGCAATTCATCCAGTAATTCATCAATGACAGGAATGGGGAACTTATCTTTAATAGTGAGCTTGTTGAGCTCCCTATAATCTGGACACATGCGCCATGATCCATCCTTCTTGTGCACCAATACTACTGGAGCAGAGAAAGAACTTTGACTTGGTTGAATTATACCAGCCTCTAGCATTTCTGCAACCATACGTTCAATTTCACTTTTTTGGACATAGGGATATCTGTACGGCCTGATGTTTGGAGGAACACTTCCTGGAATCAGATGAATAGCATGATCATGATCACGCATAGGTGGGAGACCTTTGGGAGTCTCAAATACCTTGGAATGATTGTCCAGGACTTTTTGGAGATCTGGAGAAATAGATGATTCCAATGTGGAAACATCTAGCGAACATAATTGTGCAATTACACCTCTTTGCTCCTTTTTTAGAAGCTTTGTCATACCATTAGAGCTGATTATCTTTCCTGGTTTCCCTGCAATACCCCTTAATTCAACTTCCTTTCCTTCCGTAGAAAATTTTATGAAAAGTTCTTGAAAATTAAAAGCTATTGTACCCAAGGATTGTAGCCATTGGACTCCTAGTACAACATCAGCACCTCCCATTGGAATGGAAAGCATTGGGCTAGTCAATACATATTCTCCCATGGATAGCTTGATATTATGGCACTTTCCAGAGCAATTTATTGTTCCTCCATTTGCAATCATCACTTGACACTCTGGTGCTGGATATAGGAAGCAATTCAATTCTTTTGCTACCCTACAATGAATAAAATTGTGGGTGCTTCCTGAATCAATCAACACTATTACCTTTTTCTTCTTGATTTGTCCTTCTATCTTGATGGTTTGAGGAGTGGTAATTCCCGCCAATGCATTACAAGATATGGTCGGATTTATTTGTTCTTCATCTAGGCTTTGTTCCTGGAGTATATCTTCTTCTTTTGACCTTTCTTGCTCCTTTTCTTCTTCCTCTTCACAATCTATGTAGAATAATTTCTTCTCAGCACACTTATGACCTTTAGTGTATTTGCTATCACAACTGTAACAAAGCCCTTTTGCTCTTTTTTCTTCCAATTGTTGTGGTGTCAACCTTATAGGTTGTGGAAGACTAGGGGCAACAACACTTCCATCTTTATAGTTGTGAGTGGTATGCTTCCTGGTTGCCATAATTTTGCTTTCCATTTTTCTTGCTAACCTGAATGCCTTCTCTAATGAATCAGGTTCCCAAAGGCGAACATCATGTTGGATATTATCCTTTAAAGACCCTATGAACACATCAATCCTATGCTCCTCTGGAATATCTTTTACCCTTATGTTCAATTTTTGGAACTCCTCAATGTGCTCCATTACTGAACCTTTTGTTTGAGACTTATCAATTGGCTAAAAAAAGTGTTGCTTTTTGTATCTTCATAATGTGCTATCAATTCTTCCGTAAAAATTGCCCAAGTGATAAATTTTTACGAGAGCAAAGCCATTGATACCATACAAACTGATTTGGTTCCAAATATACAGTTTCCATACGTACCTTTTGTGTGTTTTGCACATTATTGAGATCGAAGAATTGCTCCATCTGTAATATCCATGTGGCGGGATCCTTGCCATCAAACTTCCTCATATCGATTTTTGGAATATGGTGGGTCTTCGATCCAACATTAGAGTCTATGGAATCATGATTAACATTTCTTTTTTTCACATCATGAGTTTCCTTTACAACCTTTTCACCATTAGTAAGTATTTCTTGTAGAAAATTCGTCAAATCTGTCTTCAAATCTGCCATGTCTGTCTTCAAATCTGTCTTCAAATCTGCCATGTCTCTCTTCAAATCTGTCTTCAAATCATCTATCTTAGATTCCATTCCCTTTATCCTAGATTCCACACCATTTATATTAGATTCCACTCCATTTATCTTAGATTCCACGCCATTTATCTTAGCTTCTGTTAGCTTTTGTGAGCGTGACATTTGTTGCACTTGTTCTTGTAATTTTGATATATCATGTAGCATTTCTTCCTCTTCTTCATGAGTCATGCTAGAGCTTTCAGGTTCCTTACTAGGTGTTTTCATTTTCTTTCCTCAGGGCATCAGTTACCGATAATAATGCTTTACTATGCCCTTTGAATTCCGTTAAACCAAGCTTACACAAAAATTTAAAAAAAAACTACACACCTTTTTTCACTTTGTAGAAGCCTGATATTGAGTCTGATGTATCTCTGTAATTTCGGATCATCCAGTTCTAAAATTGCGATCTATAGTAGCCTTCTGCATCCTCTTTCCAATGCCACAAGTCTGACCCAAATTGGATTCTCCAAGGAAGAGTTATGTGAAATCTCCCACAGTGACTTGCTTCTAGACTAGTTCAGTAGAGTTAACTTGTACGACGTGCCACGAGTCACTGTTTCAACCTTTGGATCTGAAACATGCATACAAGAAACTAAATTTTGTCCTCTTTCTGTACCTTCTTACAAAATTTCAATCTGATCCCCAGAGAGAAAGTTATGACGATTTTCCCCAGGTCACCTGTTTTGAATGTAATTCAGGAGTCTGCAAAAAGACCAACTTCCTCAGATCATATCTCCGCAAATTTCGCGCAAAAAGCTCTGAAATTCGTACCAAAGATTCGGCACGATTTCTGCTCAAATGGGTTTTTTTTGCGACTTCTGAAACGTCACAGAAAAACAGTTATAGAAAAAATGCCACGATGACCTGTTTGGAGCAGCGAAACCCTAGAATCCAAAGCTCTGATACCAAATGTTATGAAACTAGTTTAAGAAAAGATAGATCAACGCCTTAGAATTCAGCCTCTTCGAGGGGGCAACCTCCTTTAAATTACATAAATGAACAATTCTTGGATGATTCAAATGACAAAACCTCCTTTCTATATATAGGAGTCTAAGGAGTCACAATATAATCCAGCCGACCTAACAATAATAATATAAAGCCACAAAAATAACAATAGAGGGATTCTATGGGGCACAGAAATAACAACATGGGGGTAATAGGGGCACAACAATATAAATAAGGGGTATAACTACAATAGTAATGGGGTAATCACTAGTATTATAGGGACCCAACATAGCTCCTCTTTTGACATGGTTGTAGAGGCCATTGCTTGATGATCATTCCTAATAACATCAACCTTGTAAAATCCTCCAACTCATACTTCTATTGCTATGATTCCTTAGTTATCATGTATATCCTTTACAATGTAATGTGAATTAAAGAATTCAACTTTAATATTTTGATATACAATAATGGACACTGAGATTAAAATTTTCTAAATTCTATGAGCATACATCACATTTCGTATTTGTCTCACATGGTCACTAGGTGAAGTTACACATATATCATCAGAACCTTTGACTTCATGAGATATACTATCAACTAGATAAATGTGAGTAAGATTATTGTTTTCATGATATGTATTAAACCATTCTTTATTGCATGTCATATGAACTGAGTCACTGGGATCAACAAACCATGCATTAACGTCATTAATTTTTACTGATAAAGTGGAATATGAAATGAATATGTTGAGTTTTTTTTATACTATCACTAATTGTGGCTTATTTATCAACAAAATTTATTGAATTCCTTCCATGTGTGGACTCATCAAATTTCGTTTTATTGCATTATTTAGAAAAAAATCCAAGCTTACTAAAATAGAAGCATCCATCCTTCCTCTTCATACAGGTATTTGTCCTTGATAGTGTTGTGCCTTGATGTGGTTTTGATTGTGACTTTCCTCCTTTGTTCTTGTATGTTGGCTTTCCTTTGTATGACTACTTCCCTTTGTTTTTGATTGTTATATTTGAACTCCAATATAACTTATTGATATTATTCCTTCTTTATTTCTCTTGTACAACAATAAGTGGCAATTCATCAAAAGTAGGAGCCTTTTCCTTAGCTACAAGTCTAGTGATGAACATATGAAAATCATCCAACATCCCATTTAATGTAATTGATACTATATCACCTCTTGAAATATTTTCACCAATGGCACCAAGCTTATCTGATTTTCTTTATTCTATAAAGCAAGTCACTAATGTTTTCATTTACCTCCATTTTAATTGACAAAAACCTATTCCTTAATAATAACACTCAATTTGTATTTGAAGTTTCATACAAAATGTTAAGTGTAGCCCAAGTTTCTATATATTTTTTGTAATCCCTAATGTGTAAAATAATATTGTCATTTAAAAACATTATCAAGAGTACCTTTCTTTGGTCTCCTTGCATTCCTCATAGCGAAACTTGGCAGGTTGGTCTCTTTGACTCATGATGTAAAATTATTTCGTAGCACCTTCGATGCAAAATCATTTCACAACGTCTTATTTTGTATCCTTCTACCCTATATCTATTGTGTTTGTGATCACTTCAAACCCTCCATGAAGGAATTGGTAAGCCACTAACGACCTTTTCTCCCTATGTGGTGATTCCAAAGCGGATAGAAGTGTGTGGGTCAACGCAGGGTCTCGTTCCAGTTTCGTTTGGAAAAATAAAAGGGTAATAGACAAAGTGTTCAATCCCTTGTCTCTTCGACTTTGAATGCACTATAACCCATAGTACCAGTGGTTTTGATAGTGGAAAGTGTTGGCATAATTTCATTTTCTAGGCTTAAATCATTAAAGCTTTAGAAAATCCATAAGTTACAAAAAATCAAAAAATACACATAAAAAACTAAATCTCCATCCAACTTTTATAGGCATATAATATGTTTAGAATTTGTAATAGCAAAGACTAAATCTTAAATAAATGTATATATAGTCCAATTGGAAATGGAGAGAAAGAAAAGAAAAATATTTGTGAATAGTATATAGGTGTGAAATCCTTCTTTCATGCACTTCAAACACACATACTCATAGGCAAGAAAGGAGTGCTTCTCCTCCCATTCAAGGTCCCTTTATTCACAAACTTTATAAATGGTTCAATTCCCCTTCTCTCCAAAATGATGGAAGTAAAAAAGATAACTAGGTGAGATAATCATTGCTATGAGAAATAACTCCTAAATTCTAATCTCTTCAACTTATTCAAGGAATACTTCAATCCATACTTAAATTAAATATTTATAAATTATAACAGAACAAAAAAATCATTTTCCAACATTAACATGTGGTCAGTCCACCACATTGTTAAGATCTTCCCAAATTCTTCATCTCTCGAGCTTGGTCTAGTGCATTTACATCAATTCCCAATCATGAATTGAGGTTGCTGGTGTTTCCCATTTGGTTTAAACTTTTAATTTGTGTAATCTTATCCATCTAGCTTAGTGGAGTCATTTAATATGAATACGTCAGCTGATTCACCATATTTGGATAAGAAACTATCAAATTGTTATGTACCTATCTCACAAAAACACAAACCTCTACTCTATGCTTAGAATATATGATAAACATACCAATACAAATATCAAAGTATCATGTCAATAACAAGAATATTAGTATGAAAAATAATCAAATGATAGATCCCTCTTAACTTCTAATATCAGTGGTGCATGCAATACATAAAATATAATGCTCACAACTAACAAGTGTTCAGGGAAGCTTTGAAAAATAGTAGTTATATCTGCTAAATCCCATTTCAAAAGAATAACCTTACTAGTGTGTAGAGGGAAAACCCAAGTTCAAAATTATTTTTCCCACAAAACCCCTAAGATATTGGCCCTTTTAGCAACACCTGCAAGCAAGTCAAGTCTTACCTAATGCATCTACGAGGGATTTTAGGAACCTTGATAGTTCTATAATGATGAAGGAGACATGGATCTTACACTATCATTATTATACTCAATCGTTACTTATTCATAAACTGAGGTATGCCCTTATTTGACTTGGTAAACCCATTCTTCACAAATATTCAACAAAATTACAACATTGAAAGCAAACAATTCATCACATAGTGTGCAAACATAGAACATAATCCAAAACAGATGCTTTTATTATCACTATAAAGTCTTCACTACAATCCAAAATTTCATGGATCACTAGCCTAATAGATCCATCCACTACAACACAAACATACATAAATTTAATTATATGCATAAAAATTAAAAACCATAGCTTTTACATTGTATCTTTATATATTTATAGTTTTACACATAGGCACAAGCCAACCCAAAAGCCCCTTTCTACTACCGACAATAAATTTTACCATGGGAAAAACCAACATAAGCCTAATGATGTTCCTTATTCTCTACATTCCTATGTGCAAACGCTTGGCTGACCTTCTTGCACAGCTCTCCTTTGCACGAATCCTAAAACTTGTACTCAAAATTATGCTCCAACATGACCCCAACAATCACATGTGGCTTGACCTTGAGCCACTCAATCTTTCTATCATTCTAATAAGGGAATTGTTTCTTTTTTCTTCATAATGAATGTTTCTAATATCTTCTTGATTGTAGTTACCTTTTTCGTTACTTCCTCTGCTTGCACAAAATGTTATCTTCTACCTCAACTATTATGGGGGTCTACAAATTTTGTGTGTTGTCTTGAAATACTCGCTTGACCATTTGATACCCAGTATCGATCTCATCCGTTACTCTAAATGACTCTTCTTGTAAGGTATCAAACCTATGTGATAACTAGTGCTATTGAATTCTCATGTTATTTATTTGTTTTTCAATATACAATCTTACCATCATGGCATACCTACACTTAGAAAGTTGTAGTGTGCTCAAGTTGTCCTTGATATTTCAAGCCTTCTTAGTTTGCATAGTTTCGATTTTTTGTGCCACTTCGTTGAGAAATTCAATCTCCATCAATGTTTTCCATATAAAAAATCCTTGATCATACAAATTTTTGCATTATACATCCAATTATTTTATTCTTTCTATCGTCTGTGTGGTTGTTTATTCCTTTTCCCTATTCTTTTTTTCTTTAAGTGGATTAGTTGTATTGATTTTAATTCCACAACCTTTGCCTTGAGACCCTAAATGGATTCACCAATATTTATTACTTTTTCCTTTGTTAGTTTTATATATCCATTGGTGTCTTTAGGAGGTTACAGTTGTATGGCTTCTCTACTACTTTCCTCAACTTCTCTTCCCTCTTTTCTACCTACTCCTTATCTACCAATAGATGCATTTTCTCTACATGCAATGCATCATGTCTTGTTGACAACTATTCCAAATCTAATGTGGTTTTTGTTGCAAGGAAATAGATCTATTGAGTAACACTCAACTATAATTGGTTCAAATTTTCCAAGGGAAAGTGTGATGATAATAGCTATGTTCGGAATCACGATTATTGTTAGACCAAAACCCGTAGGAGTTAGTCAACAATCACATCACCAGATATGAGGATCCACAAGAGGGGCTTAGTCCATGTCATGAAATACATGGGGAACATTTGTTTATCCAATTTCCAACAATCTCCCCACCAACGTGAGCCAAGTATATGTTGAACCTGTGACCTATGCTCTGATACCACTTGTTGGGAATCACAATTTCCATTAGACCAAAACCCGCTTGTGTTAGTCAACAATTGCATCACAAGAGATAAGGATCAAAATTTGGTGGTTAGTCAATGTCACGAAACATATGGGGAGCATTGGTTTATCTAATTTCCAACAAGCTCTGTATGACTAAACTCGTTTTCCCATTGTCATAACTCGACAGTTGGAAACTCCATTACCATAGGTGAAATTTGAAATGTGCAAAACCCCCTAGATATGGATGATGACTGAGAGTATTTTGTCCATGTATATACTGTGCTCACTACACTTTTCACTTCTATGTGTTTTGTCCTTACTTGTTGCATCATATACAATATGATCGAATCTAATAACTAGTGCAACTGATCCAACTCTTCTTGTGTTCTTACTTGTATTTTTTGTTGTTGTTGCAAAACTCTCTCCAATACTTCTTATGCTTTCTCTTTGACTTGGTCTTTCTTTTTTCTAAGTTGTCATGAGAAAATGATAGGACCTAAGTGACCCCTAGCTTTTTTTCTTTTTGCAATGGTCATTCTTAGAAGGTTCCCCCTTCCATGTTTGGTGCTTGTTTCCTCTTTTCCCTGACCTAATAGTATCTCCCTCTTGAATATCTTCCACACCATTGCCGTGTTAATTCTGCTATACATAATTATGAACTAATTATTCCTTGCTTCTCTATATGGTTATTGGATCCTCTATCTCTATCATTCGTACCTTCCATTCTATGTCCCAACCATTAATTATTTTGTTTACTTCCTGCTTCATCGGTCCGTAACAAATCTACAACCATTTCTTTGTCATATCGGTTTGCAACTATATATACATCAAGTGTGGGGTTGCTTGAAAGCATGTGATCCCCTTGTAAGCTTCTACTATTTGAGGTGCTATGTGTGGTATGAACTCTATTTTCGTTTGAACCCCCTTTGTAAACATAGAAAGTGACATTCTTGTCCTGTTGCCTATTTTTATTCAAGATAAGACATGAGGAGGCATACGAAGGCACCAATAAAGATTTGTCTGTAGCTTCTCAAAATTGCGACTCCTCCAATTCCCTCCATGCAATGAGCATGATCAATATTAGAAGCCATACATAGTGTAACTACACATTCTTGTCTTGTACTTCATAATAATCAATAAAAAATTGGTTAACCAAAAATCTCATCCAATTCATTTGCACTATGATGCATGTAATACTACTCATGATAGCACCTAATCCTTGTATAATTTGTGAAATTACTTGCTCGCCATCACCTGTGATGCAAAACTAAACATCTCCTCTTTTATGTTTGGAATGTCAAATTTTCACATACCCCTATGTGTGTCATACTTCTCCTTGACTTCCTCTACGTGAGATTTTTCTCTTCTTTTATCTATGAAGTAAGGTTTTGGGTCCTCTCCCTATGTAAGTAGCCCTGTAATTTTAGCAATAAGACTAGTTTCTATGGACACTAGCTGATTTAACCAAAGGAACCCTCCATGGACACAACTCGATAGAAATTTTACAAATATGTTGATTTTTGTGCGTCTTTAGAAATACGAGATTTATAACAAGTTTAAGATACCTGAATGCTTTAGGCCATACACCAACTCATGTAGTTCCACTATAATGACTAATTCATCTAGGATCATGAGTATGTTGACGTATGTCTCCAATTTAAGCACTATAAATTATTTTTGTGTCTGTGATATCATGGTATAATATTTGAAGTTCTCGACTGCGTCGATCATGATCCCTTTTATGATCACTATTATGATCACTATTTCTATAATAAATGGTGTCACCATTAGATATTTTGGCTCCTTCTTGAGATGAATTGGTGGTGTGCAATATTTTCTTAGCAACATATATGATCTCATAAACTACCTTATTATGGGCTTAATCGATCTCGCTGCTAGTGTTAGTTCTGCTACTATTGTTTCTGTAGGGTGCGGGGGCACCCCTAGTGTTTTGGTCTTGGCCTTCCTTCTAGGTGTAGAGGCTTCTTCTATAATCATTTTCATCTTGATCTCTTTTTGGTTCTCTTTAGCTATGCAAGTTCTATTTTCTATACACTTCACTCTCTCACCACTCTCTAAATTCCTTAAACAAAATGAGCTCATTTGACTAAGTATAAAGAATGTATGCTTCCATGCCATGCTACATGGTTTTGTAGTTGTCATAACTATAAATATTTTAGATGCAATACTATCTCTCCTCACATTTAATTCTCCAGCTGGATAGAAAATTGGAGTGTAGAGTTGGGTGAGACTTGGGTGGGTGAATGTCCTATTATTGGCCGCTCCTGTCAGATTCACCAATGTTCAAGGTTTTTTTCATTAAAATGTATATGATTTGTTACTTATGGAGTGGATTTTCATGCATTATGTCACCCTATTTTCCATCCTACATGGATGATATTTATGTTTTAGATTATATTTCGTTTTCCCCCTTCCCTCTTTTTCCATATTGTTAGTGCTTGAAAATTGACTTCCACTTCAATGGATTTGTGTAGTTCTACGATGTTCTATCTTCTATGTGTGGTCCCTTCTTTTTAAAATATATAAAACCTTTTCTTTTGTCTTCTCTTTTTTCCTCTTATATTTTTGTTGTTTCAAAAATTATACGAACATCTTACTACACAGAAGTTCAGTTGCTCCTATAGAGTTTCACTCAGCTTTCATTAACAAAAATTTATACAAGTTATTCATTAAGATTTTCTAATTGTATAGCCCTTGCCTCTATGACACACTTGATTGTATGTGGGCCTAGAAAATGAATTTGAAACATTTTTGGATGCTTCAAAAACTTCCTTACATATAAAAAACCAATTCGACTAATTGAAACTTTTTATGTCTTACGAGCCTATCATGCTATTATTTCTAGCACACTTTTTGCATATTCTAATGAAATCCTACTATTGTGCAGTCTTCCTCTAGATGTAATAACTCTGATAGTATGTTGTTTACTGCGACTAAATTAGTCAAGTTTTCCGTGGCAGCAATGTGTAGACTCAATACCAAGAACTCCATATGTATCACTACTTCTTGTCCATATATGAATTTGAAAGGTGTTTGTCCTATCACTTTCTTACAAGTGGTCTTAAACACCCATAGAACTATTGGAATTGTTAAATCCAAATCATCTTGGTTTAAATTACACACTTTTTTCATAGTGTTCTCCAAAATCTTGTTGAAAGCTTCAATAATGCCAATTTATTCAGGATGATAGGGGGTACTCTTCCGATGGTGGATTTGAAATTCTTTTGTTACAAAAATAATTGTCTTATTCAAAAAGTGAGTACCTTTATCACTAATCAGTGTTTTAGGACATCTAAATATTGTGACCACATTTTCAAACAGAATCTGCATGTTTTTCTCTGTGTTGCAATCTCTAACGGGTCCTACATCAACCCATTTGGTAAGGTAGTCTATCACAGTCATTAAATATCTATACCCTAATCTTCTTTATGGTGGATTGATAGGTCCAGTGAAATCTACTTCCCACTTGTCAAATTATTTTAGTGTTACTTATGGAAATAGTGGCATCTTATCACTCTTAGATAGTTTTCCAACTCTTTTGGATACATCACAACTCTATAGAATTCTTTGGTATCCTTATAGAGCATGTGCCACTACAGTCATGTGCATTGGATCTTTTGCATTGTGCCCTTCCCTACATAGTGGTCTCCTATTGTTCCTTCATGTGCTTCCAACATTATCAAGGGCCTTTCATGTTCCACAATACAATTTCGAAGGATGCTATGTGTACATAACTTGTATAGGCACATTGTTATAAGTTGATAATCTACTTCCTTTACTACTAGTTGTTTCGTTAGTGCAACTATATAGTCTGTTGGGGCTACCTTTGGTCTGAGGAATTTGACATTGTATGTGAAATAATAATCAACCATATCTACTGCAAATAATTGTGCAATCAACAAATTATTATCAATCTTTCATTTATCCTCCCTCATTAGTATGCGCAATAAGTGGCCTGGTCCTATATTAATCCTTTCCAGTTTCACAATGATCACAAATTCATATTATTGAGAAAGAGAGAACCATTTGTATATCATCCCCCCGAACAATGGATTGATAACTAAGTATCTCAACACATAATCGTAAATGCACGATTTGAACTATGACCCAAGTAGGTAGTGTTTGAAATTTTATAATTCATATACCATTGTTAATCCTTCTCATTTGTAGTAGTCTAATTTTGTTAAGTAGTTCATAGCTTCATACTTGAAAATGAAATAGGGTGGTATATGTCCCCTTATCACAGTTGAGCTAAAACTATGCCCAAGGCTATGGATTATGCATCTATATGGACATGGAAATCATTCCCCCAATCCAGAATAACCAAAATTTGCACAGTAACCAACTTTTACTTCGAGGTATCCAGAACTTGTTGGCATTCCTTGTTCCATTGAAACTTAGTATCCTTCTTCAACAATTTCTCTAAGGTAGTTTTGATACATGCATGTCCCCTTCCACACTACATGACCCAACAAAATACCAAATTATGAGTAGAAATTACACTTTTTCAATTTCAATGAAATTTGCATTTGTATACATCTTTCAAGTGTCAAACGCGGAACCTCAATATGGTTCTTTAACTGAATAAAAACTATCCAGGCAACCAAATATACTTCTAAAAAAATATTTTTGAAAGCTACCACCATAACTCTAGAAAATGTTGTTGTTGCATGTTTCAGATCAAAGTGCATGATAGTAGATTGAAAGGACCCCCACTTCATTGCAAAGGTAGTCTTATGTCTATCTTACGGTGCAATTTTGATCTACTAATATCCTGAGAATCCATCTGTAAATGAGTAGGCCTATTTTCCTCCTAAATTCTCTAGCACTTCATCTATAAGTGGGGTAGGGAAAAAATTATGCACACAAGAAGAATTCAACTTCATTAGGTCCATACAAAACTTGATTTCCCCTGTCTTCCTGTCTTCTACTATCATGGAGCTTATCCATTCTAATTATTTCACTAGTTCAATAATCCCATCTTCCAACATTTTGTGCAATTATTTCTTCACCTGTTGCATATAAACTTGATTCAACATATATTGGCTTTGCTTAACTGGATTTACCCATGCTTTCAAAAATATCTTCATTTCTCCTAATTCCTAACTATGCCATTCATATTTAAAAATATATTTAGAAATAGATCTTGGTGTTCACACAGTAAATTGGGAATCTTACCTACTATCTCCTTGTCCCAATAGTCTCCTATAAGTGCCAGTTTAGGATTTTCATTACTTCTAATGTTCACTTTGCATTTTCTGATAGGTTTGGCATAATATGAAAATTCAATCTATAGTCCAATTACTGCATTCTCTCCTTCTTTTTCTAGTACTTATAGGTTCCTTGGATCATCTTCCTCTTTGAATTCTTTTGTAATGTTGTAGCATTTCATTAATTATTTATTTTCTTGAGAGTGTCTATGCATGGAACATAAAGGTATTGAATTTTGTGCGGTCTGGCCTTTTGGTGAAAAAATATTCTCCTTCATAATATGTAAATCTACATCCACTGAGAGATCATTTGATTCAAATTGAAATGTCTCCTTGAAATTTTGAGCCATGTCCCCTAGTTTGTCGTTCCTCGACACAATTCTAGTTCTGTATATGTGTTCCTAGGAATTTCATCCAATGTATGAATGAACAAATTCGCCCATTTTTCTTTTGGTATCTTCCCCTTAGTCCATGTTTCGATGAAATCCTTAATATGAGTGGTAGGGAAAATAAGTCCTATATATTTTGGCTCAAAATTTACAACATTTGGTCTGAACCTACTCTACAACAAATGTCTACATTTCTTCTAATTCTCCACTATGTCTTTATGCACAACCCACCATAGTGTAGGAGTTTCTTTTAGGGAGACATTTATGGCTCACAATCTAAGTTTTTGAGGTACCCGTGATGGTAATTATTTAACAAAGGAACATACATCTATCATTCCATTAAAATTTGGGGGATCACAAACCTCTACTCCAATCCAACCTACTGCATGGGTAATATGAGTGTATCTTCTAGTGGATAATTCATGCAATATTTGTTTCCAATTATGAAGTGCTTCGTATGAATATGATGCATAGGAATTAATATTTTTCCATCTTAACACACCATCATCAGTCAGATTGACATAATCATCCTTGTGTGAAGCCATATTATAAATGTTGTCAATTTCTTCTATGTTGAACCCTTCCCTCATAGGTTTCACATATCAGTATCCTTCTGTTGGGTCCAATGGCACAATAAAGTTTAATTTCACTAACTCAAATTTCATTTTCCTCTCCTTCAAGTTGATTATGACTTGATTATCAAACTCGCATTCAATCCCCAGTAATGTAGGGTATGAGTTGGTATCATCCATAGTATGTATGACTTAAAAATCAACATACTTGTAACTCCATCAATGTTGTCCTCTACTCTTGTCAACCCACTAATAGGGAAAATCATGTAATTGTTTTCCAGCCTCAGTTGGATAGGTGGCCAAGTCAACTTTGGCCTTCCCATCATTTCCCATTTATTTTTTGGAAGAATATTAATATTTGACCCTAGATACAAAATAATGTTGTCCATGTCATAATCTTCAATCTATTTTATAAACTTGAATTCTCTGCTCATCATTTTCTTGTGCATAACATATTAACTATGTGACAGGCTTCTGCATAATAGGAATTTCCCGCTCCTATTTGGATTGATTAATAATTATAACCAACTTGTCTATGGTTGATTCATCATTTATTAGTTCTAAACAACTCTTCAAGAAATTTTTAATGGGGCTTACCTCTCTAGTAGTTTCTCTAGGTGAATATTTGTCATAGACTAGTAGCATGTCAAAGACAACTAGTCATTGCTACGTGTTGGAGATTGACATAGCAAAATTTTCTGTAACCAATTCCCTCCAGGCTTCCTTCAACATGTCTTTTTCTTTTATTATATAAAATATCTGAGTCAGTTTTGTAGCTTTCCATACCCATTGGTGTGGCTAGCCTCCTTGTCCAATTTCGTTTGCTCTAATCCTTGTCCCTCCCTATGTAACTATTCCAACATTTGGGCAATATTTTTGTTCTTCAATGACTATCATTTGTATATTTTGACCTCTATTTTCCTGCCATTTCACAATTAGCTAAGGGAAATATTTTGTAGTGTTATCCAATTATCTAGAGTAGGTACATGCCATGCAGGGGTTCATGAAATGTCATGCAATGTGTCCTATATACATGTAGTTATAACAAATAATTGGACCCCTCCCTCTTCCAAATCCTGTCGTACCTCTACCGTGGAGGTGCTATTCTCTTCACTACACCCCTTGGTCTCTACCTTGATTATAAGCTCCGATATGGTTATAGTTATGTGCTCTTGATTCATATCCCTCTACCACTTGTACCATGTATGCATCATTATTGCACTATGTTATCAAATACAATGCACGATAGGTATGGATGTCGTATCCTATTGACTTGAAAAATTCATAGAATAGAGTTCTGACTAAGATTTGGTACTTCTATATAAAGGATAGGCTACTGGTATATGCCCCCATACTCTACAAACTTCACACCATAGTCCCTTACCTTGTGCCAAAGGATTTGTAGCCCCTGTAGCCATATATTTTGTCATAGTTGGGAATTCTTTCCTATGTTGGCTTCTTTTCTTCATATAGTACATCAAAACCCTTCATGTTTTTCCTTATAGTTGTTAATATATTACAACTGCAATGATAAATTGGTTAGTTGTGATTAAACTTGAGCCATTCTTGCAGTGTTGTTGCTTCTTGCAGGAGATGCATCCAACTTCATGGAAATTTTTATGGCCTCATATTGCGATGCAATCTTATTCTACGTTAGTGGGATGTTTATATGAGGCAACAATCATGCAATAAACCATTCCTTATGTCAGGCATCTAGAATTTAAAATTTCAAATGATCCAACAAAACTTTAAATCTTAGATCAAAGTCCCATAATGACTCATTAATGTTATATTTAATCTCCTTAATCTCTATGATACACTTGGATTATTATTATTTTTTGGGATCTCGGAAAATAGATTGACGATCTGACATCCTCTTGGAATATTACCCAATTTAAAAAAAAAAAAAAAATTGGTCAAATTGGAGTCCAGATGAGGGAGATATCATTGATTTATAATCAGTTATTTTTTTAGAATGTTTTGTGACAGGAGGAGAGTTGGAGGCGAATCTGAGTTCCAAAGTGACGAGATCAAAATTTCAACCATATGAGAAGATGCAGAATGGTTGTTCCATTTTAAAAAATGGGATATAATAATGATTTTGCGCCATAGTGACCAAGTTGTGGCATTTTAGATTTTCTGCATAAAGTAGATAGATTTTTTCAAAATCCTCAAGGTAGGGTAAAATCATACAACTACTCCTTAAGGAATGAGATGACTCTACAAGCTATCACTTGTGAATACAAAATCAATACTTGATATCTCTCAACGGGGAGTCTTTAGCCTCTATATAGGCTTCATGCATACAATACCATTGATAATTACCATGGGTCTCTTAATACTATACATCTAATACAATGGGTTGATCACATTATTCCAAACTATTTGTGGTCCCTTACATGATGTGGGTTAACCACTTTATTTATTAACTATGCTCCATCACATTATTACATTATTCCCTTGGGTACCTCCCTCTATACCCCATGTTATCCCCCCTAGGTATACTACATTATAATATGGGGTACTGAGGGAGGTACTCAAGGGAATAATGTAATAATGTGATGGTTCATAGTTAATAAATAAAGTGGTTAACCCACATCATGTAAGGGACCACAGGTAGTTAGGAATAGTGTGATCAATCCATTGTATTAGATGTATAGTATTAGGAGAGCCATGGTAATTACCCATGGTATTGTATGTATGAAGCATATATATAGGATAGAGACTCCCCATTGACAAATGTCAAGTATTGATTTTGTATTGACAAGCGATGGCTTGTGGAGTGATCTTATTCCTTAAGGAGTAGTTGTATGGTGTTACCCTACCTCAAGGGTTTTGAAAAAACTTACCTACTTTATGAAGAAAATCGAAAATGCCACAACTTGGTCACTATGGCACAAAATACTTATTATAGCCCATTTTTGAAAATGGAACAACCACTCTACATCTTCTCATATGTTTGAAATCTTGATCTGGGCACTATGGAACTTAGATTTTCACTGCAACTATCCTATCGTCACAAGCAATTGTGAAAAAAATAGCTGATTGTAAATCAAAGATATCTCCCTCATCCGGACTCCGATTCGACTGATTGTTTTTTGAAATTGGGTAATTTTTCAGGAGGATCTCATATCGACAATCTATTTTTTGAAATTCTACATGAAAACTACAACACGTTACTAGAAATCCACCATCCATGAATTGTCATTAGAAAAAATTCTGCAACACAGCTGATTTTAAATTAGTGATATCTCCCTCATTCAGACTCTGATTTGGACGATTTTTTTTTTGAATTTGGGTACTTTTCCACAATTAATCCATATATGCTATTATTTTTCCAAAA
This sequence comes from Pinus tabuliformis, assembly GCA_031772625.1. NCBI lineage: Eukaryota > Viridiplantae > Streptophyta > Pinopsida > Pinales > Pinaceae > Pinus > Pinus tabuliformis. The sequence continues at coordinate 199,054,087 of CM062805.1, read as the reverse complement.
TTTTCACCAAAATATTTAGATCTAATCCTAGAAAAAATGAAAAAAAAATACTTTCCCTGTTCGCCCAAGAAAGTGCTCTGATACCACTTGTAATATAACATACATGGAAATATATGATAATGAAAATATACCTAATAAATGAAAATAATCCCAAGATAAATACAAGGAAAAAGTATAAAAACTTCAGACCTTTATTAATAAAACCCTTGAGGTAGGGTAACACCATATAATTACTCCTTAAGGAAGGAAATCACTCCACAAGCCATCGCTTTTCACTACAAAAGCAATACTTGACATCCCACAATGAAGCATCTCTAGCCTCTATATAGGCTTGACACATATAATACCATTGGTAATTACCATCAGTCCCTCAATAGCATACATCTAATACAGTGGGCTTATCACATTATTCCTAACTACTTTTTGTCCCTTACATTATGTGGGTTAACTACTTTATTTATTAACTATTGCCCATCACATTATTATAGTATTCCTTTGGGTACCTTCCTCTCTACACCATAATATCCCCCCTAGGTATACTACAACAAACAACAAAGACACAATGAAATATACAATCTGAAATGTTGAAATTTCAAAATCTCTGTCTTCTTTTTCCTCTACCTCTTTCAACATTGACGATAGTAGGTCGTCCGATGAATTGTAGGATCACATATTTTTCTTCCTCTCCTTCATAATTCTTTTGATTTGGTCAGAAATATCTTTCCTTTTCTGCAATTCCAAAAGTGAATGCATGATAAGTCGATTACTTCACAAGAAAAATGTATGAAGGTTCAAACAAGGGAGGTGGTCTCTTCAGATATTGAATTGTTTTAGTTAATCTTCGATGAATGAAGGTTATTGTTAGATGTAGGGTTAACTAGTTGACATCAAGTTGAAATTTTACTTGTTCTATTGTTCTTTTATGTTACTGTTAATTTAGCTTTTAATGGAAACTTATAACTTATAAAAGTTGAGGCATTGTATTGGGAAGCATCTATCCTTCATACATCTAATAAAGAGATCAGGATATCACTCTACCGAAATAAAATTGAGTGAATAAAAATTACGAAAACTTTTTCTGACTAATTAAACCATGGATTGGAAGAATAATTTTATGTTTACGATCGAAAATGTTAGTTAGGGTTTCAATGGGTAAGTGCATTAGTCAATTACTGTAAATAATTAGCTCTTATTAACAGTGACAGATATGTTATATCAATGAAGTCAACAAAAGTAATTTCATTTTGGTAAAGGTACCTATTGGATGTTTCTATTGATCTGATAGGGAAGGTGATACGAAGTGAGACGACGGGGATGGCATGATGTTAGGAAGTGGGGGACATTCAAACATGTGACTCTCCCTCTTGATCTCTTCTCTCGACCTTCCTTCTTGATGATATATTCTTTCTTCCTTCGATTGAACTTGTCACCTTCCTAAATGTCGACACTGCCTGACAAAAAGTAGCTTCTTTTGGGTCATTGTCCACATAATTTCTGGACAAGGGGTAATAGTTTCTTTCTTTCATCCTAACCCAACAAACTTCTTTATTCTATTGTTTGTTCTAGTATATGAGGTGTCTGATCAGTGCTATAAGTGTATGCTAGGGTCTCTCTATCTTTGTATGAGTTTCTATCACCTTAAACTTTGACTCAGGGATCATGAATTATGGCAGGAACAACAGTTTTAGTAGCTTGGCTTTGACCTTCATCCCTCAGCCTGGCCTTCAACCTTTGAACTACATGTTTTCATTGACCTTGCCCCCTAACCTCTAATGAAGGAAAACCAACTCTGCTTTGCGAAACAAGAGCACCAAAATAGAGACCTTATATCAACCTCTCATCTTGAGACCCAGATCTCTTGATTTCCAACTATAGCTTGATACCCAGATCTCCTCTTCCTGCCACCTTATGGAAATTAACTTGATAATGGGCTTGACACTTTCTAGATTGATTACAGGCAGTGCATATCTATTTGTAAGGAAGGGGACTAAAGTGTCGGGGTAATAAACTTAGATTGCCATTTAAGCCCACTAGAAACACTTTTTTTTACTTGATAATATGATAATGTACCTCCAACAACGACGAAAAGTGACATTTGATTTTGGAATAATCCCATTTGAAGACGAACGACTAGGGGAATGTGAGGTTGGACTTGCTAGTCTTGCTACAATTGTTGGTTGGTGGGCAGAAGAAGGTTGGCTAGTTGACCTAGCTAGGATATATTATTTAATCGTTGGTTGGGTTCGGCTAGGGCCTAATCAATATATGCTTAATCAATTCATTCATTTATGATTAATTGAACAATCACATTCATTCTATATCACGGATGATTGGCTTGATATTTTTTTCTTTACTGGGTGGGGCTAGCTATCTAGCTTGGTCTTATCTAGAGTTCTGAAAAGATATCGGTCTGGTTTTCTTAGTAAAATTCCCATTATTGCATCTAGTTTCTATAGTAAAATGCCCCAATATGTGTGAAGTTAGGGTAGTTTTAGTAACAAGGGAAACAAAATAAGTAACATCAGTAGTTTAATCACCAATAGTCAAGGGGTATACCTCATGCTCTAGGATTATCATGTTTTTCAATAAGTATAGTGCAAGAAAGAGGTGTTACGTTATTCGTTGACCCATAAAGGCAAAGGACACAAATACATAGGTAAGAGAAGCAAGAACACATCCAGTTGTAACAAAGAAGGGAGAGAAGCACCTAGTGACCTAGGGAACTGACAAAGGGAAGGGGGAAGGACTAGTTGACCAAGAACCAATCGATCTTTATATAGATCCTTATCCCAATATCCCTTCCAAGTCGAAGGATTATTCCATAAATATAGCTAGAAAATGTGCTAGATGTCATTGGTTGGAAGAAAGTATTCAATTTCTACATATGGACTTCACCCACATGGCATCCTTCTTGGACCATATTCAAAAACGATTCCAACATCAACACAAAATGTTGTCAAATCCCACAAAACTGTGTTTGAGAAATATTGAGGATGCCCTCACAAAATCCAAACAACTCATCTATTTCATCAACCAATAGCGATCGCGATGTTTAGGTTTTTTTATTCTTTGCAACAACAAGCTCTCTAGAGAATGTAGAGAGTGTAAGACAACTTTCGATCACCTCTTTCAAGAGCTTCGAGGTGACCTTCAAATTCTTGTTGATACTCAGTAGATTATGTCCATTGTAGCGCCTAAGGTAAATTTGGTCCTCCTCAAACCTGTTTCAAAAGAGCTAAACATTGAAAAAAAGGGTTTTTATAAAGCCCTCTTGCAGGCTTAAATCTTCGTTAAGTCCCACCAAAATCTTGTTAACTTTTTATGGAAAACACTAAATTTTTTTATTTGTTTTGGGTTGGGTTTAGTTAAAAGTTGCTTGGCGGGAATTTGATTTTCATTTTTTTTAGAATATTTGGATTTTCAATAATTAAATCATTTTTTATATTTAAAAATTAAAAATATTTAATCAATTAAAAATCATTTTAGTTTATGTTCTCAGATTAAAATATTTGGCTTTTCAATAACCAATCCAATTTTTATATTTAAAAATTAAAAATATTTAACCAATTAAAAATCGTTTTAGTTTATGTTTTCAAATTATTTTTAAAAATAATTTAAACAATTAAAAATCATTTTAGTTTATGTTTTCAAATCAAAAGTATTTTGAATATTTATCAAGAAAATCAAAGTGGCCATTGGATGGAGTATATTTCTAATATTGTTTAATGTTCATGCATTTGAAGGATATTGCCAATTATGTTTGGTGTTAAAATTAATGTAATAGAATGAAGAATGATTAACCTCCTAGGAGCACAAGAGCTCATGGTTGTGTGACATCAATGATGAGCAATGTTATTAGAATATGCCAAAGGAGATAAAATAATATGCAAATAAATGAAAAGGTTAGGCCTCCTTACTCACCTACAATGTCGTGATCCTCCTATAAAATATAGCAAAGGTACTCGCATCTCCACACATAAATATAACAAAAGGTAATGAGAAAAATGAGGGAAAATATAAATCTATTTAGGATACAACAGATGTCTTTGGTTTTTGGTAGATGTATATCAATATCACACCTCACAGATATAATTGAAGCATTCATGTGAGGTGATAATTTAAGGAGAGGATCAAACAAAGTGTGAAGAAAGTATGATTCTCAAGACTCAGGTAAGCATGTGAGTTCAACATGCCACACTAGGCTTGAATATAACCCTTTCATTGCTTATAATATTTGGCAATATAATGCAATTCATTGTTATATGTTGGGTGTCTATGAAAACCATCATAGAGTGTCTGAATACGATAGACCATCAAATATTTGTGTCATGTGGGAACTACATCAACGAAATTAATGATTGGATCATAGGGTCCCTCTTATGTAGGCATTCATTGACAAAAACTACCTCCTGATGGGATAGAAGTGAAAACTAATAGTCTAAAAGGTAGGAATAATGGCGTCAAAGGTAATATTGTTTCCATAAATAAGAGAAACAAAAATAGGCTCATGAACACCATTAATATCTATTGGAGGTGTTATGATGAAAGCAATAACGAATAAAAAAGTTACAGTCAATAGGATATGGATCATCAAGATGTTGAACCATCCAATTTAAAGATGGTTCTCAGTGCTAGTGATCTAGTCACATAAAATACCTTATAAATTTTTGCTTCAGGATACCTCCACGATTCAATAACTAATCCAAAATGAGAGGATATTTTTCTAAGGTGATTAGTTCCATATCAGCAACCATTATATTTAGCTCTCAAACTTTAATAAATATATAGTGATATTGTTTTGCATCTTTAAATTATAGCACCCTAACACATCTATTTTCCATCATGTATGAGAATTAAATTAAAGCCATATATGTCATAAATTAGGGCATATACTATACTGTTGAAAATATCAACAAGAAATGCTAAAAATAGAAGTGCTAAAAATAACATTTCTATAAATAGAATTTCGGGATACATTCCAATTTCAGTTAGTCCCTGACCTAAAATTAAGAATTAAAATTAAAATTTGATCTTAGCAGCTGTTTGTAAAATAATTAATTAATTCATCTTGAGTTAATTAGTTGTCGAAAATCAAACATGAAGTCTATGTGAAGACATGAAACAGTTTCCCCTTTGATTGAGGAAGTTATCCCTTGATTAAGGAGTTCAAGATGAGTTGTAATCTGGGTTGTAATTAGTTAGCTCAGTTAATAGAGTTAAGTCTAGTTAGATTAGTTCCAATAGTTTGTCGAACTGATTGTGAGTTCAGTTAGTTAATGCATGCATGCATGTAACTACTGCATTTAAGATAACTGAATATTCTCTCATAAATAACTCATGCATGTTAGTTCAGTCAGAGTCCTAGTTGAGATCAAATGATGGGACAATGTAGTTAAAGGAATATTCCATTGAGGATATCTCTTTCATGCAGAAGGAATTCATTCCTTCGAGATTGCACAATTACTTCTGAGTTTGGTGAGTTGTGTGACAGGTCAATTGACACAGGTGGTAGCTAGATGACCTAGGAGAAGCTGCACAAGGAAATAGGAGTCTTGGATGATTGAGGGAAGGCATATGTTGTGTCTATTCATTCTATGAGCAGCATTGAGGGATTGTATTGAGAGCTGGATAGCTTGTGAGCTAAAGCTTTTTGTAATCTAGACACATTCCCACTTGTATGATAATACAGAGATCGGGGTTTTTAGCTGAGGCTTTCCCCAGAGTATTCTTCTGTGTTCATGTGTGATTGATTTCTCATTCTATGCTATATGTGTTCTATTTGATCTTTCTCAAAATCGATTAAGCTTCCGCAATTTTGTTTGTAGAACTAGATCAAGTATTTTCTTTAGTATATTGCATTATCAGGTGATCTACATTGGGAAATTCTACATGGTATTGGATCAAAGGTGATCAAAGCAAAGAACAATATACAAAGAAGGGAGAAGTTCGAAGTTTGAAGTTCCTGATTATAAAATTTGGATTTTTATCATATCTCAAATTTCACCAATGGTGTTCAACAGTCTGAGACTCGAGTATGCCCTTGATGGCAGCTCGAATTATATAGCCTGGAGGGATTGCATGAAAGTGGTATTAGAGGACAACGGGTTGAAGGACTTCATTGATCAAGAAGTCCCCAAACCTGCAGCTGCGAATGCCCAAGAATTGATGGAATGGAAGAAATGTGTGGCTAGAGCGAGGAGAATCCTTCTGGAGGGAGTTCAAGACCACATAGTTTGGAGTCTTCATGGGAAGGAGACACCATTTTCAATGTGGAAAACATTGAAGGATCTATATCGGAATAGCAGTGACCAAAGGAAGCTGGCGCTGAAAGAAAAGCTTCAGAAAATCAAGTGTGAAAAGGGCGACACGATCTCTACGTATCTGAACAAGCTCACCACCTGCAAGGATGAGCTTGGCAGTGTAGGGATCACAACAGTCGATGATGAAATGGTGAGTCTTGCTCTCTTTGGTATTCCTAAGAGTTAGCATAGTTACCAAGACTTGGTAAATGGAAGAGAGAAACTGCCAGATTGGGAATGACTTTGGTTGGATTTAATGTAGGAGGAGATAAGGAGAAGCACCAAAGATGGATCTTCATCAAAGCAAGATGATGAAGAAAATCTAGCCTTAGCGAGTAAGGCAAGGAAAGGGAAAGGGAAGGTATCCCATTCCAAATCCAGTTCTTCCCATGGTGGGAAGAAGTTTGACAAATCGAAAGTGAGATGCCTTCATTGTCATGAGGTGGGACATTATGCTACAAATTACCCACAGAGGAAATCCAAGAAGGGATCCTCGAAGGGATCAGATGGTGAGGCACTGGCCTCACAGTTCAAATTGGATTTCACCCTCATCACATGTATGGTTTCATCGATGGTCGGGTGTGTTTGGTACCTCAACAATGGAGCTTCATTTCACATGACCGGCGACAAGAATCTTTTCAGTACCTTGGAAGAGAAGGATCTTTAGATGCAGATCGAGATGGGTGATGATGGAAAGTACCATGTTTTAGGTGAAGGTATGGTTGTGTTTTTGAGAGAGCATGGAGCTCCTCTCACCCTGACTAATGTAAAGTATGTACCGGGTCTAAAGAAGAATCTTGTGTCCATCACTATGCTGGAAGACAAAGGCTATGATGTAGTCTTTAGTAAAGGAAAGGCATTCCTGAGGCATATCAGCATTGGACAAACCAAGAGGATTGGGATTCAAGTTAAGAATATCTACAAGCTATCGGTGGATGACTGTGTTGCATTAAGTTCCAAAGAAGAGTTGGTGCAAAACCAAGATGTTGGTGAGCTATGGCATAGAATATTGGGCCACTTTCACCATGGGGCCTTGAAGATCATGCAACAGATTTCTACTAGACTTCCCAAGGGAAAACTGGAGCAAATGGATACATGCAAAGGTTGCACCTTCGATAAGTATGTGAAATATTCCTTTCAGGATCGAGACAGTAGAGCTGGAGAAATCCTAGAGGGAGTTCATAGAGATGTGTGTGGACCATTCTCTATAGCCTCCACTGCCAAACAAAGGTACTATGTTATTTTTATTGATGATTTTTCTTGTAGATGTTGGATTTACTTTATGAAGAAGAAGGATCAAACCTTCTCAAGGTTTTGTGAGTTTAAAGCCTTGGCAGAGAAAGAATCTGGAAAGAAAATAAGGGCCTTGCATAGCGACAATGGTGGAGAGTATGTCTCCCAATAGTTTAAGGACTTCTGCAGAGTAAAAGGAATTAAACGGGAGTTGACGGCACCCCATAACCCACAAAAAAATGGGTTGGCCAAAAGGAAGAACAGATCGATTGTGGGAGTAGCTTGAGTGATGTTGCATGACCAAAGCCTACCAATTCATTTGTGGGTTGAGGCATGCAATACAGTAGTATACTTGCAGAACAGAAGCTGACATCGTATACTGGGAATGAAGACACCAATGGAGGCCTTTTCCAGGAAGAGACCAAATGTGATTTAGTTTAGGATCTTTGGATCATTGGTTTATTGCTATGTGACCAAAGATGCCCAGAAGAAGCTAGATCCAACAGTTGAGTTGGGGATGCTTGTGGGGTACAATGATATACCCCACAACTATTGGGTGTTCTTAGATACCAGTCAGAGGATAGTGGTTTGTAAAGATCTGAAGCTCGATGAGCAGAAAGCCATGTGAGTATCACTTGAGTGGAAGCTCAAGTTGCATGTAGAGGAGGAACTTTTAGTTCCTAAGGAGGAGGAGCCTCAGATTGATGTGGAGAAGCGGAATGCGGAGGATCCGGCTATGGAGACATCCACTCATGTTGAGTCCTCCAGAGATGGGTGAAAACACTCAAGGGAAGCTAATAGGTTGACGATGGATGCACGAGAGAATGTGGGACAACCATCTTCTCACCGCATACAAAGGAGCTCACCTGAGCAGTACACTGGTTACATGGCCTTGGTAGGGGAGTGTGTATAGACCGAACCTTCTTATTTTGAGGAAGCAATGCAGAAAATAGTCTGGGTGATGCAATGGTGGAGGAGTACGACTCCATCATTTGGAACTATGTTTGGGATGTTGTCCCAAGACTGGAGGACAAGTCAGTGGTGAGTTCCCGATGGCTTTACAAGGTAAACCAAGCAGCTGATGGCAGTGTTGAGAAACATAAGGCAAGTTTTGTTGCCCGTGGTTTCTCACAGGTTGAGAGGATCAACTACGATGAGACTTTTGCTCCTATAGAAAGGTACTCATCTATCAGGTCGATGTTGGCACTATCAGCTCATATGGGTTGGAAGATCCATTAGATGGATGTGAAGACTATGTTCCTCAATGGGAATATTGAGGAAGGGGTGTACATTGAGCAGCTGGAAGGCTTTGAGACCTTTGATCATGAGTCACATGTGTGTCGACTCAAGAGGGCTTTGTACGGGCTGAAGCAATCACCTCTTGCTTGATACACCAGGATCGACAACTATTTCACTGGGTTGTACTTCAACAAGAGTGAAGAATATGCAAACCTTTACCACATCATTGTAGAAGGTAAGCCATTGATCATTGTTCTTTATGTTGATGATCAGATATTGATAGGTAGTTATCAGTTGATCAAGTCTTGGAAGGACGACCTTACAAGAGAGTTCGAGATGAAAGTCATGGGTCTTATGCACTAATTTCTAGGCATGGAAGTGTGGAAGAAGGATGGGGAAGTGTTTGTGTCTCAACGCAAGTATGCCAATGAGATACTCAGGTGATTCCACATGGAGAAGTGCAAGCCCATGCAGACTCCTCTAGCTGGTAAATAGAGGAAGGAGGATGCCACTTTAGGTGAGGTAGTAGCTACTATTGTTTATCGAGGGCTTGTGGGTTCATTGATGTATCTAGCAAACACATGACTAGATTTGTGCTTTGTGGTGAACCAGCTGAGTCAAGCTATGGTTCAACCTACAAAGCTGTTTTGGAAGGCAACGAAGCATGTATTGAGATACCTTAGAGGCACATCTCAATATGGATTGTGGTACAAACAGACAGAGGGAGTGAAGCTTCAGGGCTTCACAGATGCAGATTGGACAAGGAGTCCATCAGACTGGAAGAGAACCTCAGGAGGAATCTTCAACCTTTGTTCAGCTACAGTTTCTTGGTACAGTAGGAAAGAGAGGTTGGTTTCACTTAGCTCAGCAGAGGCTAAATACATGGCTACCATTCAGGAAGCATGTGAGGCCATTTGGATGTGGAAGATTCTAGCTGGATTGTTTGGTCAGAGGGTGGATCCAACTGTGATCTACTGTGATAATCAGAGTTGTATGAAACTCTCTGAGAATCCAGTAATTAATGATAGGTCCAAACACATCAATATCCGGTATCATCATCTTTGAGACTGTGTGGTGAAGAGGATCATGTTGTTGCTATATGTTTTGACCGAGGAATAGGATGCACATATTTTGACTAAGGCATTGTCAAAATGCAAGTTCGAGTTCCACAGAGACATGATTGGGGTGACTAATAATCCCTTTCTTGTTGAGAGAGAGTGTTGAAAATAGCAACAAGAAATGCTAAAAATAGAAGTGTAAAAATAGCAATGCTATAAATGGCATTTCGAGATACATTCCAAGTTTAGTTAGTCCCTCAAATAAAATTGAGAATTAAAATTCGAATTTGATCTTAGCAGTTGTTTGTATAATAATTAATTAATTAATCTTGTGTTACTTAGTTGTAGAAAATCAAACATGAAGTCTATGTGAAGACATGCAATAGTTTCCCTTTAATTGAGGAAGTTATCCCTTGATTAAGGAGATTAGGATGAGTTGTACTTTGAGTTGTAATTAGTTAGCTCAATTAATTGAGTTAAGTCTAGTTAGATTAGTTCCAACAATTTGTTGAACTGATTGTGAGTTCAGTTAGTTAATGCATGCATGCATGTAACTACTGCACTTCAGATAACTGAATATTCTCTCATAAATAAATCATGCATGTCAGTTCAGTCAAATACCTAGTTGAGATCAGATGATGGGACTGTGTACTATCAGTTGCAAGAATATTCCATTGAGGATATCTCTTGCATGCAGAAGGAATTCATTCCTTGGAGATTGTGCAGCTACTTCTGAGTTTGGCGAGTTATGTGAGAGGTCAATTCACATAGGTGGTAGCCAAAGGACCTAGGAGAAACTGCACAAGGAAATAGGAGGCTTGGAGGACTGAGGGAAGGCATATGTTGTGTCTATTCAATCTATGAGTTACATTGAGGGATTGTATTGAGAGCTAGATAGATTGTGAGCTAAATCTTTGTGTAATCTAGACATATTTCCACTTGTATGATAATACAGAGATAGGGGTTTTTAGCTGAGGCTTTCCCCAAAGTATTCTTCTGTGTTCATGTGCGATTGATTTCTCATTCTCTATTATATGTGTTCTATTTGATCTTGCTCAAAATCGATTAAGCTTCTGCATGTTTGTTTGTAGAAGTAGATCAAGTATTTTTCTCTAGTATATTGTGTTATTAGGTGATCTACAGTGGGAAATTCTACATATACTATCCTAACAATATCTACTAAACAAAAATTATCATAACATGCTGAGAATGACCCAGCGTGTATCAAATTATCATCATGGAAGAGAAAAGTAATAGCAATGCAAGGAAGTGCTTGTAAGACTTAAAAAAAAAAAACGAAGGAAGCGATCTTAACATACCAAGATTCTAATAATTCCCAAACCATTTTCCGATTAGATTGGCTAGCCTTACATTTATGAAAATAACCCTTGATTCTCTTTCTATTTCCTTTTCAAGTAATGTTTTCCTAGTTTGATAAGGGCCATACACCAAAACGCGTTATGGAGGACTAAGGACTTCCATTGCCTAAACAAATTTGGCCTTTGTAATGGAGGAATAAGCAACTCATAAAGTTCCTATTTAACCTATTCCAACCCTCCAATTGAGTCAAATGTTACATCAATATCATCTATATTTATAACATCACACATGTAAGAGAAAGGAATCGAAATCCAAAAAACATGGATGTAACAATAAAACTAAAATAAAAAGAAGGATGCAGCGATTATAAAAATACCATATGTGTAATAACATTGGGATATGTAGCGAAACAAATATTGATAAGTCTACATGGAGATAAAGGATAGTCAGCATTACAAATGTCTCTCATCCATACATAGCATGCAAAATTGGAATGGGAGCAACAACTTGGATTCATGCATTTACAAACATGTAAATTTTGTGATAATAAAAACCATACCTAAAATCCCATCAAATCACATTTGTAGCAGTAATAGAGAGTGGTGTGATCAAACACTTGCAAGGTATAAATTAGAATTTAAGGGGCCAAAAGTTATAGTTAAGACACAAATTTGAAAATTTCAAATTTGTTAGAAATTTCATCCATGAAGGAGCATAAAGTTTTAAGTTCTAGGAGGTGAGGGTTGGGATTTGCAATGTTATTCACAAAATTCACAACAGAAACCCTGAGAGAACAATTCTAAGAGGCTAAATGATTCCTATATTCATGGTTTGGTCCATAGGGATATGTTTCATTAGAAAATTAATATGTTGATGTGGAAGGCCACCTACGAAGGTCCAATTCCCCGAAGACACAAACAAGGTTGGGGACATATTTTGACAAAAGAGTACCCGATCACATGAATATGAAGGAAGTGCATGTGAGTATTGATTCATATTTTGAGGGCCCTTGTGCCCATGGAAATAGGCCACTTTTGATGCTTGAATTATTCAGACCAATTGCAATGCTTCCAGAATATAGCAGGAGAACTTTCAAATAGAAAAGGTTTGGGACCTGAAATTTTGAAACAAAACTTAATGAATTTAAGGTTACAGATCCAAAGGTATGAATGCTAAGTGAACAACATTAATAGAAATGAACTTGGAGCTAGAAATAGAAACAAAAAATTAAATGACTAATTAATAAAAAGCTCGAAATCAAAAGCAATGTATGCAAAGAAATAAACCAAAATGTTGTGGCATGAATATTAAGTAAATTGTCAAGATAACCAATGATTCATTAGTTTAGGATTTGAGGTAAAATCCAATTATTCTTTTCTCTAGGATTTGAAATAAAAGTTCACATTTTTAAAGTATAAATAATTATTAATTTTTGTTTACATCCCTAAATTCAGTTTTCAAGGGTTGATGTAATAAACATTGATTTGATGTTGGGTCCCTATAATACTAGTGATTACCCCATTACTATTCTAGTTATACCCCTTATTTATATTGTTGTGCCCCTATTACCCCCATATTGTTACTTCTGTGCCCCATAGAATCCCTCTATTTTTATTTTTGTGGCTTTATATTATTATTGTTAGGTCGGCTAGATTATATTGTGACTCCTTAGACTCCTATATATAGAAAGGAGGTTTTGTCATTTGTATCATCCAAGAATGGTTCATTTATGTAATGTAAAGGAGGTTTCCCCCTCGAAGAGGCTGAATTCTAAGTCGTTGATCTATCATTTCTATCTTTTCTTGATCTGGTTTCATAACATTTGGTATCAGAGCTTTGGGTTCTAGGGTTTCGCTGCTCCAAACAGGTCATCGTGGAATTTTCGCTATAACTTTTTTTTTGTGACGTTTTGTTGGGTCCCTATAATACTAGTGATTACCCCATTACTATTGTAGTTATACCCCTTATTTATATTGTTGTGCCCCTATTACCCCCATATTGTTATTTCTGTGCCCCATAGAATCCCTCTATTGTTATTTTTGTGGCTTTATATTATTATTGTTAGGTCGGCTGGATTATATTGTGACTCCCTAGACTCCTATATATAGGAAGGAGGTTTTGTCATTTGTATCATCCAAGAATTGTTCATTTATGTAATGTAAAGGAGGTTGCCCCCTCGAAGAGGCTGAATTCTAAGGCGTGGATCTCTCTTTTCTATCTTTTTGTGAGCTGGTTTCATAACATTTGGTATCAGAGCTTTGGATTCTAGGGTTTCGCTGCTCCAAACAGGTCATCGTGGCATTTTCGCTATAACTTTTTTTCTGTGACGTTTCAGAAGTTGAAAAAAAAACCCATTTGAGAAGAATTGGCACTGAACCTTGGGTCCGAATTTCAGAGCTTTTCTCGTGATATTGTCGGAGATATGATCTGAGGAAGTTGGTCTTTTTGAAAACTCCTGAATTACATTCAAAACAGGTGACCTGGGGAAAATCGTCATAACTCTCTCTCTGAGGATCGGATTGAAATTTCGTAAAAAGGTACAGAAAGAGGACGGATTTTAGTTTCTTGGGCGTGTGTTTTAGATTCAAAGGTTGAAACAGTGACTCGTGGAACGTCGTACAAGTTCGCTCTACTGAACCAGTCTAAAAGCAAGTCACTGTGGAAGATTTCACATAACTCTTCCTTGGAGAATCCAATTTGGCTCAGACTTGTGGCATTGGAAAGAGGACGCAGAAGGCTACTACAGGTAGCAATTTCAGAATTGGAGGATCCGAAATTACAGAGATACATCAGATTCAATATCAGGCTTCTATAAAGTGTGTAGTTTTTTTTTTAATTTTTGTGTAAGCTTGGTTTAACGGAATTCAAAGGGCATAGTAAAAATTTATTATTGGTAACTGATGCCCCGAGGAAAGAAAATGCAAACACCTAGTAAGGAACCTGAAAGCTCTAGCATGACTCATGAAGAAGAGGAAGAAATGCTACATGATATATCAAAATTACAAGAACAAGTGCAACAAATGTCACGCTCACAAAAGCTAACAGAAGCTAAGATAACTGGCGTGGAATCTAAGGTAAATGGCGTGGAATCTAAGATAAAGGGAATGGAAGCTAAGATGGATGGCATGGAAACTAATATTGACGCTAAATTTGATGGCATGGATGATAAGATGGATGAATTGAAGAAGTTGCTACAAGAAAGGGTCACTAATGGTGAAAAGGTAGTAAAGGAAACTCATGATGAGAATAAAAGAAATGTTAATCATGATTCCATAGACTCTAATGTTGGATCGAAGACTCACCATGTTCCAAAAATCGATGTGAGGAAGTTTGATGGCAAGGATCCCGCCACATGGATATTACAGATGGAGCAATTCTTCGATCTCAATAATGTGCAAAACACACAAAAGGTACGTATGGCAACTTTATATTTGGAACCAAATCAGTTTGTATGGTATCAATGGCTTTGTTCTCATAAACAATTTATCACTTGGGAAATTTTTACGGAAGAATTGATAGCACATTATGAGGATACAAAAAGCAACACTTTTTTTAGCCAATTGATAAGTCTCAAACAAAAGGGTTCAATAATGGAGCACATTGATGAGTTCCAAAAATTGAACATAAGGGTAAAAGATATTCCAGAGGAGCATAGGATTGATGTGTTCATAGGGTCTTTAAAGGATAATATCCAACATGATGTGCGCCTTTGGGAACCTGATTCATTAGAGAAGGCATTCAGGTTAGCAAGAAAAATGGAAAGCAAAATTATGGCAACTAGGAAGCATACCGTTCACAACTATAAAGACGGAAGTGTTGTTGCCCATAGTCTTCCACAACCTACAAGGTTGACACCACAACAATTGGAAGAAAAAAGAGCAAAAGGGCTTTGTTACAATTGTGATAGCAAATACACAAAAGGTCATAAGTGTGCTGAGAAGAAATTATTCTACATAGATTGTGAAGGGGAAGAAGAAAAGGAGCAAGAAGGGTCAAAAGAAGAGGATATATTCCAGGAACAAAGCCTAGATGAAGAACAAATAAATCCGACCATATCTTGTAATGCATTGGCAGGAATTACCACTCCTCAAACCATCAAGATAGTAGGACAAATCAAGAAGAAAAAGGTAATAGTGTTGATTGATTCAGGAAGCACCCACAATTTTATTCATTGTAGGGTAGCAAAAGAATTGAATTGCTTCCTATATCCAGCACCAGAGTGTCAAGTGATGATTGCAAATGGAGGAACAATAAATTGTTCTGGAAAGTGCCATAATATCAAGCTATCCATGGGAGAATATGTATTGACTAGCCCAATGCTTTCCATTCCAATGGGAGGTGCTGATGTTGTACTAGGAGTCCAATGGCTACAATCCTTGGGTACAATAGCTTTTAATTTTCAAGAACTTTTCATGAAATTTTCTGTGGAAGGAAAGGAAGTTGAATTAAGGGGTATTGCAGGGAAACCAGGAAAGATAATCAGCTCTAATGGCATGACAAAGCTTCTAAAAAAGGAGCAAAGAGGTGTAATTGCACAATTATGTTCACTAGATGTTTCCACATTGGAATCATCTATTTCTCCAGATCTCCAAAAAGTCCTGGACAATCATTCCAAGGTATTTGAGACTCCCAAAGGTCTCCCACCTATGCGTGATCATGATCATGCTATTCATCTGATTCCAGGAAGTGTTCCTCCAAACATCAGGCCGTACAGATATCCCTATGTCCAAAAAAGTGAAATTGAACGTATGGTTGCAGAAATGCTAGAGGCGGGTATAATTCAACCGAGTCAAAGTTCTTTCTCAGCTCCAGTAGTATTAGTGCACAAGAAGGATGGATCATGGCGCATGTGTCCGGATTATAGGGAGCTCAACAAGCTCACTATTAAAGATAAGTTCCCCATTCCTGTTATTGATGAATTACTGGATGAATTGCATGGATCAATTTACTTCACCAAGTTGGATCTTCGTTCAGGATATCATCAAATCAGAATGAAGGTTGAAGACATTCCGAAAACGGCATTTAGAACTCATGAGGGTCATTATGAATTTTTGGTCATGCCTTTTGGCCTTACCAATGCACCTTCAACATTTCAAGGTTTGATGAATTCAATTTTCAAACCATTCCTTAGAAAATTTGTGTTAGTATTTTTTGATGATATACTAATCTACAGCAAGTCTTGGAAGGATCATGTTGAACATGTTGACAGGGTGCTACAATTATTGGAGGAGAAACAATTATATGCAAAAAGATCCAAATGTTTCTTTGGAGTCCAGGAGGTGGAATATTTGGGTCATATTGTATCTCATGAAGGAGTTAAGGTAGACCCTAGCAAAATTAAAGCCATTAAGGAATGGAAAATCCCCACATCCATAAAGCATCTGCGAGGATTTCTTGGGTTGACAGGGTATTATCGCAAGTTTGTTAAGAATTATGGGAGAATAGCAGCACCTCTAACAACATTATTGAAGAAAGATTCATTTTCATGGACTTCGGAAGCAACAAAGGCCTTTGAACATCTTAAAGAGGCAATGTGCCAAGCACCGGTCTTAGCTACACCGGACTTCACAAAAACCTTTATTGTGGAATGTGATGCTTCAGGAAATGGAATTGGTGCAGTTCTAATGCAAGATGAAAGACCCATTGCTTTTGAAAGTCGTCCAATCAAGGGAAAGTTTTTAAGCAAAGCTATTTATGAGAAGGAAATGTTGGCAATACTCCATGCACTTAAGAAATGGCGACCCTACCTAATGGGAAGACACTTCAAGGTAAAAACGGATCATGATAGCCTTAAATACTTTTTAGAACAAAGGTTATCCTCTGAAGAGCAACAAAAGTGGGTCACAAAGATGTTGGGTTATGACTTTGAAATCATCTACAAAAAAGGGAAGCAAAATGTTGTGGCAGATGCACTCTCAAGAAAGGATGAGGATGTGGAAGCATTGTTGTGTGCCATTTCTATTATCCAACCAGATTGGATAAACGAAGCAAGGGAGGAATGGAAGAATGACGAAGAAGTGTGGGCACTTATTCGAAAGTTACAACAAGATTCCAGTACTTCTGATACATTTAGCTGGCAAAATGATTCGTTATGGTACAAAGATCGCTTATACCTCTGTAAGGATTCCCAGCTAAAACAAAAGATTCTTATGGAATTGCACACTTCTCCCTTAGGAGGGCACTCAGGATTTTTAAAAACTTACCACAGGGTTAAGAAGGAATTTTTTTGGGATGGCCTTAAATCAGATATTCAAAAGTTTGTGGCGGAATGTTTGGTTTGCCAGCAAAATAAAGTTGAAACAATTAAGACACCGGGTCTATTACAACCTTTATCCATTCCAAGCCAACGTTGGGAGGAGGTTTCAATGGATTTTATCACAGGTTTACCCAGGTCTGAGGGAAAGAGTGTCATCATGGTGGTAGTTGACAGACTTACCAAGTATGCACACTTTTGTGCATTATCACATCCATTTAAAGCCAGTACAGTCTCTACTGCATTTATGGAAACAGTTCAAAAGCTACATGGAAACCCAAAGATTATTGTAAGTGACAGAGATCCCATTTTCACTGGAAATTTTTGGACAGAATTATTTTCTTGTCTTGGTACTCAGTTAGCTCATAGCTCATCTTATCATCCTCAATCTGATGGGCAAACTAAGATAGTAAACAAATGTTTGGAAGGATATCTTCGTTGCTTTGTATCTGATAAGCAGACACAATGGGTCAAATGGTTGCCTCTGGCTGAATGGTGGTATAACACTTCCTTCCATACAGCAAAAAAAATGACCCCATTTATGGCACTTTATGGGTATCAACCACCATCCATCACATCATATTTAAGAGAAAATTCTAAGGTTCAGGTAGTGGAACATCACATCGAACATCAACAACAAGTCCTCCAACTCTTAAAGGATAACCTAGTGTTGGCACAAAATAGAATGAAACAACAGGCAGATCAACATCGCAGTGAAAGAAGTTTTGATGTAGGTGATTGGGTATTCCTACGGCTACAACCATATAAGCAAATGTCCCTAAAGCAAGCTAAGAAGGATAATAAATTATCACCAAAGTATTATGGTCCGTACAAGGTGTTGCAAAAGATTGGTACTATGGCATACAAATTGGAGCTTCCTGCAGCTTCTCGATTGCACCCAGTTTTCCATGTTTCATGTTTAAAGAAGGTTATAGGTGACAAGCTCCCAATTCAAACAATATTGCCAGAACTTGACGAGGAAGGAAAAATTATATTGGAACCGGAAGCAGTCACAGAAACAAGAACTCGACAGCTACGAAATCGATCAATTTCAGAGTATCTTATCAAGTGGAAGAACTTATCCGCTGAAGATTCCACATGGGAGGATGAGAATTTTATGCAGAAGTATCCAGAACTACTCAAGCGTTGAGGACAACACTTTTTTGAAGGAGAAGGGCATGTTGGGTCCCTATAATACTAGTGATTACCCTATTACTATTGTAGTTATACCCCTTATTTATATTGTTGTGCCCCTATTACCCCCATATTGTTATTTCTGTGCCCCATAGAATCCCTCTATTGTTATTTTTGTGGCTTTATATTATTATTGTTAGGTCGGCTGGATTATATTGTGACTCCCTAGACTCCTATATATAGGAAGGAGGTTTTGTCATTTGTATCATCCAAGAATTGTTCATTTATGTAATGTAAAGGAGGTTGCCCCCTCGAAGAGGCTGAATTCTAAGGCGTGGATCTCTCTTTTCTATCTTTTTGTGAGCTAGTTTCATAACACGTTTCAGAATTCGCAAAAAAACCCATTTGAGAAGAAATCGTGCTGAACCTCGGGTCCAAATTTCAGAGTGTTTCGCGCTATATTTGCGGAGTTATGATCTGAGGAAGTTGGTCTTTTTGTAGACTTTTGAATTACATTCCAAACAGGTGACCTGGGGAAAATCGTCATAACTTTCTCTCTGGGGATCGGATTGAAATTTCAAAAGAAGGTACAAAAAGAGGATGGACTGTAGTTTCTTATAACTATTTTTCATATCCAAAGGTTGAAACAAAGACTCGTGGCACGTCATACAAGTTCGATCTACTGAACTAGTCTATAATCAAGTCATTGTGGGATATTTCACATAACTCTTCCTCGGATAATCCAATTTGGGTCAGACTTGTGGCATTGGAAAGAGGACACTGAGGCCTACTATAGGTAGCAATTTCAGAACTAGATGATTGGAAGGTACGGAGATACATCAGAGGCAATATTGAGCTCCTACAAAGTGAAAAAAGGTGTGTAGATTTTTTTAAATTTTTGCTTAAGCTTGGTTTGAAAATTTATTTTGAAGGAATTCAAAGGGCATAGTAGAGAATTATTATCGATAACTTATGCCCCAAGGAAAGAAAATGGAAACACCTAATAAGTAACTTGAAAGCTCTAGCATGAATCATGAAGAAGAGGAAGAAATGCTACATGATATATCAAAATTACAAGAACATGTGCAACAAATGTCACACTCACAAAAGTTAATAGAAGCTAAGATAAATGGCATGGAAGCTAAGATGAATGGCATGGAAGATAAGATGGACAATTTGAAGATAGATTTGAACACAAATATGAAGACAGGCATGGCAGATTTGAAGACAGATTTGACAAATTTTCTATAAGAAATACTTACTAATGGTGAAAAGGTAGTAAAGGAAACTCATGATGAGAACAAAAGAAATGTTAATCATGATTCCATAGACGCTAATGTTGGATCGAAGACTCACCATATTCCAAAAATCAATATGAGGAATTTTGATGGCAAGGATCCCGCCACATGGATATTACAGATGGAGCAATTCTTCGATCTCAATAATGTGCAAAACGCACAAAAGGTACGTATGGCAACTGTATATTTGGAACCAAATCAGTTTGTATGTTATCAATGGCTTTGCTCTCGTAAACAATTTATCACTTGGGCAATTTTTACGGAAGAATTGATAGCACATTATGAGGATACAAAAAGCAACACTTTTTTTAGCCAATTGATAAGTCTCAAACAAAAGGGTTCAATAATGGAGCACATTAAGGAGTTCCAAAAATTGAACATAAGGGTAAAAGATATTCCAGAGGAACATAGGATTGATGTGTTCATAGAGTCTTTAAAGGATAATATCCAACATGATGTTCACCTTTGGGAACCTGATTCATTAGAGAAGGCATTCAGGTTAGCAAGAAAAATGGAAAGCAAAATTATGGCAACTAGGAAGCATACCACTCACAACTATAAAGACGGAAGTGTTGTTGCCCCTAGTCTTCCACAACCTTTAAGGTTGACACCACAACAATTGGAAGAAAAAAGAGCAAAAGGGCTTTGTTACAGTTGTGATAGAAAATACACTAAAGGTCATAAGTGTGCTGAGAAGAAATTATTCTACATAGATTGTGAAGAGGAAGAAGAAAAGGAGCAAGAAAGGTCAAAAGAAGAGGATATACTCTAGGAACAAAGCATAGATGAAGAACAAATAAATCCGACCATATCTTGTAATGCATTGGCGGGAATTACCACTCCTCAAACCATCAAGATAGAAGGACAAATCAAGAAGAAAAAGGTAATAGTGTTGATTGAGTCAGGAAGCACCCACAATTTTATTCATTGTAGGGTAGCAAAAGAATTGAATTGCTTCCTATATCCAGCACCAGAGTGTCAAGTGATGATTGCAAATGGAGGAATAATAAATTGCTCTGGAAAGTGCCATAATATCAAGCTATCCATGGGAGAATATGTATTGACTAGCCCGATGCTTTCCATTCCAATGGGAGGTGCTGATGTTGTACTAGGAGTCCAATGGCTACAATCCTTGGGTACAATAGCTTTTAATTTTCAAGAAATTTTCATCAAATTTTATACAGAAGGAAAAGAAGTTGAATTAAGGGTTATTGCAGAGAAACCAGGAAAGATAATCAACTCTAATGGTATGACAAAGCTTCTAAAAAAGGAGAAAAGAGGTGTAATTGCACAATTATGTTTTCTAGATGTTTCCATATCGGAATCATCTATTTCTCTAGATCTCCAAAAAGTCCTGGACAATCATTCCAAGGTATTTGAGACTCCCAAAGGTCTCCCAACTATGCGTGATCATGATCATGCTATTCATCTGATTCCAGGAAGTGTTCCTCCAAACATCAGGCCGTACAGATATCCCTATGTCCAAAAAGGTGAAATTGAGCATATGGTTGCAGAAATGCTAGAGGCTGGTATAATTCAACCGAGTCAAAGTTCTTTCTCTGCTCCAGTAGTATTGGTGCACAAGAAGGATGGATCATGGTGCATGTGTCCGGATTATAGGGAGCTCAACAAGATCACTATTAAAGATAAGTTCCCCATTCCTGTCATTGATGAATTATTGGATGAATTGCATGGATCAATTTACTTCACAAGTTGGATCTTCTTTCGGAATATCATCAAATCAAAATAAAGATTGAAGACATTCCGAAAACGACATTTAGAGCTCATGAGGGTCATTATGAATTTTTGGTCATGCCTTTTGGCCTTACCAATGCACCTTCAACATTTCAAGGTTTGATGAATTCAATTTTCAAACCATTCCTTAGAAAATTTGTGTTAGTATTTTTTGATGATATACTAATCTACAGCAAGTCTTGGAAGGATCATGTTGAACATGTTGACAGGGTGCTACAACTATTTGAGGAGAAACAATTATATGCAAAAAGATCCAAATGGTTCTTTGGAGTCCAGGAGGTGGAAAATTTTGGTCATATTGTATCTCATGAAGGAGTTAAGGTAGACCCTAGCAAAATTAAAGCCATTAAGGAATGGAAAATCCCCACATCCATAAAGCATCTACGAGGATTTCTTGGGTTGACAGGGTATTATCGCAAGTTTGTTAATAATTATGGGAGAATAGCAGCACCTCTAACAACATTATTGAAGAAAGATGCATTTTCATGGACTCCGGAAGCAACAAAAGCCTTTGAACATCTTAAAGAGGCAATGTGCCAAGCACCGGTCTTAGCTACACTGGACTTCACAAAAACCTTTATTGTGGAATGTGATGCTTCAAGAAATGGAATTGGTGCTGTTCTAATGCAAGATGAAAGACCCATTTCTTTTGAAAGTCGTCCAATCGAGGGAAAGTTTTTAAGCAAAGCTATTTATGAGAAGGAAATGTTGGCAATACTCCATGCACTTAAGAAATGGTGACCCTACCTAATGGGAAGACACTTCAAGGTAAAAACGGATCATGATAGCCTTAAATACCTTTTAGAACAAAGATTATCCTCTGAAGAGAAACAAAAGTGGGTCACAAAGATGTTGGGTTATGACTTTGAAATCATCTACAAAAGAGGGAAGAAAAATGTGGTGGTAGATGCACTCTCAAGAAAGGATGAGAATGTGGAAGCATTGTTGTGTGCCATTTCTATTATCCAACCAGATTGGATAAACGAAGCAAGGGAGGAATGGAAGAATGACGAAGAAGTGTGGGCACTTATTCGAAAGCTACAACACGATTCCAGTACGTCTGATACATTTAGCTGGAAAAATGATTCGTTACGGTACAAAGATCGCTTATACCTCTGTAAGAATTCCCAGCTAAAACAAAAGATTCTTATGGAATTGCACACTTCTCCCTTAGGAGGGCACTCGGGATTTTTAAAAACTTACCACAGGGTTAAGAAGGAATTTTTTTGGGATGGACTTAAATCAGATATTCAAAAGTTTGTGGTGGAATGTTTGGTTTGCCAACAAAATAAAGTTGAAACAATTAAGGCACCGGGTCTATTACAACCTTTATCCATTCCAAGCCAACGTTGGGAGGAGGTTTCAATGGATTTTATCACAGGTTTACCCAAGTCTGAGGGAAAGAGTGTCATTATGGTGGTAGTTGACAGACTTACCAAGTATGCACACTTTTGTGCATTATCACATCCATTTAAAGCCAGTATAGTTTCTACTGCATTTATGGAAACAGTTCAAAAGCTACATGGAAACCCAAAGATTATTGTAAGTGACAGAGATCCCATTTTCACTGGAAATTTTTGGACAGAATTATTTTCTTGTCTCGGTACTCAGTTAGCTCATAGATCATCTTATCATCCTCAATCTGATGGGCAAACTGAGATAGTAAACAAATCTTTGGAAGGATATCTTCATTTCTTTGTATCTGATAAACAGACACAATGGGTCAAATGGTTGCCTCTGGCTGAATGGTGGTATGACACTTCCTTCCATACAACAACAAAAATGACCCCATTTATGGCACTTTATGGGTATCAACCACCATCCATCACATCATATTTAAGAGAAAATTCTAAGGTTCAGGCAGTGGAACATCACATCGAACATCAACAACAAGTCCTCCAACTCTTAAAGGATAACCTCGTGTTGGCACAAAATAGAATGAAAGAACAGGCAGATCAACATCGCAGTGAAAGAAGTTTTGATGTAGGTGATTGGGTATTCCTACGGCTACAACCATATAAGAAAATGTCCCTAAAGCAAGCTAAGAAGGATAATAAATTATCACCAAAGTATTATGGTCCGTACAAGGTGTTGTAAAAGATTGGTACTATGGCATACAAATTGGAGCTTCCTGCAGCTTCTCGATTGCACCCAGTTTTCTATGTTTCATGTTTAAAGAAGGTTATAGGCAACAAGCTCCCAATTCAAACAATATTGCCAGAACTTGATGAGGAAGGAAAAATTATATTGGAACTGGAAGCAGTCACAGAAACAAGAACTCGACAGGTACAAAATTGATCAATTTCAGAGTATCTTATCAAGTGGAAGAACTTATCCGCTGAAGATTCCACATGGGAGGATGAGAATTTTATGCAGAAGTATCCAAAACTACTCAAGCGTTGAGGACAACGCTTTTTTGAAGGAGAGGGGCATGTTGGGTCCCTATAATACTAGTGATTACCCCATTACTATTGTAGTTATACCCCTTATTTATATTGTTGTGCCCCTATTACCCCCATATTGTTACTTCTGTGCCCCATAGAATCTCTCTATTGTTAATTTTGTGGCTTTATATTATTATTGTTAGGTCAGCTAGATTATACTGTGACTCCTTAGACTCCTATATATAGAAAGGAGGTTTTTTCATTTGTATCATACAAGAATGGTTCATTTATGTAATGTAAAGGAGGTTGCCCCCTCGAAGAGGCTGAATTCTAAGTCATTGATCTATCATTTCTATCTTTTCTTGCGCTGGTTTCATAACATTTGACCATTAAAAATTGTGTATCTTCTTTGATTTTAAGTGGGGAACAACAATTTTCAAATATTGATAAATACCTCACAAGAGTTTTCGATGAATACCTCATAAGGATTTGTGAGTATCTAAGATAGTCAAAAACATTTTTTTATTTCCTTCCTTCGTTTTTTTTCATCTTTGTTGAGGGGTTCTTGTTAGGATGGAGATGCTTGAGCCTTGCAACTAGAACCACAAATCTTACCGCAATGTTGTTTTTGTATAATATCAATTCCTTTGCAAAAGAAATCTACGTGTGTGCCCTGTTTGCAAACTATTGACAAGAACTGGTGCAATAAAATATGAATAGACTCCTGACATAATCTCAAATGTAGTTTAGGCATATATTTTGCTTGGCAGAAAATTAAATTATTACTATATCTTCAAAGCAGGGCAATATTCTTTGATTTTGTGCTTGAAGAATATAAAGAGTAATTTTCAAAATTTGCACACAATTAAGGTAGTACTCATGAATTGATAGTTGATTAGCAACTTTATTGGTTCACCTTTTGGGTAGTTGAGGTAAAGGACTCTTTGGTTTGGTTCTTGAAGAAGATAAAGAGTAAATTTTTAAATTTTCCACACAAATAAGGTATTACTCTTTAAAACTAAGGTATTTATCTTGAATTTATAGTTGATTAGCAACTTTATCAGTTCACTTTTATGGTTATTTGGGGTAAAGGCCTTTTTAGAAGATGTTTTTTTCGGGCTTTTAGGAGTCAACAATGGTCATCACAATTAATGTAGGGAAGAAATTATAGATAAATTTATATATTTATTTTAAATTTTTCATAATTATTAAAGAGTAAAGAAGGTATAAATATATTTATAGGTGGTGGTGTTGTTATTGTTGTTTTTCCTTTTTGCAATGTTAAATTATGTGTTAATCTAATATTGAGGAAGATGGTTTATTTTACTATTCTCCATAATGTATTATTCTCTTTGTAGGTATTCTTCATAATGTATTTGACTTAGTTGTAAGCCTTTGAATTTAATTCCTTGTGAATGTGATCAAAGGATATAACCTTGAAGGTTCTAATCAACTCCATAACTCTAATCATCTATTGATCCAATAAAGAAATGTTCAAGGAAGTATAACCTTTCAACCAATTTATAACAACCTTTGAATCCCTTATCACTTGTAAGTTCAGATTGTTGAAGTGACACAATTAAAATGACTAACATAAATGACTAATTCATATTATTGTATTACTTTTTAAGTAGTCATATTTTTGTTCCTAAACTAAGTTAGTCATTCACGTTAGTCATTTTCAGTTACATTACTTATTATCTAGTCGTATATTTTATCCCAAGACTAAATTAGTGATTTATGTTAGTCATTTTTAGTTGGGTCACTTAATATTGCTCATTTTTTGTAGTATTTCACTTGGAAAAGTTGTGGTGACTAATGTTTTGCGTCACCTGGTCACTAATTTCATCATTTTTACTAGTGATCGATAAGATTGAATAGGTATGGATCATCAATGCCAATATCTATGTTATTCCTAAGTCACCTATCTGAGTTTTCAATATCTTATGTTTTTCTTTCCAATTGGATTCTTACTTGTCAATTTAATACAAGGAGGTTTCACTTATGATTAAATATATATAATTTAGGAGTGGATAATAAAGGTGACATGGAATGTTAATCTAAATAATTTCCATTGAATTCTCATTTGTGAGAAACCATGGCATCAGAAAGGTCGACCATCGTTTCCATATGTAGAAATTGTTTAATTTGTGGTTGGACATTCATGGTTCATCTCTTCGTTGCAATTCTAGTATGTAGATCTGTGACTTATTGTAACATAAATGGTCAAAATTCCATGTAATAAAGTTAATAAAGGAAAAATAATAACCAAGGTCATGGAACATGTATTCCAATTTCAGTGTTGGGAAAAACATCCTAGTGTGGGTGTTCATTTTGTTTATTATGGAAAAGGAAATTGGCAAAGGCTTTGGAAAGGCATGAGGAATTAATTAGCATTTTATTTATGAAAATAATGGAAATTAGGATGTAACAGCCTTGGTTAAAACTCCATGTAAAAATATATAAGATCGCAGTCATGCGACAAGTATTCAAATTTGAATGGCGGGGAAAACTTTCTAGTGGGTGTTCACTCGGTTTATTATGGTTAAGGAAATTGGCAAAGGCAATGACAAAGGATTTGGAAAGGCATGAGGGATTATTTGGCATTTTATTTATTAAAATAATGGAAATTAGGAGAAAATGAAGGTGAAATGTCACAGGTTGCATGTGAGGAGGAAAACAAAGGAAAATAATGGAAATTGAAGAAAATAGAGGTCGCATTGATAAAAAAACTTATCAGGATCAGTGGGAAATGCTTAGTTAGAGTAAGCTTGGTTAGTTCATTTTTGGATCTCTCTCTCTCTCTCTCTTCTCTCTCTCTCATACTCTTGGATACTTAGAGTTTCCTTGGAGCACTCTTGGAAAGTGTGGTATGCTTGGATTTTTGGAGCAGGAAGGAAAAGGAAGAGAATGAAAGTGCAATAGGACATCGGGATCAACAGCTACAATAGGTTTTTCTTGCAGGTACTGAGTTTCATGTATCTTTTCATCACCTATTTTGGCATGCATGGCACATGCATGTGGTTTCTTGGTTATTGTATGTCATTGGCATGGACGATGGCCTAGATTGATGGTGTATATTCCTAGTGTTGGGTGATTTAATTGTGAGTTAAATCCATGTCATTAATTGTCAACCCAGGGTTCGTAGACTCATGTGGTATACATGTACTACATGTACTACGTGGTTATATATTATAATAGATTAATCTAATGAAATTAAAACTAATTGCAAAGAAAATTAAATTAATCCAATCCAAACCAAACCAAACATAAATAAATTGAAATCACACTTGTATAAAGGAAATCACACTTGTTTGAAAATGAAATCACACCATCACACTTGCATAAATGAAATAACACTTTATTGAAATTGTAATCACACTTGTAGAATTGAAATCACACCACACTTGCATAATTGAAATCACACTCACACCTGCTGAAATGAAATCACACTTGCTAAAAGGAAAAACACTCTTGCATAAAATGAAAACGCACTTGCTGAAAGGAAAAGCACACTGCACGAAATGAAAACATACTTTTTGAACTGAATGAAATAACATAACTCCACTATGTTACCAATATGTACAAAGGTGTGCAAACTATGGTTGATGGGGCCCCTTCATTCCTTAGCAAGCACACTGAACAACTATCACATCTTGGAGTTCAAAGTAGAAATATGTATTTCATAAAATGAGTTACAATATATTACAATAATTCTCTATCCTCACTTTAGAAATCACATCACGGATGGAACTTGGAACCTCTAGCTAATATCCAGCACAAAAAACTAACCATCTAAGACCTAACACTTAACAACTAACAACCCTATGTATGAAGGGTTCACTCCTATTTATACAAAAAGTGAAGATAACTATTTAGTAAATATATATCCTTAGGTCTCTCCTAAATCAACATTTATCTCTTGTGGTTACAACCAATCACCTAAAAATGTAAGATCGAAATCCTCTCAAAATTCTCATTCATTATTCTTCTCCTTTGAATGTGCTTAGTTAATGATCCACATCTTCTACAATTATTCCACAAATCTTCATGAGTTGGAATTTGAAATTCAAATTTGTGGTTGGGTGGCCACATAAGACCCTTCTAGAATCTCTAAGTAGGCCTAAAATATCACAAAACTCATCACACTTTTATATATATCTATATATATATATATATATATATATATATATATATATATATATATATATATATATATAGATGAAAACATGTTAATTTCACAATATTTAATCACAAATTATCTTAAAATACTTAAAATAAATGACATGGAAAATAATAATGATAAATCCATGTGATTATGAAAATGGTTACTTAATGTAAGTTTATGGGGCTATAGAGTTACAAAATGAGGATAAAATGATGGAAATGTGAGTAAAAGTGGATGACATTTTGGAGACCCAACATACCTCCCAGCTGAAGATGTTGCATGTCCTCTTGCAACTATTGCATTGATTCTCTTAATCATAAGTTGATCTTCTTGAAATGTTTTGCTCCTATATGAGCTTTGGCTTTGTATTGACTCTCTTTTAACTTTGCATAACCATATCATTTGACAATTTTTATTATTTTTGCAAAGTGTACTTTGAAATACAATTGATTACAACATATATTTTTTATGGTTGGTTCTTGTGTGCCAACCAAAATTTCTGAGTATTGGTTCTTGTGTAAAAATACTTTTATTATTTTTTTTGCATAAAAACACTTGAAAATTCCTTTTTATGTTCCATATTGACTGTCAGCGATTCGGTGTGCTCATAAATTGAGGATTGCAAACCATACAAACTTTTGGAATCAAAATGAAATAATAGTTGATTGGTAAAAATATGTTGATTAGGATGAAATGAAATGTGAATCTCACTTCCCCCCAACTAAAGGTGTTTTTAGTTTTAAGAAAATGACAAAGGAAATATAAATGAGCTGAGGGATTTTCCAAAATCACAATTTTAGAATTTAAGGAATTACATGATTAAAGATTAGAAAATAACATACCTTCACCTACATGAAAATTGGACAAGCTATGTATATCGAAGAGTGTGGTTGTTGCTGCTGGATCATGGAATATGAAGTAAAAGAATCTGATTTTCTTTTTCTTTATATTGGTTAAATGAATAGAGGATGATATTGGAATATTTATTGCTATGGATGGTGAATTGAGTCCTCCTGCAAACTGCTGAAATCATATAGTCTTCATTTGTTCCCACTCAGTGGCATAATTATTATCTATGTGAATATATGTGTCAATGTTGACTATAGAAAATAAATTGCTGGATTATTAGCCATTAATGAATGCCATTAACTAACACAAGACAACTCACCATTGATGGAAATGAGAGTCAAGATGCCTAAGTACATCTTACTAGGTATGAATAGATGTGTCGTAGTTGAGTCACCTAGAAGATCTAACAAACCGGGGACATTGATGTATTCCCACTATTTATTGGTAAGAGAACTTGCCATTAAGGCATGCAAGCATCAAGGTACTTGAAATATTTCTAGTCTTGATCCGAGATGATGTGTCAAAGTCGATGGGTCAAAATGTGTTAGAAGGGAGGCCTTAATGAATCCTCCATCATCTAATCCGAGTATAAAATAATAATTTTAAGGACTATAGATGGAAGATTTGCATTGAAGCAAGGTTTATTTGACAGAAAGGAAAATGAAAATGGGGTGACTAAACTTTGTAAGGAACTTTAATGAATTTAGTTTTGAGTTAAGGGTGAGTGAAAATGAGGCAAGAAAGTACAGAGATTGCAAAGGGAAATGAGTTTCTGGTAGTAGGTAGATGGAAATTTATGGATCGACCATAGGATTAGAATGAGTAGCAATCGTAAAATTGGTATATATTTAGTAGCAATGGTGTAATGGATGTAATTTAACATGGATTGATCATTCTCTTCTGAAAGAAACTTGGTATTTAAAAGGTACTCGTGCATATCGTGATCTTCTTCATCGTCCTGGAATATGGAAAAACGTAGTAATTTCTGTAATAAAATGTAAGACTCTTGAGATAGCAAGATGAGTTGTCTCTCTTCATCTGATATATACATAAAAAACTAATAAATAGTACTAATAAAACAAATTTAAGGATGAAAAATTAAATGCACTTTTACCTTAGCTTGAGACCTCTTTTCCATACACTTAATGCCTCATCAATAGACCATAATCCAAATTTTCATAAGCTACTAAATTGTGTCAATTATGTAGTGTTGGGTTGTGTTATTCTTTCTTGGACCCTATGTTAGGTTGGTCAGACCTACCTATGGTTTTTTGCATGATTTTCGCACATGGTTTTGGACGCAATGGTTTTCGGTCCATGGTTTTGGATGCGATGGTTTTTGGTGCATGGTATTGGATGCTTCGACATGCATAAATATGTATTGTAACATTGCAAGGAACATAATGAAAAAATAAAGCTCATAGTCCCAGTTTTGGGATCCAAGGGAAAATCTCTGTGTGTATGTGGATTATGTGTTACGCTCTCGCATTGTTTATTTTCTGTGTTTTAGAATTCATATGCAGGTAATTTTTGTACAGGGTTAAAACCTACATTTGGTATCAGATATATTTTGGCTTCAAGGGGACGCCTTTGTTGTTGAGGGGTTTCGCTCGGGCCTGTGGTAGACCCCATTCAGTGAGAGATCTATGAGATCGATTCTGGTGGTGAAAGAAGATGGCGAGCAGTGGAAAGATAGAGATTGAGAAATTTAATGGTCAGATTTTTGAGTTGTGGAAACTCAAGATGGAGGATTTGTTGGTGGATAAAGATCAGTGGATTGTGGTAGATCAGAGTACTAAACCAACAAGAATGTCGGATGAAGAATGGAATAACTTGGATTGGAAGGCAAAGATCACAGTATGATTGTGTGTCTGAGATTCAGTATTGTTGAATGTATCAGGGGAAGCTATGATAAAGGCTTTGTGGGACAAGTTAGGGACTTTGTACCAATCTAAGTCTCCGATGAATAAACTGTTCATACGGAAAAAGTTGTATAACTTGAGGATGAAAGATGGAGACTCGGTGACAGAGCATCTAAATGTGTTTAATACTATGGTAAGTTAGTTATCATCTGTTGATATCAAAATTTCAGATGAAGATAAGTGCATTAGTTTTTTGTGTTCTCTACTAGATTTGTGGGATAGTCTGGTTATTGCAATAGGTAGCAATGCAATTGCCTTGTATTTTGATGAAATAGTCTCATCCTTACTGATGGAGGAGATGAGATGGAAAAATATGAAGAGCCAGAATGGTTATGCCTTGTTTGTACAAGGATGGTCCCAGAACATTAACAAAAATAAGTCATCGAGTGGGAGATCTAAATCTAGAGGGAGATCTAAATCTCCACAAAAACCTGTAAATGTGGTGTGCTAGAAATGCGGAAAGGAAGGGCACTACAAAAGGGACTGTAAATCTAAAGCACCTAACAAAGGAAAGGGATCTAATGATGCTCCTTCTACAGAGACAAAAACCACCTCAAATGAAGATGGGGATGTGTAGTTGGCTTCTTCAAGTACACATGTAGATCATGAGGCATGGTTGATTGATTCAGGTGCATCCTTTCACTTCACTCCCCATAGAGAGTGGTTCTACAAGTATGAGAAATACGATGGTGGTGATGTCTTCTTATGGGATGATAGGAAGGCTAGAATCGTTGCTCATGGAAAAGCAAAGTTGAAGTTGCAAGGTGGATGGGTTAGAAACTGCTGGGTGTTCTACATATCCCTGCATTGGCCAAAAATCTGATTTCTGTAAGCAAGCTGGATGATGCAGGTGTAAAAATAGTATTTGAGAAGGATACCTGCAAGATGGTTTAGGGAGCACTGGTATTGATGCAAGGAGTTTGGATTGGATCTCTGTACAAGCTACAAGGTAGCACTATTGTTGATGGGTGCAACGGTTCTGTGGTTCTTGAAAGTGGAGCACAAAATCTAGTGGTCTCTGGAGAGAAGACCATGTTGTGGCATCAAAGGCTTGGACATATTGGAGAGAAGGGCCTTCGAATACTTCATGGTAAATGTATGGTAGAAGGTATGAGTAATGGCTCTTTGGATTTTGATTTCTATGAAGATTGTGTATATGGGAAGCAGAATCAGGTGAGTTTCCCGTCTGGTGGTAAGAGGGCGAAACAACTATTAGAGCTTGGGCACAGTGATGTGTTTGGACCTGTGAAGGTTCCATCAATGGGTAAGTCTATGTACTACGTATCATTTATAGATGACTTCTCAAGGAATACATGGATATATTTCCTTAAGAAGAAATCTAAAGTCTTTGACAGGTTTAAAGAATTTAAGGCTCTAGCATAAAACCATACAGAGAAGAAGATAAAGGTGCTGAGGACATATAACGGTGGAGAGTTTTGCAATAAGGAACTTGAAGAATTCTATAAGAAGTGTGGTATAGCATGGCAAAAGAATACTCCATATACACCTCAGCAAAATGGAGTTACAGAAAGAATGAACAAGATGTTGATGGAAAGGGCAAGAAGCATGCTCAGTGGAGTCGGGTTAGGACAGGAATTCTGGGTAGAGGCAGTGGCGATAGCATGTTACTTGGTCAATAAATCACCTTCATTAGTGTTGGAGGATAAGACTCCACAAGAGGTATGGACTGGTAAGAAACCCTCTCTTTCACATATGAGGGTATTTGGATGTGATGCATATGTACATGTTCCAAAGGAGAATCGAACCAAGTTGGATAGTAAATCTGAAAGGTGCATCTTTATTGGGTATAAGGATGGTTTAAAGGGTTACAAGATTTGAAACCCAGTAACAAGGAAGGTTGTGTACAACCGAGATGTGGTGTTAAGAGAGGTGAAAGATGTTATTAAACATGAAGTCCAACCAAAGGAACCTGAGAAGATAGAGTTTGAGCTAAAGGAGGAAGAATCAGACTCTACAACAAAGGAGGAATCAGAAGATGAAGAGCCACAAACTCCAGGTGTGAGAAGATCACTTTGAGAAAAAAGGTAGCCAGAAAGTCATAGTCCATCTACTTTTTGTTCAAATTTTTCTTTATCTATTAATGATGATAATCCCATAACTGTAAAGGAAGCAGTAGATTCAGAGGATGGAAAACTCTGGAAAGGGGCCATGGTTGATGAAATGGCATATTTACACAAAAAAAAGGCTTGGGATCTGGTGGAGTTGCCGGCTAGAAGGAAACCCATTGGCAGCAAATGGGTGTTCAAGAAGAAGACAAATGTAGAAGGAAAGGTGGAGAAATACAAAGCTCAGTTGGTAGCAAAAGGATATTCCCAGGTGCCAGGAATTGATTTTGGTGATATTTTTTCTACTGATGCGAAGGTAACTTCTATTAGATTACTTTTATCTATTGCTGTTGCTTTTGATTTTGTGGTAGAACAGATGGATGTGAGGACAACATTTCTTCATGGGGATCTAGAAGAGGAAATCTACATGAAGCAACCTAAAGGCTTTATGGTGAAGGGTAAGAAAGAACTAGTATGAAAGTTAAAGAAGTCTCTGTATGGGTTAAAACAGTCACCAAGTATGTGGTATCAGAAATTTGATACATTTATATGGGGACTTGGCTTCACCAGAAGAAAAGCATATCATTGTGTGTATTTTAAATTAATTGGTGACCGTGTTATTTATTTGGTCTTTATGTGGATGATATGTTGCTGGTTGGAAATGACAAAGAAATTATCCAGGATTTGGAAACCCAATTGTCCTCCAAATTTGACATGAAATATCTTGGTGCTACAAACTATATTTTGAGCATGGAAATTAAAAGAGATCGGGCAAAAAGGAAGCTCTGGTTAAACCAGAGGAAGTATGTCGAGAAAATATTGCAGAGGTTTAATATGCAGGATAGTAAACCAGTGAAGGTTCCTATTCCAGTAGGTGTAAAGTTATCTGTTGAACAGTGTCGCAAGACACAAGAAGAGGAAGAGGATATGTCCCATGTTCCATATGCAAGTGCAGTCGGTAGCTTGATGTATGCGATGGTATGTACTAGACCAGACATTGCACATGCAGTGGAATTATTGGGTAGGTTTATGTCAAAACCAAGGAAGGAGCATTAGACAGCAGTGAAGCGGGTTTTCAGGTATTTGCGTGGCACTAGTGATTATGGTTTGTGCTACCAAGGAAGACCAGGATTGGACAGAGTTTTGGATATACATGGCTTTGTTGATGTGGACTGGGCTGGAGATCTGGATCAGAGAAGATATACAAGTGGGTATGCGTTTAACCTATTTGGAGGTGCAGTCAGTTGGATGAGTAAGAAACAATCTGTAGTGGCACTATCAACTACAGAGGTAGAATACGTGGCAGGCACTCATGCAAGCAAGGAAGCGGTTTGGTTGCAGAGATTGTGTTCAAGTATGGGTTAGTACAAGGAGCTATAAGGATAGACTGTGACAGCCAAAGTGCAATTTTCTTGGCAAAGAACCCTGCTTAGCATTCAAAGACAAATCACATTGATGTTCAGTATCACTTTGTGGGGGATATGATAGAAGATAAAAAGGTGTTTCTAGTAAAGGTGGACACTTTGAAGAACACTGCAGATGCATTGACAAAATTTGTGAGCTCTAAGAAGTTCTCTTAGTGTAGAGAAACAATGGGTGTTGCAAGGCTAGATAAATGACAAAGCTCCCTTGTGGCCCCCTGTGGAAAGAAAACAACAAGTGGGAGAACGTTGGGTTGTGTTATTCTTTCTATGACTAGCTTACACAGTGAATCGGGGGGTTAGAGGGTGGGCGGAGCCCCCCCTTTGTTCTGCCGATTACACAGCGGAGGGGTCACAGGGGGGGTGGTAGCCCCCCCTGTCTTCGGGGTTTGAGGGGGGCGGGTAGCCCCCCCTCTACGGGGTCTAGGGCAGTGCCTTGAGAAAAAAAAATTTGGACCCCATATTAGGTTGGGCGGACCTACCTATGGTTTTGTGCATGATTTTCACACATGGTTTTGGACGCGATGGTTTTCGGTCCATGGTTTTGGATCCATTGGTTTTCGGTCCATGGTTTTAAATTCAATGGTTTTTGGTCCATGCTATTGGATGCTTCATCATGTATAAATATGTATGGTAACATTGAAAGGAACATAATGAAAAAATCAAGCTGGTAGTCTCAGTTTTGGGATCCAGGGGAAAATCTCTATGTATGTGTTTTATGTGTTATGCTCTCGCATTATTTATTTTCTATTTTTTAGAATTCGTATGCGGGTAATTTTTGTACGGGGTTAAAACCTACATGTAGAAACCAAAAACACAAATAGTTGCATTGTCTTTCCACTTTACAACATGGAATTAGACTAGGATGTCCATTTGTCAATTATCGCAGTTGGTTTCTTAATATTTTCAATTTTTTATGAAATTTGAAGCCTATGACTGTTTTTGTCCTTTTTCTCTAGTGCTCCACCCTTATCTATGGTCTCGTGGATCAAGAAAATGCTCAAAATTCAAAATTTCTCGATCATCTTAAGACCAATGCCAAAGCATAATCTTGTCGCCCAAAATCCAATGAAACTCATTTCACTGAAATCCAACTTTAGATGCTCCCGGAATTGCGTTATGTTCATTTTAGGAAACAACCACAGAAATGAATTTTGAGTTTCCAAGAATGCCCAGTCAGCTGTCCGTATACTGATTTGGTCATGACATGGCAAGTTTGAC
Organism: Pinus tabuliformis; assembly: GCA_031772625.1. NCBI lineage: Eukaryota > Viridiplantae > Streptophyta > Pinopsida > Pinales > Pinaceae > Pinus > Pinus tabuliformis. The sequence goes on along the minus strand of CM062805.1, from coordinate 199,018,467 downwards.
TATTCCTTCATTAGAAAATGGATGGTTGACACTTGGCACTGTTTGATTCATTCACTTGTGGTAATTTTTCATTGGTTATGGTTTTAGTTTGGAGGGCCAATGAGCAAGTGCCATGTGGGCAAACTAGTGGTTGCCATTTGCCCTCCTTGTAGTAAACCAAAATTTTCGTGTGATGTTGAACTTCCTTCATAAGATATGAAACAGTGACCTATTGCTAAGCAACAAATAGCCTTTACCAATCCACTTACCATATTTATTGTTAAACAATAATTTTGAACATGTATTTAAAGTTGAATGCATGTGCCATTTGGGCAAAGGATCAGGGCTAAGCCCTAGCCCCTGGCCACTTCAGTGCCATAGAACCATAGGCGAGGGCTAAGGGCTAGGCCTTAACTCGACCCACGATCCCAAGAAAACCACAATATGACTAATGCTCAATTTAAAGGGCACAACAGAGGAATGGGGATTAGCCCTGGGTCATATGACCCGCATATGACCACACCCTTGGAGGAAAGGGGCGGAAATATGTTAGCCCTTTTTCTTAGCACCCAACATGGTCATATGGTGCCTATGTGACCAATATTTTTGAAACTAAGGCTAAATGTGGATTTCAATCGTCCTACAAATTCAAGCGTTAATCAGGAATGTAGGCCAGGTTTTCGTGCAGTTTCCACATTCGGGGCACACAGGCTGGGTTTAGCTCAAATTGTAAGATTATTAACAACATAATTGGGTAGAAACTTGAAACAATGATATTTTACTCAATTTTTGGCCAAACAAGGTGCAAAAAGAGTCAAAAAAGGGGTTTCCAGTAGTGTTGGATCCATTCGAGACATTAGTTTTATTTTCTTATCTTTGTAAAAGCCTGTAATTATACTTTTGAGTATGAATTTAGATCTCTTATCCAATTTTTATTGCAAGTTTTTAAAACTAACTTTGTTCAGTTTTCTTTTCTAATCTTCTAGGCCACAGAGAGTGGAAGAAGAGAGCATACACAAGAATATTAAAACTCGTTATTCATTTGGAATGTGAAATTTAAAAGACCAAAGGAAATGATTTGATCTCTAACTTCAAATTGTGGCTCTCAAAGCTCTATTTGTTCTCCTTCTTGTCAAATATTCCTTCTCTTTCTACATCTTCCTCCAAATGATTAGTGAGATGGGTGGCTCTCACTGCACCACCAAAAATAAAATTGCAAATGAAATCTAACTTTAAAAACTTAAAAAAAAACACATCACCAAATTTGGTTTTTATTCATTAATGTTTTCCTACTCTACTCTACTGGAAATAGAAAATTTGTTTCAAGTGTATGCATATTTCCAATGTAACCATGTGAGTAACAAGAGTAAAAATATATTGATGCTTATTTTTGAGAAATATGCATTAAAACACATCAAAGCATGAAAACCCAATTTTTTTCATAATAAAATCATGAAGGAAGAATGAAAGATTGATGTGTCTTGATCCTTCATTGGAACCATTTTTCAATAAGGCCATGACATTCCTGATTCCTTTCTTCGTTTAAATCACATTGAATATCCTTCTTTATTATTCATTCCTCAATCTTAGATTCCACTGGTTTCTCCTCGTCAAATGTATTGTGTGATTCTTTAGTCTCTTCAACCGATTGACATGAGGAATCAAAAGAAACTTGAAGATCTTCTTATGGAGGTGGAGAGACAGACAAGTGTTTGCATGGAGTTAAAATATAATCATTCTAAGAGGTAGATATCCTAGTTGTTTATATGATTCGATAAAGTTCTTGGAAGAAATTCTTCAAATTCTTAATTGTCTATGAATTACTTCAACTAGTTGATAATTCTTGTTGTGCACACATATTAGTACAAAGTTATTGAAAATTTATTGAAATCTAATATGCATCGTAAATGATTTTAATATTCTTTTAACCATGCATCTAAGAATGAATGAAACTATAATGATTTGTATAAACTTTCAAAATGAACACCTATGTATACCCTCCCTAACAATGGCACCAATATGCTAGGTGATTTAATTGTGAGTTAAATCCTTATCATTAATTGTCAACCCGAGGTTCGTAGACTGATTAGGTATACCTGAACTATATGTAATAGTTGGTTATTTATTAGAATAAATTAATATAATGCAATTAAAAATAATTACAAAGAAAATTAAATTAATCCAATCCAAAGAAAACCAAACATAAAGAAATTGAAATAAAACTTGCATAAAGGAAACCACAGTTGCTTGAAAATGAAATCGTACCACCACACTTACATAATTGAAATCACACCACACTTGCATAAATGAAAATCATATCACACTTTCATAATTGAAATCACGCTTGTTGAATTGAAATCATGCTCACACCTATTGAAATGAAATCACACTTGCTGAAAGGAAAAGCACTCTTGCATAAAATGAAAACACAGTTGTTATAGATATAGTTGGGCACTGCAACCCCAATCTTATATGTCAATGAACCAAGGGCTCTTTAACCCCTAAAAGCATTGTTTCATACCCTAAAGGATCATGTTCAACTGATTACATCATTCCCCAAAAGATCCACCTGAAAAACCACTCAGAACTGGCCAAAACTAGACCATACTAACTGCTCCACTGTCAGGGTGCAATGCATATTGACTCCTACACTAGCCAGGTGCGATGCATATTGAAGAAGCCTTTTGTGGGGTGCGATGAGCGAGAATGGACAAATTTTCGAGACATTTTGCTGAGTGGATGCTCATGTAATCTTCTAGAAACTTCTCCTATGACACTTGCCTCTCTGAATTCACCCAGGGATGTGTAAGAGATCCAAGATATCTCTAAGTGGAACCAAGAACAGCAAGTGGAATGACACTAATCAAAAACCTAGAGATGACTCACGCCCTTGCAAACATCTATAAATGGATCCCTCATCTGAGAGACCTGGAGGCGGGAATTTTGTAATTTGTAAGGAAGTGTTGATAGTTTGTCTTTGAGAAAGAGCATTGTATTGTTGGGCGATTTTGATGTTCATGAGGTGAAGAGGGCTTTGATGCTGGGAGGATGATACTGGATCAGATAGTTGGGTTGTAATTCTCCCTTGTACTTTAATAAAGTTCTTTGAGTTTTCCTCCATACAATCATGTATTTGTGAATCTTGTCATTTGTGAATGATATTGTATGTTCAATGTATTTTTGATTCTACATTGTTTATGATATAATATATCAAGATGCTTTGATGGTGTTTTGTTACTTTGTTTCTATAGGTATTCTCTAAGCGAGACAAGTAGGAGAGGAGTTACAAGCTCTATCAAGGGGGAGAGAAATCAAGCAAGGAGTCAAGCAGAAGATCCAAGTTGGTCCCTTTGCTTCTCTCTTATCTATCATACATAGAAGAAATTGCAAATTGCTTTGATTGTTTGTTTCTAGTATAGTTGCCAATCCTAGTGGGACTAGCAGATCGAAAAGACACTAGCTTTCCTGGAAACAATATGGCGTCTCCACTAGGGACCGAATAGTTTGTTTGTTTGTTGTTGATTGTTTGTTTTATAAACTATAGACAGAACCTGAAGTTATCCAGGTAGCCTTCAAACTGCTCTTGCTCTGCAATTGCAAAGTAGATGAATGTTTCTTCAATCAATCTTCGGTTTGGTTTATGATTTGAACATATTACTTACAAGAATTCTAGATGCCCTTTTGGTAGCTCAATAACCTCTCAAGATCATACCCCTGTACTTTGTTCTTTACTGTCCATAATAGCTCAACTTAGCTCACTGAAATCAACTGCACATTTGAGCCAAAACCCATCTCAATTGTGCTCCCTAGCCCATCGCACTGTCTGTCACTGGAAACTAGTATGCATCGCACTTCCCGAGTGTAGTAGGTGAGATGCATCCCTGTTTCTATGAAGCATAGGTGCGATGACTGAGTAATCCTATTTTTCACATTAAAATTTGGGGTTTTGACCTTGTTTTCAGCTTTGTTCAATTGTTTTGTTGCTTTTGAATAGTATCTCTTTGCTGAAACCTCCTTGCTTTACATAGTTCAGCCTCCATTGATTAGGATTAGTAAATGTTTTTATGTATTTGTCCATCATTTGCAATCCTTTGTCGAAAACTTGGTTAAATCGATTTGTCATTTTGGAACAAAAGTGTCGTAACTATCGTTTTGTGTCAAAAACAAAAGTGTTGCTAAGTCTTCCTTCTTTGGATAGTCGATTGAACCTTTTTGCCATGTATTTGATTTGATTTGTTGATATTTGAAGTGTCGAAAGCATCTTCTATTAGAAATTCAAAAGTGTCGTTTAAGTCTTCCTTTCTATTTTGAAAAGAAATTGTCGAAATGTCTCTTTGAAGAAAATATTTCAGATCTATACTTAGTTTTCATTTTTTGCATTTCTCACATTAAGGGAACAAAAAACAAATACATGCATTTGCATTTGCATTTAGACTGTGTACGAAAAATGATTTATGAAAAGTGCATTTAGTGTGTGCTATTTTCTCTTTGTTTGAAAGAATCATAATCTTCTTTCCTTAGTAGCTAGGATTTTCATTGCTCAAAATAAACAACCATTGCTTATCATTGTAGACTGCATATTTAGGAATTTTACATCTACATCACACGGTGAACTATTGAAAGGAAAACTTCTAAGCAAGATCAACTCTAAAATAAATTTCAATGAACTTAACAATGCTTTGGAACCTAACGCAACACATCTAGAGGTCTAGGCTAGAGACGTGTTCTAGCGTTGTAAAATCTAGTAACTATCATTTTTATCGAAGGTTGGGTGATTCCTCCTCTTTGATACGACAAGTGCTAGCATGGACTTGTGCTCCCCATACCATCGAGTATATATTGGGAGACCACAATAGGCTTATATCCTTTATCCATAGGAAGCCATGTCTGTCACCCTATCGATTGCAGTGCACTGACCACAGCGTTCGGAAAGATTTCCAGAGTAGTCACTTTCGTTCCTTTTCGACTCCTTAAAAGAAAAGGTCCATCTAAGCACTTGTCACTTCAGGCCCATTAAAAATCGAAGGGGACTAGAGTTATCTTTAGCTTTTTCTTGACTCTTAAAAATTGAAAAAGCAAAGTTGTGTCAAAGTGTCATTAAAATTTATTTAAATTTGGAATAACATTATTTTCCCCTTAATTTTGAGTTGATCTAGTAATCCACAATCGTGGAAGAAAGTCAATCAAAATCACGTTGTTCGCGGAGACTAGCAAGTCAACCATCTTTGACTCTAGAAACGAAACCATTTCGGACAAAACGGTCTCATTTAACTGAGTCCAATTCACCTGATTTATTTGAAACTTGTGTTTCAACATCATCAGAGACTACAGTTACTCCAATCATTTTTGGTACATCTGCCTTTAGAGAAGAAGTTCCGCAGTTGCAAGAGGACATTAGAAATGATCCTAGTGTAATGGTAGACACTTCTATACTTGAAATAGCTCTAGATAGAGTTGATCTAGAGACTGAAGTTCACTTACTTGGACATCTTGAAGTTGAGTTCTAGAATTCATAAGGTGTCACCCATCCAGTGTTTGTTACTACAGAAGCTATACCTTCTTCGGCTCCAGAGATATTTTACGGACCTGATAGTCTACCTCTTCCACTTGGACTGATTGCAATAGAAGAGATAGTAGAGGATCTTCCATCCAGTACCCCATTGCATTTTGGAACTGGGATCCACTTATATCCTTCTACTCCTAAAGTTAGTTCTTTTAATCATCCTTCATCGCAAGTTCCTAACGAATCGCTAGAAAATCTTTTGGATAGACTAAATATGTCTGAACAACCATCAACATCTAGGACTGTGTCACCAGATACAGCTATGGTAGAGCTTCCTGTAGCCATCCCTACAATGTTTGTTGGTATACCATCTGTCCCATCTAGTTACCAATCATTAGCTGGAGTCCATTCAGGGGTTGTTTCGATGACATGGTTTGTTCCTATTTGTTCATCTGGAATCCCATCTGGTATTTCTTATGTTGAAACTCAGCAAGTTGATCCGACATGCCAGTATCAATTTGGGCAGACCAGTCTTCAAAGGCCGATATATCCTTTGAACATTGGACTGCTGCCATATGGAGGGTAGTATGCTTCTTCATTTTTTCCTCTTGGAGAACAACCATATGAGAGTTTACAACAAAATTCAGGTCCAACTGGGATTACATCCAGCGGTTGGGTACCAATACTACCTCAACAACCAAGGGTTGTATATTCAATACAACCGACCCAACTTGTGTTGAATATTCCAACTACACCTGCTATTGTGACTGTGTTTCAAGTACAAGAACTGACTGTTGTGTTTCAACCTCAAGTCTCTCAAGTTGCAATACAATAGCCTCTTGTCTCTACGACTCAATCACAACCTCAGGTTAGTGCTTCCTTACCTGGAATGACTCAGGCTCAAACGGGTACTATCACTCCACATCTTGGTCAATCTTCTGGTATTGGGGAACAACAAATGGTCCAACAACCATGGCTAGTACGGTATCAACGACCGCAATTCTAGCAAATCTACCGAGGATATGAGCAGCAAGGCTTTGTAGGTAATGGAAAACCTCATTTTCAAAATGGTTATCATCAACCATACTATAATGGTTATGTCCAAAAACCTTATCAAAGTTACCGATGGTGGGCTCCAGTATTGTAGCAATAATGCTACAACTCCTGGGGCTTCCTGTCTCTTAATTTTATCAACCCGGTAGTTCGTACAAACTTGGAAGCGACGGTGCTGTATGCACAAGTACTAGCCCTTGTCACAGCTGTCACTTGGTCAGCTGGCACAAGTCCACTAGGGCTTAAGCCAACTTCTATAGGCTCACAGAAGAAGCTTTATCAATGATGGACGAAAGCTAACTCAAAGGAAGGCTACGCTGCTTGACAAACTGTATCAAAAGCAATTTAAAGCATGTAAATCTATGAAACCCTAATTTAACTAGTCTATCTTCTATAATGCAAAGAATGTGGATGCAACTCCTATGAATGTTGTCATTACCTCTAACAAGTGTAAATGCATGGGTCTAAGCTACTTGCATCATGAGAAATGTGTTTTTGTGTTTTTCCTTTTGGTGTGTGGAATGAGTGTGAACTTGGCCTAATTAGGGTTTGATTGTGCAGGTGGGATGGAGAAGGAAGGAAAGTGTGGGACAGGTTGGGGAGGTTAGGAGAGGTTCCTAAGGATCCTTAGCACCCATCCACAGAGGTACCTCACGTTCAGAAGCTCGGCAACGAAGTGAATGGCCTCCTACAGGAAGGCTGCAGGGGATCCTACAGGATACTCTGTTTTCTACACGATGGCTGTGCACGTCTACAGGATGGTTGGCCGTGGAGGTTTTCTGGAGTTGATGGAGTGTTGGAGTGGTGTGGGAGGCTAAGGGAGATGGAGATGGACCTAATGATGTCTTAGGAAATGGCAAGTCAGACGAAGGAAGGGTGCATGCAATGGGTTGATGTTTTGGAAGGGTGGAATCAACGAGAGTGAAGGAGATGGAGCTGTATGTGAAATGATAGAGTTGGAGGGAACGTGAGTGAGATAGAGGGTGAATAGAACTTTCAGGTGGATGAAGAAAACGACGAAGGAAATCGCTTGAGCAAAAGCAGTGTAAATAAAACAAATGACCTGTGCATGAAAACAAGGAATTCATTAACCTATTATGCCATGAAACCTATAAATCCAAAATGGAAATCAAGCAATAAAACTAATGCGTGAGAGTGCAGTATGGATCAATGTCGAGAATGTATGAATAAATCCTTAATGAAAAACATTCATGTGGCAACTTGCGTGGAGATGAAACGACTGCTGTTCTTTTTGGTGGCTGATCATGGTCTACACCCCAATCCCAAACAGTGAGATGGCAGTGAGCCTTTACAACCTGTTTTTGTTGGAGCTCCAAGAGATTTATTCTACCAACCTATCAAACTTGAATACTGAAAGCAAAGCATCATACCAGTCCTATCTATGCTAATGAAAACAATTAAACTAACAAGCTGGAAATCCGAATTGCATAGGAAACTAAACAAACTCAAGTGCTGGACCTAATTGTAAATGCATTACAACACTGAGGAGGTCTATGGCTCTCAGGTTGGGCCCTAACCTGATAGCTATAGCTCCTTGAGAAAACTCAGAACTAACTCAAAAGTGGCCTTCTTTATTCATAATCTGATAATGTTGGATACCTATACTAATAGGTTTCATATTTCATGATTGGCAAAAGAAAGTCCAAATATGCTCTGCTTTGGTATCACAAAGATCCCATATTTCCTAGAAAGCAAGAGGTGGGTAAAGTGTTTCAAGTATTGAGGACCTTATTTCAAATTTGTGGATGATTCAACAGTCTAATCTGGATCATGCCATGTGTTCAATTTTGAGTTATAGAATAGAGAAAGAAGTCTGTCCAAACTGTTTAATCTTGGCAGACAAGTAGTTTAGGTAGAGAAGCAAAGGTTCCCAACAGCTTAATCTGGGACCTTGGAAGAGATAAGGGTAGAAGTAGATAGAAAAGAAAAAAGAAAAAGCCAAAGAAAAGAAAAGGCAAGTTAGGGTTTGCAAGCCTAAATGCACCCTCCAATGGAGAAACAAAAAAATGCTAGGAAAATAGCTGGGTAGGCAGTTGTGGTTGCAGAAAGGATATTTTCACCATTACTCATATATCAAGAGGTGTTTTGCCAAGGCAAAATCTATCAATGGACAAAGTGGTTAATTCCATCAAATTACAGCAAGGAGCATAACTAACCTCCCCCTTCCCCTCTATTCCATTGCTAACACTCCCTTTATTTAGCTGAGATTTATGAAGAGAGATCATGGTTTTATGGTGGTTCTAGTTCATTCAGAATCCACATTTCTTGTCTAAGATCTTTTCATTTTGATCTACTCTCAAAACCAAGTCAATTTCAGATGAACTCAGTAAAATCCCCTTCATTTGCTCCCTTCATTCATATTAACCTCTAATTTTACTATATAGCTCCCCTATTTTACCCTTTCCCCTAATAATATTAACACCATGGTGTATAAAGCCCCAAATCTTATAAATACTCCTTCCCCTTGGCATTATAGCCCTATATTCTTCAAAAGGGACCAAAATGACCTCTGGTCACTTTGGTGAACCTGTCCCATCCCATTCCCCCTTGCTGCAAGTCAAACTGCTCCTCAAACCACCATTTGCATTGAAAAAACCTTATAAAACCTCTTTTGCCTATAAAAATCCTTTGCAAAAATAACCAAAGCCAAAAAACCCGCCTCTGGCGCATTTCCAAGGGTTAGCGCGCAGTTTGATTTTATGAAAAAGCATTGAAAAAACCAATAAAAAACCCTCTACCCAAAGTTTTCCGCCTGCATATAACCCGAGCATCTTCGCACTCCGCCCACCGTCGGATCAAGCCCCGAAGATCCGACGATCCACGTTGATATCGGAGCGGCCCCCACTGCTGTCCTTTACCGCCCGAGAAGCTGACGTTGCGTCACGTCAGGGCCTCTCCACGCGTCAAGCGCTAAGGTATCTCGGAGCCGGGCCTGACAACTTCGGCGCCGTACCCAAACCGCCCCGAGAAACCGTAGCGGTTAGCCTTAACCGTAACCGCTACGGTCCTAACCGCCACCTGTTTTCCGCCAACGCATCGCCACGTCACGCCCGCCTGTACTCGCCCCGCTATTCGTCCACCTGGCCGCTGACATGGCCGCCACCTCATCGCCCCTTGGACCAATAGTCTACCGCCACGTCACCCGATGACGTCAGCTGACGTCACCTCACCTTGACCCACCAATGACGTCATGCTGACGTCATCACTAAAAAGCGCCAAAATGGTAAAAAAGTCTATATTTACCCAAAAAACCGTGTTTTTCCCACTTTTCGCTCCTGTTGCTATTATTCTTTCTGCATGACCGTTTACGTTCGAATTTCCGCCAACCTGCTGAGTTAACCCGGGCAACCTCCTCAGCATCAACCGTGCACACCTGCGCAGCCTCTGTTCGTCAATTAACAGGTATTTACCATTGTTCTGCCCTCCATACGACTGTTATTGAAATTTAAGTTGCTCAGAAGGCTTAAGACACCTTGAAACTACATTTACACCGCCCATTTCCCTCTGCACGTCCACCATTGTAACTGTGAAGTCCAAAAAAGCACCAGCCGAGCCATAATACCTGTAAATTCGCCCAGAAAGCAACACTCACTGCGTATTCTCGGCTAATTCCTAGTTGGTCTCAATTTACCCGCTGGAAGGGGACAGTTAGACCTTAGAGAAGCTCTGCTCCTAAAAACAAACAGTATTTCAATTGCTGTTGAGTAATTTCCCCTCTGGTATCCAAAATACAAACTGTCTTTACAGAGAATCACCTCTATTCTGTGTTGCTTCCATTTTGACTATTCACCTACAATTGTTGCACTTTGAAGAACTATGGAGACTCCTATTGCTCTAAATATCAAGCCCCTCAATGCTCCTCACCAGGAATTAGCATGGAAAGCCCTGGGAGACATGGATTACCAAATGCTGGACTGGTTCCCTATGGGAACCAAATACAATATCCAGATGATGAATGAGTTAAAAGCCCAGCACCTGAGTGGGGTAGACATCTTGGGAATTTGGGACTCAAATTTGCCCATCTACAACCTTCCCCAAGTAAATCCTATGCCAGAACTGATCTACAGCTGCCAGGAATGTTATGACCCAAACCAAAGAGCTGTCATCAGCCCCACAGGCTCAATCCTGTTCCAGATTACCCCAGAGAGTATAAATGGAATGCTGCACTTCCAAACTGCCAAGCAATTGACCCCCCTCTTTATGCAGAATTTGATAAACAAAGGGACCAAGCTGTCAAATGACCAAATCATTAAAATCAATCAGTTGTTTGTAAGACCAGGCTCTGAATCAGTCAGAACCCCTCCTATTGGGTATCACTATTTGAATGAATTGGGCAGGATGTTAGTGGATTTAATCAGTTATGTCCTAGGATTCAGGGGGATGGAGGATGTGGATGATAGCCTAATCGCAATGCTGTCTATATTCTCTCCTGGTAAGCCCCCAGCTGTACATTATGACTATGCAACCTACATTGCAGATAAAATCCATGAGCAGTTTATGAACTTGAAGAGGGAAAGACTATTCAGGTATACTTCATATATATACCATCTATTCTTGTTCTATCAGCCAGCCACCTTCTCTGTTCCTTTGAAGCCACTCAATGCCCAGGGAATTCCAAGGTCAGTTGTGTTCTGGACTTCTGTTTTTCATCATACCTCTGTATCACCTTACACATACACTGAGTTCATTGACTTATTCATCTATCCAGTCATGACAGTATTGCATGGTACTCCTCCTCCTAGATTAACTGATGACATGAGGAGAATTCTCCATTTGAATAAGTCCTACAGCATTGGTAATTGGTACTTCTACCAAAACCACACAGTCATCAGGATATATGGCTGTGAGTTGAACCCATTTAGGTTGCCAAGGTATGTCCCCATGAGTCTTTTTGCCTTGGAATATTTCAGACAGTTTGGGAACTCAGACTATCTTCATTTTCAGAGCAACAACAAGAAGTCACAGTTGAAGGTAAGGAACCAGCTGGGTCCTTTCCTATATAACAGAAAAGAAGAGGGATGGAAAGAGGCAAACATTATCCTGGAAGGCCTCAGACTGCAAACCAGCTTTGAATGGATACCCTATGACCCCAATCATGCTATCTCCCTCAGGAGGATTAGATACAAATTGGGTAGCTATGCACACAAGAGACAACCCGAGATTGAACAGTATGCCAATGCATCAAATTGGGAAGAGGGTACCCTAGAGGAGGAAATTACTAATGAAGAGTTACTTGAGAGAGAGGCTAGAAATATGCAAAAGGAAGCTGACTTGGAAACTTGTGGACAGGTGCCCCTCTCCTACAAAAAGCAACTTGGAGCAGCTGCTACATCATCAACAGCACAGCAGCAAACTGCCGAGAAAGCACCACAGACAGCAAGCAAGGATAAAGGGAAGCAGGTGGAACAACCACCTCCATTGACAGAAGAACAAGTGGACACATTGCTACAGCAGCAAGAAGAGATGGAGCAGCAGGAACTCGGGCAGCAACAAGAAGAGGAACAGTTTAGTGAACAGCAGCCCTTGCAGCAAGAAAAAGTGATGAATGCTCCAAGCTCCACTGAGCAACAGGCTCAGACAGTGGTGCCTCCTAGGGCAGAAACTATTGTTGACACCTCGGTCCTCCAAACCCCACAAAAGGAGGACTTGACCAGGAAAAGGGATAGAGAGACTCCCTTGACCTCATCTTTCAATCGGGGAGAGAAAAGACAAAGACTAAATGACTCTCAAGAGGAGGATATAGCAGTAAGGCAAGCAATGGGCATGGGCCCACCCAGTGGAGAAGTTTCAGCCAGTTCATTTCAGCATGAACATGATAGAGCCATAGGAGGAGAGGTTAGCTCCTCCAGCCAGCACAGAGAAGGACAGTCCAGCATCAAACAGCAATTTATTGACATTAAGAGGAGAAGTGATCCTATTAAAGTACAGCTGTACAATCATTTGCTGAACCTGGCTCCCACCAATCAGCAAAGACTCATGTCTGCCTTTGATGTAAGTGAAGGCAAGATGATCATGAGTCACTTCATGCCCACAACGCTGCATCCTCAAACTACCTCGGATTACCTAAGAACCAACATGGAGGTGCTGGCCAAAGACATACACCCTATGGATAAGATTGAATTACATAAACAAACTGGTGAAATGGTGTATGCCTCCTTGGCAGATGAAACGTTGGAGAACTACAAATTGAAGAGCAGCCTTGATAACACAGCATCTCAGCTGGAATTGGAGAGAGCATCATCACAAGCCAAGGACAACAGGATCAAGTCCTTGGAAGAAGTAATTATAGAAATAGGACATGATCCTAAAGATGTTAAGGGTATCCAAGAACTCTTGAAGCTAAGGGATGCAGACATGGCGGCCTTAAGAAAGAAAATCAAGCTCCCAGCTACCATCCATCCGCAAACAGACGAGGTTGCCCAGCAAAGGCAGGAAAAGGATGCTACAGACCTACTGATATCCCTGTACAAGGAGCTGGTTCGAACTCAAGACCAGCTAGGACAATCAGAAGCTGCAAAGGCAGCATTACAGACAGCTATGAAACAAAAAGAAGAGGGCCAACCCTCCCAGCCTCCTCCTGTGATAATTAATCTTGAGGAAGTCCCTCCAACAACTACTCCTCCTCCTCAGCAAACGGGAACTACAGCACCATCTACAGCAACAACCACACCAACACCAGGACAGACTCCCAGTCTGGATATGCAGAAGCTGCAAGCTGAGATCCAAGTTCTTGAATCTCAAATGAAAGAGCTTGATGAAGTCAAGAAAACTTTGGCTAAGGTGAATGAAAAATTTGACAAAAGCAAGCAGAATGAAGCAGCAAAGGAGAGAGAGATAAAAGCTCTAAAAAGGAGAATAGCTGAACTAGAAAAAGAGCTTGCACTAGAAAAAGTAACAGCAGAATTGAAAGCAGTCCTCTGGGGCAACATTGGGCGGTCCATCACCAATCAATGGCAGTATATTGAGACTATGGATGAGCAAATAGCACTCATCACCAAGGCAAACAAGGAAATACACAGAGCCAGAGCAAGCCTTGGCCACATGCCAGATGCTGCCAGCAGAATGATCAATGTTTTAAATAACAAAACTAGCTCTCAACTAGCTACCATGGGAATTATTAACAGGACTGAAACAATCTCAGTAGTTAAAAGAGTCCTGACACTAAGAAGTCTAGTTGGTACGCTGGAGAGGAGGACACAGGATATGCAGACCGAGATCAACAAGTTCCTGGACAGATTTGTGGCATTGCAGAACAGAGGCCTCCCCAGCATTTTAAGCAGTGTAGGAAGACTGCTCACCCTAGAAAATTACAACAAAAGGATTGATGCCCATGCAGTAGCACAGATTGCAAAACAGCCCAGTACCTCAACAGACACAGGGCCAGCATCAGGGCAGAATCTGTATGATAGGGTGGATAACTTGTTTTTTATCATGAATGAAATTGATCATCTGTTTGATACACCACCAAATTTCTTTAAGTATACTGAAGCAGATGAGACTATGGGGGCAATCATAAGACACCAATTGCCCACACAGGAAGAGTGGAGGAATCTGACACAGGTAATCTTATCAGGTCCGAACCCGTGAAGTTGGTTTTTCTCCAGTTTATGGGCAGTCATGCGCAGGCACAATTTTGATGAATAAAATCTACAAGGAAGAGGCAGATGCTGAGCCAACTCGGCAGAGCTATTTACTCACCACAGCAGCAGTCACAATCACAGGTGACAACCCAAAATACAGCGTACAAGCCATAAAGTCGGGTTCCCCAGCATTTAATCAAAGTATCTCAACCGACTCAGCAGATCCCAAAGGCCAAAATATCTTCTGACAGAACATTAAGACGCCTTTATCTTGTATTCAATGCTGTAATAAATTTCTGATAATAATATCTCAAAGTTGGTGAGAATATTAAGTCTGAGATAACTCAGGACTCAGATATTTTTGTAAAAATCGCAAGTATATATTCACCCCTGGCAGAAGCTCAGGGGGTTGTTGTTATTTTCCTTTTAGAAGTCTCACTTGCTGTAAGATTCTGAGAGAAGTAATACAAAGGGAGAATGGAATTTCCAAAAGCTTGGTGTATGTGATGCGTTGTGATGAATGGTGAATGTTGCAGGATTCCAGAGTGTTTCATAAAACAATAAGTTTTCTTAAATCTCTGTATTACATGTTTTCGAGTCTTTTGTTCTCTTTTGTTGTTTAAATGTTTTACACTTAATAGCCCAGTAGAAGAATAGTTACAGGATTTAATCACTGATTACCCTGAACTCAATCTGAGCTATTATCCATGTTTTCTTCAGATACGGTGAATGAAGTGTAATTCTTAATTGCTGCACTTTAAAACTATATCTTTTACAGTGATAGACATCCCCAGGGATTCAAGTTTTGCTCCTGAGGCATCCATCTGTTTCTCATACCTAGTTTGGTGGAAATACTCGAATACTTTAGTGAAAATTCTTAATTGCTTTCACTGGTTTTTTCACCTGTTTGTGTTATAAATCAAAATTTGTTCTATGAAGTATCCAAATGGCCCTGCAAACTTCACCAGTTCACCTCAAGGTTTCTAGACACCTACAGCCATAGACTCCATTGCCCAATGATATTTGACTTTTTGAAAATTACATCATAAGACCTAAGAGAAACTCTTCAACCAAAACATAAACAAAACCTGTGCATAATAGCTAGCCTAAAACCCTATCATAAACAGTTACAAATCATAAAGAGAGAGCCCTCTCTGATCACAGTTTGGCTAGAAACAGTGATCCAAAGATTGGTTAGTGGTTACCCCGGCCGTATTCCCTTGGGAGTCATAGGGAACAACCTGGGTGTTAACAGATAACATGCCAAATTGGCTTACAAAAGAGAACGAAACTTGAGCTATGCTCCAAAATTACAATAGTAATACGAGAGTTTCAACAACCTAACCAAGTCTAAGGCCTCTATACTTATACAAAACGATGATCCAACAAGTATCCATGATTCTAGGAGCTCGGCTGCTTAATCTAGAGTTTAACTACTGATCCTGTAGGATGGTCATAAATGCTGTTTCCTGTAGAGCAGTTTTGAACTGCTGTTCCTGTAGAACAGCTGGCCGTGTATTAAGCTCGGAGGGAGGATGGAGTGGGGCTCGGAGTTCTTGGTGAGGATCACGAGGAATGTCCCCCAAGACCGTGGACAACCTCTCCTTACGTCAGCAGTGCCAACTCGTTGTCTCCTTGCCACCTTTTCGTTGTCTTTTGCTCCCTTTTAATGCCAAAACCTGGAATCACAATGCATTAGCTACGTAGATAAAGTGCCTATCCTTTCTCCTACAAACAACATGAATAAACTAAGAAGTGTATGCATAAACAATAAAAATGAATGGTTTGAGCAAGCAAAATAGGCCAAAAATGAGCCCAAATTGTACCAAAATTGGGGCTCATCATCACCCCCCAGCTGAACCATTTGCTCATCCTTGAGCAACTTAGTCAAGATCCTCATCCTTCATGGCCTTTACTGCTCCCCTTACATCCCAAGCTTCTGTGGTGATGTCTTCATGGTTGATATGAAACCCTGCTGTATTTTCCACTTTTTCCCATTGTGCCCTTTCTTCCTTTCCTGTACCTCCTTCAGCCAATCCTAGCAACAATGGAGGGCTGAGTTTGAGGCCAATCCAGCTGGCCTGAAGTCTTTGCACTGATTTCTTGTACAGGTCCACCCTTGCAAATGCTTCCCTCATTCTGGTCGGGGTATGGTATTCCCTGATTTTCAAGCTATGTGCCAAAGCATGCCATCTACGTGCACAAGCATGGCCAGCAGTTTCTCCCAAGAGTCTGTCCATGTCTTCAAAATGGGCTATTGCTTGGGCTTGCTGGTCTATAAATCTCAAGGAAGCTGTAGGATCATTGGATAACTGTTGGCGGGCTGAGGTGAGGGCAACGGGATCTTCTAGTTCTGCCCGAATATACAGTGGTTCACTCACTTCCCGGTTCATGACCGATTTCTCTTCAGTGGCTCTCTGATCCTCATGATTCAGCCATGATGCAAAAGCCATTAGTTGCATATCGCCCAAGGCGATATTGGGATCCCAAGAGACCTCATTGGGCAGAATTAGATTATGGATATAAAATTCTGCTAGCTTAGCTTTATCCTCTGCTGAGCTAGTGTTGCATACTTTAGTAAACTGCTGTGGGTCATGAATTTGCTCAATACCTCTTTGTGCTAGGGTGTTGATCTGGAATTGTAGCCACTGATCCTTTAAGTACAGCCCATAGGACTTTGCAGGATGTCTGCACTGCAAGGCTTCCATGGCCCAACTAGCCATGCAAGCCAATTGCGTCCCCTTTTGTTGCAGCTGCTCCTTTAAGGCTTGCACCTCAATTCTTAGCTGCTGTTCTTCTTCCTGTAGAACTGTTTTTGGTCCTTCAATATTGGTGGTCAGCTCCTTCTTGCCTTCTTGTTCAGATGTGATGCCCTTGGAGGATAGTCCTGCCTTTGCCTGGAGTTCTTGCAGCTGCAACCGTAGCTTTTGGTTTTCTTCCTGTAGAAGTGCCTGCTGGTAGCTAGCCACATGTTTAGCCATAGTGAACTCACTTCTGACCTCCCTGAGTTGATCTTGTAGAGGGCCTATGTCCCCCACCCCCTTTGATTTGGCAATTTGCATCCAGGTATGGGAGCGGACTCTTTCTTTCTCCAATTCGAAGAATAGAGGTACGGTGAATTTTTGTGGGATGATCTTGCCTGCCTCCAAGAAAGTGTAATATGAATTCAGATTGGGTGAAGGACTGGGTTCAGGTATATGCTCTCTTGCTATTTCTTGAGGGGGTTCTGCCTCATCCGCCCTGGGTGATGAAGGTCCTCCTTCTTCTTTCTGTTCGGTTTCCTGTAGTCGAGCTAAGGTATCCTGTAGGACGTTCGCAGCTTCCTGTAGCCTGGTTTTCTCGTCCAACAGGTCCACTCGGTCTTGCCATGTGCTCTTCTTCGGGCTGCCCTTTTCATAGGTAACTGTGAATTTTGAGGGAGATTTGTCTTTGGGAGAAACAGGGGTGTCCTCAATGACAATTGGGCTGCTGGACTGCTGCTGTGGTTTTCCTGTTTTTATCCGAACACTCCTCCGTGCTTTGAAGTAGAGAGGAGGGTCCCTCTTCCTTTTTCCCTTTGGCTTAGGTGGCGTACTGAGGCCAGCTAATACAGCCGCTGCCTCTCTGGCTAAAACATCCACCTTCTGCTTCTCAGATTTTGGTTGTGCATGGCTTCCTGTAGAAGCCTGTTCTTGCACCCTTGTGCTTCCTGTAGACGCTGGTGTCGGGCTTCCTGTAGAAGCCTTGGTCTTTGCTTTTGGGCTTCCTGTAGAAGCCTGCTTTTCCTTTCCTGTAGCGGTAGGTGTCTTCCCTTTTTCTCTTTTTTCTACGGGGGTTTGATCCTTATGTTTGCTTGCGAGTGCTGGAGAGGTAATTGGGCTGACGTGGCTTTCCCCGACTCTGTCTCTTCTGCTTTTTGACCTTATTTCTCTTGCTGACAGGATGGGGGAGTCAGCTTTTTCTTTAGCCTCTTCTTCCTCAGCCACCTCTTCCTTGTCTTCAGTGCTGGAGGAGCCACTCTCTTCGATCAGCATTTTAATGTCTCCATCTCGTGTCAGATTCCTAAATGACTCCCAGGAGAGGGGAACTTTATATGAGTGCAAGGCATCTTCCACAAGCAATTTTATTAACCCATGATGGGCTATCTGATCAGGGATGCCCTGTCTTAGTTTGGTAGCACACTCCATGAGGGACTGTAGAAGATAATAAGGGATGCTTAGTTTTTGGTCTACAGGATCGTCAATTTCGTGCCTTAACTCAGTGAGGAGCCAGAAATGATATGCATATACTATACTGAACCGGCCTTCACACGTAATATACTTCATTATTTGCAAACTGACTTCATTCCACGGTGGTGTTAGGCTCGTCCTTCTTACCCCATTTTTATCCTCTGAGAATTCTTCCTCAGGTGGGAAGAAATCCTTCTTTGCTTGCTGGCTCATCTTCTGCTCTTCTTTGTCCCACGGCAGACCCATGGGCAGCTCTGTAATCCGAATGATATGCTCTGGGGTGAGTTTGAGGCTGAGACCTCTAAAGGTTACCGTGGCCAATGTCTGTGATTTAGGCTGCAGAGCCTGCAAAAATTCCTCGGCTACTTCATCATCGTAGCCCTGTAGTTTATCACAGAAAGGAATCCATTGTGCTCTAGTGAAGAGCTCAACCACTGCCGGGTTTCTCCTTAATGCATTTGAATTAGTGGGCTCTCGCCTGATAAACCCGCCAGGCATGATGAACACAGTGGTTTATACCAGAGGTGGTGGATACATAGGAAATTCGGTCTTAAAGACAGAACATGCAATGAATTTTCAGACCACAGTTTGATTATACAGCTATCCTGTATGAGCGATAGTATAGGCACGGCAATCCAATTCTTTATGACCACACTGTGACTAATGGCCTTGCCACCTTTAAAAAAACCAATTGTGGAAGGAGTTGCAGGGTTACCTCTTTTCTGCCACCTTTTTTTACGTGAAGACTTCACCTTCCTGTAGAGTTGCGTTCCTGTAGAAACTGCTTCCTGTAGGACAGCGTTCCTGTAGAAACTGTTCCTGTAGGAGCAGTACGCAGGCTTCGGGAAGAGATTTAGTTGGCTGGCGGTCGAGAGGTACTTTACCAGTGTTCAGGTAGCCGAGAGCTCGGCTTCTCAAAATGCAGAGGTAAGCAGAGGATCTACTTGATTTTTGAAGTGAGGTTGATGGAGATACACGCTTAATCGAACCGATTAGATTTTGAATCAGCGCAGCTCGTGGCGCGGGGGTGAGCTGTCCCCGCCGGACCATTGGGTGACATCACCCATCATCCGCCTGCACATTCGTTTGTTGCCGCATTCATTCCCACAGATCTGCCGCCGCCCTTTTCGGTTAAACTTCACTTCTCGGTTGATAGGACTGATCTTCACGTGCTTGCTGCGTGTTTCTTTCGTCGTGGCTGCCACCTCGTCCTCTGACTAACCCTTTACTAACCGACGTGGCCAATCACTGGCCTTTAGGCCGCTCAACCATTCACCTTTATGCCATGCAAAACAAATCGAAGTAATAATCATGCAGTTTGATGGAGAGAAGGATTAGAAAACTTACCTGCGTGCGGCTGCACATGATTTCCAGTTTTTTTAGCGATGGATCTACCTACTGCCTGTGGCTGCACATTCCTGTAGGCTCGTGGTTACAGGATGCTGGCGATGGAGTGAATGGTTCTGCGTTCATGCGCCCGTGTTTGATCTCAGATGGCGGTGCTGTGAACGGTCTTCACTTGAGCAGGTTGAACTGGTACAGGATCCCCGCGAGGGGTCTTGTCACCGTTCTTTCTCCTCGGGTGTATGCTGCATGCTGGCGGTTCTGGCTTCTCGATCACGATCCCAGCGCTTCTGATGTATCAACATGGACGTGGTATGGTTCTCGGTGCTTAGTTTTTCTTTGACAGATGCTTCCTCACGAGAACTGATTACTTTGTTGTGCTGCTGCAGGGATCTTGGTTGCATGGCGACGAGGATGGTGGAGGACGATAATGGCAATGTTCAGGGGTGCCATCATTGGCATGCATGCATTCAATCCACTCCTCAGTCGCTAGATCTTCATTTGAAACACATTTCGGCCATCGTAACCTTCTACAGGAAGTTTCCTGTAGAACACAGAGTTTCCTGTAGAAATTTGGCATTTTCCTGTAGAAGATCCGCGTCTTCCTGTAGGAAGACTGTCTGTTCCTGTAGAAAAACTGTATCCTCCTGTAGAAGATCCAAAGCATGATAATAATTGCACATACCTAAAAAAACATTGCTGTTCTTGGAGGAGGTGCTGATGACATCCTTTGCTAGCATGATGAAGGCCCCTGGCTTGGAGTGGAGAGGCTTCTTCTCCTCCATAGAACATCTGCATGCAAACCTTTTATTGTGCTGATTGCTTTTTCCTGTTTTCTTTCTTTTTTTCTCTTTTTTTTCTTTTTTTTTTTAGAAAGACAATAGGAGCGCCTCAATGAGGTTTTCACCCCTACTGCCTGCCTTGGGCGCCTCAGAGAGGTTTTCACCCAAGGATCTTTATTTTTCTCTCTTTTCTTTTTCGAAAGACAATAGGAGCGCCTCAATGAGGTTTTCACCCCTACTGCCTGCCTTGGGCGCCTCAGAGAGGTTTTCACCCAAGGATCTTTATTTTTCTCTCTTTTTTTTTTTTTTTTTTTTTGTGTTTTAGATCCTTCAGGGTATGCCCAAAGCGGAGGCAGAACCCTTCTCTATGACCAAAACAGATTTCTCCATAGTGCTGATAAACTCTTGTCTTGAGAGAGGTCTTCTATAGATCTTCAATCGGTGCCCATTGACAAGCATGGGAATGGATTCCTCATCAATGGTTCGAATGAGGACAGATCCATTGTCATGGCACTGTTCCACCACATATGGTCCTAGCCATCTGGTTCTCAACTTCCCCTTGAAATCTTTGAATCTGGAATCATACAACAAAGCCCAATCTCCCGGCTGAAATTGCTTGTCATGGAGATGTTGGTCATGCCACACCTTCCTCTGAAGTTGAACCACTTCTGAGTGAAGGAGGGCCTGCATGCGGTGTTCATCCAGTCCATTCAGCTGCAATAACCTTTCTTGCTGTGCATGGCTGAGATCTAGGTCCAGCTGAGCTGCCAACCTCAAAGTGTTATACTCAAACTCAATGGACAGTAAATCTTTCTTCCCATAGACCAGCTCATAAGGTGTGAAACCGGTGGTGGTCTTCCAAGTGGTGTTGTAAGCCCATGTGGCTTCAACTAGGCGATCTGCCCAGTCTTTTCTGCTGATGTTTACCACTTTGGTCAAGATCCCTTCTAGAGCTCTATTGGTGACTTCCACCTGCCCATTTGCTTGAGGATGATAGGGGGTGGAAGTCCTATGCTTGATCTTGTGATGAGCTAATAGATCTTCAACCAAGTTGGAGGTGAACTGGCTCCCTTGATCGGTCACCAGCTCTCTTGGGTAGCCAAACTTGTAGAAGATGTTCTCTCTTAAGAACTCGACCACCTTTTCTTTTGTTGTTGCTTTGATTGCTTTAGTCTCTGCCCACTTTGTCAAGTAGTCAGTACACACAATGATGTAGGATCTCTGCCTCGAAGAGGGATTGATTGGGCCCACAAAGTCCATGCCCCACTTCTCAAATGGCTCGAGAGTCACTTGAGGTTAGAGAGGCATCTCATCCCTTTGGGTCGGTTTCCCCATTCTTTGGCATTGGTCACACTGGCTAACATATCTTATGACATCTTGATGAAGTGTGGACCAATAGTAGCCTGCCTGCAGGATCTTGAAGGCAGTTCTCTTTGATGCAAAATGTCCTCCACAAGGCCCATCATGACAGGTGAGGAGAATGTCAAAGACTTCCTCCTCCCTTACACAATGCCTTAAGATCTGATCGGGACCAAGCTTGAACAGGTTGCCCCCAATCCATGTAAATGAGGCACTCTTTCTGATGATTTTGCTCTTCTCTTTTGAAGAGAGGTGCGGAGGGAACTGAGCTGAAACAAGGTAGTTTGCTATATCAGCAAACCATGGAGAGAGTACTGAGATAGCAAACAGATGCTCATCAGGCATCTGGTCATCCACCGTCCCATCTTCATCTGCAGACAAATCCAATCTAGACAAGAAGTCAGCAACAACATTTTCTTTTCCTGGTTTATCAACAATGGTTAGATCAAACTGCTGCAATAAAAGTAACCATCTAATAATACGAGCATTCACATCTGGTTTATTCATCAAGTATCTAATAGCAGCATGGTCAGTATGTACAAAAGTCTGGTAACCAGTAATGTAATGTCGGAACTTGTTCAGTGCATGAACCACAACTAAGAATTCCTTCTCGGTTATAGTGTAATTCAGCTCTGCTTTGGACAAGTTTTTGCTAATGAAGTAAATGGCATATGGAAGTTTTTGCTCAACTTGTCCTAAGGCTGCACCTATGGCTTTGTTCGAGGCATCAGTGTGGATGTGGAAAGGTAGGGCCCAGTTTGGACCCCTTAGGATTGGAGCTGACACTAACTTGTCTTTTAATTCATTCAAACTCTTCTGACAATCGCCAGTCCAATTAAACTCCACATCTTTTGCCAACAAACCAAACAATGGTGAGGCTAACTTGCTGAAGTCTTTAATGAACCTCCGGTAGTATCCTGCTAATCCCAAGAAACTCCGGACATCCCTTACTTTTTGAGGAGGTGGAACCCTCTTGATGAGAGCAATTTTGTTAGGATCCACCTGCAATCCTTGAGAAGAAATGGTATGGCCTAGCACTGTCCCTTCAGTCATTAGGAATTCACATTTCTCAGGGCTAAGGGACAAGTTCATCTCGATGCACTTGGTTAGGACCTTTCCCAAGTTGGACAATGCTTCCTGGAAGTTGGCCCCATAAGGGGTAAAGTCATCCATGTAGATTTCCACTGCATCATGGACCAACTCCGAGAAGATGCTCAAGACAACTCTCTGAAAAGTAGCAGGAGCATTGCATAGCCCAAAGGGAAGGACTCGGTAGGCAAAGGTACCCCAAGGACAAGTGAAGGTGGTCTTATCTTGGTCTTCCAGGCTGATTTGGATTTGATTGTACCCGCTGAACCCATCCAGGAAAGAGAAGAACTTCTTTCCTGCCAGTCCATCCAACACTTGATCTATGAAAGGTAGAGGGAAATGGTCCTTCTTGGTAGCTTTGTTCAGCTCCCGGTAATCTACACAGATCCTCCACTTCCCATTCTTCTTGGGAACCAACACTAGAGGGGACACCCATTCACTATCTGAGATGGGGTAAATGAATCCGGCATCCAACAGTTTTTGCAATTCTTCCTTGAAAATGTCCTTAAGGGCTGGATTCATTCTCCTCTGGGGTTGCCTAACTGGTTTACAATCCTCTTTGATGTATATATGATGGGTACAGACCGAGGGGTGGACTCCTTTCATCTCCTTATAGCTCCAAGCAAAAGCATCTAAGTGGCTGGCCAATAGGCTACACAACTCCTTCTCCTAGGAAGGAGATAGAGAGGAGCTGATCTTTAACGCTCTCTCAGGGCCGAACTCCACACTTTTGACTCTAGGAGTGACAGGGCTGGTTGTACAAAGGTCCACTAAGGTGCTAGCTTGGGCATCCTCCACCAACTTCTCTAAAGATAGTGCACTGGAAGGTGGATTCTGGATCAGGCTCTCAATTAAATCATCCTCGGTAGGAGAATTTCTTCTAGCGGTATCTAGGGTGCACAGAGGTGCAGAGTACACCTCGTCTTCCTCTCCGTCCTCCAACCAGAGTGGTAAATCATGCTCTAAAGAGGGTTGGGCAGGAGGGTATAGGACTAGCTGCTTGGACATGGGACCATTCTTGATGGTCATGTTTCCTGCCCGACAACTTATGTAAGCATCTGCAGTAGCTAACCAAGGCCTTCACAAGATGAGAGGATATCCAGTAAGCTTGGCCTTTGGTTGCAGGACCAGGAAATCCGCAGGGTATTCCCAAGAATCAATTGAGACCAAGACATCCTCCACAATCCCTTCGGGAGTCACGGTGGAGCGATCTGCTAACTGCAGTACTGTCGAGGTCTTTCTCAAGGAACCCTAAAGATTGAGTTTAAGCATGGTATCCCTGGTCATCACATTGATGGCTGCCCCCAGATCAATCAAGGTGTGGGGGATAATGGTGCCATTGATGTGTACATCTACTACAGGACTTCCAGGATCTAGGTACTTTGGGCAGATGACTTGTCCTAGCATAAGGTCAGACAGTTGTCCTATGACATGGATAGTTGAGGCATCTTTCTTCCGTCTGCCTGGGTGTTTGAAACACTTCTCCTTAATCAGCTTGTTATATATTGGCACATCCTTGATGGCTTGGAGAAGTGGGATTTTTACACACAACTGTTTGAGCTCACCCAAAAGCTCATCTTCTTCTGGGTTCGGTTGTGTGGTGGCTGTTAGTCTCTCAGGAAAGGGTGGAGTAGGCTTTGGTTCACTCTCCTGATGGGTTTCCTCATCCTCTGGGGGAGGAGGTTGGCGATCTGGAAGAGTCTTTCCAGATCTAAGATTGATCTCCTAGATCTCCACAGCATAGGTAGGGCATGAGGTCTCCCCAGTATATACCTGCTGAGCCTGTCTATTGTTGGGGTTCGGGTTCGGTTGAGCAGGCATCTGAGGTTGCCTTGGAGGAGCAGGAGGTAAAGGCTGAGATTGAACTGGTGGTGGAGGCAAAATGGCAGGAGGAGTGTTGTATTGGGGCCTCCACCCCGACTGAGGAGCACTCCATTGAGGCTGTGACTGGG
The DNA here is from genome assembly GCA_031772625.1 of Pinus tabuliformis. Lineage (NCBI taxonomy): Eukaryota > Viridiplantae > Streptophyta > Pinopsida > Pinales > Pinaceae > Pinus > Pinus tabuliformis. The sequence continues at coordinate 198,993,597 of CM062805.1, read as the reverse complement.
TATGTGAGTGATATGGGTGAGAAGTAGGTTGAGTAGGGTACTGAGGTGGATAAGACCATGGAGGAGGCATGGACCAGGAAGGATGAGCAGGGGGACCCCAGGAAGGCATGGGAGTCAAGTGGTTGGGGTTGTAATAAACTTGAGATGCCCCTTGCATCCCCTGCTGATAAGGTCTAGATCCTTGAGGCCTCCTTTGGTTGATGAAGTAAAGAGGTTCAGTGGGGGCTTCAGTTCCTTGGTACATGGCTTTAAACCCAGGCAAGGTTGGACACTGATTTGTTGGGTAGTCCTCCTCACAAACGAAACACACTTGGACCGAATGCAATGGACATTCGTGCTTAGGGTGTCTTCTGGTGCACCTAGGACAGAAGAGAGCCAAGGCTCTCTCAGCTTCCTCTTTCTTTTGCTGGATCCTGAATGTGTCCAGCTGCATGGCAATGGTATGTCTCACCTCACTCTTAAGATCTTCTAATTGGTTTGTAAGCTCATGTTTGGAGAAAGGGACACCAGTGGAGAGGAGGTTTCCTCTACCTCGTTTTCTAGCTGCCCTAGAATGATTTCGAAACACAGTCTTGATGTCCTCATAAGGCAGTTGGTAAATGTCCCCCCCAGCTAACATGTGAAGGGTGTCTAGGAGATCTTCAGGGATTCCTCAAAGTAGAACCAACTTGAGGGATTCAGGGTCAAGTGTGCATCTGGCCCGTTTATAGATAAGTTGGAACCTCTCCTCATAGTCCTCTAAAGACTCATCATTCCCCATGGTCATTCGAAAGATCTCTCCCTTGGTTTCCTTGGACCTACAATAATCCCTATACTTGGTATTGAAGGCTTGCTGCATCTGAGCCCAAGTGGTGATGTTATTCCCAGGTAATCCCATGAACCAGCGTAGTGCTGCATCCTTAAGAGTGGAAGGGAAAAGCTTCAACTTTTGCTCATCCTCAGTATAGTCATAGGTTCGACAAAGGACAGCAAACTCAAACAAGAAGGTATCAGGATCCTCAGTGGTCAGTCCATGGAAGTGAGGCAAGGCAGAGGGGCTAATGTTTTTCATTTTCATATCCCCATTGGTCTCTCGGATGGGGAAAGCTCCTTCTATTCTCTCATCTTCTCTCCTGTTATCAGCCATGGCTTCAGATGGAGTGGTTTCTAACTCTTCTTCTTCTATAGGGTCTTGGTATATCTCGGGATGTTCACCTATAGGTTCCTCTGGGTCGCTGTCACCAAAGAAGAGAGAAGGGTGACTTAGTGATGTGGTGGGGGTGTTTGGTAGGAATTTGCCTGATCTATCTCGGTTCCTACGAGGCATGAAAGGGAAAGGACTCTTCTCTGTTTTTAGTGCTTTTGTTTTTTCCTTGTACCTGCAAAACTGAAACAAAGTGATCTACAACTAACTAGATTACTCAAATGAAATTTGCGGAATTGGAAATATTAATCTAGGAAAGCAGGAAATATTAATCTAGGAAAGCAGGAAATACTAATCTAAGAAAGCAGGAAAGATTAATCTAGGAAAGCAGGAAATACTAATCTAAGAAAGCAGGAAAGATTAGTCTAGGAAAGCAGGAAAGTCTATGCTACTTTTGCAGAATGGAAATGAAGCAAACTACTTAGCAGAAGGTAAGAGTAGGAAAGTAGAGGAAAAGCAACAGGTGCTAATACTCTGACGCTTCCCCGGCAACGGCGCCAAAAAGATGGTGGGCTCCAGTATTGTAGCAATAATGCTACAACTCCTGGGGCTTCCTGTCTCTTAATTTTATCAACCCGGTAGTTCGTACAAACTTGGAAGCGACGGTGCTGTATGCACAAGTACTAGCCCTTGTCACAGCTGTCACTTGGTCAGCTGGCACAAGTCCGCTAGGGCTTAAGCCAACTTCTATAGGCTCACAGAAGAAGCTTTATCAATGATGGACGAAAGCGAACTCAAAGGAAGGCTACGCTGCTTGACAAACTGAATCAAAAGCAATTTAAAGCATGTAAATCTATGAAACCCTAATTTAACTAGTCTATCTTCTATAATGCAAAGAATGTGGATGCAACTCCTATGAATGTTGTCATTACCTCTAACAAGTGTAAATTCATGGGTCTAAGCTACTTGCATCATGAGAAATGTGTTTTTGTGTTTTTCCTTTTGGTGTGTGGAATGAGTGTGAACTTGGCCTAATTAGGGTTTGATTGTGCAGGTGGGATGGAGAAGGAAGGAAAGTGTGGGACAGGTTGGGGAGGTTAGGAGAGGTTCCTAAGGATCCTTAGCACCCATCCACAGAGGTCCCTCACGTTCAGAAGCTCGGCAACGAAGTGAATGGCCTCCTACAGGAAGGCTGCAGGGAATCCTACAGGATACTCTGTTTTCTACACGATGGCTGTGCACGTCTACAGGATGGTTGGCCGTGGAGGTTTTCAGGAGTTGATGGAGTGTTGGAGTGGTGTGGGAGGCTAAGGGAGATGGAGATGGACCTAATGATGTCTTAGGAAATGGCAAGTCAGACGAAGGAAGGGTGCATGCAATGGGTTGATGTTTTGGAAGGGTGGAATCAACGAGAGTGAAGGAGATGGAGCTGTACGTGAAATGAGAGAGTTGGAGGGCACGTGAGTGAGATAGAGGGTGAATAGAACTTGCAGGTGGATGAAGAAAACGACAAAGGAAATCGCTTGAGAAAAAGCAGTGTAAATAAAACAAATGACCTGTGCATGAAAACAAGGAATTCATTAACCTATTATGCCATGAAACCTATAAATCCAAAATGGAAACCAAGCAATAAAACTAATGCGTGAGAGTGCAGTATGGATCAATGTCGAGAATGTATGAATAAATCCTTAATGAAAAACATTCATGTGGCAACTTGCGTGGAGATGAAACGACTGCTGTTCTTTTTGGTGGCTGATCATGGTCTACACCCCAATCCCAAATAGTGAGATGGCAGTGAGCCTTTACAACCTGTTTTTGTTGGAGCTCCAAGAGATTTATTCTACCAACCTATCAAACATGAATACTGAAAGCAAAGCATCATACCAGTCCTATCTATGCTAATGAAAACAATTAAACTAACAAGCTGGAAATCCGAATTGCATAGGAAACTAAACAAACTCAAGTGCTGGACCTAATTGTAAATGCATTACAACACTGAGGAGGTCTATGGCTCTCAGGTTGGGCCCTAACCTGAGAGTTATAGCTCCTTGAGAAAACTCAGAACTAACTCAAAAGTGGCCTTCTTTATTCATAATCTGATAACATGCCAAATTGGCTTACAAAAGAGAACGAAACTTGAGCTGTGCTCCAAAATTACAATAGTAATACGAGAGTTTCAACAACCTAACCAAGGCTAAGGCCTCTATACTTATACAAAACGATGATCCAACAAGTATCCATGATTCTAGGAGCTCGGCTGCTTAATCTAGAGTTTAACTGCTGATCCTGTAGGATGGTCATAAATGCTGTTTCCTGTAGAGCAGTTTTGAACTGCTGTTCCTGTAGAACAGCTGGCCGTGTATTAAGCTCAGAGGGAGGATGGAGTGGGGCTCGGAGTTCTTGGTGAGGATCACGAGGAATGTCCCCCAAGACCGTGGACAACCTCTCCTTACGTCAGCAGTGCCAACTCGTTGTCTCCTTGCCACCTTTTCGTTGTCTTTTGCTCCCTTTTAATGCCAAAACCTGGAATCACAATGCATTAGCTACGTAGATAAAGTGCCTATCCTTTCTCCTACAAACAACATGAATAAACTAAGAAGTGTATGCATAAACAATAAAAATGAATGGTTTGAGCAAGCAAAATAGGCCAAAAATGAGCCCAAATTGTACCAAAATTGGGGCTCATCAACCACCATCAGATACATTATGCTGTTATGGAAAGACCTACTTCTCAGGTGATTCCATCTTATCCTGGGTATGCTTCACCTAACCTATATCAACAGTTGCCTTTTGTAGCGACTCTAGAATTACTAGATTTGAACCGGTTGATGAATGATCCAATTGCATATGCCCCTTGGTGACCAGAAATTACTCATAATCTTCCCTCTGATATTCCTAAATTCAATGGAAATCCAGGTGAAGATCCATCGAATCATGTAATGACCTTTCATTTGTGGTGCTCATCTAATACCCTGAATGATGATTCGATTACGCTTCACCTTTTTCAACGAACGTTAATTGGTCTGGTAGAAAAATGGTATATTGAACAGCCTAGAGCTTCATTCGATAACTTCAACACCCTTGCCACTACTTTTCTAACCCACTTTCAATTACCCATAATGTACAAAATGGGAACAGAACTCCTTACCAACTTTAAACAGACCACAACCACTCACATATCTGATCATATTCATGAGTGGCAACGCCGTCATCGAATGGTAAATATGTATGTTCCTGATCAATTTCTAGCTGAGTGGTTTATTAAGTCCTTATTACCTTCTATTACTAGGGATGTGGCTAAGGGAGGAGTTGTCATTGAAGAGCAAGTCATTGCTCGTGCACAATATTTAGACTTGATATATACTTAGTCTGGCATGCTCTACGACAAAATTCCTGACGCTCCTAGACTAGAATTTTCCGTTCCTCCCCCTCTTAAATCAAACAAGGACTCTCATTCCGGTGATGGCATGATCGGTACCTCAAGTACGCAAACCGGAAAGGCTCCATCTGGTAAAGCCCTTGTAGTTTCTAGTTAAAAAGCAAATGACAAACCTCTTGCCTCAGAGATTAATGCCATGTCATCTGACAAGGGAAAGAATCCAAAGCAACCAGGGGGCAAGAAGAAAGGGAAAAATAATAAGAAGAAATAGGAGAATTCAACTCCTGAAAAATCTTTTGAAAACCCTACTGGGAAAAAGAAACCTCGTCAACCGTGTTTCATATGTAATGAGGACCATTTCACGAAGAATTGTCCACATCGAGCTGAGGTCACAAAATTTTTAAAGACTTCAAGTACCTCAGCGGTGTTGACTGATCCATTTCCAAACCCAGAAACTAATCTGGTTGCTATCGATCATGCTTCCCCATCCCAAGTGCTTATGCTATCCATCTTGAAACAACAAAATGATAATTTGATATCGATAAGGAATAAAGATTATGGGAATCCACAGTCGTCGAACAACAAGGCTAGAAATCAACCCAATAGTTTGACAACAACTTCCCCAGAAGTTGTTCCGCCTATCATTCCTGAACTAACTATAAAGCTGCCAAAGGGAGTAGTACATAAATCGACATTTAATCCTCGTGCCTGAGTAGTACAAAATTATAATATAGTGGAGGATCTGGCCCAATCGCCATCTGCTATGTCGACACTTGAAGTACTGCAGAATTGCCCCTCCCAAAAATAGGCTTTGTTATCAGCAATAGGTGGCATTGATCTAACGGATTCCAATCTTGTGGCCTTTAACCATAAAGGATATGAACCTCAGTTATCGGCCCAACTCTCTTTCCTTGTACATGTAAAATCCCTCAATAAAACTGTTCATCGAACAATCATGGATGAGGGGGCATCTACCTCTATTATGTCAATCAGTTACTGGAAAACTTTAAGCTCACCACCCTTGTCACGATCATCAATGACATTAAAAGCGTTCGATGGAAGAACATACACGCTGTATGGGATATTAAGTAACTTGCAGGTTGAACTGGGGGGCAAGATAGTAGAAATTGAAGTCGAGGTCATTGATGGAAACCTTGACTACAATATCTTACTAGGAAGGCCCTGGATTTATGCTATGGCTGTCGTTGTGTCAACATATTTTAGAAAGATTGCATTTCCCTTCCAAGGTCGAATTACAGTCATTGACCAACTAACCTTTTTCCCCAATAGTTCACAAGCTACTGGAAGCATTCCATTGATCCATGGAAGTTTTCAATCGCTTCAAAATGTCAGAGTAGGTCTCCTAAAAGACCCTTCCTTAATGTGTACTTTTTCCCTACCACCTCCAAGTAATCTAGTGGAAGTGGCCATAGTGGAAAACTGTCATATGATATCTTCTACATCCTCAAAGATTAAGAAGAACTCTGACCATTTTGATAGTGTGGATCATCGCAAGGTGTTGCCCCCAAGCCCCATAGAATCTTTGTAGCAATCAATTTTCTAGGCCTGGGTGACGAACCCAAATCAACACTCAGCGAGTGTTTCGATAGTATGGAACCTCTTCCGATCCTTGGTCTGGTATACATTCTATAGACGAAGGAATCATTCAGTCAATGATGATAGGAGAGATGCCGTGGGAAGATTACAACCATTGTTCCCACCTTCAAGATAACAATGAAGATTATTCAAACGACCTTAATCATCCTTCCATTTTTTATTTTCTATCAAATACTGTAAATACAGTGGATTCCAAGTGAAATCTATCTAATATTGAAGAAAATATCACCATTAATATCTTGACCAAACCGAATGTTGTAGAGAATATTCATGTTGGCAAATCACGTTCTTCATCAGAACTAGAAATTTACTGCGCTCTCTTTCATGAATTCAGAGATGTCTTTGCATGGTCATATGAAGAAATGCCAGGCATTGACTTGAGAATCATTGAACATGAAATAAAGATCTATACAGATGTCAAACTAGTAAGACAACGGCTTCGACCTGTTCATCCGAAGAAAGCGACTGCCATTAAGGCAGAAGTTGAAAAACTTTTACACGCTGACTTCATTTACCCTGTTCCTCTCACTGATTAGGTATCGAACATTGTTCCTATAATGAAAAAACAAGGAAAAATTAGAGTGTGTGTTGATTATAGGGATGTAAATCAAGCTTGTCCAAAGGACAACTATCCTACACCCTTCATCGACCAGATAATTGATGAATGTGATGGATGCGAAATCTTTTCATTTCTGGATGGATTTTCTAGATACAATCAAATCAATATCCACCCACAGGACCAGTGAAAGACTGCATTTATATTTCCGTGGGGCACATTGGCATATCGTAAATTACCTTTCAGTTAGAAGAACACAGGGGAAAATTTTTAGAGGGCAATGAACTATGCCTTCCATGACATCAAGCACATAGTTCAACCATATCTCGACAATTTACCGGCTCATTTGCGAAAGCGGACTGATCATTTGCAACATTTGAGAGCCATATTTCTACGTTGCCGACACTACAAGATACGACTCAATCCACACAAGTGTGTGTTTTGTGTTGGTTCTGGTTGATTACTTGGTTTTGTAGTTTCTAAAGACGGAATTCGACTCAACCCATTTAAGGTTCAGGCAATCCTTGACATGCCTCCACCTTCAAATTTTCTTCAGATTCAGAAACTCCAAGGGAAAGCTAACTTTCTAAGGAGGTTCATTCCACATTATGCCGAACTCGCTAAAGGTTATACATGTCTTTTGAAAAAATAAGTACCCTTCAACTGGGATCAAGTTGCACAAGCTTCCTTTGATGCTTTAAAAGGCTTCTTGATAAAAGCATCATTAATGTATGCTCCTGACTATCAAAAAGACTTTAACCTGTATCTCACCGCCGCAGATACAACCATCGCTATGGTTTTAGTGCAAGAAAGTCATGGAATAGAACTTCCTATATATTATTTAAGTTGAAACTTAAATGATACAGAAAGTAAATACTCCTATGTTGAAAACAAGGCTTTAGCAGTTGTTCAAGCAGTACAGAGATTTTGACACTTTATACTCTTTCGCAAAACTACCATTGTGTCAAATTGCAACCCTATGACCTACATTATGTTGCGTCAATTACTGGGGAGAAAATATTCCAAATGGATAGCCATTTTGCAAGTGTTCGATCTGGAATTCATAAAATCCAAATCAAAGAAGTCTCTCATCTTCACGGAGTTACTTTGTGACCTTCCATCGTCATCCAACGATTTAACATCTAAAGCATCAATCATGGATGAGACTCTGTTTCTGATGTCATCAAGTGACCCGTGGTATGGAGATATATTGATCTATCTCCAAACCCAATCTTTTAGGCCAAACACCTGTCACCTGAAATAGTGGCGTATTCGATACCAAGCCAAGGACTACATGATCGTCAGTGATACACTTTACCATCGTGGTGTCGATACAGTTCTGCAAAGGTGCCTCACACATGAGGAGACTGAAAAAGTTCTAAATGACTGTCATTCAGGTGCATGTGTGGGGCATCTATCCGGTTACGCTACTACACAAAAGATCTTATGAGCTGGTTACTTCTAGCCCACTATATTCAAAGATTTCATATTTGCAATTAGAAGTTGCCATGCTTGTCAGATTTTTGGTTGCAAAACTAGATTACCACCTGCACCACTACACTGAGTAGTTGTTGTTGGGCCATTCGCTAAATGGAGCATTGATTTCATGACATGTAACCCCACCTCAGCTCGGAGGCATGGGTATATTATAGTCATTGTTGACTATTTTACAAAATGGGCCAAGGCGATGCCTACATTAAACAATAGCAGTGAAACGGTTGCTCTTTTCTTTTTCAATCATGTAGTCTCTAGATTCGGTGTTCCACAGGCTATAGTCACAGATCATGGATCACATTTTCACAATCACATGATGGTTGAAATGACTACCAAATTAGGACTGTCCCACAATAGTTCTACTCCATATTATCCATAGGCTAATGGATAGGTTGAGGCAATCAACAAAGTCCTTAATCCTGCACTCAGCTCTGTGGGCATATAGGACATCGGTGAGAAATGTGACCAGATTTATGCCCCTTTAGTTGGTGTGTGGTGTAGAAGTTGTCTTACCAATTCAGTGTGAAATTTCATCTCTCAAGCTTGCAATTGATCTGCTTCCCGAAACTTTGGAGGAAGAGGCCCATTTCTTGGAACTAATCCACTTGCATGAAACCCGTCGTGGTGTCGCGCTGGCTAACGAAGTTCATAAGAAACGTGTCAAGGCATAATTTAACAAAAATGTCAAACCTTATGTCTTCTCAGAAGGCGACCTGGTCTTGCTTTACGATCAGGACTCTGACAAATTGGGAGCAGGAAAATTCAAACCATTATGGATGGGCCCCTACATTGTTAAACGATATTGACAAAAGGAGCCTATGAGCTGGTCGATTATGATGGGATTCCACTGTCGTAGACCCGAAATAGGTTGTATCTTAAGCGTTACTATGCTTGACTAGGTGTAGTACACTCTTTATATATATACTTTTGTTACGTTTTTGTTTTCTTTTAGAGTTGTCATTTTGGTTAGGTAATCCACTTTGCATTTTTTGCAAATGTCAGAATTTTTGGAACCATTTGTTTGGTATGCCGACGGAGCTAGTCATAGTACGCAGAACCTATCTTGTGCGGCCTGGGCCATTTTAACTCCAAGCAGTGAGTTAGTGAGTTTCAGGGGGATATGTATTGGGCGATCAACAAAAAACATTACTGAGTATAGCACGCTGATTGAACTTCTCTCTAATTCCATTTCACATGGCATACATAGACTCATTGTCAGGCTAGATTCACAACTCGTCATTCTACATCTTATGGGCATTTATTCCATTCAGAACCCGGATATTTATCGTATGTTCCTAAGAGTTAGGATTTTTGAAAGACAGTTTGATTCCATTCAATATCAACACATTTCCATAAAATTAAACACATTAACTGATTCATTAGCAAACTATGTATTAGATAGACATTTGCAGCATTTGTAAAGAAAACATTTTACATTAACATTTGCATCAAGATTGCATAACTTAACCAAAATAAAACTTCAAAAATAAAAAAATATATAACTATTTATAGTTTTTACAAAAAAATTTGTGTCCGAGACAAAATCGTTCACATGACCAAGAAACTCAAAAATGAATGTAGAAAAGCATCCTAGACTAATGATGTTAGTGATAACATGTCACTACCTGTGCGATCATGCGCAAGAGTTGAGTCCATCGAATCGGCATACCAGTAGTGTGGCACTGTAACCTCAAGGGTAAGTCATCGGTCCTCGATCTGATCCTGTAGCACTGCCAGGGTCTTTGATATGTCCAAATCTCGAAGGATGGCCCTCCCTATAGCCTCTCCTGCTGGAGTGTCAATTTCTGCCAGTGGACATGCCGCTGGTCACACTGGCCCAATATCTACACACACATGTTGTTAAGAAATTTACTGCATAACATAAATAATTACTGAGAGGAATAAATATAAAAATAGACAACAACAACCACAAACACATAAACACAAATGTTTATCCGAGAAAACCCCAAATCTAGGGAAAAACCCAACCTAATAAGATCTTATTAGCATTGGCCAAAAACCCTGGCCAATCCAACCAAGTGAGCCTTCACCGCTCAGCTCTAGGTCTTGCATTGCAATGAAGTCCTTCTAACCTTTTATAAGCTCCATTACATATAATACCATGAGCAGAATACTATGGGTGCACAATACCATGTGCCCCAAAACCATCACTGTTTAACTTGGTCAACTTTGACTCTATCCTGAGTCAAGTTTACCTAACAATTCCCCCCTTAAACTTGACTAACTCCAGCCAAACCTGCTAAGTGAGAAAATCCCGCTCACTCTAGCTCTTACCCCCCTTAGAGTTTTTACCCAGGTTATTGTTAATCCGACATCCCCCTTATCACCTAGGTCTAGCCTAGACTTTATCGGTGATCACTGAGGGGTACACATGCCTTACCAGGTCTTACAGTACTATGCCCATTTACATGTAATAATTTTGACTTCATTAACTTTTTTTTTTGTTTATTGCTATTGTGATTCTGATCCATCCTCTCTCAATTTGATGTGCTCAAAAAATTATATCAAACCGCTCCAACTGCGAGCCCTCGTAGATTCCAGCACCAGTAAAGATCGCAAATGCATTGCGATCCCTGGCTGGCACTATCTTCTACACATTCTCCTTGAGGTTCTTCTGTGTAAGATTGTTCCACCATTATTTTTAGAATGAGATATGTAAAAGAAAGGCTGCATTGATCTCATCAGGCACTATAAACCCCTGGCATCAAAGAATCCCTTTGAAGCCAATATCTGGCTCTGATACCAGTTGTTAAGAAATTTACTGCATAGCATAAATAATTACTGAGAGGAATAAATATAAAAATAGCCAGCAACAACCATAAGCACATAAACACAAATGTTTATCAGAGGATAACCCCAAAACTGGGGAAAAACCCAACCTAATAAGATCTTATTAGCATTGGCCAAAACCCTGGCCAATCTGACCAAGTGAGCCTTCACCACTCATCTCCAGGTCTTGCATTACAATGAAGTCCTTCTAGCCTTTATAAGCTCCATTACATATAATACCATGGGCAGAATACTATGGATGCACAATACCATGTGCCCCAAAACCATTACTGTTTAACTTGGTCAACTTTGACTCTATCCTGAGTCAATTTTACCTAACACATGTGAGTTTGATTAGTCTTTATAACATTTAAAAACATAAAAACATTATAAAACTGATAAACAAAGATATGGTCGAATCATTTTACCTATAACACTCCACTGCTCGCCAGCTGGTAGCGCCAAATCCGGGTCGCCTCAGAAATCCATCCTGACATAGGGATACTACATAAATACCATCTCCTGATGGTTGAAGCACTCAAAGAAGGCATCAGAGAAAGAAATCTATGACTGTCCAGCATGTCTGGCCATAAGATCAACCCATCTCTACATCCTTGGTTCCCTCGTTGCTGGCAATCCTAGTGAAATGTACTGAGGCTGCATCAGTGGAATCCTCTCCAAGGTAAAAGCAGTCAATATGGAACCATAGCCAAAATTCTTGGATCTTCCATTCTTTACTTTGGAGAGCTGTTCTTTTATGACAGGAAGTAATGCCTCACACCAGTTGAACACCTTCAGTTCCAGCCATTCCAGGGCGTACTGCATGTAAGATCTGTTTGCCAAGTGCAAAGCCACACTGCCATCCAATCTAGCAAAGGTAAATAAAATGGTCCTCAAGGGCCAATCAGTGACATCCCGGATATTGATCTTGCCATCTCTGCTGGGCTGAGATCCATCTCTATAGAACTGATGGATATAATCTTTCACAAATTCACCTCCACGGGCGGATCCTGATAGTGAAAGAGGGGCACCATGCCTCGATAACCCCGTAAGAAAGTAAATATCCTTGACTGTCAATGGAATATATTTGCCTTTGATCTGGAATACCTGGTCGATCAGATCCAAAGCATCAGGAAAATACTGCAACAAACTAATTTGTTGCCTCATGCTGGATATGTGGAAGAACTTTAGCAAGCCACAATTTTGTAATGCAGTAACTATGCCCTAGTCATGTAAGGAAATCATGTCCTCTTCTTCATGTTCATGTTCATGCCATGTGACAACCATCTTGACCCAACAAAAATCTGAAACACAGACAAACAATAAGTTAGGATCCAAATTTGAGCAAAAACAGGCAAAAATTTCATGAATTATCATTGTGTAAAGTTTCCCTTCTGCGCCCATCACACCCTGCCTTTGAGCAAGGTGAGATGCATACTGACTGGCCACTGTACAGCTCAGTATGCATCGCTCCTTTCGATATAAGCTAGGTGTGATGGATGGAGAATGAATTCTTCAAACCCTAGGGGCCCAGAAAAATGGAAAAACTTGCTCAAAATCAAGAAAAGATGGAATGAAAATGAAGAGCTCAGGGTTAGCTCCTACCTGGTCCTAACGGCACAGAGAATAGTCCACCAGATCTCTCAAAATCAACTGATGAAATTTGAGGGGGAAAACCACTCCAGAGCTCCAAAATCCCAAATTTGAAATGAAATAATGAAAATGAAAGGTAAAGCTACTTTTTATGTTTACTATTCATGTACTTCAAGTAAAATGTTAGTTTTCATTCATTTTTTGTACATATATATGTATTTCTAATCAATTTGATGGAGTGACTGAGCAGGTTAAATGACCATCGAAAGAATCTCATGTGCTAAACAGTAAAAATATTTGACCACTATCCTGAGCATACTTTCTACACGGCTCGAGCTCATTAAAAATGAACCTGCACTCTTATGAGAAATGTTATCATATGGTTCAAGATCGTTAAGAAATAAACCTACCACTGAGCATATGTTCCCCCAGAATTCAAGCTCGTTAAAAAATGAACTCACCTTCGGTAAATAACCTTTATGATCTCCCTGCTATCAGCCTTTTGAGCCTTGGTTGTGTTCCTACTGTCACCTCCATTCTTTTGGCCGATCATACACTTCCACTTGATTGTTTACCTTTTCGAGGAACAACTGCGATGAGTGGTCCTGTTAGCCACCCTCTTCACATTACCATGTTTTGAGAAGTTCCAAGCTTACTCGAAACCTATTGCTACCCTAAAACACCACTCTTTCCTCAAAAATGAGTCCTCTTTAAACCCTTTTCAGACTCATTCAATATGAAAAGATTGTCGAGCTATTGGCCTTTCCAGCTCACTAAAGTGATTGGAAGTGCCATCCCTCTTTTATATTTTAAACTTTTTAGAACTGAGGGATTATCTCATGAAAAAGTTCAAGCACTCGTCTTTTTCAGCTCGCTAAAGTGATCGGAAAAGTCACTCCTTTTGTATTATTTTAATCTTTTTCAAACTTAAGGGATTATGCTATGAAAAAGAACTGCTAGAGTTTCCTTTTCGTCCCTTTTAAAGCTCTCTAAACATGAAAAGGACTAACTTATCTTTGTCGTTAAACTCGGTAAAACAATAGCGACAAACTTTTCCACCTAGACAAGAATGAGTTTCACTGTCACGAGGATCACTAAACTATAGCGACAGGTTTTCCTGAAGGGAAAATTATAGAACAAGCATTTGTTATCCTCCTCAAGCTTGACAAAAATAAAGAGGTACTGGTCAACAATGACTGGGGAAAAAGGGAAGAAAACTTGAAGAATTTTTGTTGGTAGCAGGTCGCTCTTGAACATGACACTTTCACTCCATCACCATGATTGAGTCGGGTTTGGTTATTCCGTTCACTAGTCATATCACCTTTGGTCCTCCATACCATCCATATTTTGGGGTTAACGCTACCAATCCATCTCAGTGTCGCCGATATGTTCAAGAGAAGTCATTCAGAGAATTCACCATCTAGTTAATGTGTCATCCACTGTAATACCTTCACCCTCCATTTTTCATGACCGCCATTCCTGAACCTTGTATCATCAAATCGTTTTCACCTCCAAAAAATCATTTGCTTCATTTTGTGTCATAGATGTGGGATATATTAAGGCCCTCCTATGATGGGTCACTTCTTGTCGACATTAGCTCGTTATCCAAGAAGTTGACTTAGAAATAACCCTTCCAGTACTTTGAAGCTTACATGCCTTAATGGAAAGTTTCCCATTTCCGGTGATAGGTTTGCATTAATGGCCTTCGACTGAAATATTTTGCGTGGTGTTCGACATCGGATCATATATTCACACCACGTGAATTTTACTGTAGTACCTTGAGGGTCATTATCATTATCAGTGATTCCCCTTGTGCCTATTAACAACTTACATTATTGGCTGGTAATCAAGTGATGTCTTTCCATGTTCGACTTCAGGACATCATTTTAGATGGATCGACTTGTACATCGGGTGAAGATTGAACGAGTTTGAAAACCCAAAATCTAGTTTCATCCATTTGGGCTGTGATATATTCAGGAATATAAAGACATCAAATGTACACAGAAGCTGCATAGATGATCATCCAAGCTAGGGATGATGACTCTACATATAAGGAATCACTAGTCTGCAACTGCAAACGATTATCTGTCCTATGTAAATGAAAATGAATTTATAAAGTTGAGCATGGGAATGCCCGCGTCAGCTAGATGATGAAAATAATATGATGATGATGTATTGTATTGTATCTTATACAGGTCACCTTCCAGTTCGAATACCTCAGATCCTCATGATAGAGAAATTCACCCGACATCAAAATATTTATGACTTCATGCTTTAGGGGGCAACTGTCATAGACATATTTGGGCACTACAACCCCAATCTTATATGTCGATAAACCAAGGACTCTTTAACCCCTAAAAGTGTTGTTTCATACCCTAAGGGATCATGGTCAATTGATTACATCATTCCCCAAAAGTTCCACCTGAAAAACCACTTAGAACTGGCCAAAATTGGACCATACTGACTGCTCCACTGTCAGGGTGTGATGCATACTGACTCCTACACTAGCCAGGTGCAATGCATACTGAAGAAGCCTTATGTGGGGTGCAATGAGCGAGAATGGACAAATGTCTGAGATAGTTTGCTAAGTGGATGCTCATGGAATCTTTTAGAAACTTCTCCTATGACACTTGCCTCTCTAAATTTGCCTAGGGATGAGTAAGAGATGCAAGAAATCTCCAAGTGGAACCAAGAACAACAAGTGTAATGATACTAATCAAAAACCCAGAGATGACTCACACCCTTGCAGACATCTATAAATGGATCCCTCATCTGAGAGATCTAGAGGCGGGAATTTTGTAATTTGTAAGGAAGTGCTGATAGTTTGTCTTTGAGAAAGAGCATTGTATTGTTGGGTGATTTTTCTTTTCATGCGGTGAAAATGGCTTTGATCCTGGGAGGATGATGCTAGATCAGATATCTGGGTTGCAATTCTCCCTTCTGTTTTAATAAAGTTCTTTGAGTTTTCCTCCATACAATCATGTATTTGTGAATCTTATCATTTGTGAATTCTATTGTATGTTCAATGTATTTTTGATTCTTCATTGTTTATGATATAATATATCAAGATGCTTTGATGGTGTTTTGTTACTTTGTTTCTACAGGTATTCTCTAAGCAGGACAAGTAGGAGAGGAGTTGCAAGCTCTACCAAGGGGGAGAGAAATCAAACAAGGAGTCAAGCGAAAGATCTAGGTTGGTCCCTTTGCTTCTCTCTTATCTATCATACATATAGGAAATTGCAAATTTCTTTGATTGTTTGTTTCTAGGATAGTTGCGAATCCTAGTGCTACTAGCAAATAAAAAAGACACTAGGTTTCATGGAAACAACAGTCACTAAAATGAAAAGCACACTTGCTAAAATGAATTGAATAACATAACTACAATATGTTACCAATATGAACATAGGTGTTCAAGATGTGGTTTGATTGGGGCCCTCTTATATTTTTAACCCCGTATAGAAATTACCTGCATACGAATTCTAAAACACAGAAAATAAACAATGCAAGACCATAACACATAAAACACATATACACAGAGATTTTCCCCTAGATCCCAAAACTGGGGCTACCAGCATGATTTTTCATTACGTTCCTTTCAATGTTACAATACATATTTATACATGCCGAAGCATCCAATACCATGGACCGAAAACCATCGTGTCTAAAACCATGTGTGAAAACCATCCACAAAACCATAGGTAGGTCCGCCCAACCTAATATAGGGTCCCAAAAAAATTTCCCCAGGGCGTTGCCCCACCCCCTTCAAACCCTGTTGTGACCCCCCTGCTATGCAATCGGTGCAATGAAGGGGCGCTCTAACCCCCCTCTAACCCTCCTGTTAACTATGATGCCTAGCCATGGAAAGAATATAACACAACCCAACATTCTCCCACTTTTTGTTTTCTTTCCGCAAGGGGCCATAAGAGAGCTTAGTCATTTATCTAGCCCTGCAATGCCCATTGTTTCTCTAGACCAAGAGAACTTCTCAAAGCTCACATATTTTTTCAATGCATCTCTAGTATTCTTCAAAGTGTCCACCTTTACCAGCAACACTTTCTTTTATTCTATCATATCCCTCACAAAGTGATACTGAACATCAATTTGTTTTGTCTTTGAATGATAAGCAAGGTTCTTTGCCAGGAAAATTGCACTTTGGCTATCATAGTCTATCCTTATAACTCCCTATACTAACCCCATACTTGAACACAATATCTGCAACCAAACTTCTTCCTTGGTTGCATGAGTGGCTTCCATGTATTCTGCCCCTGTAGTTGATAGTGCCACTACATATTACGTCTTACTCATCCAACTGACTGCACCTCCAAATAGGTTAAACACATGCCCACTTGTAGATCTTCTCTGATCTAGATCTCCATCCCAGTCTGAATCAACAAAGCCATGAATATACAACACTCTATCCAATCTTGCTATTCCTTGATAGCACAAACCATAATCACTAGTGCCACACAAATACCTAAAAACCTGCTTCACTGCTCTCTAATGCTCCTTCCCTGCTTTTGACATAAACCCGCTCAATACGCCCACTGCATGTGCAATGTTTGGTCTAGTAGAGATCATTTCATACATCAAGCTACTGACTGCACTTGTATATGGAACACGAGACATGTCCTCTTCCCCTTCTTGTGTCTTGGGACACTATTCAATAAATAACTTCACACCTACAGGAATAGGAACCTTCACCGGTCTACTATCCTCCATATTAAACCTTTGCAGTATTGTCTCAACATACTTCCTCTGGTTTAACTAGAGCTTCCTCTTTACCCGATCTCTTTTAATTCCATGCCCAAAATATAGTTTTCAGCACCAGGATCTTTCATGTCAAATATGGAGGACAATTGGGTCTTCAAATCCTGGATAATTTCTTTGTCATTTCCAACTAGCAACATATCATCTACATACAAGACTAGATAAATAACATGGTCACTAATTAATTTAAAATATACACAATGATCTTCTTTGCTTCTGGTGAACCCAAGTCCCTATATAAATGTCTCAAATTTCTGATACCACATCATTGGTGACTGTTTTAACCCATACATAGACTTCTCTAACTTGCATACCATTTCTTTCTTACCCTTCACCACAAAGACTTCAGGTTGCTTCATGTAGATCTCCTCTTCCATATCCTTGTGAAGAAATGTTGTCTTCACATCCATTTTTTCTACCTCAAAATTAAAAGCAGCAATAATAGATAGAAGTAATCTAATAGAATCTACCTTGGCAATAGGAGAATAAATATCACCAAAATCAATTCTTAGCACCCGGGAATAACCTTTTTCTACCAACCAAGCTTTGTATTTCTCCACCTTTCCTTCTACATTTTTCTTCTTCTTGAACACCCATTTGCTGCCAATGGGTTTCCTTCCAGCCGGCAACTCCACTAGATCCCAAGCCTCATTTTTGTGCAAATATGCCATTTCCTCAACCATGGACTCTTTCCAAAGTTTTCCATCCTCTGAATCTACTGCTTCTTTCATAGTTTTGGGATCATCATCAGTAATAGACAAAGAAAAATTTGAATAGAAATTAGATGGACTATACCTTTCTAGCTACCTTCTTTCTCGAACTGATCTTCTCACACCCATAGTTTGTGGCTCTTCGTCTTCTGATTCCTCTTTTGCTGTAGAGTCTGATTCTTCCTCCTTAAGCTCAAACTCTATCTTCTTGCATTCCTTTGGTTGGACTTCATGTTTAATAACATCTTTCACCTATCTAAACACCACATCTTAGTTGTACACAACCTTCCTTGTTAATGGGTTACAAAGCTTATAACCCTTTAAACCATTCTTATACCCAATAAAGATGCACTTTTCATATTTACTATCCAACTTGGTTCCTTTCTCCTTTCGAACATGTACATATGCATCACATACAAATACCCTCAGATGTGAAAGAGAGTGTTTCTTACCAGTCGATACCTCTTGTGGAGTCTTATCCTCCAATGCTAATGAAGGTGTTCTGTTGACTAGGTAACATGTTGTCTCCATCGCCTCTGCCCAGAATTCGTGTCCTAACCCGACACCACTAAGCATGCTTCTTGCCCTTTCCATCAACACCTTCTTCATTCTTTCTACAACTCTATTTTGCTCAGGAGTGTATGGAGTAGTCTTCTTCCATGCTATACCACACTTCTTACAGAATTCTTCAAATTCTTTTCTGCAAAACTCTCCACCATTATCTAACCTCAGAACCTTTATCTTCTTCTCTGTCTAGTTTTCCACCAGAGCCTTAAATTATTTAAACCTGTCAAAGACTTCAGATTTCTTCTTAAGGAAATATATCCATGTATTCCTTGAGAATTAATCTATAAATGATACATAGTACACAGACTTACCCAGTGATGGAACCTTCACAGGTCCAAACACATCACTGTGCACAAGCTCTAATATCTGTTTCGCCCTCTTACCACCAGAGGGGAAACTCACCCGATTCTGCTTCCCAAAAACACAATTTTCACATAAATCAAAATCCATAGAGTTATTACTCATACCTTGTACCATACCTTTACCATGAAGTATTCGGAGTTCCTTCTCTCCAATATGTCCAAGCCTTTGATGCCACAACATGGTCTTCTCTCCAAAGACCACTAGATTTTCTGCTCCACTTTTAGGAACCACAGAACTGTTGCACCCATCAACAACAGTGCTAACTTGCAGCTTGTACAGAGTTCCAATCTAAACTCCCCGCATCAATACCAGTGCTCCCCGAACCATCTTGCAGGTATCCTTCTCGAACACTGTTTTTACACCTGCATCATCCAACTTGCTTATGGAAATTAGATTTCTGGCTAATGAAGGAATATACAGAACACCCGAAAGTGTTCTAACCCTTCCACCTTGCAACTTCAACTTTACTGTCATCCCCAAGAAGGCATCACCACCATCATGTTTCTCGTACTCAAAGAACCACTCTCTATTGGGAGTGAAGTAAAAAAATGCACCTGAGTCAATCAACCTTTCCCCATGATCTACATGTGTACTTGAAGAAGTCAAGTACACATCCCCACCTTCATCTGAGGTGGTTTTCACCTCTGCAGAAGGAGCGTCATCAGATCCCTTTCTTTTGTCAAGAGCTTTAGATTTACAGTCCCTTTTGTAATGCCCTTCCTTTCCACATTTCCAGCACAACACCTTTACAAGTTTTCCTGGAGATTTAGATCTCCCTCTAGATTTAGATCTCCCACTCGATGACTTATTTTTGTTTCTGTTCTGGGACCGTCCTCATACAAATAAGCCATTACCATTCTAGCTCTCCATATTTTTCTATCTCATCTCCTCCATCAGCAAGGATGAAACTATTTCATCAAACTACAAGGCAGTTGCATTGCTACCTATTGCAATAACTAGACTATCCCACGAATCTGCTAGAGAACATAGCAAACTGATGCACTTATCTTCATCTGAAATTTTAATATCAATAGATAATAACTAACTTACCACAGTATTAAATGCATTGAGATTCTCTATCACCGAATCTCCATCTTTCATCATCATGTTATATAGCTTTTTCTATAGGAACAGTTTATTCAACAGAGACTTAGATTCACTCCAAGAAAAAATGACATTGATGAGGGGTGAAAAATGTCACCATAAGCTCATTGGTAATGGTCAAAAGAGTCTTTGTCACCAAAAACTGAACGTCACCAAAGGTGGCATCACCAAAAGTATAGGTGTTTTCGTGACATTCAAAGTCCATCACCAATAATGATTTATAATGATGGATAGTGATCGTTACCATTTCGTATGTGAAATGGTGATGGACCATAGCCTCCGTCACCAAAAATTGAACATCACCAAAGGTGGCATCATCAATATTATAGGTGTTGTAGTGACATTCAAAGTCTGTCACCAATAATGATTTATAATGATGAATAGCGACCGTCACAAAAAATTGAACGTCACCAAAGGTGGCATCACCAAAATTATAGGTGTTATGGTGATATTCAAGGTCCATCACAAATATTGATTATAATGATGGATAGTGACTGTCACCATTTCATATGAACAACAATGATTTATTGTGATGGATCTTTCATGGTCGTCACAATTGGTGCATATATATGGTGACGTTCATTGACCGTCATCAAAATCTGCATTGCGCAAAGTATAGGTGTTATGATTACATTCAACGTCTGTTACGAATAATGACTATAATGATGGACATCGACCGTCACCATTTCATATCAACAACAGTAATTTATGGTTACTGACCTTTGATGGTCATCACTATTGATGCATATATATGGTGGCGTTTGTTAACTGTCACCATTTCATATTTTGGTGAGGTTCGAAAAATGTCACCAAAGCTCATTGACGATGGTCAAAAGAATCTCTGTCACAAAAAATTGATTGTCTCCATTCCATATGAATGTCAGGGCATGATGGTATCGAACCACCAACCTCCTGCTTGTAAAGTATGTGCTCTTCCATTGAGCTAGCACCCTTTAAAGAATTAGTCTTTTAAAAATTGGGCCTTGAAACTTCATAAATTGTAAATTCTACAGCTTTCAATAAATTAATTTCTCAACAATATTTTAAACAAGCAAAGTAGCATCGACACTGCAGGTCCATACTTAATGGTTATGGAAATTATGAAAAGTGGGTAGAGGGAAAAATAGTTATGTATAAGAGAATCAATATGTTCAGTTGAATACTCAATTAGAAGTGAAACTCTGAAGAAATTTATAACCTATAAATGACCTATAACCAGCAAATGCACCAAATATTGCAAAGGAAATTTCATAAGAGGATATCATATGGAAGAAGAGCATTGATGAAGACAGATGCAATATGTTATAGGTTGAGTGAAAGAAAAATATCAATGTTGTTGTTTGGTGTTTAGATATCTGAATGATATCTAAACTTTTGAGCAAATGTAACATGGATCTTTGGAAACCATGAATGACATATATATATATATATATATATATATATATATATATATATATATATATATATATATACATATATATGTATATATATATATATATATATGTATATATATATATATATATATATATACATATATATAGATATATATATATACATATATACATATATATGTATATATATACATATATATATGTATATATATACATATATATGTATATATGTATATATATATATCTATATATATGTATATATATATATATATATATATATATATATATACATATACATATACATATACATATATATATATATATATATATATATATATATATATATATATATATATATATATATATAGATATAGATATAGATATAGATATCCCCTTCACATAAACAAACATGCAATTTGGAATTTCACAAGTCCACACTAAAAACATGACAACAACCAACAAATAAAAAAAATTGACTTGGACAAAAAGCAATAGCTTCACCTTCATTCTTCAGTTGCTTTTGTTTATTTGAATTTAACTTGTGACATTCTTTCTCTGACAAGGAATCAAAATCATCACTAGTATTAAATTTATCCAACACAGAGTTTGGATATCCCAATGACATTGGTGTTTTTGTTGCCATGCTTGAAAACCATGGAGTTTCTTCTCGATAGTAGAATAAGATGTGTGCCTACTACTTCTTATTAACCATTGTTACCTGACAGAAACCAAAGAGACAACACAATATCAGCGTACACAAAATCCCCTACTGAAATATAATCATAACTTAGATAAGAAGTCTAAGAGATGTTCTTAATTAATAAACTTTGTATTTGGAAAGATTGTTTCTTTATATCTAAAAGAGACTATGTTGTACAACACTTCTGTCTATTTATCCAGAAAATTATATCATAGCATGTCACACAGTAGCAGTCTACATTACCTAAAGTAAAAATACAAATTTTCTCAAGAAAATAGATTTATAAAAGAGCTTTGAAAATATAAGTTTATCTTCAAAGTTTTAATTAGTTTAACAAAAAACTAGTTGGAGTTTGAAAGTCAAAATCATTCATAGGAAATGAACAGGAAAATGGTCAAAGTCGCTATTCATACAAATAAAGCTAAAGTCACTATTTCCATTGCAGATCACTGAAATTTGGGTAGTGGTCTAACAGGTAGAGCTTATTTGTCGGGAAGACTCGTCAAAACCATCATTTTTTTTCCATGGTCTGTTGTGTCTCTAGATCCATATCAGATAGCTTTCTATTCTCAAGTTCTATCTTTCAAGTACTAATTTTTGGCTCACCCTTTAAAACAAAATTCTACCACTCCATTTTATCTTGTTTTGTCAAGAGAATTGGCAGGGCCTTCCCATCCTATGTTTTACATCATCAATAACCATTCATCAATGATATAAAGAATAACAAATACACAACAAAGGCCAAAGATGTGCTTGTTGTATACCTAAGTTCTAGGACTCATCTGACCTTACTGGTGCAAAGAGCTCACCCTGAAGAATTAACATCCACGTGGAATTTACAAAACTTTTTTGAATCAAGCTCCAAGTAAACCAATCAAAATATGAACATCCTTTTAATCAATAAAATCTCTGACCTAAAATAAAAGTGGCCTAGAATTGAATGTTATATCAACCATGTCAAGTAACTAATGTCAGGTGAGAAATACATGCCATGCATATTGGATTAGTGAAATAATTGAACTGATAAAGCTCAAAATCAAGCAAATGACTTACAGCTAAGAAACACAAATAAATGACTTAGAAGTAAGACATGAGGTTTCCCTTTCAACAATGTCATTAAATAACTTTTCTTTATGTCACAGACCATTAAACGTTTTTTGATACCAAGTGGAAGTGGTATTGTAACAGTAACCTCTGATAGTCTGTGTCCACGACTACTTCCCAAGATCTGCTCCATTACCAACATTTGGGGCTAGGTAAGATACATGCAAAAACCATCAACATGAAAATGAAATCTACATCCCTGTAAAAAAATGGGAGGAAAAAAAATCCACAAATTGCAACACATTGTAGGATACCTCATTCCTGCAAAATTATTATCTTGTCCTGAACAATAAAAAAAGAAATCAGGAGAAATGTAATTTCTTCCACATTTTGACAATGAAATCTTTTGCATATTCTATGAAAAAACAATGGAAAAAAAATAGCTAAAGCTTGTCAGCATCATCATTATAGTAAAACATAAAGGAACTGCTCCAATGCATATATAATCCTAAACATAAGCATCTATACATATAATTATTTATTGAGGACATTATATTTTGTGAAAATATAGAAGTCAAATCTTTGAAGTAACACAATTTATGGTACCACTACCATACGAAGTCCATTCATTTGAGTATTTACAAAGTCCATTCAAGAATTTCATCAAAGTTCAAAGTTCAAACAATTAACATGTAGCCTAAAAAAAGCTTAGATTTGAAAAGGAGATAACCCAAAGATGTAGAGTATATATCTCACATTTATATATCCTAATTTCCAGACATTGAAATGACACTTTTTAGCATACTATTGTGAATTTAGCCCAAAATTCTAGAAAAAAAATATTAATGGTTATTTTGCTAATATAGAAGTTTTATACATGTTTTTATTTAAACAGTTAGCTTGCAATCTCAAACATATCTAAGGATGCACACAATATGTTTCATTTTTAGTGCTGGTGTGTGAATTTGAGCCAACGAAGTCCAACATTCAATAGTTTTCCTACAATATGCACCAGCTGAATAGGTGAACAATAGTATTGTAGGTATGTGTTATGAATATATGTATTGTAGGCCAATATGAGTATGGTTGGAATAGTCATTTCCAACCCTTCCAAGTTTACGTATAACTTTCACTGGTCTAATAGGTGAACAATAGAACTATAGGTGTGCATTTTGCATCACTTACCTAAATCCAACACCTTCAACATAGAAATTTCAAAGAATTTGTCCAGAACTGGTAGGTAATTTGAAAAATGAAAGAGTTGGCTTGATTATTTCTAGAAAAGGCTATATTCTTACATTGTTCAATGTAAATTCATGACACTTTGCCAAGCTTAGATGGAACAAAAAGGATCCAAGCTAGAAAGTTATTTAAAGAATCCTTACTTAGCCAGGTTAAAATGTTAGCCATTTTTTGTCAAAAAACATTAATGTATAAACTTTAAGAAATTCAGTGAAGAGACTATAGAAATGTTCTTATCAAACCACTAATGCAAACAAAGCTAAGAAATATTGCTTTGTAAAAGAGATATTCGTGGTCAAATTAACAAGAAAGTGAACTTTTAGCATAGTTAATGCACTGGTGTTGTTGTTACAATATTTGGCCCAAACAATAAATAGAAAAAACCCATATTCAATTTAGTAGGAGAATGTTGGGAAAATAATCTCACAATAATACCCATCATTGAACATTCTGACCCACTAAATCACATTTACATCCTTTTGAAGTCCTTCAAAAAAGTACTTAAAAGTTGTGAACAATGTCATAACAATACTTCTAGCTATAGAATAAGCATTTCAAGCTTGCCTATGTTTTATGATATGGATATTTGTCCTTCAAACAGATTTATGTGGCACAAAACCACTTTCACGCTTAAGAAAAAATGTCGTTGTAAATGAATGGTGAACTCTCTTAGCACAAATATACTCTTAGTATGGTATAGGATTCTCAGACTAGTGCCAAGTTTAAGGGTGCCAAAGACCTTAGATTTTAACTATGATATGGTGCATGCTTGGCTTCAAGACAACATATTCTTTAGGAATTTCATGTTGGGAAACCTCCAAATCTGTTTCTAGGAAAACTCAAGTTAAATGGAAATTTCTTTGTATAATGGTTGTGATTCATATGGATGCACATTAATATATGTTTTTTCCTAAATTTGAATAATTTATGTATTTTTTGGTCAACCAATTTTTTTATTTGGTTTTTATCTAGTTCTGATTCGATTTGACAGTAGAAAGAACTCAGGAACTTGAGTGGATAAATTAATATCCTCCCCAACCAAGTTCAATTGTCACTTATTATTCGTGATACACTTGTTGATTTGTACAACAAATGTATATATTCTTGGAATATGATCTAACTATGAATATGGAAGTGTTCAACTATCTTTTTGAGGACATTGTATTTATGAAAATCTGGAAGTCAAATCTCTGAAATAACACAATTTATAGGAATGACAAGGTATGCTAGGCACTGGTATGCTGGAAGTCAAATCTGAAATCCAGGAACACAATCAAAACTCATCATATAATGCTCTAAGATCTCCAAAACCCTAGATAGAGAAAACCAATAGAAACCTTAGCTCCACCAAAGATATTTCAAAAAATACTCAAAAAGATTGATTGTTAGAGTATCTTTGGTGGAGCTAGGGCTTCTCTTGGTTTTCCCTATCTAGGGTTTTTGAAATCATGGAGAATTATATGATAAGTTGTGTTTGTGTTCATGGGTTTCATTTCTTCTTTATATATATGAAGTTTCTGGGTGAATGCTCCAAGAAACACTAGCACCTTAAGACAAAAACATATAAAGTACAAAGAAGATTCAACAAGAGAGAGAGAGAGAAAGTAGCACTGCTCTTACATCTCTAGCCCAAGTATGAAAAGGAATATGCATAAGTGCATGATCGACTATAATAACAACTCACTCCTTCCTCTATTTATATGAAAGGTAAAGGGGCTTTACAATAATAAGTGGACCTAGTCCACTACAAGAAAACTTGCAAGACACAAGTAGGTCCACCTGTTTGAAGCACTCTACTCTAAGTGACATGTGTGAGGCTCAAAGATGACAATTATTAACAAGCAAGGCCTCCATGGCATAAGCACTACTCCCCAAGGTCCAAAAATCTTTGAAATGTTCAAAGCTCCAATGCATCTCCATGGTCATGTGTCTCCTTAAGGAGAATGCATATCCAAGGTCATGTGTCACCTTAAGGACTCCCACAGCTACATATCCACTACCTCAACCCAAGAATCCACATGTCAAGTGTAAATCTCCATGCAAGAAACCAAGCAACCCTGTGCTATCTAGGGATCAATAACCTCCTTTGAAATACCCAACTCTACTCCAAGCACATAAGCTTCCTTCATGCACCAACACCATGAAGTCACCAAGCTCCATACTTATCCAACACTTCGAGGAATAATTTCTTTCAAACATCCAAACAAGCTCTAGCAGCAAATAGTAAACCACCTCCAATGTCCAAGTCCATCATGGAAGAGCATGGTCCAACCATACACCATGCACCCCACATCTCATGAAGCACCCCCAAGGCCCAAACATGGTGTAAGCATTTTCAAAGTAACTCGAAAAGCTAAAAATTATGTCCCTCTCGTCATAAAATCCTTTGTAACTCCATACATATTCGGTTACAACTTTCACTCATAAATGTGACTAATCAAAGTTTGCAGCTCCTCTTTTCTACAAAAGGTGGGAAGGCTAACTATAAAATGACCATTAGAAATTGGAGTAGAGGCTTTTTATGAAGGTGGTCTGAAAGAGACCATTTCATGCAAGGGCAGTATCCATACTACCTTGGTCCTAAGTTGGCATCCATACCTTAACAAATTTTTTTGTGATGTGTGTTATTGCACGGAATTTGGAAGAGACTATTTGGGGTAGGAATCATCCATACTGCTGTTGATTTGACTTGAGTTGTCATCCATACCTACTTTGAATAATTCCTTTGTATCATATTTATTTTCTGGGTTACTCATCTACAAACTACTTCCTGCTAGAATCTACATTTTTTCTTCAAAGTCAATATCCAATTTTGGTTGAAATCACTAGTATTTTTTGTCGGTGCTTGTCTTCATATATTTCCTGTTATTTTGTAATTATTCAATTCTTTCCTATAGTTAGGTACTTCTTAATTTATGATTTTTGGTATGCTTTATTTTTCATATTTCAGATCTAGTTTTGTAATTTTTGGATTTCAAATTTCAATTATAATCACAAAATTCTGGGTTGGCTCAAATCATTGGTATTAGATCCCTAATTAATAGTAGATCCATATCATATTTTTTGTTATAGTTGAAATTATTTACTTTTATTCACCAAAATGTTTATCTTTCAAGGAATCCATGTAAGCAAGACAGATCAAATCACAACTCAGAGATATATTGTTACCAACATACACATCAACAAAACGACACTCATAGATGCATTCATAAATGCTATATCATACATTCATATAGAGGAGGAATCTAATACCCCTTTCATTCCTTGTCCTCCTCCTTTTCTTGTCCCTTGTGTTGAACCTATTCAAATCAAAAAATTTGAAAATCAGATCACTGATATATCCATTCAACCTTCATCCACTTCCCATCATTTATATATGATGGAGGAAATCAAGGAATGGTTCATGAAGACTTAGGTGAAGACCAATCCATTAATTTTTCAAGATGATATTAACACTCACAACTTTAATCTTGAAACTGATCTTATCAGAAATCTAAGTGTCATCAATATGTGATCATTCTTACACCTTTAAGCCCTGTCTCACGCAGTCATTTCCTCCCTCTATTTACAAATTTTACAATATCCTCAATGTAGATTGTTTTGAAAAAGTATAAAATGATTATCTAATTTCTAACCTTTACCATTTTGCAAGGTCAAAGTTTATTTTCCAATAAATATATATTATCCCTTTGATCAAATTAAAGATGATCATCATTCCTCTCATCCATTGGTAATCAAGGAAGTAATTTGCAGCCCTCAACATTAATCTTTTTTACAATGTCAAAGATGACAACCTTCCTCTTGGGCCTTAATCATTGAAAGACAAGTTCCGAAAATTTTAAGTATTCTACCATGCAATATGTCATCTTTGAGTTCGGCAAAGTCAAATTTGAACACCAATCCCATGCTTGGAGGTCTTTTGAATGGGCAACTTTCCAAGTTAGCCTCTATGATGATTTTTTTCCATGCCATGTCTAAGGGAGCACCTACTCATATTGTTCACCAACACCATCTCCTACCCTAATTTATACTCCCATGGGCCAAAATATGCTTCTTGTAAGACCAACTTTGCTTTCTACCTATTAGTTTCATAGTACCAAAATGTCCACTTGCATAAAAATTGCATGCCATGTACATAAATTGCAAACCTGATGGATGATAAGGAAAAGGGGATAACCTATATGCCATGAAACATCATATTCCATACTTAGAATGCACCCCAAGGTGTCAAAATTGCATGCCAAGTGGCAAAATTGCATTTCTTAGGTTAAAATCTACATTATAGCCATACCTGATTGCACACAACCTCCTACAGATGTACATATGGAGAAGTCATAAAATATAGTGCTACATTATTTCTCCTTGTGCATCTTCCTACACTTCCATAATTCTAATGTACACCTTCAAGTGAGAGTACTGTGTGAGAAACAATAGAAAAAAATAATAGCTAGAACATTGGTAATAACATCAAGGTAAAAAGGTAAAGGGGAGGAATTTAGATAAATAATTCCTTTGGTAGCATTGGCAATTTTTGATGCAATTCTATGCATGCTTTTCATAGATGAAGGGAGTCTCTAAACTATGATCTCATTGACATGTGTGATTATGTGTGTGTTATATTCATGAACATGGTAATGGTTAAATGAATGTGTAGAAAAATTCCACTGAAATTGATAGGTCCCTGTCAGGGATCATTCTCATGGAAGAATGACTAATCATGTTTATGAATTGAATGCATGTATGGATGACATGCTTGAGATTCCTAGTTATGTGAGGAATTCATTGAGGAAAAGGGAATTTTTTCTACTATTATTTTACTATCATGTGATTATGAATTTCATATGCCCATGTTTATATTATGATGATGAAATATTGATCATGAATAGTTATTGGGATAGGTGGCCCACTCGAGATTGGGGGTTTCCCGAGCCTACGAGAAGTGATGGGTAGAGACTGTGTAGTAACTAGATTCTCATGATATTGTGTAATGTGTATATGTGTATTTTTTTGTAATGTGTATATTTCACTACTACATATAGCACTAAATTGCGACTACAAAGTCTAACGGTATGGCCCATACTATCGCAAAGGTCAAGAAAAATGTCATATTTTTAGTTTTGGTGCCCATGTTTGTCACAATTACAAAGTCCTATTTTACATGAGTCATAATTGTGACGTATTATTTCTAAGGAAAAATAATTGTGACAAATTACTTATATGGTTGCAAGTGCGACGAACCACATCTGTGGTCGCAGTTGAGAAGAACCATGTTTGTTGTCGAAATTGCGACGACCATTATATATATGTTTTTTATTTGGTCTAAATGTAGCTATATGTGTTATCTATATAACTATATATATATATATATATATAATGTTATGTTATTGAATATTATTTATATATGTTTGTAGCCTTTTTAAAGTTATGCATGACCACACTAAGCAAAATGATTAAAACATTTGGTGGGCGCACTTAGTACCAAGTATTCATGATACCTAAACACTGCTCTGTCGCACCACTTCACCATTTCACAACCCCTACTTTTTTTTACTGATTGTGACATGTGTTAGTCCCAAAATCTCTTAACTAAGTTCCCACCTAATCACCCCTTCACTAGAATCTAGATTCCATGCCAACAACAGCTAAGGTATAAAATACAAAGGTAACAAATCTAATGGCTTTAGATTGAGTGAGAATTCCAGTTTAAGTTTCATCGATTAACCTAATTCCATCATGATTTCTTGTATATACGATTTAAGATACATATATTGTACCAGATGATTTAGATATTGCAACTTAATACCTAGAGATACAAACCCCATCACTTGTAGATCCAAACCCATGGCCACATAGAGATACAAACCCTTGGAGTATATTCAAAGCTTGTTTCGACTGTTCGTTCCACTTATAGATCCAAACCCCACTACTTGGAGATCCAAACCCTTGAAAAAAAAGACTAAATAATGGTATTACTGGGGTTTTTCTTGTTGTTATTGTTAAACGAATATCTATGGCATAGGATTAAAGAATTTCTTTCATTCATGGAATATAAGACCTCATATGTGTGCCAAAATACAATCCAAAAAATACCATACCTTCATGGGAAACTCTATGAATTCTGCTAAGACAACATTGTTTGGTAGCTTACTCAGCTAACAATTTTTCCATCACATGGAGACAAAAACACTAAGGTATTACAACAAGTTCAAGGACCTGAAGAAATAATACCAGGATATTCAAATTATTTTTTAAATGAAAACAAAAAAGATATTTTGTTAGCCCACAAATACTTACAACCAAACGTGGTTTCCAAAGTTCTTATCCCCAAGCCTTAAAATCTAATTAGATAGAACTCAACCAAAAAAGTACATAGAGTGTCCATTGCTTGAACTTATCACATATACCAAAATGAACACCAACAAATATGTTCATAGGAGTTTCATCAGAAAGGTTTCTATGACCTCATGGAATCCCTTTAAGACAACTTTTCTTGACATTTTTAGAGAAACAATCATTGTAATTGCTACCTCCATGAATAACAAAAGAATTGGTAAACTCAACTCATGCCCAAGGACACCCACTTTTACATTCTATCATGCCTTGTGAGAATGTCAACTGCCCAAGGCCATTGCAAAACGACTAGGCTATCAAAGCAAAGAGTTAAAGACAAATAATGGGCACTAAATGTTAACAGTAGCAAGCATTAATCCCTAGAAGAACACATATAAAACCCCAATTCAGAGGTATTCATCCCATGTCCTTTCTAAAAAACCAACACCAAGTTATCCTTCCTTCTATCGCATTCATTTAGAGATATTATCCATTCTTCCACAAAAATATATAATTTACAAAGAGATCAACTTGGAAAAGATAATTATCGAAATAAACAATGATAGATGCTCTATACCTTTTCTTATACTACCTATGCATTGAATTTGACCTATGCTTTCCTTGATGCTACAGGGTCTCATGATTTTGAAGTTTACATATTACCAACCAACTTTGTATTTTGTTTCACCATGATAGTCTACTGTTATGAAATATTTTCGGTAAAATATTGCACTCAAAACCTAGCAGAACTCTTAGCATCCTTTATTTTTCAATCTTGACATTGAGTCTCATAGCTTAAGATCATCCATGCACATATATTATGAGGTAACAAATTATGGGATATTTCTTAAATCCAACCTAGCCTTCTTATATGTTTTTAAATAGGAGAAGTTATCCTTATTCCACATAATTATTGGCAAATTCCATTTAATTGAGAAACCATGGAAAGATACGTCAAAATGGTGAATTTAACCCAGAATGCAAAAGTAGCCTCCTATGCAAGAATTAGGATGGTTTCGTATACAAGAATTTTGAAAAAGCAAGTTTCAGAAAGCTACTTCCCAACATATTCTAGAATTTGAGAATGCCTTTGATATGCATGATCTTCAACAATTATAGGCACCTACAATGATCTTTTTGAATAACAAGAAATATAGAAGAGGTAACGAAGATAAAGTCATTGAATCAATGACAAGGAGTTTAAAAATATATATATCTTTAATACCTCAGTAAAAATATCAGATTGCAAAAAGAAGTGGCTTCATCCTATGTGGGAAAAAAGAGTGAAATAAGAGATTGCAAATCATATTCTATAAAAGTATTCCAATTATCTTATGTTGTAATTGATTTTTATTCCAAAATATATGGTGTAGACAAAATGCTTGATTTCATAGTTTCTATATCTAGAGCTTGTAAATTTTAATGTTTTCTTCATGCCAAAGAAAGATTGTAGTTGAAAGAGTCATCACTATCCTAGAATATTTGTCTAATAGTTCATGTGCAAAAGAAGAGCCATATTTTAGAAGGGTTTATACAAAATAATTTCCAACAATTTCTAACAGAGTTGTTGGTAAAATGGTCAAAGCAATTTATAGTTTACAACCATTTCTGGTATTACTACCAAGCTTCTAAAAAATTTAAGTGGGTTCTCAAAAAGGTTCTCGGATTCCTCCTCTGTGTTTCATGTAGATGCAATTTGAATCCATTAGTATAAAATTTTGTTAGACACCTAACCTATTAGGGTTGGTGGGGATGAATTCCAATATTCATTGACATCCAAGTGACCTCTTGGAAGATGAAAACCAAGGGTCATAAAACTATGTATTAATATGTACATCTTGTCAATATAATAAATCCACAGGAGTTATTCAAATATTTCATATCAATTTTGTGTGTGTTTGACCTAGTATCATTGTAGGTTCCTCTCTAGCCTAATTAAATATGTGAAAGCCATTAGTTTCATGGCCTTAATGTGGGAACCCTCACCAAAATTGTGCCCTCTCTATGCATGTCAATTTTTCCTA
The DNA here is from genome assembly GCA_031772625.1 of Pinus tabuliformis. Classification (NCBI taxonomy): domain Eukaryota; kingdom Viridiplantae; phylum Streptophyta; class Pinopsida; order Pinales; family Pinaceae; genus Pinus; species Pinus tabuliformis. The sequence continues at coordinate 198,960,803 of CM062805.1, read as the reverse complement.
TTGAAACTACACCTAAGTATTTTACCATTTATGTTTTCCATATTGTAAACCTAATGCACTTAGCTACCCCTCTGCCTAGTTTTGTCACAGCTCTAACCAATGTTCACCCACAAGTTTGTCAGTTTTATTTAATTCATGTTAAGGAAACATTGGCATATGATGCTTCCTCCAATCCTACACCCATTTCTCTCCTGCATCATTTGAAACCCAAGAAATGCACACTACTCTTATCTAGTGGACTCTCTTATGTCTGTTGTAACCCTATTTACCCACAATTAACCTTCAAATATAGTCAGCCCTATATTCAAAGAAAATATCATTTATTTATGTGTAATAAGCTCTTACCACCATTAGATGGCATGGTAGCCTTACCAACTGAATATTGTGCATCAAAAGAATTGATATAACAAAAAAAATTGCCATGTGTTGGAGAAACCAAACCTTGAAAGAAATGTTGCATCACACTTTGCAAACTGCAGCCTCATGAGCAGCTCCAGTCTTCAGACTTTCCAATAATTCTTCAGACTTCCAAAAAATATGTATTGTACATGGAATTTTCAGGTATGGAAAAAGTTACATTATGACTGTTGTCATCACTTTTTCTCACGAGAAATTTCAAGGGTGGGGAAGCAATGAGAATTCTAGTATCTACTGCAACAAATGTTGCAATTGATAGGGTTTTGTCAAATATAAATGGTGTTGAAGATGCAACACTGAAGGAAATGCAGGAGAAAATGAATGGAGCATCTCTCAACAAGAGGTTGGAAATTGATGAGAAGCTAAAATCTTTAAAGGAATGGAAGATTTCCAAATGGAAGGCGAGACTCAAAGATGAACAAGTGGTTGGTGTCACCTGTTATTCGACAAACACTTCAATTTTGAAGGGAAACAAGTTCTAGATATACATTCTTGATGAGAACAGGTTTGTGTTGGTGGTTTAATTTCTGAAGCAAGGCAACCATCAAAGCTTGTTATATAATGATCTTATTCAATTCAAACTTAGAGAAAAAGTAGCCTTTTTAAATAGTGGGTGTAAATTTGGCAGTGATATACCTATCCTTTCAGAATTGTTTGATTGAGTATTTTGATGGGCAGAGTTTAATTAGCATATAAAGCCTCAAATTACAGCAGGGTACCCTGTGTTCATATGTCTATATGACTCAGTTATGATGAAGATAAGGGTAGATAGGTTTGGAACTATTTTCACCATCAAATAACAGTGAAACGATGACCTTTTAACACTTTATGGAGTGCAAAGATGAGATTAGACATTGTGATAGTTAGTAAGTGATCTAAAGGCTACACACAACAATGATTGATGAGGCTATCTATTGCATCAATAAGTATATTCTTATCAAACTTCTCAGGTTAGATACCAGATTCCCAATGGTTTTTGGATCCAAAATTGTTCATGCATCAACAAACCATGTGTAAGTTCAAGGAGAAGTCAACTCGCTTTGGACATTTCCTGGTAGGAAGGGAGCACACTAATCAATCATTATGCTTTGGGTTGATGAGGCTAGGGGCATTAGAATTGGTTGGAGTCAATACAAACAATTAATTTTGATTGTTGCATACCTATCCAAGCAAAATTTGTGAACTGACTAATATAACTAATGATCTTCCAGAATATATGCATATGGAAACAAGAAAAGAGACTAAACATAAGTTTGGAGAGGTGAAAACTGGGAAACATCTTGAAGTGGAAAGAACATGTTTTGTTTCTCTAGATTCTATAAATGACAATATCATTAACTTGCAATTTGAACAAACTAATCATAAATTTTATGTCTTGTGTTTTAAGGTCCCTCCTATTTATGATGATTATGATCATTTATCCATGTCATGGTTTATGCACTCAATGGAGTTGGCTTATGTTACTCCTTTTTTAATATTTCGTGGTGCATTTGTTTTTTTTTTTATCTTCAAAATTTGAAGGAATGTGAAACGAATGGCTGGACCACGAGGAGAAAACTTTGGAATACAAAGAGACAACATTTCATTTTCAAATCCCTGCATTGGAATATAAAGAGACAGTGAGTTATATAAAGATATATTTTGGAATGTTGAGCTGCTAGTGAATCAAATTTTGTGAGACCTAGTTCGTGAATTGCATCAGCCTCAACCAAGGAGAAGAAATTAGGATTACACACGTGCATTAATGTGGAAAAGTGTGTTAAGGGACACTACAAAACTTTGCTACCTAAGAGTTATAGTGTGATACATAACAAGAAACCCAAAACATATGAGAAAAACAGGCAGACAACAAGACCAAAAGATATGATGCATATTAAGACAGAGATAGGTTTGTATGTACGTTTATTTTGGATACGAAATAATGAGCTACAAGAATAGAAAGGATCGAAGAAATATGAGAAATCACAGTAACTTATAATTGTCAAAACAACTGCGAAAAAGTTCAATGCTATGAACCAATCAATACAAAACTATGTAGCTACAGTGTAACATTATATGATGAACACTACGATTGCATAATGATTTACAAATGGAGTGTAAATATTCTTGGATGTCAAACCTCCATGACAAGCTATGTATCTATTTAGTTCTTGGACAAATCTATTGGACATGCAATAATATCAGACCTGAGAATGAATGGTGTTGTAATTATTTAGATATAGGCTGCTAAGTGAATAGATCCATGTGAAATTCATGACAATGTACTTTCAAATTCACTGTCATAAAGTATATTCTTATTTGTTACTAGAAATGAATTTCTCTCCCATATATCAAATGGAACAACACTAGCAAGTGTATAACAAATTTCTAACAAAGAACACACCTCTTAGCCTAACAACATCTTTATTATTAGAAATTTCGTTTGATTTAAAAGCCAGTGCATGAGTAGCTTGGTCATATTTTACTATTTTAGCCTTTTCTATATTTTCCAGTCACAATGATGAGCTTAGAGCTTCCAGACTATGTCTGTTTGTGGTCCCATTACTGTTTTCAATAACCTCAGCATGTGTGCAAGTGCTAAGTAATCTTTCCTTTAGGACTGTGGACAAGTTTCAAAACACAGTCAAAATTTGAGAGCACACCATCCTCATAACATGACACATATTGATTCATGTGTCGAGGAAAATGTTATTATGATCCATAAAACCATGAGTGGAAAGAAAATATGCATCAAGACAAACTATCTACATCAACATGAAAGGTCCATGCATCACCAAGGTCAACCCAGAATAAGAAGCATGATATCACCAAGAAACAAACCATCAATGAAAAGATGGAGACGATGTAGTAGAGGGAAATTACCATATTCATCAAATTTTTGTACATCCACATGAATAGTGTCATCTCAAAGCTAGGCATCACTACATTCTAGAAGGAGAAGCATTTCTAGGTTGTACACCTCAAGATGAAGTACCAACAATGATGACCTCATCTAGTAAGGGAAGGATGGAAGAAACATCCACAGGAGAGGATGGACTAGATGATGAAGTAATCCCTTTAGTCCCAACTCCCCATAGACTATTCAATAACTACAAAGGATGAAGTTGGAAGAGTTTTTAAAGGTGGACCAACAAAAGATGGAGATGAGGAAAGGTTCACTACAACTAGCTGGAAGTCATCAACAAGCAACCCAATAGGAGAAGAAGAGCTATGTTCCATGGATACATGCTGAGAGTCATCATCGGAAAGGAGCTATAGAAGAGATCCTAGTAGTCATCATGAAAAGGCTCATCAAAGATAGCATCATGATGCTTAGTCACTTGGTGAGAGGGAGGGACATAGAGATGGTACCCTTGAAAAGTTTCATAGTAGCCAACCAAAGTCCTATGAGTAGTCTAACAGACAGGTGATATATCATGTCTTTCATGATACAAGTGGGTCCATGCACTCTATCCAAAGAACCTAAAATGTGAGATAGAGGACTTTGACCCATGCAACCAATAAGTTTCTGACCTTAATTTTGCATCAAGGAAGAATTTGGTCTGGTCATGGAGACAATATTATCTACAAAATATTTAATGTTGTAGATCATCCCACCATTTTAATTACCATGGGGAGAGCATTGTTATTTCTGATGTAGTGAGCCTTGAATGTAGTGAGCTATGAATTTACCAGTTAGAGATTTGATGTCTCAAACGATTATAGGAACCAATGATTTTAATTTTTGTTTAATATGGTTGTTGGTAATCCAAATACTTTAATGAGATATTGAACTTAGGTGTCGGTCAAAAATCCTATTTCACTGATCTCAAATACTAGGTTGACAATTGGGTCTACTATGGAGGAGGTCAAGGAAGATGAGACTGTTCATCATCAGCAATGGGATGTGGAAATTCTGGTTGTAGATCAGATACCTAAGGGAATTTTGGAAAGGGTTGAAGCTAGTGGTTATGATAGATTGTTATCATTGAGTAGTGATAAGGTGTTTTACAGGTGTTATCTAGTGGCTTTATAATGGACCATGATCATCCTAGGAAATTTCCTTTATAATGGACCATGAACATCCTAACCAATCTTGATACGTTACTATCAAGAAGGGGTAAAGCTCTACTCAACCAAGGCAGCATGGACCTTCCTTCTGAACAATGAGACTAGGGCTTCAGGATAGGATACTAAAGGATGGCACTGCCTAACTCTTTTTGGCCAACTAAATTATCTTGGATTGATGCTGAGACCAGAGGCAAGAAATAAGATTAAAGGCTTGGACAACTATATTGATGTTTGAGGGATGTTAAAGAGTTGAGGGTGTAAATGGATGGCACCCCCAATTATCTTTCTTTTCTACTTTGTCCATTGGCCAAGAAAAGTAGTTCATTCCTCTGCTTAGTCCATTAAGATCATTGTCCCTTATCTCCCTAGATTGTTTTTCTTTGAGGTTTCCCACTTACTATTTCAAGACATGACCACTTCATCTTGCACATTCATCCAGGGATTTGGTTGCATGGGATTTACTCATGTGAATTTGGTTGGAGATTAATTAATTTATTATTGTTGACTCTTTCCTTGTAGAAGTCCTGAGAAGTTGTAACTACCTAAAAGATTATTTATTTCTTTATTAAGGCAGTTGCATGTTTGAGAAAGAGTCCATGGCGAATCTTTCTACTTTAAAAAAGTTGGAGGCTTTACCAAGCCTTTCTTGAGGATTCATCCAATTTGGCTTTCGCTTTAATGCTTTCTTGGAAAGTCTGAAATTTCACAACATTGTCTACTTAATCCAAAGAAATGAAAGCTAATGATACCAACAACATTCTTCCACAAAAAAATCTAGTGGATGTGTTCACTGAAAGGCACATACATTTCACCACCATTTCAGCCAAATATTATATATCTACAAAATTGTGGCCTCCTCAGCAGGAATTCATTCTTTTACCTCCAACGTAGAAACTCAAAATACCTAGTGTTCTGTGTCCTGGCAATGTATCACTACTAATTTTAGGTGTTTGGAAGCCAACCAAATGCCTTTGACAACTCCAAAAATATTCTTGTGCCAGAAAGACAAATATAAGATATCTAGATATCTTGATATAGATAGATGCCAAAAGACTACTACACCACACACTGAAAACTTTTATATGTAGACAGATGCTAGTAAGACTACTACACCAAACATTGAAAACCTTTATGGCATAAAATCCCCATGTTTGACAACTACAACACTTGTTTTGAAGGTTATGGTACTTACTCCTTTCGATGAACATTTGCTTCCTGCTCAGCTCTCCTTTGTTTCCATAATGCCTCTCTCTGTTCTATCTTTTCTCTTAACATTTTGACCTCTTCAGGTGTTTTTTTAATAGCATCCAAGAAAAAAAACAACTTATTCACTATATTGACAATATGAAGCAGATGTACAAAAATGTTATTGAACTGCTCTTCACTGTGTTTATAAGAAAACAAGATCCCTGTTTGTGATGTTGTCCAATATATAAAAGCTAATGATTAAACATGTACATAACTATTTTCAATCACCACTCAACAGAATTCTTGCAAATTAAATAAAAAACGGTTTGGTCATCTCATATCATCTAACATTACACAGAAACTAGAAGGGAGTCCTAGCACCTATATGCTTATCTCGCAATCAATTTTCTTTGTAACAATATTGTGTTAGAAATTACTCAAATTTACAGAGGACCAATAATAGAAAATGTGGACTTTGATCACTGAGTGCACCCAAGCACACACTAAATAGGATAAATATTGATAAAAGTTGAGAGAAATAACTTAAGCCTAAAGAGAAATTCAAAAAGCTATTTTCTCCATCAAATGAAACAAGTTCTTAAAAATAAACAGAATTTATCATGGCTATGGATTGAACCATTGCCAGTTTATGGCCTAACCTGGTTTTACAGAGAAAGGCCATTTCTTCTAAAAAATGAGAACAACCATACCTATTATTCATTCTAGTCTTCATTCATTCAACATCGTATGGAATCACTAAATAAGAAAAATGAAAGGGAAGCAGGAAACAAACCAAATTCATGGAAGAAGATAGATCCAGAACTTAGGCCTTATTCAACTTTCACAAGTTGCAAAGTCATCCATGGTCCTATTTCATGAAGCTTCACAGAAATTTGAGTAGATGTTCTATTTACTCGACCACAATCATTCACAAGTTTCACTGTTGCTGCTTCATCTTCCATCTCACTTTCTGATCCATAATTTTGCCTATCAACAATAGATTATCAACCATAAAATAATTTCACAAATGGAAGTACTAACCGTACTCAAACATGTAACTCCTACTTTCTACATATTTTAATTTTTATTGATCATCCCTATTAAAAAAAAACTTCAAACAACTGTATAAAGGCACTTGATAACTAAAAACTAGCAAGAGGGGCTTTGCAGCTAAAAGTTAACAAGAGTAAAAATGAGTGATTTTTTCATTTAATATTGGAATAGACAGAATACACTATGCAAGAGCAAAAAATTTCATCCAAACCCTGAAATAAAATGATTTTGCTCACACAAGGTTGCTAACTGCACTTCTCCAAGTGAGAAGATTGTTCTAGCATGCACTGTTAGAGGGAAAACTTATTGTGGGTTTAAGTTTTAATTCAATTAAAAAAACTAAATCTTATACATATTTGTAATGTTAGCCAAGTCTTTGCCAAGTCTGTCCACATTTTTCCCTCGTTCTTCCCCAAATCCAAAATTTTGATTGTCCAAGTTACTCCCACTTCTCAGTTTTGAAGCATCACTTCACATCACCCTTCTACCATAGAAGGGCATTGTCCCCATGTATATGATACTTTGTTACCAGATTTTCCTTGGAGGTAACCTGGATCTATAGATTGAATCCAAATCTGGCAGAATATGCCTTGGAAGCAACCTGGATCCACCAATCATATCTAGATCTGGCAGGATCCACCCAAAAATGCATCCCAAATTCGGAAACAGGCAGGATCCTCCTGGGAAACATATCCTGCAAGACTTTAAGTGCCCAGAGCATGTGTATCCCACAAAATTACAAATACCTGTTCAAAAAAAGATTCATGAACATTTGTGTTTTCTTGACGAAATAATAAAAATGTTAATAGTTAATACACGTCTACTACCTTTCTGAAACAATAAAAAGTTGATGCACTAAACCCCTCTTCAAAGTTTCATCACAGTCATGTCATTGTTATTTCCATAAACATAACAAACATCATTCTCCTCTCAACTAGTTTGTGGAATCTCATAAATGTTACTATGTGTGCAAATGGTGTTTATGAAGCTAGAAATTTGTAAAAGTTTTGCACTTTACAGAGGGAAACAAGTTGGGTTGATGTTCTGATGAAGTATGCAAGTTATAGTGGTTGGGATATGCGAAGTTTTCCATGGAAGGATGGTCGAAATTTTGAAGAAGCTTGATTTTGACTATGACTTGGAAGGATGGATGACTTGGGGATCTTATGGAGGAAAGTGTATTGGTCTTGGTCTTGATATCTCATTTTGATATGACTCTCGAAGAAGAGGATTTCTTGGGTTTTCCCTAGTTGTAGGATTTTTCGTTGGGGTGGAAGCCTATATTTTGTGTTTTGTCTCTGGTGATCTTCATGTTTTTATTTTGCTAATTTCTTGATGAAGAAAAGAAACACGAATAATTGAATAAGAAGCCAATTAAGTTCACGAGTAATTATCATGAGAACTCACCTTTTACAAACAAATTAATCTATATATTTTGAAAATATAATTATCAAGGTATATTAGTGGTGTGCTCCAGTATTGTAGCAATAATGTTGCAACTCTTGAGGCTCCCTTCTTTACTTTTATGAACCCAGTAGTTCGTAACAAACTTGAAAGTGACGGTGTTGTATGCACAAGTACAAGTTCTTACTGCATGCTGTCACTTGATCAGATGGCGCGAGTTCGCTAGGAGCTTAAGCCAACTTCTATGAATTCTCAGAAGAAGCTTTTAACTGTGATGAAAGAAAGCTAACTCGAAAGAGGCTATTCTACTTGCAGAAAGAGAAGGAAAACTGAAATGTAACGCAAACCCTAGCAAAACCTAGCAAACCCTAATCTACCCACTAACCCTACTGTTGCAGGAAAAGAGATGGAAACTGATGAAATGAGTGCCATTGACTACTGAAAAGGTAAATTGCATTTATTCAAGCTACTTCTGAAAAGAAATGAGAAGAAAACATCTTTTTGTATTTTTGAGTGTTTTTATGTGAAATTATTATGCTTGTGATTTATCTGGCTATGACTGTGTAGAGGTTTGGTGGCAAAGGAAGATGGATTTAGCTTTTGCAGAGGGTGAGGAAGGTGTGGAGAGGTCCTAAGAAGCCCCTAGTACCCTTCTAAAGACTTCCATTGTGATCAGACTTCGATAAATCACTCACAGGAAATTCTATAGGAGGTTGCAGGGGATCTACAGGAGGATCTATAGGAGGATCTACTGGAGGAGGCCGAAAGCTGTTTTTGAAGTTTTGAAAGTGAAAAAATGATGGGAAAAGGGAAATGAAGGCTAGATGAAGGTGTGGAGGTGTCTATAACTTATCAAGGAAGATCAGGGATGAACGTGATGGTTGGATTTGTTCAAATGGCAAGGAAACAACTTTATGGAAAAAAGCAGAAATTAGGGCAGATTGGCGAAATGTTGCGAATGAGCTGGGAAATCTATGAGGAGTGAGATGGTGCTGGCTATTGCATGGATGGATGGTGAGCTAGAAGGTCTTACAATAAATATGCACAAAACTGATCAAAGGGAGAACTACAATACCATGAAAACAGAGCTTTTTCTATCTTGACCTAATTTCTAATCTATAAACAGAAAATGCTAAACAATACCTTGTGAATAGAGAAGCATGTGAGATAACTATGGTAAATGAACAAGAAATGATCTAAGCAAGTGAATCTGAACCAATATCAACTTTTTCAAATCAAGTTATCACACTAGTAGTTGCATGGAAGAGAAAAAACTGTGTTTTTGGTGGCAGCAGTAGTGCCTTGGCCTCAAATCATAGTCCCAAGAAGGAAGAAAGGAGATTAGGACCTGTTGTGGCCTTTTTGAATCTTATTTTTTCACTGCAGCAACCTACTTGAGCAACTGAAACAAAAAAAACTATGCTAACCATCAAAAGCAACCTATTCTAGCAAAGTAAAATGAATCTATGCAATAGAAATTAACTCATGAATGGAAGCAAGAAAACATATAAATACATAAAGGAGGTGCTGTGTAACTTGGGTTGGGCCCTAATCTAAGAGATTTAGCCCTCTAAAAGAGAAGTGTTGGCTCAAAAACTGTTTCATCTTCATTTATCAAAAAAAATATCAGTTACATCACATAAACTGTTCTAAAAAATAACTCGAAAATAAGTTGACCAATGTGCTGCACAAAAGAGTGAAAATCTACTAAGAACTGGCTAAAATTCAACTAAAAAAACTAAGGCCCTAAGCCCCCCTATTTATACAAATGGAGTCCCCCAACATCCCACCAAAAATCAAGGAGCTCGACTTCCTAGAACTGGAGATAAACAGTAGTCCTTCTTTACTTGCTCGGCTGCCCCTTGGAAAGTGGACCTTTGTGCTCCGAGTTTCTGATGGAGAATTCGAGGTAAGGGTTCATAAATGAAGGGGACACCCTCCTACAAATCCTCTCCCTTGTTCTTCCTCAAATTTTGCTGCCAAATGTTCATTAAACCTTTGATTTTGTCTCAAAATTGACCAAAAATCTACATAAAGCACACATTAGACTTTTTGGCATAATGACTAACCCAATTCACTCTATTAGCATAAATATAATAAAAAAAATGCAATAAACTAATGAGAATGGTGGATTAAGTCGAATTAAGAGGAAAAATGAGCCCATATAATTACCCATTTCTCGGTCTCATCATCACCCCCCTTCTGAAGGTGTTGCTCATCCTCTGAGCAACTAATCTATCTCTTCATCCTTGATGGTTCTAATGGATTCCCTGACATGCCATGCTTCTGATGTGATATCCTCCTCCTTATCATGGAATCCTACCTTTCTATCCACCTCCTCCCACTGTTGCCTTTCTTCTTCCTCTTTTCCTCTTCTTTTGTCTTCTCTGCCTCTGTTAGCCTTGCTTCCTCAAGCTCTGTTTTGGTTTTCTCCTCATCTTGTTTAGTTTTTGCCTTCTCTGCTTTAGTCCTTTTTCTTCTCTGGTTCAGTATTTTTTCTTTTCTGTTCTGGGTTTCGTCATTTCTGCTCTGGTCTTTTTCTTCTCTGTTTCAGTTCTTCCTTCTCATCTTCTGTTTTGATTTCCTCCTCTGGTTTAGGTTGTTCCTTCTCATCTTCTGTTTTGATTTCCTTCTCTATTTCAAGTTCTGTTTCTCTATTTTGGTCATTTCCTATTTTTTTGTTTCCTCCTCATCTTCCCCTACAATATTTCTAAAAATCTCCCATTCTGTGGTGATTGTGTAAGTGTGGAGGGCATCCTCCACCAGCAATTTAATTAGCCCATGGTGGGCTAATTGGTTTGGAACCCCTGCCTTCAATTTGGTGCTAGACTCTATCAAGGATTAGACGAGAAAATATGGAAGACTGAGTTTTCTAGATGTAGGTAGGTCCATGCCATATCTTATTTCATGTAACAGTCCGAAATGATAGCCATAGACTATGTTGTATCTTCCTTCACGAGAGATATATTTCATGATCTGATAACTAACTTCACCCCATGGGTAAGGTATACTTGTCCTCCTGATGCCATTCTTATCCTCCACAAGATGTTCATTAGGCTGGAAAAATGTCTTCTTGGCCACTTGACCTAGTGGTTTTTCTTGTTTGCTCGAGGGGACTCCAAGTGGGAGGCTTGTAATCTTGCTGATAAACTCCAGTGTAAGTTTTATGGTTAGACCCTTGGAACTGACTATGGCATTGGTTTTTGAGTGAGGTTTTAAAGACAATAAAAATTCCTCTATGACTTCCTCATCAAACCCATGAAATTTTTCAAAGAACATCATCCAATTTGCCTTGGTAAAGAGGGCTACCACTTCTGGGTTTTCATGCAGTTTAGTTGAATTCAGAGGCTCCTTCCTCATAAAACCCCCTGTCATGATGTTCAAAGACTACTAGAAATTCTCAGGTGAGGAGGAAGGCAACAAATTTCAAACCCGAAAACAGAGGAACAGCTGAGGTTTTCTTGTTGGAACCAGAGAGAGTTTTTCGTGTTCTACCTTTTTAACAAATTGCAACTTCCCTTCCCTTCAAACTCTGTTTTCAAACTTAATTTACTTCTCGGGCTGTTTGAGGGTAACAATATCCTGAAAAAAACACAGAGAGTATACATGACAGTGTTTTTTCTTCCACAAAATACACAAACTACCCACTGCAAATTCGCTTTTTTTTTACAGGCTTAATTCTCTAAAGTTTCATCATCTTTTTAACAGGAGAATACCACGGAGGAGAAAGAGATAGAATTTCAATGCAGAGAGTAAATGGAGAAACTGTATATATTTCTAAAAACACAGGCAGACTTCTGTTCTCACTTTTCCTTCCTTTTCAACTCAACACTTTACTTCAAATCCCACCACCTTTTGTAGATATATGAAATGCAAAGTGGGTTTTACTGAGCCTACCCTTTCGAGCTTGAATTTGACATAAAATCCTGAATTTTCCTCTACGGAGCTACTCACTGGCCTTCCTGTAGAACCGTTACAGCTTCTTATGTTTTCTTTGAGATATTTTCGCTGATGGTGAGCTAGAAAAAATGTGCGTTGGAATTGTTTGGACTGTTGGTCCCTACTACAGTTTCATCATGAAACTTCATGTTTTCTGCTTGTAATCACTTCCGTAATTCGCGTTGGACGATGCCATTCCCTGCTCTAAGATTTCTGCGAGTTGATTGAACACACATGTCGAGTGCACCCACTAAGCGCTGTTTGAACTAGCCGAAGGTGACCAGTTAGTTGGCTGCCAATTTCACTTAATTGTAACCATCTCATTTGTCCATGCAGTTTTCAAATCATACGATGCAACAGAGGAATGGGTTTAGACACTTACCTAGAAGTCGAACATGTTTGCCGTGAGGTGTTGTGGCCTTCCCTTCTGCTGCATGCCTTTGTTTCTGTGGATGCATGCTTGTCTGGTTACTGATATGTGGTTGTGCTTTGTGCAGGTTCCTTTCTGGCTAGATTCGATCTTCAAGAGTCTGCTTCAACCTTCAGATTTGCACCCTCATGCTACTGATGCTAGACTTTTACAGGATAGTGACTTGTTTTGTCCATAGCTCCCAAACGGTAGACTAGATTGACCTGAAATTTTTTGAGCATGTTTCCATCATCATTATGCACCTCCCATAGAAAAATTGTGGTCAATGGATGCATGGATTTTGAGAAAAATTGAAAATGGCTGAAGGTGATGGAGGCCAATTTCATGGAAACCATGCACTAGAATTAACTGAAATTGCTTGGGCATGTTACTATCACCCATATGCATCTACCCATGAAACAAATTTTTAAACGGATGCACGGATATGGAGAAAATGCAAAAATGGCTGAAGGTGATGGAGGCTTATTTCTTAGAAATCATGCACTGGAATTGGCTAAAATTGCTTGGGCATGTTGCCATCATCCCTATGCAACTCCCCATGAAACAGGTTTTTAAATGGATGCACGGTTTTCAAGTTAAGGAAAAAACAAATTTCTGCTCTATGTATTTTTGTATCAGAGCATGCGGTAGTTTTCTGGATAGTAAGAAAAAATGAGCTTGGGCTGTAATGAAAACTTGGAAATGATGGAAGAGAGGTTTGAATATTGCAGGGGGGTTTATAAACCCTTTATGAAGCTTCCATGTTCCCCAAACTTCTTTTAAAATCCATTTCTAGCTCTCTATAATTTCTACAGGAGTCTCCTGTAGAAAACACAGTTTTCAGAAAAAAAGCACAGTGAGGGGGAAAGAAAGTCAAAAATGATGGAGAAGGGTGAGAGAAGGTAGGATAGGTGTTGTTATTGGTTTCATAGCTTTCTTGGCACCTGCTGCTGCTTCCTGAAGTTCTCCTGCAAACCTGCAATACAACTGGAAATTCATTTTTTTCTTTTTTTTTTCTCTTTTTTTTTTTTGAAAATAACTAGGGCACCTCAAGGAGGTTTTCACCCTAATTGCCTGTCGTGGGCACCTCCAAGGGAGGTTTTCACCCAGGGATCTTCTTCTCTTTTTCTTTTCTCTTCTTTCCAACCCATTGACTGCCTCATGGAGGTTTTCAATCAATGAGCCAATCTAAGGCGCCTCCGAGGAGGTTTTCACCTTAGATTTTTATGTTTTTCTCTTATTTTTCATTTTTTTCTTTTTCCTTTTTTTTTTACCCTACCCTACTTGAAAAACAAAATCATTTTCAAGTATTAGAATACTTCCAATGGAGCCATGTGGACATCGAGATGATAGACAAAATGATGTGGAGGCTTGAAATGCATGCTTTGACAGGTATTCGGATTTCAGAGACCAAATGATTTAACTTTGAAGGGATGCGGCATAGTTGAGGAAGAGAGTACTACTGCAACTTAAGGACTGTCTAGAACCATATTTGAATATAGTTGTGATGTCCTTGGTCCTTTTGCTGATCTGGATCATTCTTCATGTCTTCTTCTATCATGACCTTCACATCTTCCTCTTTTTGTTGATTTTTCTCTTGAATACATGGAGGATTTGATGGTAACCATGAGGGAGCTCTCTTGATCTCTAATTTTGATGTTTTCTCTTCATCAAGTGCAGCCCATGGTTCTTTGATCTTCTCTTTTGCATCTTCTTCTGCTGGATGTGGTCCTTCAATGATATCAATATAATCTCTTTCTTGCAATACTCTTCCTGAGCTATGGTGAATATCATTAAGCTCAAGAGGAGTTGTTTGGAAGTGTTGTACCTCAACTTTGTAATTGGGTTGAGCTACTCCAATGTGCAGGTTTGGAAATGGTGATTCCCCACTATATACTTGTTGGGCCTGTTTGTTATTTGGGTTCTACTGAGTAGGTATTTGAGGTTGCCTTGCTGGAGTAGAAGGTAATGGTTGTGGTTGAATAGGTGGTGGAGGCAAAAGAGCGAGAGGAGAGTTGTACAGGGGCCTCCACCCCTGATGAGGTGCATTCCACTGAGGTTGTGGCTGAGCATAGCGGTGAAATGTATGATCAGCTGGTTGGGCATGATATGGATATGTGAAGGACCAAGGAGGAGGCATGGCCCAGGAAGGATGAACAGGGGAGGCCCAAGAAGGTATAGAAGTGACTTGGTTGGGGTTGTAGTATGCCTGAGACGTCCCTTGCATCCCCTGCTGATATGGTCTAGGTCCATGCAGTCTCCTTTGGTGTATGTAATATGTATCTTCATTGACTACTTCAGCCCCTTGGTACATAGCTTTAAGTCTGGGCAAGGATGGGCACTTGTCTATAGAATGATTTTCTTCATAGATTGAACAAACCTCTAGAGAGTTCAATGGGCATTCATTCCTAGGATGCCTCCTAATGCATCTAGGGCAAAAAATGGCCAAAGCCCTCTCTGCTTCCTCTTCTTTTCTCTTGATATGCATGGCAAGCATCTACCGCATCTCACTCTTGAAGTCTTCCCACATGTTTCCAATTTCACCTTCAATGGATGAGTTGGAAGAAAAGGTACTGCTCCCAACATTTTTGTTTTCAGCCATTGGCTCCAGAGGAATGTTTTCTTCTTCTTCCCCCCTATAGGTTCTTCAAATATGTCTTGTTGTCCACCTAAGGGTTCTTCTTAATCGCAGCTATCGAAGAAGAGAGAAGGTTGGCTGTGTGAAGCAGTGGGGGTGTTGCGCAAAATTTTTCTTAAATTATCTCTATTCCTACGAAGCATGAAAGGAAATATTTTTGGTTGATTTTTGTTTTTTTCTACTTGTACTTGCAAAATTGAAATTGATTGAACAGCAAATTGCAACTAACTGAAATGAATTTGTTTAAATGAAATTGCAGAATTGAAATGAAAGCAAGGGAATGACTATTGTACGTTTGCTGAAATGGAAATTGTAGAATTGAAATGAAAGCAGGAAATGACTAATCTACTTTTGCTGAAATGGAAATTGCAGAATTGAAATGAAAACAGGAAATGCCTAATCTACGCTTGCTGAACTGAAAATTGCAGAATTTGAAATGAAAGCAAGAAATGTCTAATCTACGCTTGTTGAAACGGAAATTGCAGAACTGAAATGAGAGCAGGAAATGTCTAATCTACGCTTGTTGAAATGAAAATTGCAGAATTTGAAATGAAATAAACTACTTAGCAGAATGTTGCAGTAAAAAAAATAGAAGAAAGCAGTAATCACAAAGTACTTTGACGCTTCCCCAGCAGCGGCGCCAAAAATATGGTGAGCTCCAGTATTGCAGGAATAATGATACAACTCCTGGGGCTCCCTTCTTTACTTTTATCAACCTGGTAGTTCGTAACATACTTGGAAGTGACGGTGCTATATGCACAACTACTAGCTCTTACTGCAAGCTGTCACTTGATCAGCTCGCGCAAGTTCGCTAGGAGCTTAAGCCAACTTCTACGAATTCTCAGAAGAAGCTTTTAACTATGATGAAAGAAATCTAACTCGAAAGAGGCCATTCTACTTGCAGGAAGAGAAGGAGATCTGAAATGTAACACAAACCCTAGCAAAACCTAACAAATCCTAATCTACCCACTAACCCTACTGTTACAGGAAAAGAGATGGAAACTGATGAAATGAGTGCCATTGACTACTAAAAAGGTAAATTTCATTTATTCAAGCTACTTCTGAAAGGCGATTAGGGCCTGTTATGGCCTTTTTGAATCTTATTTTGTCACTGCAACAAGCTACTTGAGCAACTGAAACAAAAACAACTATGCTAATAATCAAAAGCAGTCTGTTCTAACAAAGCAAAATGAATATATGCAACAGAAATTAACTCATGAATGGAAGCAAGAAAAGATATAAATACACAAAGGAGGTGCTGGGCAACTTGGGTTAGGCCCTAACCCAAGAGCTTCAGCCCTCTGAAAGAGATCAGTGCTGGCTCAAAAATTGTTTCATCTTCATTTATTAAAAAAAATAGCAGTTACATCACATGAATTGTTCTAAAAAATAACTCTAAAATAAGTTGACCAATGTGCTACACAAAAGTGTGATAATATACTAAGAACTAGATAAAATCCAACTAAAAAAACGGAGGCCCTAAGCCCCCCTATTTATACAAATGGAGTCCTCCAACATCCCTCCTAAAATCAAGGAGCTTGGCTTCCCAAAACTAGATATAAACATCAGTCCTTCTTTACTTGCTCCATTGACCCTTGGAAAGTGGACCTTTGTGCTCCAAGTTTCTGATGGAGAATTCGAGGTAAGGGTTCATAAATGAAGGGGACACCCTCCTATAAATCCTCTCCCTTGTTCTTCCTCGAATTTGGCTACCAAAAGCTCATTAAACCTTTGATTTTGTCTCAAAATTGACCAAAAATCTACATAAAGCACACATTAGACTTTTTGGCATAATGGCTAACCCAATTCACTCTATTAGCATAAATATAATCAAAAACATGCAATAAACTAATGAGAATATTGGATTAGGTCAAATTAAGAGGCAAAATGATCCCATATAATTACCCATTTCTGGGGCTCATCAATTAGATTGTAGTAGTTAAAATTGAAATAGTAGGTGTTCAAATCTTTGATAAACACTACAAGGAAAAATGACAAGTTCCCATTGCAAAAATTCTTAGAATATCATATTTTGTTCTCAGTTTTTTTAATGCTCAGGATAATTAATCCCTTATGGAGGAGGTTGGGAGTAAAGAGCTCTTAGAGGTACTACACAGCTTACGAAAAGAAAAAATTCCAGGTCCTAATGGGTTCCCTGTAAATTTTTTGGGGGATGCTTAGACTTCATGGGAAAATATCTGAGAAGGCTTGTAAATGAATCAAGATCTATTGACAAGATCCTAACAGCTTTTAATTCCAACTTATAATAATTATTCCCAACTTTGGCAACCCTCTCTCTATTGACCAGTTCAAACCGATCTCTCCTTGCAATTGTATAAGATCATCACAAAATTAATTGCCCGAAGGACTAAGACCAATTTATCTAACATGATTTTTGAAGAACAATTCATTTTTCTGGAGGACTGAAAGATACATGAATAAGTTGGCATTGCTAAAGTAGGTCTACACTCCATTAAGATTAAAATGTTGAGGGATATGGTAATGAAGGTTGATCTCTCAAAGGATTACGATAGAGTGAAGCTCCTTTTTCTGACTTGGATATGTAGGTTTTAACCCTATACAAAAATTACCTGCATAAAAATTCTAAAACATAGAAAATAAACAATGCGAGAGCATAACACATTAAACACATATACACAAACATTTTCCCATGGATACAAAACCCGGGACTAGTAGCTTGATTTTTCATTATGTTCCTTTCAATGTTACAATACATATTTATACATGTCGAAGCATCCAATACCATGGACCGAAACCATAGCGTCCAAAACCATGTGTGAAAATCATGCACAAAACCATAGGTAGGTTCGCCCAACCTAACATAGTGTCCAAAACCAAAATTTGCTGGGGAGCTACCCTAGAACCCATAGAGTGGGGTTACCTGCACCTCTCAAACCCCCTATGACCCCCCCTGCTACGCGATCGGCGCAATGAAGGGGGGGCTCCGCCCCCCTTTTAACCCCCGGTTAACTACCTGGGCTAGTCATGGAAACAATATAACACAACCCAACATTCTCCCACTTGTTGTTTTCTTTCCATAGGTGGCCACAAGAGGGCTTAGTCATTTATCTAGCCCTACAACGCCCATTGTTTCTCTACACCAAGAGAACTTCTCAGAGCTCATAGATTTTGTCAATGCATCTACCGTATTCTTCAAAGTGTCCACCTTTACCAACAACACCTTTTTGTCTTCTATCATATCCCTCACAAATTGATATAGAACATCAATGTGCTTTGTCCTTGAATGATAAGCAGGGTTCTTTGCCAAGAAAATTGCACTTTGGCTGTCACATTCTATCCTTATAGCTCCCTGTAATAAGCCCATACTTGAAAACAATCTCTGCAACCAAACTGCTTCCTTGCTTGCTTGAGTGGCTGCCACGTATTCTACCTCTGTAGTTAATAGTGCCAATACAGATTGTTTCTTACTCATCCAACTGACTTCACCTCCAAATAGGATAAATACATACCAACTTGTAGATCTTCTCTAATCCAGATATTCAGCCCAATCTACATCAACAAAGCCATGAATATCCAACACTTTGTCTAATCCTGTTCTTCCTTGGTAGCATAAACCATAATCACTCTTGCCACGCAAATACCTGAAAACCCGCTTCACTGTTGTCCAATGCTCCTTTCGTGGTTTTGACATAAACCTGCTCAATACTCCCAGTGCATGTGCAATGTTTGCTCTAGTATAGACCATTTCATACATCAAGCTACTGACTGCACTTGCATATGGAACATGGGACAGGTCCTCTTCCTCTTCTTGTGCCTTGGGAGACTGTTTAGCAAATAACTTTACACCTACAGGAATAGGAACCTTCACCAGTTTATTATCCTTCATATTAAACCTCTACAATATTGTCTCGACATACTTCCTCTAGTTTAACTAGAGCTTCCTCTTTGTTCAATCTCTTTTAATTTCCATGCCCAAAATATAGTTTGCAACACCAAGATCTTTCACGTCAAATTTGGAGGACATTTGGGTCTTCAAATCCTAGATAATTTCTTTGTCATTTCCAACCAGCAACATATCATCCACATACATGACCAGATAAACAACACAGTCACCAATTAATTTTAAAATACACATAGTGATCTGCTTTGCTTCAGGTGAAGTTATGTCCTCGTATAAATGTATCCAATTTTTGATACCACATCCTTGGTGACTGTTTTAGCCCATACAGAGACTTCTTTAACTTGCATAACAGTTCTTTCTTACCCTTCACCGCCAAGCCTTTAGGTTTCTTCATGTAGATCTCCTCTTCCAGATCCCCGTGAAGAAATGTTGTCATCACATCCATATGTTCTACCTCAAATCAAAAGCAGCAACAACAAATAAAAGTAATCTAATAGAAGTTACCTTGGAAACAGGAGAAAAAACATCACCAAAATCAATTCCGGGCACCTAGGAATAACCTTTTGCTACCAACAGAGCTTTGTATTTCTCCACCTTTCCTTCTGCATTTGTCTTCTTCTTAAAAACCCATTTGTTGCCAATGGATTTCCTTCCATCCGGCAACTCCAATAGATCTCAAACCTCATTTTTGTGCAAAGATTCCATTTCATCAACCATGGCCTCTTTCCAGAATTTTCCATCCTCTGAATCTACTACTTCCTTCACAGTTCTAGGATCATCATCAGTAATAGATAAAGAAAAATTTGAACAGAAAGCAGATGGACTATACCTTTCTGGTTGCCTGTTATAGACATTTTTGGACACTACAACCCCAAGCATGAAATGTCCATAAACCAAGGGCTCCTAAGTCCCTAAAAGTGTTGTTCTAACCCTTAAAGGAACAAGGTCAACAAATTACAGCTTCTCCCAGAAGTTCTCCATGAAAAACTGCTCAGAATTGGTCAAAACAGGATCATTTAAGCTGCTCCACTGGCCAAGTGCGTTGCATCTCACCTAAATACACTGTGTGGGTGCGTTGCATTTCAAAACGTCCTTCTATGGGGTGCGATGGGCGAGAAATGACAAATGGCAGTGCCATTCCACAAGGTGGAGAGGCAATGGAAGCTTCCATAATCTTCTCCTGTGACACTTGCCTCTCTGAATTTGACCAAGGATGAGTAAGAGATCATCAATCTCCAAGTGGAAGCAAGAACTATCAGAGGGAAGACACTAATCAAATCATAAGCTGACTCATCTCCATTACAGATATCTATATATGGATCCCTCATCACAGAGATCCAGAGGCTGGAATTTTGCATATTGTAAGGAATTGCTGTTGGTTTCTTGAGACAAACATCAGATTGTTGGGTGATCTAAACTTTGTATGAGGTGAAGAGGGGCTTCCTTGCTGAGAGGTTGATGCTGGGTCAGAACAACTGGTTGTAACTCCTCTTGGCTCTTTCTTGTTTATCAATAAAAGCTATTCAAGTTTTCCTCCATGCTCTTGTGTCATTGATGTTTGCTACATTTGTATGGTCAATTTACATCTGATCCTAGATTGTTTATGATTATAAATCCATGTCTTTGTATAGTGCTATGCTACTGTGATCTTACAGGTACTTTGTGAAGCTGGGCGTGCAAGGGAGCAGGTAGCTAAAGACTATCAAAGAAGAGAGGAATCAAATCAGGAGATTAGCGCAAGACAGAGGTTGGTCTTTCTGTTCCTCTCGATCTATAATTCATAAAGGAAAAACGAAAGTAGCTTTTCTTTGTTTGTTTCTAAGGCAGTTGTCACACCTTAGTGGGATAGAGCAGTTCTATATAGACACTTTTGCCTGTAACAAAATGGCGACTCCACTGGGGAGGAATTAGTTTGTTTGTTTATCATTCTTTGTTGTCTGTTTCATAAACTTACAGGTAGCATTCGAACTGCATTTGCCATAGCAAATGCAAAGTAGATAAATGCTACTTCAATCCATCTACTGGATCTGTTTATGATTTAAACAACTGATTCACAAACTATCTGATTACCCTTGTGATAGCTCTTAGATCCTCCTTAGATCTACCCCTGATTTTTGCATTACTGATTGCTTTTTGCTCGGCCAAAACCCAAGAACTGAACTGCAAACTGTGACCCGAAACCCAAACAGAATCTCGTTTCTGGTCCAGCGCAGGTACTGTTCAAAGAATCTAAACTTCAGAGCACTTCCCGAGTGGACAAGGTGTGCTGCATTTCAAATTCTCTGTGTTACAGGTGCGCTGATCAGACTAGGCTCTGTGCAGTTTTGGTTTCTATGATTCATTCCTTCCAGTTCTATTCCTGAATTTTGCTGCCTGTGATCAGTATATGTCTGTTTGAAACCCCTTTTCCTTGCTGTTATTCCGCCTCCTTTGTACAAAAGAACTGTAGATGTTTTTTGTGTGTTTGTTGAGTCATTTTCAGTTCTACTTTGCAAAAGTAGCATAATCGTACTGTCGTCCTTTGATTTGAAACTATCGCAAGTGTCGATTTCAATCGTAGGAAAGAGTTTGATTGCTGTTGATGGTCGATTATCCTGTTACTATTGTTTTTGGTCTGAATTTGTAATTTTCTAGTGTCAAGAACAAGTATTCATTTCAAAATCGTAAGGTGTTGTGATCTTCTCCATTTTTTATTTCGAAAGGAAACTTGTTGATATTTGTCGCTTGAAAAGAAATTCAAATTTGTGCATCAACTTTCTTTTTAGCATTCATATACTAAGAAAGTCGAAAACAAATACATGCATGTGCATTTGCATATAGACAGTGTGATTGGTTTGATTTAGGAAAGTGCATTTAGAGTGTGCTCTTTGCTCTTTGTGAAAAGATTCTGTCTTTCTTTCCTTAGTAGCTAGGATTTTCATTGCACAAAGAAGATAAAAAGTTTGTTTATCATCTTAGATTGCATTTTAGGAATTACATCTACATATCACGGTGAACCTGAAAGGAAAACTTCATAAACATGATCAACTATAAAATAAATTCAATGAATCTAACAACGCTTTGGAACTTAACGCACAACATTTAGAAGTCTAGGCCAGAGACGTATTCCGGCGTCGTAAAGCCTGGTAACTGTTGTTCTCACTGATGGTTGGGTGATTCCTCCACTTTGAGATGATAAGTGCCAGTACGGTCTTGTGCTCCCACATACCGTCGAGTATATTTTGGGAGACCCCAATAGGCTTAATCCTTTATCCATAGGAAGCCATGTCTGCTGCCCTATCGATCGCAATGCACTGAACACAGCATTCGGGAAGATTGACTGCCGTACCGTAAAAAGTATTCTGCAGTTTTACGATTGGTTTGGTAATCCCTCTACCTAGATTTCCAGAGCAGTCCCTTTCGTTCCTTTTCAGACTCCTTAACAGAAAAGGTCCATCTAAGCACTTGTCACTTCAGGCTCATTAAAAATCGAAGGAGACTAGAGTCATCTTTTGTTTTTTCTCGACTCGTAAAAATTGGAAAAACAAGTTGTGTCAAAGCGTCTAAAATTTATTTTAAACAGAATACTCATTACCCTTTCCTACGTTGATCTTGGGTTGAGAAAATGGAATCCACCAACCAAGGAATTCCCCTTGGAGGAAATCCTAGTCCCTTCTCCTCTTGGGGAGATGTTGGTGCACCCCATATGGCCACATTGTCGCTTCCAGGACTGACAATTGGCTTGCCTATATGGCTCTTCTCAACCTCTGTCATTCAGAACACCGCAATTCCTGAACAATCGAACCAGCAACTAGATGAGTCCAGAGTTACCCACCAACCTTCTACTTCCTCTAATTCTTCCTATCTTCCCTCCTCTTTGCTTGATGGGGTTGGTAAAGCCAAAAGTAAAGTACCTGAGAAGAGGAAGGAAGAGAAGAAGAAAGAGAAGAAGAAGAAGGAGCCAAAAGCGAATGGGGGCAAACGAGTGTCGTCTAGCGAAAATCCACACACTGCACCGACCAGGCCTAAATCGCCATGTGTCATTTGCAAATGAGACCACTATCATAGAGATTGTCCTTGCATCCCTCAGATCTTAAGGGACCGGTCTCCTCGTTTGCACAACCCAGTGTCGTCAACCCCTGATGATCATGTTGAAAACACACCGTTGACTAGTGAAAGTGAAGCCCCAGCACAAAAAGGAAAATATATATTTCCTTGTAAACTGTGCGAAGGCGATCATGCCATCCACCGTTGTCCCTTCTTAGATGAGGCGAAAAGAGTTTTGGACGATCTTCCGGTTTCACCGTTACGACTTCCTCCTGGATATAAAAAACTCTTGCCGAGTCCGTCACTAGTTGAAAATCTGGCTGGCCCGCTCAGGTGGTCGGCTGAAGCATCTATCATTGAAGACAAACCATCTGAACCCATACCAAACGAAAGTCAAAAGGTCGAGGTGGCAGTTGACCCGGTCCTACCTTCAGAGGTTCCACCTTCAGATGATACAGTCACCGAAGAGAACAAGGATGACACCATCCAAATTCTTTTCGTAAGCACAAACTCCAATGAACATGGGGGCAATTTACCCGTTCCTTTACCACAAGAAGGAAGTTCGTCAGAGTCATATCCGGCCGTCTATTCGGTCCCACCTCCAAGCAACCTAGTTGTCTCCTTCGACTGGAATCAACTAGGCAGACCCCGTTTACCAGCTAGTGTACCATTCCAAATCATTGTTCAAATATATAGAATGGTTATGGCTGGTACCATCATAGATGAGGGGGCTTCTGTGAGTATCCTTTCCTCAACTGCTTGGAAAGCGCTTGGTTTGCCATCGCTTTTGCCTGAGATGAGAAATCTAACAGGCTTCGATAAAGGAACCAGTCAACCATTAGGGATCCTTCCCAATGTGCCCATAACATTGAAAAGGAAAACTGTTCACATGAATGCAATGGTAGTTCAAGGACCCCTGGATTATAATCTACTCCTTGGACGAGACTATATTTATTGCATGGGAGCCATTGTCTCCTCACTCTTTAGAGTAATGTGTTTTCCGCACGAAGGAAGAGTGGTCAAGCTCATGGACCAGCTTTCATTCCCCAGATCATGCATAGCAAATAGTCATATACCATCCCTAAATGGTCTTTTCACGCAAGAAATGTCTCAATCTCCAGTCTGCCCACCTGATGAGCGCAAGTGATTCGGGGGACATGACTGAAACCCAGGGGGCATGCACCCTGGTCTGCTTCGGCAGGAAAACTTCGGGTATAGGGTAGGTTTCCGCGATAGAATATGACTAGTCTGTACTCCCGTCCGTGATTGGAAGAGGCGGTTATTATAAAACAATATTCTCTTGTCAAAGTTACGTGAGTGGAGTAGCCTCCTTCACTCACCTTTGTCTATTTCGGTAGACATCGCCGAACAAGTTTTTTGTTTGCGCTGTGAATAGAACAATCTTTGGGTGACCTGTAAGAGGTAGGCCTCTCCTGGTAAAACAAATGTTTTAACGGAAGAAAGAAGGGGTAACCTTGAAACTCTGTTTTATACCTGGGGGCATGCAAACCTTTTGGAGTGCAAGCAAAGAGTGATCATTTATTTGTTTTTTGGATTGGTCATTTCCTAACTTGCATAAAGAAAGGATGTGGGGCAAAACTCTAAAAGTTGCCGTTTTTATATGAGACATTCTTATCACATGACTGGATTAATCGAGCAGTTTTAGCACATAGTTCAAGCTCGTTAAAAAATAAACATAAGACATGAGCAAATGTTTCCCCCCGCGTTTAAGCTCATTAAAAAATGAACTATTCACCGGTAGATAACCATCGTGAATGTAGTACTTCAGCCATTAAAGCCTTGGTCATGTTTGCACCATCACCTCCACTTTTGCATTGGCCGATCATTCGCCTCCATTTGATTGTTTACCCATTTTTAGGAACAGCTGCGAAGAGTGATTTCACTAGCCATCCTTGTAACACTGCCGTGATTGGAAAATTCCAAACCTTACCTGGAATCAGTTGCTATCCATTTTATCACTCGTTCCTTAAAAGACGAGTCTCCTTTAAGCTCTTTTCAACTGACTCGTAAAATATGAAAAGATTACCGAGCCATTGGCCTCTCCAGCTCGTTAAAGGGACCGAAAGTGCTATCTCTCCTCTAAATGTTAATCTTTTTGGACCTGAGAGATTATTACACAAAAAGATTAAGCGCTTGTTTTGTTCGGCTCGTTAAAGGTATCGAAAATTCATCCCTTCTGTATTGTTTTATACTTTTTCAGACTTAAGGGATTAGATGACGAAAAAGGAATTTTGGAGTTACCTTTACGTTCCTTTTCAGACTCTCTAAAATTGAAAAGGACCGAGTTATCTTTGTCGTTAAACTCGTTAAAAGTTTAATAGTGACAAACTTGTCTGTAGACGAGAACGAGTTTCACTATCGCTAGGCTCGTTAAAACATAGCGATGGGTTTGCCCGAAGGGAAAATTATAGAACAAGCATATGTTATCCTCCTCAAGCTTGACAAAAATAAAGAGGTACTAGTCAGCAATGACTTGGGAAAATTGGGAAGAAAACTTGAAGAAACTTTGTTGGTAGCAAGTCACTCTTGAACATGACACTTCCACTCCACGTCCGAGTCGGGTTAGGTTGTTTCATTCACCGGTCACATCACCATGGTCCCATCATACCATCCACATTTTGGGTTAATGCTACCAATCCATCACATCAGTGTCACCGATATGTTCAAGAGAAGTCATTCAGAGAAT
The DNA here is from genome assembly GCA_031772625.1 of Pinus tabuliformis. Taxonomy (NCBI): domain Eukaryota; kingdom Viridiplantae; phylum Streptophyta; class Pinopsida; order Pinales; family Pinaceae; genus Pinus; species Pinus tabuliformis. Next base: position 198,935,089 of record CM062805.1, on the reverse strand, counting down.
TCACCTATGTCTCACCCACTACCATACATTTATACTCCATTCTTTCATGACCGCCACCCTGAACCTTATATCACCAGATCGTTTTCACCTCCGTAAAAATCATTTGCTTCGTTCCATGTCATTGATGTGGGATTCATTAAGGCTCTCCTGTGATGGACCGCTTCTTGTCGACATCAGCTCATTATCCAAGAAGTTGATCTAGGAACACCCCATTCAGTACTTTGAAGCTTGCATGCCTCAATGGCAAGTTTCTCACTTCCGGCGACAGGTTTACATCAATGGCCTTCGATCGAAAGATTTTACGTGGTGTTTGACGCCAAGTCCTTTATTCACACCACGTGAATTGTACTGCAGTACCTTGAGGGTCATTATCATTATCGGTGATTTCTCTCGCGCCTATTAACAGCTTACATCATTGGCTGGTAATCAGGCGATGTCTTTCCATGTTCGACTCCAGAACATCTTTCACATGGATCGACTTGTACTTCGAGTGAAGATCGAACGAGATTGAAGACCCCGGATCTAGTTTCATCCATCTGGGCCACGATATATTCAGGGAAATAAAGCCATAAAATGTACATCATTGCTGCACAGATAATCATCCAAACAAAAGGATGATGGCTCTATCAGAATCATCAGTCTACACTCAGACGATTGTCTGTCCTATGTACATGAAAATGAATTTATAAAGATGAGCATGGGAATGCCCGCCTCAGCTAGATCATGAAAATATTATGAAGATAATGTACTGTATTGTATCTTATTACAGGTCTCCTCCCAGCTTGAAAGAACTTCGGATCCTCATAATAAAGCATTTCACCCGACATCAAAAGATTAACGACCTCATGCTTTAGGGGGCAACTGTTATAGACATTTTTGGGAACTACAACCCCAAGCATGAAATGTCCATAAACCAAGGGCTCCTAAGTCCCTAAAAGTGTTGTTCTAACCCCTCAAGGAACAAGGTCAACAGATTACAGCTTCTCCCAGAAGTTCTCCATGAAAAACTGCTCAGAATTGGTCAAAACAAGATCATTTCAGCTACTACACTAGCCAAGTGTGTTGCATCTCACCTAAATACACTGTGTGGGTGTGTTGCATTTCAAAAATCCCTTCTATGGGGTGCGATGGGCGAGAAATGACAAATGGCTATGCCATTCCACGAGGTGGAGAGGCAATGGAAGCTTCCAGAATCTTCTCCTGTGACACTTCGACCAAGGATGAGTAAGAGATCATCAATCTCCAAGTGGAAGCAAGAACTATCAGAGGGAAGACACTAATCAAATCATAAGCTGACTCATCTCCATTACAGATATCTATTTATGGATCCCTCATCCCAGAGATCCAGAGGCTGGAATTTTGCATATTGTAAGGAATTGTTGTTGGTTTCTTGAGACAAACATCAGATTGTTGGGTGATCTAAGCTTTGTATGAGGTGAAGAGGGGCTTCCTTGCTGAGAGGTTGATGCTGGGTCAGAACAACTGGTTGTAACTCCTCTTGACTCTTTCTTATTTATCAATAAAAGCTATTCAAGTTTTCCTCCATGCTCTTGTGTCATTGATGTTTGCTACATTTGTATGGTCAATTTACATCTGATCCTAGATTGTTTATGATTATAGATCCATGTCTTTGTATAGTGCTATGCTACTGTGATCTTACAGGTACTTTGTGAAGCTGGGCGTGCAAGGGAGCAGGTAGCTAAAGACTATCAAAGAAGAGAGGAATCAAATCAGGAGATTAGCGCAAGACAGAGGTTGGTCTTTCTGTTCCTCTCTATCTATAATTCATAAAGGAAAAACGAAAGTAGCTTTTCTCTATTTGTTTCTAAGGCAGCTGTCACACCTTAGTGGGATAGAGCAGTTCTATATAGACACTTTTCCCTGTAACACTGCCTTCTTTCTCGAACTGATCTTCTCACACCCAGAGTTTCTGGCTCTTAATCTTTTGATTCCTCCTCTTTTGTAGAGTCTGATTCTTCTTCCTTTAGCTCAAACTCTATCTTCTCAAGTTCCTTTGGTTGGACTTCATGTCTAATAACATATTTCACCTCTCTAAATACCACATCTCGATTATACACAACCTTCCTTATTACTGGGTTCCAAATCTTATAACCCTATAAACCATCCTTATACCCAATAAAGATGCACTTTTCAAATTTACTATCCAACTTGGTTCATTTCTCGTTTGGAACATGTACATATGCATCACATCCAAATACCCTTAGATGTGAAAGAGAGGGTTTCTTACCAGTTCATACCTCTTGTGGAGTCTTATCCTCCAACGCTAATGAAGGTGATCTATTGACCAAATAACATGTTGTCTCCACCGCCTCTGCCTAGAATTCCTGTCCTAACCAGGCACCACTGAGCATGCTTCTTGCCCTTTCCATCAACGTCTTGTTCATTCTTTCTACAACTCCATTTTTCTGAGGTGTATATGGAGTAGTATTTTGTCGTGCTATACCACACTTCTTATAGGATTCTTCAAATTCCTTACTGCAAAACTCTCCACCATTATCTGTCCTTAGCACCTTTATCTTCTTCTCTATCTGGTTTTCCACTAGAGCCTTAAATTCTTTAAACATGTCAAAGACTTTAGATTTCTTCTTAAGGAAATATATCCATGTATTGCTTGAGAAGTCATCTATAAATGATACATAGTACATAGACTTACCCAGTGATGGAACCTTCATAGGTCCAAACACATCACTATGCACAAGCTCTAATATCTATTTCGCCCTCTTACCACCAGAGGGGAAACTCACCCGATTCTACTTCCCATACACACAATTTTCACAAAAATCAAAATCCATAGAGCTATTACCCATACCTTCTACCATACCTTTACCATGAAGTATTCGAATGCCCTTCTCTCCAATATGTCCAAGCTTTTGATGCCACAACATAGTATTCTCTCTAGAGACCACTAAATTTTCTGCTTCGCTTTCAGGAACCACAGAGTTGTTGCACCCATCAACAACAATGCTACCTTGCAGCTTGTACAGATTTCCAATTTGAACTTGCTTTATCAATACCAGTGCTTCCCAAGACATCTTGTAGGTATCCTTCTCAAACAATGTTTTTACACTTGCATCATCCGACTTGCTTACAGAAATCAGATTTTTGGCCAATGTAGGAATATGTAGAACACCCAAAAGTGTTCTAACCCTTCCACCTTGCAAATTCAACTTTACTTTTCCACGACCAATGATTCTAGTGTTCCTATCATCCCCTAAGAATACATCACCACCATCGTATCTCTCATACTTGTAGAACCACTCTCTATGGGGAGTGAAGTGAAAGGATGCACTTGAGTCAATCAACCATGCCTCATGATCTACATGTGTACTTGAAGAAGCCAAGTACACATCCCCACCTTCATCTGAGGTGGTTTTTGCCTTTGCAGAAGGAGCATCATATGATCGCTTTCCTTTATCAGGATTTTTAGATTTACAGTCCCTTTTGTAGTGCCCTTCCTTTCCGCATTTCCAACACACCACCTTTATAGGTTTTTCTGGAGATTTAGATCTCCCTCTAGATTTAGATCTCCCACTCGATGACTTATTTTTGTTTCTGTTTTGGGACTGTCCTTGTACAGACATGGCATCACCATTTTGGCTCTCCATATTTTTCTGTCTCATCTCCTCCGTCAACAAGGATGAGACTATTTCATCAAACTGCAAGGCAGTTGCATTGCTACCTATTGCAATAACCAAACTATCCCACGAATATGGTAGAGAACACAACAAACTGACGCACTTATCTTCATATAAAATTTTAATATCAATAGATGCTAACTGACTTACCACAGTATTAAATGCGTTCAGATGCTCTGTCACTGAGTCTCCATCTTTCATCCTTGGGTTATACAGCTTTTTCTGTAGGAACAGTTTATTCACCAGAGACTTAGATTGGTACAAAGTCCCTAACTTGTCCCAAAAAGCCTTCGCCATAGCTTCGCCTGGTACATTCAACAATATTGAATCTAAGACACACAATTGTATTGTGCTCTTTGCCTTCTGATCCAACTTCTTCCATTCTTCATCAGACACTCCTGTTGGTTTAGTACCACGATCTACTGTGATCCACTAATCTTTATCCACCAACCGATCCTACATCATGAGTTTCCACAACTCAAAACTCTGACCATTAAATTTATCGATCTCTATCTTTCTGCTGCTCACCATCTTCCTTCACCACTAGAATCAATCTAGTAGATCTCCCACTGAATAGGGTCTACCACAAGCCTGAGCGAAACCCCTCCGCAACAAAGTCATCCCCTTGAAGCTAAAACAACTCTGATACCAAATGTAGGTTTTAACCCTGTACAGAAATTACCTGCATATGAATTCTAAAACGCAGAAAATAAACAATGTGAGAGAATAACACATAAAACACATATACACATAGATTTTCCCCTGGATCTCAAAACCGGGACTACCAACTTGATTTTTCATTACGTTCCTTTAAATATTACAATACATATTTATACATGATAAAGCATCCAATACCATGGACCAAAAACCATCGCGTCTAAAACCATGGACCGAAAACCATCGTGTCCAAAACCATGTGAGAAAATCTTGCACAAAACCTTAGGTAGGTCCGCCCAACCTAACATAGGGTCCAAAACCAAAATTTTCTAGGGCGTTGTCTTGGACCCCATAGAGTGGGGTTACCTGCACCCCTCAAGCCCCCTATGACCCCCCCCACTATGCAATCGGCGCAACGAAGGGTGGGCTCCACCCCCCTTCTAACCCCTCAGTTAACTACGTGGGCTAGTTGTGGAAAGAATATAACACAACCCAACAAGATATTAAACTCTATTTCATTAGTTTTTTATATTGTAATTATAAATAGATCTGAAACCCATTTCTTTATACCTGAGAGAGGTCTTAGGAAAAGTTGTCCACTTTCTCCTCATTTAATCCTCTTGGTGGAAAAAAAATTAATTAGGGCCTTGAAAGAGCACACTCAACTGGAGTGATTGGAAGGTAAAAACTGGAAATTCCTGTATATTGTCACACTTCCTATTTATTTATGATATTTGATTTTCTTGGGAGGAAAATGAAGGGATGCAAAAAAATTAAAGGAGATTTTAGAACTTTTTTGTTTTTCTTCAGGAATGCAGATCAATATGGAGAAACATCACATCTTTTTTGTAGGGTTATCTAGTGAAGATAAAGAGTACATCAATACTGTCTTTCCTCAACAATTTCTAACATTGGATAATAGTCTAAAGAAATTTGGCTTTACCCTTAAAACAAACAATTAACAAAAGAAGAATTGGCATTGGTTAGGTATAAAGGTCAAGAAAAACTTGATTGTTTGGTACAATCGAAGGATTTCCAACAGGAGAAGGCTGCTATTAGTCAAATCAGTTATTGAGGTCATTCCACTTTATTAGTCCTCCCTTTCTTGGATTCCCAAAGAAGTAATAGAGTCAATCAGGAGATTTAGTTATAGATTCACTATGAGTTAGCAATCCCAAATGCCTTGGGGGCTACAGCCTTAAAACATTATTTCATTTCTACAAGGTGTTGGCAACAAAGAGTGCCTAGAGGCTTGTACAGGGGAAAGGGTTCTGGTGTTCTATTGTAAAGGAAAAATACATATATCCAACCTTAGTGGAAGCTTGGATTAGAAGCCCCATTAAAAATTATCATAACATCTTTGTAACTTGGAGGTAGTATTACATGTTTTTACTTTGATAGGGAACTAGCTTGCTTTGGTGTGTTGGAAGAGGCTCAAATGTTCAGGTGGGCTTGGATTCTTGGATTGGTAATGAAAATAATTCCAAGCTTCCTCCTCACATCATTCAGCATCTAAGAAACATATGGATATATACCTTAAATCAAGTTACAGACCAGGAGATGACTACAATTTGACAACAAGAGTTGCGATCTACCAGATATCTTGGGCTCAATGAGGAGGATGCTGAAATGTGGAGGCCACTTCCAGCCATACCAATCTTTATTTAGAAGGTCGATTATCTTCTGAAGGAAGGTCGCAGTCTGTTATGTTTGATCAGCAAGCTATACGGTCTGTTTTTTAATCTTAGGAGGTTAATGGGCATCTAATTGTTGCAAGATTTGTTTGAAGGAAAGTCACAATTCATGGAAGGTCTATCGAGTATGAAAAGCATGTTGTAGCTGACTGTGCTTGTGCCCTAAATAGTATTTCGAACTACAGAGTAGAAGACTCTAGCCCTTGGTGCCAAAGTTTCCATTTGATTGAGTCATCTTCGTTTTTAAGGGCTTTTATATAGGATCTTCATCATGGTAAGCCATTATTGAATTTAACTCATTGTACTCTTTCTCTCTCTCTGTTGAACATTTTATGGTTAATAATAAGAATATTTGGTCAAGGGTTTCCCCATCTTGGGGTTTTTCCCTGGCTTGTGCCATATTCTTGTGTCCTTCTATCTTGGCTTGTCTTCAGCATTTATCATGTATGTTCTTTCACCAGTTACTATATGTGATTGTTAGTGGATTACTTGGAAAATGGATGGATGAAGTAACTAACTGAAGCAAAGAACATGTTAACTCAAAATTAACACTTTTGTATTCCTTGTAATCATCCCAAAAATGGGTGGGGACACTGTCTAGGACCCGAGCACTTTTAGGGGACCATCCCCACATTCATGGTGAAATTTAAGGGAATTTTTGGGTACCCAATCAACCCATCCAAGAAGTTTAGGATCTGACCTTAGTCATGTCTAGCCAAAGATAATAACTATTTTGCTATGTTGCACAAGTATGTGTCCCTACATTTAAACCTTGGGTCCCAACTAAGCCAACATTGCATGAAATTTGGTACCCATTGAAAACATATTGAAATAGGTGGGGATGCTATCATGGAGTCAAAGAATTTTTGGGGACTATCCCAACATCCCTTAATTTTTCAACTCATAGATATCCCTCCTGTTGTAGCTTTCTAATTGGGTTAAAAACTGGCAAAAAATTAAATAATGCCACTTGTATAACATGGATCCCATTCACTAAGAAAGAAGACTTATGTAATAAATCCTAACCTAAGTTAATTCTCTCATTTCATGCTTCATTTTACTCTCATTGAGAATCTCAAGTATACCTATGCACAAATTCATAGACATCCCTCATGTTGTAGCTTTCTAATTGGGTTAAAAAATGGAAAAAATAAATAAATAATGCCACTTGTATAACGTGGATCCCATTCATCTAAGAAGCAAGACCTAAGTAATAAATTCTAACCTAAGTTAATTGTCTGATTTCATACTTCATTTTAGACTCATTGAGAATCTCAAGTATACCTATGCACAAATTCCCTTTGTGATCCCATTCTTCCGTAATTATCATAGTCTCACATCTTACATCACTTGGCACATTATTATTTCTAAAAGTTTGTATCTATTCAGTAGCCTAGTTCTATTTCATCATTCATGTGTATGTGTAAGCCCAAGGCATATGCTCAACCAGTTGTTGCCAGAATTGATCATTTGGTTACTTCCCTACCAACAAGTGTTTGCATAGAATTCCCTTCAGAAAGGTGGACTAGTCTATGCCAATGACTTTACTAAGGATACCATGTGTAAAGGTGGGGAAGCATCCCTTGGATTTCCCCATGAGATTTTCCTTGGGAATAAAGATACATAGATATATGACATACCATGTTAATTGGGTTCATCTCTGGTGGTTGGGAGGAATGGTTAATATCTTCCCCACCACCAATTCAATTCTTACAATTGACATCTCTCTCTCTCTCTCTCTCTCTCGATATATATATATATATATATATATATATATATATATATATATATATATATATAAATGTATATGTATATGTACATATACATATATACATATACATATATATATATACATACATATACATATACATATACATATACATATACATATACATATATATACATACATACACATACACATACACATACACATACACATACACATAAATATATATATATATATGACATAAAATTTCAGTTGGGTTTATCTTGGGTCGTTCGGATGAATGATTGTTATCTTCCTCACCCCATGTTCAATTCCCGCAAGTGACATGCTGAGTGTTAGTGTCGATATCTTCATCCCTCCATCAGAGATAAAATTCTCTTGTTGCATTGCATATTAGGTTTCTCACTCAGTCGGTTGCATTCCATTGGGAGCATGGATCATCTGACAGTAGTGGCTTTTTGTACATTTTCCCTCATGTCCTTTACCTGCTGGCCCATTTCCATTCATCAAGATCATCTGCAGTCACTTTTTGTCTTTAAATTTGCGAGATTCATTTCTAGGGTTTTAGTTTCATTAGGTCTAGGGTTTCATCAAAATGGTCTTCAAAATGTCCAATAATGGTCAGCAGGTGCATGATAAGGTTGATTAATGTTTTAGTACCAATAAATTTCATAATCTCATGCTCACAAATGTATTTTTCCTCAAAACCCTGTTTTGAGGAAAAACAGAGTATTTTAGGCTTTTTTTTGTATAAATTCATGTAATTTCAGTTCCCTTATATGTAAATCACTTCAGTGGCAACCCTGGTCACCTTGCCAAGCTTCAGTAGCTCCATCCCCTACAAGGAAAATAAAAAATCAAGTCATTCGGTTCATCAAAGGCACAAATAAAATAAACTGCCCAAAACAGAGTTGAAAAGGTAAGTCACAATGCAAACATTATAAAAGTGGGTTTTATGAAGGAAAAAATCAAAAGCTCTTTTATATAAGTCATCTTTATAATTCAAAAATCTCATTGGCACTCCAAGAAGAAATATTGAGTAAAGTGAAGGTCGTGTTGGAGAAAGGAAGCAAAATCGCAGCAAAGAGTTCCAGTTTTGGAGGCACGGCCCTCCACAGTGTTAAATTTATACTGGCGCAGTGCATACAGGAGGCGCGGCATGTTGGGTTTGCAGCACAGCACATAGAGCTGCCAAGCCCGGTTTCATAAACTCCCTCAAATTGCCAAAATTGCTCAAATCTTCTAGTGTGCAAGTATGTCAAGCCCTTTTCCTTGCTAGTGAAAGAGTTTTTCTTAAAAATTTTATGGTGGTTGTGTGAAAAAACTCAAACCCTATTCCCTTGCAATTTCTCAAAAAATGGTTGCCTAGGGTTTGCATTTGTCATTTTTCTGCCAAGTCCACTCCACCACTCCCTCACTTTTGATTCCTCCATTTGTTTCCCAAGTTCATCCACTCACTCCCTAACTTCCATATTCCTAAAACAAAAGGTCATTCACCCCTATCCCCATTTCTCATTTTCCCAAATCCTAACTACAAAATCCCCAAACCCTAATTTTTGTCCCTAAGCTGACATATTATTCCCTAATCCCCTATTTCCCAAAAAAACCTATCATAATATCCCCAAAATTCCTCATACCCTCTCCCTCCACAGTCCCTCATACATTCTTACCCTTGGTGGCAGAAAACTAAAATCACCATAAGTCTCTTCATACTCATCAAGAAAACTCACACATTAGCAAGCATGGAATCTGATCCTTCGTATGATCGAGATAAAGAGACAAACAGTGACTCTCCTACAGAAATGCATGCACCAAGGAGACTCCACAAGGGTGACAATCACATACGAGAGGAGCCTACTTCACTTGCCGAGCTGCAGGCCTACCCTCTTGCTATCACATGCTTCCAACACCAATCCTATTATTAGTTTTCTGAGATGGTTGCTAGAGTCCAGTACCATCATGAGTTAGCCCGGTTGTTTGTGCTTCATCTACATAATGGCCAAGCCACTCTAGATGGTGTGGCATTCACCTTGACACTAGAGTCTATTTCTCTAGCAACCTACATTCCTAATGTTGGAGAGTAGTGGAATAAAAGGTAGCAGATTGACAGGAAACATTATGAACCATACATCAAGCCAAGTTATTTGAGACAACTCTGCAAAGTTTTTCCCTTTCGGTACTTGAAAGACTCATATGCTCCCTTGATGAAAGTCATAATGAAGTATTTCAGCTGTGAGGGCCAGTTTTCTCGCCTATATGCTTACCATATCAGATTGTTGATGCACTTTACCAGGGTGAGAATGATGAATCTCCCCTACTTCATGTGCTGAAATATTGAGAAGATGACCACACTAGTACAACAGAAGACTCCTCAGGAACAATTTAAGAGTATATATCATTTTTCACTCATCAAAATTGTGGTCATGCATCAGCTTGGTTTGCAAGGTATCTCATGGCAAGATTTCATTTCTCATGAGTTTTTCACAGCTCCTCAGGTACCTTCGGAGACTTTTCATGAGATAGGTGGACCTTCTCATCAGCAGGAGGGTTGTGAGACATAGACCGCTAGTGTGTCGGTGTTTGTCACCTATCAAAAGGGCACTAGACGGTTGTTTGCAACAACAAAGCGAGTATTATCTCCACCCGAGGTAGAAGGGGTCTCACTTCCTTCATCAGCACAGTAGGTTCAGGACAAGGGCAAGAGGCCATTACATGATGAGGGGCCTTCAGGTGAGCAGGAGACCGATTTCATTCTCGTTTAGGACGATGACACTGATTTGGGCCCACAAAGCTCAAAGCTCAAGGAGGTCATCCAAGAGCAACAGGTGGACATCAATTCTTTGTCCCTCAACTTGGAAAGAGCCAAGTGGATAATAAAGTACTTGGAGCAAATAAACAACCAACTAGAGGTTCAACAAACCATAACGGAGCTAAGAAACATACAAGAAAATTAGCAAGCTACCAAAAGGAGGAAAGTCAAGTTCACAACACTTGAGCAAGAAATAAATGTTGATCATGAGTCTTGGTTGGAGAGGACTAATATCCACTTGGAGAGGATGCTGGAGAAGGCCGTCAATGAGAAAAACATGTTGAGAAACATGGCATATCACTATTTGTCAAAGAATATGGTGTGCCAAGCTACAATCGGGAACTTGAAGGCCAAGTTGAAGAAGCGATCGAGGAGGCAAAAAGTGCAAGATAAACTTCAGATCATGGCTGAGGATTCCTTGGCCCAACACAACACTTGATGGAGAACACTCGGCCCAAATTTCAAAAAAATTGGGACACTTTTGCATTTTTTAATTTTTTGGGCTAAAACACAGAATTTTCTGCCCAATGCGCCACGCCACCTGGTGCTTGCTTTTGATGGAGGCTTTCAAATGAAAAAACTCAGCATCTTTGGATTTTTCTTGGAAAAATATGCATGCCTACCAATGGCTAAGAAATTTTGACAGGTTTTGAGCCCCCAAAAAAGTCAAAAATACCTAAAAAATGACCTTACTACCCCTATTTTGACACACAGGAAGCAGTGTTGGGAGAACTCAGTTTTGGAGGGACAACTGGAGGCCAAATCCAAAAATTCCATATACCTTTCCAAAAAGCACACTTAGAGAAAATTTGGACATCGGGAAGGCCTCCAAAAGTGGCTGCAAATAGGCGCTACGCATAGAGAAATCAGCGCAACGCATTGGGGAAATTTTGCCCAGTTTGATCAAGTATACTCTGTTTTTCGCCTAGTTTCTTGACAATTTGACTTTTCTCCTTCTTAATGTAAAACTCCTGATGTAATTTAATGTAATTTAATCGATCTTGATGTAATTATGTTGAATTTTTAGTCATAAAGGTAGATTCATCCATGAAAATGTAGTTTTCAACTAAATGAATCAGTTCCCTAGTTTTTAGAGGCATGATGTTCCACTGCCTACTTTTTAGTTCTCAGTTTAGAATTTGTTGGAACAGCTCCTAAACTCATGAGCTCGACCCCTAGAGGGTAGGATGAGTTGTTTTTTGCCTATATATTATGTTTTTTCAGTCATTAGCATGGTTGGACTTTTGAGAAATCTTGGAGCTTCATTGTATACATTTTCTCAACAGTTTTGGCTAAGGAATAGACTAGGGTTTCTAGCAGTCTATGGGATTCATGTGGCATCTTGCTTTGATATTGTGTTTCCTTCTGTGATTGTAATTTTATATGTGTTTTATGTATGCCATTATCTCTCTTTCTTCTTCTTAACTAAAACAAACAAGGATAAAGGTAGAATCCATTGAAATTGCAATGCTCTACCTAGGGTTTTCTTAGTTATTGATGTTTTCAGCTGTTTGAAGAGGATGCTTGAGGTTTTCTTGCCCTATTCAACTCCTGACCTATCTAAATCTCTCCATTTCATTCAATTTGAAGTATCAAATCACTTGCGTACCTTGCCCCATTGAGACCTCTGCAAAACTGAGCCTCATTCCCAAGACCCAAAATTTGCCTTTCCATTTGAGAAAACAAAACATCTTTAAATTTAGTCAAACTCTTTTGCACACATACCTAGCCTAAGATCAATATTCATATCAGTCATCTCAAGCCCTCATTGATCATATTTTGCTGAGATTGATAAGGAGAGAGTCCTCTCCCAACCTGGTAGGGCTAGCTACCAGGTTAAGCATGGTTTGATGTTACCCTAGATCCTACCTTTCTCAGCCTGAGGTAGATTTAGGCCCTAACATAGTGGTGACCGTAATAGGGAAGAAATTGTTTGTTTGTTAGTGTTCTTCATTTTATAAACTACAGACAGAGTCGTTTTTTTAACCAGGTAACCTTCGAAACGCTTTTGCTTTGCATTAGCGCAAGTAGATAAAAGCTACTTCAGTCAATCTTCGGTCTAGTCTTATAAATGGAATATCTAACTTGCAAATTGCCCCAGTACATCTAATAATTCTAAGCTTTTGGATGATAAGTTTAGAGTTTGATAGGCTAAACAAGTTGATAATGTCCATTTGATTTCTTGGAAATAATAACACACTGGCTTCCAGAAGATATACCAGAGAAAATCCAGATCCTGATCCACCTCCTGTGTATGAAAATCCCAATCTTATTCCAAGAATCCTTCGCCGAGAAAGTTCTGTGATTCCTATGTTCAAATCTCATTCATGTCCTATTGTTTTTGAGTATCTTGAAGATCTTGAGTTTGACGAACAGTTTTAGTTCTCTTTGTTTGAGACCAAATCTAAAAGTGTTGTTGGTTCTACTGCCTTAAATCCAGAGTTTGTTAAAGATCTTGAAACTGAAAAGGCCAATAAATCAATTGACGATTATATCTTGAAACAACTCCAAACTTCAATTGTGGCTTCAAACATCGTTGATTTCTTAGAGTCTGCATCTGCAACCCTTGGGTCCTCTGCAATTGCATCTAGCTCTGAAATTCCTACCGAAACTCCCTTCATTCCCACCATTCTCGTGCAGCCTTCTATCTCTGATCAAAAATCTGTAGTGGTGTCACCTCCATCCACTCCTTCTACCCCTTAAGCATCAAAAATTTCTTCACCACCATCCCCACCTCATACACCTCATATATTAGCTGCACCCACTCCCCCAACATCCCTAAGACCGATTGCAAATCCACCAAGAGCAATGGCTGCTCGATTTGCACCCCTTGTGTTGCCTCAAAATTTGGATGATATGCCTGCTGATTATCAAAGAAAAATTCCATTGTTTGATGGCACTCATCATGGTGTTACAGCTTAGCAACATGTGGATAGGATGACAGATTTCTTCGACCTTCATGAGATTGATGTCGAAAATGTAACAATGAGACTGTTTGTACAAACCTTTGGTGGTGAAGTGAGGAGATGGTTCAGAGCTTTGCCAGCTGCAAGTACCACCACATTGACTAATCTTCAGAGACAATTCTTGGATCACTAGGAAGTGAAGAAAAATCCTCTTCATATCCTTTCCAAATATGAGAACATCAAGTGGAATGTTGGTGAGTCTATTCAAGATTACTGTACTAGATTCAATTCAGTTTACAATGCAATTCCTGATCATATAAAGCCACCTATGGTGCTGGCTTTGATTAAGTTTCAGAATGGTTTCAATCCTGATATGGCCTATCAATTAAGAGAAAGGGATCCGACCACTTTGGAAGACATGCAGAAAATTTCAGTCAGCATTGAAGCTAATTTACTTGCCAAGAGAGCTAGAACAAAGGCTCAAAAGAAGGTAACAATGAAGGAAGAGGTTTCCACTTCAGATCAAGTGCTCTGGAAGATGGAGAATATGTTTGACAGATTGACAATTGACAAGCCTGAAACACAAGTCAGAAATCCCAACTTACGTGGTTAGCAGCAACCACAATTTAGAATCAAGCAAAGAGGGCAGCGAGCACAAGATCAAACAACACAGCAGCAGGTGAAGACACCCTTATAGTAGAATTTTGTACATGGTCCGGAATCAGATGATGAGGAGAACATAATTGGAGAAGAGAATCATTTCTTTACACCCGATGATATGCCAATTTTTATCACTGAAGATGAGGAGTATTCTGAGAATTCAGCTGTACAAAGGGACAAAAATTTCATTTTGGCAAATGAAACAATTCTTGAGGAAGAGTCAGATGAATATTAAAGAGGATACATGAATGCTCTATCAACCCAGCAACAACAATATTCACTCAGAAGTAGAGATGTGCCTATAAATCCAATTCAGAAAAGAAAGGAGACAATAACGCCAAAGAATGATTCTCTCATTGTGCAGAAAAAGGGAAAAGAGATGGCTGAACCTACCACCACCAAAATGCCATCAACAAATGAAAGATCCAATCAGCCAAGTGTATCAAAGGAGAATGTTGAAAAGAAGGATGTTTCAGCAAAATAGGTAGAAACGATTTTAGTTTTTAGCTTTCCTTTGACTGAGTTGATGAAGAACAGCAGCTACAAAGGTCAGGTGTCTAAGATTTTGAATTTGGATCCATCATCTAATATGGTGAACGTGGAGGATGATAGACTTGAGTTGATTTTTGGTCCAACATTGGAAGGTCAGTCTCAGGATAGTGATGTAGCTCCTCTTCACATCAGCCTTAGCGTGCATGACTATGTATTACACAATGCTATGTTTGATTCTGGAGCTTCACATAATCTCATGCCTAAGGCCATCATGGAGAAATTGGGATTGGATATTACTAGAAAATATCATGACCTTTACTCCTTTGATTCTGGTAGAGTAAGATGAATTGGTCTTATCAAAGATTTGGTGGTCAGTTTGGATCAGATTCTGGCTAAAAATGTTTTGATGGATGTGGTTGTGGCGGATATACCTCCTAGATTTGGCATGCTTCATTCCAGATCTTTGGGAGCAAAGATTAAAAGGACAATGCAGCTTGATTTCTCCTATGCTACCATTCCCGTGTTTGGTCAAATGAGAAAATTATTCCAGGAGCAACAGATGAAGTACATGATTACTAGCAAGGAGAAACTAGTAAATCATCCAATCAACTATGTACATACTGATTTATAATCATTTGTTTTGTATTTAGATAGCTTTAATGATGTAAATAGCTAAGTAGTTGAAGTAGAATACATTCCCGAGATCACTGAAAATTTCAGAGAGGTCTTAAAGCAAGAAAGACAAAGACTTGATAGTACCACTGAGCAATCAGCCTTCCGACAGCAGCAACATATTGATGGACAGCAAGGAAGAGTAACAGAGAAAACAAAATTTCAGCATTTGGAAGAGGACGAAGAAGGCCAGTGGAGCATGGATTTTGATGGCGCAGTAGGAAGGGAAGGTGGTGGAATTGGCATTTTAATACGCAGCCTTGTTTTCACCCCAAACAAAGTTCCAAGCAATGTAAGGGTCTGTTCTTATAAACTAGCTTTTGACTGTTCAAATAATGAGGCTGAATATGAGGCCCTAATTGCTGGTTTGAAAATTCTTAGAAAGTTGAATGCTAAAAGGATTTCAGTGTATGGTGACTCCGAGTTCGTTATCAAGAAAGTGAAATGGGAATATCAAGCTAAGCATCCTCGAATGCGGGCCTACCACAATGCGGTATTAGATATCTTGAAAGTATTTTTAGATTACACTTTGACATGTGTCCCTTCTGTTCAGAATGTCACTGTAGATTCACTTGCAACAGCAGCAAGTAATTTGAAAATTCTGATGAATTCAAACAACAAGTTTGAGATTCATGTGAAACATCGTCCAGTTGTTCCTGAAAATCAAAGGTATTGGCAAGTGTTTCAAGATGAGGAGGAGATCGGTGAATTTCTGCAAAATGAAGGTAAATTCAAAGACACTTATATTGATGTGGAGTATGATGATGGTGAGGCATATATAGAAGTCAATCAGAAGGAAGTTTTGCAGCTGAAGGACAATGTCATTCCTAAAGGTCTAATACCTTTAGAGGAGTTGTTCGATCAGGATGATGTGGCCCAGAAACTGAGCTTGCTGCCAACCGAGAAAGGAGTTGAGGATGTGAACATTGGATCAGCTGAAAATCCTAAAAGGGTGAAGTTATCAAAGGCATTGCTTCCACAAGTAAAATCAAAGTATATCAGTTTACTATCTTCTTTTACTGATGTATTTGCTTGGGATTATTTATATTTGAAGGCATATGATATAAGCGTCATTCAGCATATCATCCCAATCAAGCCAATCAAAAGCCTTTTCGTCAGAAACTAAGAAGAATAAATCCAAAGTTGCTGCCCTCAATTGAGAAGGAAGTGAATCAGTTGTACAAAGCAGGTATCATTGCTCCCATAAGATTTTCCGATTGGATTTCTAATTTGGTGCCCGTGCGTAAGAAAACAGGTGAGATTCAATTATGTATTGGTTTTATAAATATGAATAAAGTATCTTTGAAAGATAACTATCTGTTGCCCAAGGTGGATCATATACTTCGGAGCGTAGTTGGGGCTTCCCGCATGTCACTACTTGATGGGTATTCCAGGTATAACCAAATTCTGGTCCATGAGGATGATAGAGACAAAACAACATTCACCACTCTGTGGGGAACTTTTCACTATGCAAAGATGCCTTTCAAATTGAAAAATGCTGGTGCAACCTTTTACTGAGCGATGGATATTGCATTTGCTAATGAAAAAGATGTTTTTATAGCTGTTTATCTTCATGATTTGACAGTTTTCACTAACTTAGATGAAGAGCACATCTATCATCTGAAAATTGCATTTCAGCGTTGTAGAAAGTATGATATTTCTCTAAATCCAAAAAAGAGTCTGTTTGCTATGGATGAAGGCAAGCTTCTCGGTCATATTATATAAAAGGAGGGCATCTACATCAATCCAGCTCGGGTGGAAGCCATTCAAAAGATTGATTTTCAACGAAGTGAGAAGGAAATCCAATCATTCAATGGTAAGAATAATTTCTTATGTCTCTTTGTGCCCAATCTTACAGAACATTTAAGGGAAATCACAAACATGCTCAAAAAAGATAGTGTAGTGAAGTGGACTAAGGAAGTAATTAAGTCTTTCAATTTGGTGAAGTTGGCCCTTTATTCAGCTCCGGTTTTGATCAGCTCGGACTATACTCAGGATTTCGTTTTTTTTTCCTCTACCTCGGATCATACTATGACAGCGGTCTTGATGCAGAAAGGAGACCAGCTCGAGAAACCAATTGCATTTTTCAGCAGGACCATAAGGGATGCGGCATTAAAATACAATATTATTGAAAAATAGGCCCTTTCTTTGGTAAAGGCATTGAAAGATTTTCAGGTTTATATTCTGCATTCTCACATCCTTTCTTATGTCCCTAACACTGCTGTTAAAGATGTCTTAGTGCAAATAGATCCAGAGGGGAAAGGAGGGAAATGGATTGTTGCCTTGTTGGAATATGACATGGAGATCAAACCAACAAATCTCATCAAAGGACAGGGGCTAGCTAAGCTAATGGCTAAGTCAATTTTGCATGCCTTGGACATCAATCTCATTGTTGCTATGTCCGAGGAAGATGAAGAGAGTCTGCCCGCTCAGGTATCAAAAAATTTTCTTCTTTCTCCCTGGTATTCAGACATTGTTTATGTACTCCAAAATTTGTCATCACCACCTGGAATGGCTAAGAACAAAAGTAGGACCCTGAAATTGAAGGCTGCCAAGTTTTGCATCATGAATAATTCACTCTATTGGAAAAATCCCGATGGTGTCTTGCTCAATTGTTTGGTTGAAGAAGAGGTAAAACAGGTTATGGAATACTTTCACAAGGGAGATTGTGGAGGCCATCTTTTCTGGAAGACAACAGCTACTAAAATTTTGAGAGAAGGATATTATTGGACAACTCTTTTTGCTGATGTGTACAAAATAGTAGCAAGCTGCCACGAATGTCATATTTTTCAAGGTAGCAGGAAATTGCAGCCTTTACCACTCAAGCCCATACAAGAAAGTGCTCCATTTCAGCAGTGGGGTTTGGATTTCATTGGCGAGATCCATCCTTCTTCTTTAGCGCAGCACAAATGGATCCTCACAGCGACGGATTATTTCTCCAAATGGATTGTGGTGATTCCCACGAGGCAGGCCACTGATTCGGTAATCATTTCATTTCTTGAAAACAAAATTTTGTCTCATTTTGGCTGTCCAAATAAGCTAATCATTGACAATGTAGTGGCCTTTAAATCTAAAAGGATGATTGAATTTTGGCATAAATATCAAATCACTTTGGGGCATTCAATTGCATATTACCCCCAAGGCAATGGATTGGTGGAATCCTCAAATAAATCTTTGGTCAACATTATCAAAAAGTTGCTGGAAACAAACACGAAACGTTGGCACAAAAAGTTGGTCAATGCACTTTGGGCAGATAGAGTAAGTCAAAAGAAATCTATAGGCATGTCCCCTTTCAAGCTTGTGTATGGTGTGGACACAGTCTTCCTGTTATGCTCCTATACCAATAGGTGTCATGTTTCATGATTGACTGGTAAAATCTCAAATATGTTCATCTTTTCCATGCTGCAAAAGTTCCATATTTTGAAAAAATCAAAATAATTAAAAAATGAAAAGAGGGTATGCCCTAAAAGAAAGATCAAAGGGCAAAAAGAATGAATTGGTAAATAAGAAAAGGAAATGAACCTGAAAGAAAAGACCAGGAAAGTGTGCTAGTCCAAAATGCCACTACTATTCTGTTTTTGCAAAGAATTTCATCGTATGCAGTTAGTTGACTTTTGTCACAATTGATGGATGGCCAAACAGCTTAATCTTGGCCAGTTCATCTTTTAATTTCTTGTTTTAGAGATAAAGAGCAAAATCTATCCAAACAGTCTAAGCTTGGCAGATAAGTAGTTAGGTAGAGAAGCAAAGGTGCTCAACAGCTAAATCTGAGCCCCTGGAAGAAATAAGGGTAGACTTAGATAGGATGGCAGTAAAAAGAAAAGAAGAGAGTAAGGGTTTGCTAGTTTAAATGCACCCAAGGAAAAAGGAAGAAAAAATGTTAGATACAGTAGGTTGGGTAGGTAGTTTTGGTGTTGCAGAAGTAGGCTTATGAGTAATTTTGTCTTTCAAAGGTGATTCATCTCATGGATATCATAAGTATCATGGCAAGGTGTGGCTACAAATCAGGTGATGCATGTCTAACTTCCCTCCATACTTCTTCCAAAATCACTCACTAACCTCCCCCCTAAATATGTTTGGATCTGCTCAATACTCTTAAATCACTCCATTTCATGAGAAAACCAGGGGGAAATAGTATTCCTGTTTAATACAAAGAAGCCACATTTCTTGTGTAAAAATCCTATTGTTCCCTAAGCATAAGTTGTTCAACCATGTTAACTTGGCGCCTACCCTTCATAAACCCATATTAACCCTTAACTTTATTATATAGTTCCTATATAATATTTTTCCACTCCCGTATTATATTTAAAATAAAAACCCCCAAAAAACTAATATCCCCCACCTCGGTTGACATATAAACCATATCACTCTGTTTAAAATTGGGAATTAATGGTTCATTTGGAGCTCATTAACAACCCTCCACTGTAAAGCATCGGGATTTGTTTAATCTTTGGTTAATCAAATAACCAAACCCGCAAACCTAACCAATGAATTAACCCCAAAGTCATTGAAAAACATTTGATTTAATGGTGGGTCCCCATGTCATAAGTCCTCCACCAACTCCATTTAATACCAGCCGTCGGATCTGGGCCTGCTCATCCAACGGCCCAGATCCATATCCCAAACCCCTCCGTTGCCAATGTTTAACACCCAGGGAACGGTGGTATTCCCACCGTACCAAGGGACGCGTGGCACCCTCATGCAGTGCTCGCTTCCCTCCCCACCAATACCACCCTGGCCGATAAGCGGTGCAGGCCCAAAACCACTTACCGCCCCTGCTGCCTCCCCACTGACATCATCGCCACCTCATTCGTGACATCATCACCACATCATCACCACATCACCCTGCTACACGACAAAACACCACGTCATGCTGACATCATCCGAAAAAAGGTGCCAAAAGCCCGTTAAACCAATTTTTGTCAAAAACTCGTGAAAGTGTCATTTTCATTCATTTCTATTGGTTGCTTTCACAAGATCAATGCCTGCAAATTACGTCGAAGCTGCTACCAGAGCTCCAGTCCGCCACCCAACTAGCATAATCCAGCATCCCACTCTGCAATTCGTCGTCCAAAACTGCAAATTACTCCCGTGCACGTCCAAAAACACAGGTATTTATCCGTTTCACCTCCCAAAACCATGCTTGTTTAGCTTTCCTCTACAAAATTTTCCAAAGAAGCCAAATTCTAGTTGAATTCATTGTACTGCCTTCAAATAAGTGCACCACAACCACTCCTCTTTACCCATTTTTCGCAAAAACCCTTCAAATTTCTTTTTTCTCTGTAAATTTCACCCAGTGAGCTAAATTCAAATCGACTTTGGTCTACAATTCCCGGAGAAAAGGCCCAGAACTGTTGTTTTGACTACTTTTGCTACAAAAACCCAAATTCTAATTTGAAAATCATAGAAAATTGAGAAATGGAAGCTCCGGTGGCCCTGAACATTGCTCCCCTCAATGCACCTCATAAAGACCTGGAGTGGTTACCCCTAGCCGATAGAGATTTTCAAATCCAAGACTTAACTGGTAATGAAAACCACCTACAAGCATTTTGTGAAATTAGAAACAGTTACAGAAGTAACTCTGATTTATATGGAATATGGAAATCCAACCTGCCCAGGTACTACCTCCCCTAAGTCAATGTTTTCCCTGATATAATCCGCTTATGCTATGCCAATTATCAACCTGTACAAAGAGCAGTCAAGAGTCCATCTAGAATTGTCCTCTTTTATATAACTCCTAAGTCCATAAATGAAATGTTACACTTCAAACCCATTATGTCTTTGGCTCCTCTGTCTATGGGATTCTTGCTTGAGCAAGGTCCTAAAATACCAAACTCAGAAATAACTCACATTACTCAATCATTCATGAGACTGGATTGCCAGCCCAAATTCCCACCTCCCTTTCTACATGTCTGGTTCAATAAATCTGGAAGATCCATCATTGATATGATATCCTATGTCCTGGGATTCAAGACAAGTGAATATGTTGATGAGACCACCCTAGTTTTGTTGTCTACATTTACTCCAGAACAACCCCCTGCTGTCAAATATGACTATGCTACTTTCATTGCCAACAAGATGCATGATAAACTCTTGAATCTAGACAGAGAAGGAGTCTTCAAGTATAACTCTTATATATATATCATCTGTTCCTATATTTCCAAACAGACAGTTTTCAATTTCTCATCAGAAAATTGGATTCTAAAGGAGAAAGGAGGTCTGTGATCTTTTGGACCTCAGTCTTCCATGAAGTCCATAACTCTCCTTACAGTCACTATGAATTCATTGATTTGTTTATACATCTGGTCTCCTCTCTACTGATGAGAACTCCTCCTCCTAGACTCTCTGGTGATATGCAGAAAATTTTACAGCTCTCCAAAAGCTACAAAATAGGTGACTGGTACTTCTACCAGAATCACACTAAAATCAGAATATATGGCTATGAGCTGTGCCCTTATAAGCTGCCCAAATATGTGCCTATGAGACTGTTTGCTCTAGAATATTTCAGGCAATTTATCAACTCAGATTTGACTCACTTTTACGGTGCAAAGAAAAAAGCTCAACTGAAATTAAGAAACCAGTTAGGCCCTTTTATCATTAACAAAAAGGAAGCATGGCAAGATACTGACAAGATATTGGGAGAACAACTCAAATTAAAGAAAAGATTTTGGTGGGTACCCTATGACCCAAATAGATTTATCTGTGAAAGAAAAGTAAAAAATAGGCTATTAGCCTATAAACATTGTAGGATCCCTGAAACAGAGCAATTTTCTAATCAAGATGAGTGGGTAGAGGGCACATTGATAGAAGGGCTTACTGAGCAAGAGAAAATGGAACAAGATATGAAAAATCTAGAAAAGACTCTTAACGTGGACTCTTTTGGACACGTATTTTTCAAGCTACCTCAGCAAGCTGAAGTAGGTACATCATCTGTTGGAACTTCACAGCTACCTGCCCAAGAAAGCACTACACCAGCTCCAGGGACATCAAAGGGCAAAGAAGTGCTAGATACATAGCAGCACATAATGATAGATCCAATAGCATCATCAAAGGAACAGTGCCAAGGGCAAATTCCTCCTGTCCAGACCAAAGTACCAGAGATGCCAGCATTACAGACTCCTCTAAATGAGGAAAAGGGCAGGAAAAGAGACAGAAAGAAAACCACACCTGTAAGTGGACCAGCAAAGCAACTAGGGGCAAAAAGGCAAAGGATAAATCCTCTACCTGAAGAGGAAACTATTGAGGAAACCATAGAAACCCAAGAGGCAAGAGGGCAACCAGCCCACAGATCTCCCTGGTAATAGAAACATCCACCAGCTCTCATAGGAAGGACCTAGAAAGGCAGCATAGTGTGGAAGTTTCATCCACAAGACCATCGAGCAAGTAGGCCTCAGATGTCAAAAGAACATTCACAGAGATTAAGGCTAGAAATGATCCATTGAGGCTGCAACTTTATGACCAATTTCTCAAGATGACCCCCGCCAACCAGCAAAGGTTAATGTCTACATATGACATTAAAGAAGGAAAAATGATCTTGAGCCACTTTAGGCCTAAAGAGCAGCAGCCACAGTCAGCTGCTGACTACATTAGAACGAATCTGGAGGTCCTTGCCAAAGATATTCATCCTATGGATCAGATTGAGCTGCATTAGCAAACTGAGAGATGGTCTACTCTACATTGGCAGATAAGGCAATGTTAGCTCACAAATTGGAGAACTCATTGAACAACAAATCTGCCCAACTAGATTTGGAGAAGGCATCTTCTTTAGCCAAGGACAACAAGATAAAGTCCTTGGAGGATATTATCATTGAGCTGGGACATGATCCCAAGGATGCCAAAGGAATAGAAGCATTTATTAAGAAGAAGGAAGAGGGCATTGCTTCCCTCGGGAAACAGTTGAAGCTGCCTACTACCATGCATCCACAAACTATAGAGGTTCTGTAGGAAAAAGTAGAGGAGGACATGATGGACTTGCTGATGAGAATAAATCAAAGATTAAGCGAGACAGAGCAGGCCTTGGAGAAAGCACTACAAGGTAAGCAAGGAGAGTCGACCTCCCAGCCATCTCAAATAGCTCCAACAGTCGCAATTGCTCCTCCCATAGTTACAACAAAAGTGCCTCCCACTGGCCCAACATCAGCAACAGGTACTTCAGAAACAACAACAGCAGCAGGCAGCAGCACTGCCATGACCACTGATGAGTTAATAAAAGCTGTGGAGGAATTAAAACTCCAAGTATCAGAATTAAAAGAGGCCAAAGAGAAATTGGAAAAATTAGAAGTGAGTTATGACAAATCTAAAATGACTGTGGCAAAAAAGACAAGAGAGGTGAAAACATTAGAGAACAAGGTAAAAACATTGGAAAAGGACCTCTCTTTAGATAAGCCTCTGGGAGAAATCAAAGGTGTTTTGTGGGCTAACATTAATCAATCCATCTGTAATATATGAAGATCTATTCAGGTTATATATGAGCAGATTGACTTGATAGCAGTAGCTCAGGTGTAAATTCAAAAGGCCAGAAATTTATTAGGACATATGCCCGAACAAGCCAACAAGTTAATAAGTTTTTTGAATACTAAAACCAGCGAAGAACTAGCAGCACTAGACATCAGATACAGGACAGGCACCATTCTAACAATCAAAAGAGTTCTGACCATGAGAACCCTAATGCAGAATTTGGAGAGGAAGAGCCAGGACATGCAAGTGGAGGTAAATTCTTTTGTAGAAAGATTTGCAGTTTTGCATGAAAGGGACTTGCCAAGTTTGGTGGGAAACAATGAATGCCTGTTGAGACAAGCTGAGTATGCGCACAGGTTGAATAAACATGTTGCTGATCAAGTAAATGCATCATCAAGAACTCCAGCAGGAAAGACCCTTCCATCTAGCCAAACTCTCTACAACAACTTGGAAAATCTATTCTATATTGAGCATGAAGTGAAACATCTTTTTATAGTCCAGCCTAACTTCTACAGGTACACAGACACTGATGAGACTGTGAGAAAGCTACAAAGACATCAGTTACTAGAAGAGCAGTGGTGACAAAGCAGGTTGGAAATCCTATAGGCATGTTTCAACTTTTCTTTTGCCCAGGATAGAACAGATACCATAAAGCAGAGGGAGGAAACGGATAAGAGTCATGTGGGGTAGTAGTCTATCAAATAAAAAATATATATGCCCAAGAAAGCTGAGCTAGCAGCACAGAATATCAGTGGAAATAGCCATCGGCCGACTCACCGAGCTTACAATCAACATATCTCACCAACTGAGGAGCCAGCACAATAGCATTTACTTCTTCAGTTATTTCTCCATGTTTTCAATATCATTTACTTCTCCTGTAAAGTAGGTGGAATTAGTTATTACTAGATATTATCTCTTTGAGATATTTTGTAAACACTTTTGTACAAATACCTCCCTAAGTGAAGTGTTCGGGGTTGGTGATACATTTCTATAACTCCATTGTAACTCTAAAAATCCTCTGAATACAAAAGCTGTTGGAGTCCATTTTTGCTGGACTCTCTGGATGTGGAATTGATAGCAGAGGACTATGTTATAGAATTCCTGAATCATTTTGTGGATCAATAAGTCTCTCTTACTTGTGTTTTCAATTTCTATGTTTACTATATCATATATGTTTCATGATCTGAATAATAGGGAAAAAGAATAATTCAGAATTGTTTGCAAGCACTTTGAGTTCAATCTCTGTTATTATTAATGTTTTCTTTAGAATTAGCATAAGTAGGAATTCTTAACTGCTCCTGTTTCCCCTGGTTCTTACATCTCGAATATTAGCTAAGGAATTCTTAACTACTCCCTTGCAATATTCATCCACTTTCCCTCTGCCAACATGATGAAGAATTCTTAATCACCCTTCACCCACTGACTCCATCCCACCTGATTCCAACTTATAAATTGTTCCATGATTGATTACCTTGCTCTGTAGTACCACCCTCTGGAAAAGAAACCATATCCAACAGTTCATCCTCATAGACTCCATTAGCCCAATGGATTGAAATTCTCAGATTTAGACCCCTGTTCTATTGAATGTCACCATCAAAAAATCAAACAAACCCTTGTACTTCATAACTAGCCTAATATACCTCAAAACAAAGCTAAATCATAAAGAGAGAGCCCTCTCTGGATGCAGATTGGCTAGAACCTGCATCTAAAAGATTGGTCTGTGGTTACCTTGGCCATACTCCCTTTTCTACAACTTTTGGGGAACAACCTGAGTGATAACATCATTGGCGACTCTGCTGGAGATTTGAATTGTTTGTTACTGCTGTTTATTTTTAAAGCTATAGATGGAGCCTGAAGTTAGCCAGCTAGCCTTTGAAACAGATTTTGCTATGAAATTACAGGAGTAAATAAAAGTTGTTTCAATCTATCTCCAGTCTAGTTTTAGGAGGAACTGATCAAATATTTGAGACAGTTGTTTCAACGTATCTGAAGGAAAATTCAAAGCTCCTATATTTCAAAATCTTCCTTCAAAATACTGTCAAAAGCTGTCTCCTTCAAAATATTTCAAGAAAAACCAAAAATATATATTCAGAAGCTGGCTCCAAAGAAGAAGATCCGTTACACTAGATCAAATCCAGATCCAAATCCACCACCTATCTTTGAAAATCCTAACTTGATCCCTAAGAACCTTGGAAGCCAAGATAATCAAGAATACTCTGCTGATTTACACCTTGACACATCTCAGCAGAACCCTATCCAAACTGAGCTTACTGCTGGAAAATCACAAGTCCTTTCTACCATTACTACTGCTTCTCCAAGTTCACCATCAACACTTCAAAACATCTTTTCCACTCCCCCATCCACAGCATATATTTCCACTGTTATCCCTATTCTTCCAGCTGTTACACTTTTCTCTGTAAATATGGCAAACCGATATGCTCCCCTGCAGTTACCTGCAAATCCAGGGGCTATGCCTCAAGATTATCAAAGCAAAATCACCTATTTTGATGGTGTTGGCACCTATATAGCTCAACAACATACTAAGAAAATGACAGATTATTTTGAAAACTATGAGATTGATGCTGATGATGTGAGAATGAAAATCTTTGTTCAGAGTTTAACTGGTGATGTAAGGACCTGGTTTAGGGCACTCCCTGTAAACACTATTGCTGACCCAGATGCCCTTTATCAAACTTTCTTGAATAGATGGGAAAAGAAGAAAGACCCTTTACACATCCTATCAGAATATGAAAGCTTGAAAAGGGGCCCACAAGAAACTGTTCAAGATTATTGCACCAGATTTAATAATGTTTACAATGCTATCCCTCAGAATCTTAGACCTCCACCAGATCTGGCCTTGATCAAATTCCCTGATGGATTTGATTCTAACATGTCATATCAGTTGAGGGAAAGAGCCCCTCCAAGCTTAGAAGACATGCAGAGTATAGCTATCAATGTAGAGGCCAATCTGAATTGTAAACGAGCTCAAGCTAGAGCTGAGAGGAGAACACCTTACAAAGAAGAACCTTTTGCATTTGAACAAAAATTAGATGCAATTATTAAAGGAATGGATAGACTGGGTGATAGAGTAGAAACAATTGAGAGGAAATCCTCTTGGGATGGTCAACCAAGCAACACGGGAAGAAGCCCAAATTTCAGGAAAAATCAGAATCCCAATACTAGAAAGGCTGGTCCTGACCAAAACATTAGACCTCCATTCTAGGAAAACTATGCTGAAGCTTCAACTTCTAGTGAGCCAACAGAGGACACTCAAATTAACTTAATGGGTCTCAATAGTGAACAACAAATTTTTTTGACCCAGGATGACCAAGAAGCTCACACCTTTAATCAATTCCAGACCCAATCAGGTGAATCTTTCGATTTTAGGGAGGGATATGATACAACTGTCTATGAGGTTCACAAGCAATACAACCTGAGAGGCAGAAAGATAGATGTCCCTGAAAACAGCAAGCAGAAAGAAACTAAGCAACCTACCAAAGCCAAGGCTAAGAACCCTCTTGTACAAACTCTTCCCAAAACAATTTCTAACCCAAACAATCCAATAGTTGAAGATATATCAGACAACCTACAACCTAGCAAACAGCCTTCAACTTCTATTCCTCCTAAAGGAACTATGGAAGAATCTCCAGAAACGGACTTGGAAACAGATTCAGCTCATAATAGTACTCCTGAAAAGGGGAAGAACATAGAAAACGCAGCAGAAAAAGAAAATCTTGCTGCCCGAAATGCAAAATTCCAAATAGAAAAACCTTTTAACCTTGAAACCGAAATAGGAAAATTAAAGATAGCCATTCCATTGTCTGAATTGGCTAAACATGATGTCTATAGAGAACAAATCAGCCGATCACTTCAAATTTCGAAGAACAAAAATGCAGTAAATGTCCTATATGACCAACTAGAATTGATTTTTGGCCCTGAAGTAAATGGCAAATCAGTAGATGGAGGAGTTCCTCCTTTCTATGTAAGTCTGAATATTCATGACAAAGTACTTCATAATGTAATGTTTGATTATGGAGCTTCCCATAATTTAATTCCCAAATCGGTGATGGAAAAGTTGGACCTAGATATCACCAGGCCATACAAAGACTTGTTCTCTTTTGATTCTAGCTAGGTCAGATGTATAGGCCTAATAAAAGATTTATGTGTATCATTAGTTCAATACCCGGCCAAGACAATCTTAATGGATGTAGTGGTAGCTGATATCCCACCAAAATATGGCATGTTACTGTCCAGATCTTGTGGTGCAAAGCTCCAGGGATCTTTACAGTTGGACATGTCCTATGCTACCATTTGAGTATTTGGTCAGCCAAAGAGATTGTACCGGGAACCTTTGGTGAAATATGTGGTCAGGAGCCAAGAGAAACCCCAAAATTTTCCCATCTATTCCATGCATTCTGATATGGACTCTTTCATCCTATACAATGCTAAAATTTGCCCCCCAACTAATGTCAAGGTTCTAGCATTAGCACAAGGAAAAAGCATAAATGAAGAATCTATTTCTCAAACTCTAGAAATTGCTGAAATAATTGATATAACAGACACACAAGGGAAACCACATGAAACTGAAAATCCAAATCTGCCTACTAAGAAAATT
The DNA here is from genome assembly GCA_031772625.1 of Pinus tabuliformis. NCBI lineage: Eukaryota > Viridiplantae > Streptophyta > Pinopsida > Pinales > Pinaceae > Pinus > Pinus tabuliformis. The sequence goes on along the minus strand of CM062805.1, from coordinate 198,906,745 downwards.
TTTGAAACTCCTGATGCTAGCTGTACTCAAGAAATCCTATGGTATCTAGAGTTTGATGGATTAGTCAATAAACTAGGAGTAGGGGCAGGGATTTGGATACATAACATGCAAAATGATCATGCTGAAGGACATGCATATAGGCTGAATTTTAGATGCACAAATAACATGGCTGAATATGAAGCCCTCCTGCTAGGACTCAAATTGATCAAAATTCTAGGGGCAGTTAGGATATCAATTTTGGGAGACTCTGATTTGGTTATTCAACAAATGAAAGGAAACTTTCTCACGAATGACCTCAGGTTAAGATCTTATAGAGGAGCAGCAATCAAAATACTCAATACCTTTCTAGAATCATAGCTTACCAAAATTCCAAGGAAACATAATTTGCATGCTCACAGTTTGGCAACATTTGCCAACACTTGTAAACTATCGTTTGAACCTAATCATCATTTTATAGCTGAAATTAAACACAGGCCAACTGTACCTCACAATGTTAAAAACTGGCAAGTGTTTGATAGTGACACTCAGATCAATAATTTCCTTACCTTAAAAGAATAATTTTCTAGCACAAATATAGACACAGACACTGTTTGTGAAACCGATCAAATAGACAAAATTGAAACTTACATTTCAGCTGAAACAGCTACTCAAATTTTGCATCCAACAAACTTTACCAACAAAGAGTTGTAAGAGCTGAAGAAATAGACTTTGATGAAACTATTGAAGGAGAATCTGAAGTGATTGACTTAAAGGACAATTTTTTACCATGGGATTAACTCCTCTGGAAGACATTTTTTATTCTAATGATATCCCAAGGAAACCCAAAATGCAGCCATTAAATGTAGAAATTGAGGACTGTAATATAGGCACTGAACACAATCCTAAAATGATAAAATTGTCTAAAGCATTGCCTCCTGACCAAAAGCTGAAATATGTTGAACTGTTCAAAGAATTTCAGGATGTTTTTGCATGGAGTTATGAAGATCTCAAATCCTATGACACTTCTATCATTCAACATACAATACCCCTTAAAGAAAATCAAAAGCATTTCAAACAAAAACTTAGAAGGGTCAACCCTGTACTCCTTCCTCTCATTGAAAAGGAAGTCAAAAGAATGTATGAAGCTGGGATAATTGCACCCATCAGATTTTCAGAATGGGTCTCCAATTTAGTGCCCACTAGGAAGAAAATGGGAGAAATAAGACTGTGTGTTGATTTGAGAAATCTGAATAAAGTCTCTTTAAAAGATCACTACCCCTTACCTAAGATGGACCACATTTTACAGAGGGTAGTGGGTGCCTCCAGAATTTCACTGCTAGATGGATTCTCAGGCTTTAATCAGATTCTGGTCCACCCTGATGACCAAGATAAGGCTACCTTTACAACACCTTGGGGAACTTTCAAGTATGTAAAGATGCCATTTGGACTCAAGAACGCAGGGGAAACATTTCAACGAGCCATGGACATAGATTTTGCTAAAGAAATTCATGATTTCATGGTCATATACCTAGATGATCTCACTGCCTTTTCCAAATCAGATCAGGAACACCTAGATCATCTCAGGCAAGTGTTTGTAATCTGCAGAAAATATGGTATATCACTAAACCCAAAGAAATCATTATTTGGCCTAGAAGAGGGTAAACTGTTAGGTCACATCATCTCCAAAGAAGGTATTAGAATAGATCCGGACAGAATACAAGCCATTCTGCAAGTTCCTCACCCTAGAAATATCAAAGAACTTCAAGCTTTCCTAGGGAAAATTAATTTTCTAAGAAGATTCATACCCAACTTGGCTGAACTGATAAGATTTCTGAACAACATGCTGAAGAAAGATTCCAAAGTCAAATGGACAATAGAAGCTAAACAAGCCTTTGAAGAAATCAAAATAGCTTTAACCAAAACACCAGTCCTCACAAGCCCGAAATTTGACAAAGACTTTATAATCTTTTCCTTTGCATTAGAACATACTATTGCTGCTGTTTTATTACAAAAAGATGACCAGGGGTGTGAAAAACCCATTGCTTTTTTCAGCAAAGCACTTAGAGATGCACCACTTAAATATCAAATCATGGAAAAACAGGCCTATGCACTTGTAAAAGCTATTAAGGACTTCAGAGTTTATATCTTATTCTCGCATATAATAGCTTATGTGCCAAGCACTGTGGTCAAGGATATTCTAACTCAAGAGGGAATTGAAGGCAAAAGGGGCAAGTGGGTAGCTAACATTTTGGAATATGACATTGAGATTAAACCAAAAAAGCTGATAAAGGGACAAGGATTAGCTAAACTTGTGACTGAAACCAATTTTCAAGCCCTTGATATCAATGAACTAGATAACGAATAGGAGATGGCGACTCCACAGATCAATCAAGCCTTTTTACAATCACCTTGGTATGTTGATATAATTTATGTATTGCTCAACCTGCAGGCTCCTCCAGGGTTATCCAGAACTAAAAAGAGATTTCTGAAAATGAAAGCTTCAAAATTTTGTATTTTAGATAATGTTTTATTTTGGAAAAATCATGAAGGCATTTTGTTGAGTTGCTTAATAAAGGATGAAACTGACAAAGTGCTGAAAGAATTTCATGCAGGGGACTGTGGTGGACATTTGTACTGGAAGTCAACTACTGATAAAATCCTAAGGGCTGGATTTTATTGGCCCACCCTGTTTGCTGATGTCAAAAAGTTTGTTACTACTTGCCATAAATGTCAAATCTTTGAAGGCAAGAGAAAGCTTTTACCTCTACCCCTCAGACCAATTTCCACAGAAAGACCTTTTCAACAGTGGGGATTAGACTTCATTGGGGAAATTCATCCTTCCTCTTCTGGCCAGCATAAATGGATTTTGACTACCACAGACTACTTCACCCAGTGGATAGAAGCCATCCCTTGTAGACAAGCTAATGATTCAGTGATCATGCAATTTTTAGAGACCAATATCCTATCTAGATTTAGCTGTATGGAAAAGATTATAACTGACAATGCTACTGCTTTTAAATCCAAGAGAATGACTAATTTATGTCACAAGTACCACATTACCCTAGGCCGCTCCACAGCCTATTACCCTCAAGGTAATGGTCTAGCTAAATCATCCAATAAAAGCTTGATCAATATCATTAAGAAAATATAGGAGGAAAACAAGAAAAACTGGCATAAGAAGCTTATCAATGCACTTTGGGCAGACAGATTGACTACAAAGAGATCCATTGGAACAAGCCCCTACGAATTGGTTTATGGCATGGAGGCTATATTCCCTTCATCTTTGGGAGTCCCTATGATAAAGTTGTTGCAAGAAGTGCAGGCGGAACCTAATGACATTCACAGAAGAATCAATCAGACTATTTATTTACAGCAGACTAGAGAAGAGATGTATCAAAGATCTCAAATTCTACAAGAAAAACTTAAGAAGATGTTTGATAAGAGGACTAAGGCAAAGGATTTTTTCATAGGAGAAAAAGTACTCAAATGGAATTCCAGAAGGGAAGATAAAGGAAAACATGGGAAGTTTGACTTCCTGTGGAAGGGACCTTTTGCTATTCAGGCCTCACAAGGAAACAATACCTACTTTTTGAAAAGCTCGGATGGTACAGAAACAGAAAATGGACCAGTTACTGGTCGGATGCTAAAGCATTATTTTGATCCAATTTGTTGAGATGTCAGGACTTTAACTTGTACATAAAAATGTTTACTTTCTGCAGTTTATTACAACAATAAGATAGGAAGGAATATGTAACAAATTTTGAGCAACGGTCAAGGAACCATGTTACCTTTTTGTGTTACCTTTTTAGTTTAATAGAAATTGAAGAAGAAAACTTGGGAGCTGTAAATATGAGAACAAACATTCAGACAAACTATCCAAAACAGAGCTGCAATTGTTTGAATGAGCTAATGAGAAATGTATATATGTTGCAGAGGTATAGTTTTGTTTACTTACAGCAAAGGGAAAATTTCAGAATATAGCAAGAATTATACATAAGGCCATCTAACCTGTTGTTCTTGGCTTTTCACTAGGAAAAGCCATCCCCAAGTGGAGCTAGTGTTATGCTCCTATACCAATAGGTGTCATATTTCATGATTGATTGGTAAAATCCCAAATATGTTCATCCTTTCCATGCTGCAAAGGTTCCATATTTTGAAAAAATCAAAATAATTAAAAAATGAAAAGAGGGTATGCCCTAAAAGAAAGATCAAAGGGAAAAAAGAATGAATTGGTAAAAAAGAAAAGGAAATGAACCCCAAAGAAAAGACCAGGAAAGTGTGCCAGTCCAAAATTCCACTACTATTCTGTTTTTGCAAAGAATTTCATCGTATGCAGTTAGTTGACTTTTTTCACAATTGATGGATGGCCAAACAGCTTAATATTGGCCAGTTCATGTTTTAATTTCTTGTTTTAGAGATAGAGAGCAAAATCTGTCTAAACAGTCCAAGCTTGGTAGATAAGTAGTTAGGTAGAGAAGCAAAGGTGCTCAACAGCTAAATCTGAGCCCCTGGAAGAAATAAGAGCAGACTTAGACAGGATGGCAGTAAAAAGAAAAGAAGAGAGTAAGGGTTTGCTAGTCTAAATGCACCCAAGGAAAAAGGAAGAAAAAATGTTAGATACAGTAAGCTGGGTAGGTAGTTTTGGTGTTGCAGAAGCAGGCTTATGAGTAATTTTGTCCTTCAAAGGTGATTCATCTCACGGATATCATAAGTATCATGGCAAGGTGTGGATACAAATCAGGTGATGCATCTCTAACTTCCCTCCATACTTCTCCCAAAATCACTCACTAACCTCCCCCCTAAAGATGTAGGGATCTGCTCAATACTCTTAAATCACTCCATTTCATAAGAAAACCAGAGGGAAATAGTATTCATGTTTAATACAAAGAAGGCACATTTCTTGTGTAAAAATCCTATTGTTCCCTAAGCCTAAGTTGTTCAACCATGTTAACTTGGCGCCTACCCTTCATAAACCCATATTAACCCTTAACTTTATTATATAATTCCTATATAATATTTTTCCACTCCTGTATTATATTTATAATAGAAACCCCCAAAAAACTAATATCGCCCAGCTCGGTTTACATATAAACCATATCACTCTGTTTAAAATTGGGAATTAATGGTCCATTTGGAGTACAATAACAACCCTCCGCTGTAAAGCATCTAGATTTCTTTAATCTCTGGTTAATCAAATAACCAAACCCGCAAACCTAACCAGTGAATTAACCCTGAAGTCAATTAAAGACATTTGATTTAATGGTGGGTCCCCGTGTCATAAGTCCTCCGCCAACTCCATTTACCGCCAGCCGTCGGATCTGGGCCCGCCCATCCAATGGCCCAGATCCATATCGCAACCCCCTCCATTTCCAATGTTTACCGCCTGGGGAACGGTGGTATTCCTGCCATACCAAGGGATGCGTGGCGCCCTCCTGCAGGGCTCGCTGCCCTCCCCACCAATACCACCCTGGCCGATAAGTTGTGCGGGCCCAAAAATGCTTACCGCCCCCACTGCCTCCCCGTTGACGTCATTGCCCCCTCATCCATGATGTCATCTCCACGTCATTTCCATGTCACCCCGCTACATGACAAAACACCATGTCATGCTGATGTCATCCGAAAAAAGGCGCCAAAAGCCCGCCAAACCAATTTTTGTCAAAAACCCATGAAAGTGTCATTTTCATTCATTTTTATTGGTTGCTTTCATGAGACCAGTGCATGCAAATTATGTCAAAGCTTCTACCAGAGCTCCATTCCGCCACCCAACCAGCATGATCTGGCATCCCACTCTGCAATTCATCATCCAAACCTACAAATTACTCCCGTGCGCGTCCAAAAACACAGATATTTACCCGTTTCACCTCCCAGAACCGTGTTTGTTTAGCTTTCCTCTGCAAAATTTTCCAAAGAAGCCAAATTCTAGTTGAATTCACCATACTGCCTTTAAATAAGCACACCACAACCACTACTCTTTACCCATTTTTGCCAAAAACCTTGCAAATTTCATTTTTCTCTGTAAATTTTAATTAGTGAGCTAAATTCAAATCGACTTTGGTCTGAAATTCCCAAAGAAAAGCCCCAGAACTGTTGTTTTGCCTACTTTTGCTACAAAAGCCGAAATTCCAATTTGAAAATCATAGAAAATTGAGCAATAGAAGCTCTGGTGGCCCTGAACATTGCTCCCCTCAATGCACCTCATAAATACCTGGAGTGGTTACCCCTAGCCGATAGAGATTTTCAAATCCAAGACTTAACTGGTAATGAAAACCACCTCCAATCATTTTTTGAAATTAGAAACATTCACAGAAGTAACTCTGATTTATATGGAATATGGGAATCCAACTTGCCTAGGTACTACCTCCCCTAAGTCAATGTTTTTCTTGATATAATCCGCTTATGTTGTGCCAATTATGAACCTGTACAAAGAGCAGTCAAGAGTCCATCTGGAACTGTCCCCTTTTATATAACTCCTGAGTCCATAAATGAAATGTTACACTTCAAACCCATTATTCCTATGGCTCCTCTGTCTATGGGATTCTTGCTTGAGCAGGGTCCTAAAATACCAAACTCAGAGATAACCTGCATTGCTCAAACATTCATGAGACCAGATTTCCAGCCCAAATTCCCACCTCCCTTTCTACATGTCTGGTTCAATAAAGTTGGAAGATTCATCATCGATATGATATCCTATGTCTTGGGATTCAAGACAAGTGAATATGTTGATGAGACCACCCTAGTTTTGTTGTCCACATTTACTCTAGGACAGCCCCTTGCTGTCAAATATGACTATGCTACTTTCATTGCCAACAAGATCCATGAACAACTCTTGAATATAGACAGAGAAGGAGTCTTCAAGTATACCTCTTATATATATCGTCTGTTCCTGTATTTCCAAACAGACAGTTTTCAGTTTCCCATCAGAAAATTGGATTCTAAAGGAGAAAGGAGGTCTATGATCTTTTGGACCTCAATCTTCCATGAAGTCCATAACTCTCCTTACACTTACTGTGAATTCATTAATTTGTTTATACATCCGGTCTCCTCACTACTGATGAGAACTCCTCCTCCTAGACTCTCTGGTGATATGCAGAAAATTTTACAGCTCTCCAAAAGCTAAAAAATTGGTGACTGGTACTTCTACCAGAATCACACTGAAATCAGAATATATGGCTATGAGCTGTGCCCTTATAAGCTGCCCAAATATGTGCCTATGAGACTGTTTTCTCTAGAATATTTCAGGCAATTTATCAACACAAATTTGACTCACTTTTATGGTGAAAAGAAAAAAGCTCAGCTGAAATTAAGAAACCAGTTACGCCCTTTTATCATTAACAAAAAGGAAGCATGGCAAGATGCTGACAAGATATTGGGAGAACAACTCAAATTAAAGAAAAGCTTTTGGTGGGTACCCTACGACCCAAATGGATTTATCTATGAAAGAAAAGTAAAAAACTGGCTATCAGCCTATAAACATTGTAGGATCCCTAAAATAAAGCAATTTTCTAATCAAGATGAGTGGGTAGAGGGCACATTGATAGAAGAGCTTATTGAGCAAGAGAAAATGGAACAGCTATGAAAAATATAGAAAAGACTCTTGACCTGGACTCTTTTGGACATGTATTTTTCAAGCTGCTTCAGCAAACCGAAGTAGGTACATCATCTGCTGGAACTTAACAGCTACCTTCCCAAGAAAGCACTACACCAGTTGTAGGGACATCAAAGGGCAAAGAAGTGCTAGATACAGAGTAGCACATAATGACAGATCAGCCAGCATCATCAAAGGAACATGGCCAGGGGAAAATTCCTCCTGTCCAGACCAAAGCACCAGAGATACCAACGTTACAGACTCCTTTAAGTGAGGGAAAAGGCAGGAAAAGAGACAGAGAAGAAGCCACACCTGTAAGTGGACCAATAGAGCAACCAGGGGTGAAAAGGCAAAGGAGAAATCCTCTACCTAAAGAGGAAATTATTGAGGAAACCATAGAAATCCCAAGAGGTGAGAGGGAAACCAGCCCACAGATCTCCCCGGTAATAGAAACATCCACCATCTCTCATAGGCAGGACCTAGAAAGGCAGCATAGTGTGGAACTTTCATCCACAAGACCATCAAGCAAGGAGGCCTCAGATGTGAAAAGAACATTCACAGAGATTAAGGCTAGAAATGATCCATTGAGGTTGCAACTTTATGACCAATTTCTTAAGATGACCCCCACCAACCAGCAAAGGTTAATGTCTGCATATGACATTAAGGAATAAAAAATGATCTTGAGCCACTTTAGGCCTAAAGAGCAGCAGCCATAGTCAGCTGCTGACTACATTAGAACGAATCTGGAGGTCGTTGCCAAAGATATTCATCCTATGGATCAGATTGAGCTGCATTAGCAAACTGAGAGATGGTCTACTCTACATTGGCAGATAAGGCACTGTTAGCTCACAAATTGCAGAACTCATTGAACAACACATCTACCCAACTAGATTTGGAGAAGGCATCTTCTTTAGCCAAGGACAACAGGATAAAGTCCTTGGAGGATATTATCATTGAGCTGGGACATGATCCCAAGGATACCAAAGGAATAAAAGCATTGATTAAGAAGAAGGAAGAGGACATTTCTGCCCTAAGGAAACAGTTGAAGCTGCCTACTACCATGCATCCACGAACTACAGAGGTTGTGTAGGAAAAAGCAGAGGAGGACATGATGGACTTGTTGATGAGAATGAATCAAATATTAAGCGAGACAGAGAAGGCCTTGGAGAAAGAACTACAAGATAAGCAGGGAGAGTCAACCTCCCAGCGATCTCAAATAGCTCCAACAGTCACAACTACTCCTCCCACAGTTACAACAGTAGTGCCTCCCACTAGCCCAGCATCAGCAGCTGGTACTTCAGCAACAACAACAGCAGCAGGTAGCAGCACTACCATGACCACTGAGGAGTTCATAAAAGCTATGGAGGAATTAAAACTTCAAGTATTAGAATTAAAAGAGGCCAAAGAGAAATTGGCAAAATTATAAGTGAGTTATGACAAATCTAAAATGACTGTGGCAGAAAAGACAAGAGAGTTGAAAGCATTAGAGAACAAGGTAAAAGCATTGGAAAAGGACCTCTCTTTAGATAAGCCTCTGGGAGAAATCAAACGCAGTTTGTGGGCTAACATCAATCAATCAATCTCTAATATATGGAGATCTATTCAGGTTACATATGAGCAGATTGACTTGATAGCAGCAACCCAGGTGGAATTCAAAAGCCCAGAAATTTATTGGGGCATATGCCTGAACAGGCCAATAGGTTAGTAAATTTTTTGAATACTAAAACCAGTGAAGAACTAGCAGCACTGGACATCAGTGATAGGACATGCACCATTCTAACAATCAAAAGAGTTTTGACCATGAGAACCCTGATGTAGAATTTGGAGAGGAAGAGCCAGGACATGCAAGTGGAGGTAAATTCTTTTGTAGAAAGATTTGCAGTTTTGCATGAAAGGGGCTTGCCAAATCTAGTGGGAAACAATGAACGCCTATTGAGACAAGCTGAGTACATACACAGGTTGAATAAACATGCTGCTGATCAAGTAAATGCATCATCAAGCACTCTAGCAATGAAGACCCTTCCATCTGGCCAAAATCTCTACAACAACTTGGAAAATCTATTCTATATTGAGCATGAAGTGAAACATCTTTTTACATTCCAGCCCAACTTCTATAGGTACACAGACGCTAATGAGACTTTGAGAAAGCTGCAAAGACATCAGTTACCAGAAGAGCAATGGGGGCAAAGCATGTTGGAAATCCTATAGGCACGTTTCAACTTTTGTTTTGCCGAGGATACAACAGATAGCATAAAGCGGAGGGAGGAAACGGATAAGAGTCATGTGGGGCAGTAGTCTATCAAATCAAAAATAGATACGCCCAAGAAAGCTGAGCCAGCAGTGCGGAATATCATTGGAAACAGCCACCGGCTGACTCACCGAGCTTACAGTCAACATATCTCACCAACTAAGGAGACAACACAACAGCATTTACTTCTTCATTTATTTCTCCCTGTTTTCAAAATCATTTACTTCTCCTGTAAAGTAGGTGGAATGAGTTATTACTAGATATTATCTCTTTGAGATATTTTGTAAACACTTTTGTACAAATACCTCCCCAAGCGAAGTGTTCGGGGTTGGTGATACATTTTTGGAACTGCGTTGTAACTCTGAAAATCTTCTGAATACAAAAGCTGTTGGAATCCATTGTTGCTGGACTCTTTGGATGTGGAATTGATAGCAGAGGACTATGTTACAGAATTCCTGAATCATTTTTTGGATCAATAAGTCTCTCTTACTTGTGTTTTCAATTTATGTGTTTCCTATATCATATATGTTTCATGATCTGAATAATAGGAAAAAAGAATAATTCAGAATTTGTATGCAAGCACTCAGAGTTCAATATCTGTTATTATTAATGTTTTCTTTAGAATTAGCATAAGCAAGAATTCTTAACTACTCCTGTTTCCCCTAGTTCTTACATCTTGAATATTAGCTAAGGAATTCTTAACTGCTCCCTGGCAATATTCATCCACTTTCCCTCTGTCAACATGATGAAGGATTCTTAATTTCCCTTCACCCACTGACTCCATCCCACCTGATTCCAGCTTATAAATTGTTCCATGATTGATTACCTTGCTCTGTAGTACCACCCTCTGGCAAAGAAACCATATCCAGCAGTTCATCCTCATAGACTCCATTAGCCCAATGGACTGAAATTCTCAGATTTACACCCCTGTTCTATTGAATGTCACCATCCAAAAATCAAACAAACCCTTGTACTTCATAACTAGCCTAATATACCTCAAAACAAAGCTAAATCATAAAGAGAGAGCCCTCTCTAGATGCAGATTGGCTAGAACCTGCATCTAAAAGATTGGTCTGTGGTTACCTCAGCCATATTCCCTTTTCTACAACTTTTGGGGAACAACCTGAGTGATAACACTTCCCAACCTCTCTTGCAGTCCTAGTGGTTAAACTCCTACAAGAAGCCGGCAACGAAAATGATCATTTGCAGTGGAGAATCAATCAAATGATTCATTTGTAGCAAACTAGAGAGGAGGTATTTCAGAGCATTTTCAAGCTACAAGAAAGAATCAAGAAGATATATGATTGAAAGGCAAAGGTGGACAAGTTTCAAATAGAAGACATAGTGCTAAAATGGGATGTAAGCAATGAAGTGAAAGTAAGCATGGAAAGTTTGAAAAATCTTTGGAAAGGACCTTACAGAATTGCCGCATATTAGGGCCAAAATGCTTTCCTTTTGCAAGAAATGAATGGCGAAGACTATCCTAGTGGGCTGATCAACGATCGGCTACTCAAACGGTACTATTTTTGAAGTATTTTCTACTGTCATATGTATGATTGTACATACTGGTTTGTTTAAATTCCATTGCAAGTGTGTACTGTTTTCATTCTTTCAGTTTGGGGCCCGAGGTGAAGGCTATAAAATTGAGGTTTGATTTCAGTTTTGGTTTGGTTTGTTTGAGTTAGGTCTTTCAGTCAATTTCAGTCTTGAAATTGCGTCAGTTTTGGGTCACATTTCAATCCTGAAATTGAGTCAAGAATCTCGTTTTGGTTTGTCAAAGTTATTGACTCCATAGCCCAATGGACAAAGGCACTGCTTGCCTTCCTAGAGATCTATAGTTCTTGGCACCTACAAGGAGCTACCATCCCCATTGGAGCCAATGTTAGTGTTAGTATCTTCATCCCTTCGTCAGAGATCAAATTCTCTTGTTGAATTTTAGGTGTCTCGCTCAGTCAGCTGCATTCCATTAGGAGCATGGATCATCTGATGGTAGTGGCTTGTTGTACATTTTCCCTCATGTCCTTTACCTGCTGGCCCATTTCCATTCATCAAGATCATCTGCAGTCAATTTTTGTCTTTAAATTTGCAAGAGTCATTTCTAGGGTTTCAGTTTCATTAGGTCTAGGGTTTCATCAAAATGGTTTCAAAATGTCCAATAATGGCCAGCATGTGCATGAGGAGGTTGAGTAAAGTTTCAGTACCAATAAATTTCATAATCTCATGCTCACAAATGTATTTTTCCTCAAAACCCTGTTTTGAGGAAAAACAAAGTATTTTAGGCTTTTGTTGTATAAATTCATGTAATTTAAGTTCCCTTATATGTTAATCACTTTAGTGGCAACCCTGGTCACCTTGCCAAGCTTCAGTAACTCCATCCCCTGCAAGGTAAACAAAAAATCAAGTCATTCAATTCATAAAAGGCACAAATATAATAAACTTTCCAAAACAGAGTTGAAAAAGTAAGTCACAATGCAAACATTACAAAAATGGGTTTTATGAAAGAAAAAATCAAAAGCTCTTGTATATAAGTCATCTTTACAATTCGAAAAGCTCATTGGCACTAAAAGAAGAAAGATTGAGCAAAGTGAAGGTCATGTTGGAGAAAGGAAGCAAAATCGCAACAAAGAGTTCCAGTTTTGGAGGCATGGCGCATTCGGTAAGAGGCACGGTGCATACAAGTGGCATAGCGCATTGGGCTGCCCTCCACAGTGTTAAATTTATACTAGCATGACAAATACAGGAGGCGTGGCACGTTGGGTTTGCGGTGCGACACATAGAGCTGCCAAGCCCGATTTCATCATAAACTCCCTCAAATTGCCAAAATTGCTCAAATCTTCTACTGTGCAAGTAAGTCAAGCCCTTTCCCTTGCTAGTGAAAGGGTTTTTCTTAAAAAATTTATGGTGGTTGTGTGAAAAAACTCAAACCCTATTTCCTCGCAATTTCTCAAAAAATGGTTGCCTAGAGTTTGCATTTGTCATTTTGCTGCCAAGTCCACTCCACCACTCCCTCACTTTTGATTCCTCCATTTGTTTCCCAAGTTCATCCACTCACTCCCTAACTTCCATATTCCTAAAACAAAAGCTCATTCACCACTATCCCCAATTCTCATTTTCCCAAATCCTAACTACAAAATCCCCAAACCCTAATTGCTATCCCTAAGCTTACATATTATTCCCTAATCCCCTATTTCCCAAAAGACCTGTCATAATATCCCCAAAACCCCTCATACCCTCTCCCTCCACAGTCCCTCATACATTCTTACCCTTGGTGGCAGAAAACTAAAATCACCATAAGTCTCTTCATACTCATCAAGAAAAATCACACATTAGCAAGCATGGAACCTGATCCTTCACATGATCGAGATGAAGAGACACATAGTGACTCTCCTAAAGAAATGCATGCACCAAGGAGAACTCACAAGGGTGGAAAACACATATGAGAGGAGCCCACTTCACTTCCCGAGATGCAGGCCAGCCCTCTTGCTATCACATGCTTCCAACACCAATCCTATTATCAATTCCATGAGATGGTTGCTAGAGTCCAGTACCATCATGAGTTAGCCCGGTTGTTTGTGCTTCATCTACATAATGGCTAAGCCACTCTAGCTGGTGTGGCATTCACCTTGACACCGAGTCTATTTCTCTAGCAACTGGCATTCCTAATGTCGGAGAGCAGTGGATAAAAGGTAGTAGATTGACAGGGAACATTATGAACCATACATCAAGCCCAGTTATTTGAGACAACTTAGCAGATTTTTTCCCTTTTGGTACTTGAAAGACTCATATGCTCCCTTGATGAAACTCATAATGAAGTATTTCATCTGTGAGGGTTAGTTTTCTTGCATATATGCTTATCATATCAGATTGTTGATGCACTTTACCAGGGTGAGAATGATGAATCTCCACTACTTCACGTGCCGAAGTATTGAGAAGATGACAACCCTAGTACAACAGAAGACTCCTCAGCAGCAGTTTAATAGTATATATCATTTTCACTCATCAAAATTGTGTTCATGCATCAGCTTGGTTTGTAGGGTATCTCATGGGAGGATTTCATTTCTCATGAGCTCTTCACAGCTCCTCAGGTACCTCCAAAGACTTTTCATGAGACAGGTGGACCTTCTCATTAGCAGGAGGGTCGTGAGACATAGACCACTAGTGTGCCGGTGTTTGTCACCTATCAAAAGGGCATTAGACAGTTGTTTGCAGCAGCAAAGTGAGTATTATCTCCACCCGGGGTGGAAGGGGTCTCGCTTCATCAGCACAACATGTTCGGGATAAGGGCAAGAGGCCATTACATGATGAGGGGCCTTTAGGTGTGTTAGGTTCCTATACCAATAGGTGTCATATTTCATTATTGACTGTGGAAATGCCAAATATGATCATCCTTTACATGCTGGAAAGGTTCCATATTTTCCAAAAAAAAAGAAAAATTTAAAAAATGTAAAGAGGGTATGCCCTAAAAGAAAAATCAAAGGGCAAGAAGAATGAATTGGTCAAGAAAGAAAGAAAATGAAACCCAAAGAAAAGACTAGGAAAGTGGCTAGTCAAAATGCCACTACTGTACTACTTTTTGCAAAGAAGTTCTGAATGTGTAATCACTGACTTCTATCACACTTGATACATGGCCCAACAGCTCAATCTTGGCCAGTCCATGTTTAGATTTCTTGTTTTAGCATTAGAGAATAAGGTCTGTTCAAACAGTCCAAGCTTGGCAGATCACTAGCTAGGTAGAGAAACAAGGGTCCTCAACAATTGAATCTGAGCCCCTGGAAGAGATAAGGGCAGACTTAGATAGGAGAGCAGTCGAAAGAAAAAGGAAGAAAGGGTTTGCTAGTTGAAATGCACCCAAATAAGATGAAGAAAAAATGTTAGGTGTAGCAAAATGGGTAAGTAATTCTGGTGTTGCAGAAGCGGGTTGGTGGTCAGTTTGGTCCTGTTAAATATGATCTATCTCATGAGTATCACAAACATCCTGGAAAGGTGGCTACAGTTCAGTGGAGCATGACTGATTGCCCCTCTCATTTCCCCAAGAACACTTACTAACATCCCCACAAGGACATTGGGATCTGATCAGTGGTCCTAACTCATTTCATTTTATGAGAAATACTAAGTGAAACTTTGTGTTTACTTAGTCAAAACAAGCCACATTTCTTGTGTAAAATAATCACTCCATTTCCCTTTCATTTCCCTAAAAACCTAAGTTATACTTTATAAACTTAGCATTTTCTATCATAAAGCCATATTAACATTTTAACTTTATTATATAGCTCCTATCTAAAAACATTTCCCCTCCCATACTATGTAAAAACTATATACAAAACCCCAAAATACTTAAATAGTCCCGCCCCTGCAATTATAGCCATAACCATGTTGTTTCAGGAATTACTGGTTCAACTGGGACCATGTAATAACCCCTCCGTGCACATTAAAAAGGGATTTGTTTAACATTTGGTTAAACAAATAACCAAAGCCGCCCGCATAAACCACATAAAACCCCGTTAACTAAGCTTTATACCCCGCAAACATTTTAAAAACATTAAAATAATGCGCGGGTTTTAAATTATAAACCTCCACCAACTCAAGGCTCTGTCAACCCTCGGATCGGGTCCTCCCTATCCAACGGCTCTCGTCCATATCGGAGCCGCTCCGGTGTATAAAGATTAGTGCCCGATAAAAAGCGGTTTTCCCGCTGTACCTCGGAACGCGTGTCGCCACCCTATTTCATCGCGTCCATTCTTCCAGAAACCATCATCGTACAAAGGGTGGTGTGATAGAAACGACAAACTGCTCCCGCCTCCCACTGACCACGTCAGCGCCCATGTCACTATTTCGTCCGCTGTGTCTGCCATGTCATCCGCCCATGTCATCCACCACGTCACCTTCCGTACCCCACTACAGGACAAAATTTACGTCATGATGATGTCATCCCAAAAAGTGCCAAAAATCTCGAAAAAGCCTAAATTTTGTTGAAAATTCGTGAAAGTGATGGTTTTTTGTTTATTTCTATTCATTGGTTTGCGGAGACTGTGCATGCAAATTATGACGAATTTGCCACCAAAGCTCCTGTTCGCCACCCAGGGGACTTCACTCTGCAAACTCGGCCCCCTCAGCTCAGTCTTGTACCCACAGTTCGTGCCAGACGCCTGTAAAACAGGTATTTACCCGATATTCACTCATAAACCCTATTTTTCCAAAGTTTCTCTGTCAAAATCACCTGAAGAATTAAAATTCGAATTAAAATGCGCTCCTACCTACAAATCTCTGCATTTTAATTCGCTGTTTGACCCATTTTTCCAAAGAAAACCTGCAAATTCTGTTCTCCTCTGCAAATTGCCCATTAAACTACAATTCAAGCCCATTTCTGCTGGCAAAATCTCCAAAAATGCCCAAATATTGAGTTAAATTTGTCAAACTCACCTGTAAAAAGAGCACCATTTCCACTATTTTATCCAGCTACCAACTACGCTCTGCAAACCTTATCTTTTACTATGAGTTTTACCCAGTGAGGCCATTTCTATATAAAACTCAGTTTGCAAATTTCCTGAGAAAATCCCAGTGCCAGTACTCTATTTTTCTGTTGCTGCACAAACCCAAATTCCAATTATAAACACAGACAGTGAAGCAGGAAGCTCCAGTGGCCTTGAATGTTACCCCCTTGAATGCACCACATAAGGAATTGGAATGGATACCCCTTGCTGACAGGGATTTCCAGATTAAGGATATGATGGGTGAGAAACCTCACCTGCAAGCCTTTTGTGAAGTTAGAAATATCTACAGAAGCAATACTAATGTCTTGGGAATTTGGGAATCCAACATGCCTATCTATTACCTCCCTTCAGTAAATGTGCTCCCTGATTTCATCCATTTATGTTGTGAAAATTATGAACCCACACAAAGAGCAGTTATGGCTCCATATCGGACTGTACTCTACTATATCACTCCTCAATCCATAAATGAGATGCTGAACTTTAAGCCTAGTCAGCCTCTGGCTCCTCTCACCATGAAATCCTTTCTTGACCAAGCTGCCAAACTACCCAGTTCAGAGATTACCATAATAGCTCAATTATTCATGAGACGAGAAATTCAGGCGAGGCACCCACCTCCTTTTAATCAAGTCTGGTTCAATGAGGCTGGTATACTCATTACTGATATGATTTCCTACATTCTAGGTTTCAAAACCAGTGAGCATATTGATGAAACTGTTTTAGCATTGATGTCCATATTCACTCCAGGATAGCCCCCTGCTATCAAGTATGACTATGCCACCTTCATAGCAAATAAAATCCATGAGCAATTCATGAATTTGGAGAGATAAAGAGTGTTCAAATACACATCCTACATGTATAATTTGCTGTTGTACTATCAACCTGAGAGTTTCCAACTTCCTCTTAAGAGATTGGACCTCAAAGGAGAAAAGAGGTCTGTGATTTTCTGGACCTCAGTATTCCATGAAGTCCACAACTCCCCATATACATATTGTGAGTTCATTGACCTGTTCATATATCCAGCCACTTCTTTGTTGATAACAAATCCTCCTGCCAGGCTCTCTGCTGAAATGCAGAAAATTTTACATCTCTCAAAGGAATACAGTATTGGTGACTGGTATTTTTACGAAAACCACACAGTGATCAGGATTTATGGCTGTGAATTAACTCCCTGCAAGCTACTGAAATATGTCCCTATGATACTCTTTGCCCTGGAATACTACCGGCAATTTAGTAGTTCAGACTTAACCCATTTCTATGGTGCTAGGAAAAAAGCACAGCTCAAGATAAGACATCAATTGGGTCCTTTTATCTTCAATAAAAGGGAAGAAGCAGATAAGATATTAAGAGATCAACTTATGCTGAAACAAAGTTTTAATTGGTCACCATATGACCCTGAACATTTCATAGGTTTTAGAAGAGTCAAAAACAAGCCTACATGATATGTGCACCAAAAAATCCCTGAAATTGAACAATATGCTAATCAACAGGATTGGGTAGAAGGCACACTAGTTGAGGAGCTTACTGAAGAGGAGAAATTAGAAAAAGCAATGAAAGAGCTTGAAAAAGCACTTGACTTGGACTCTTTTGGACAGGTCCCTTTCACATTGCCTCAACACATTGGAGCGGGCACATCATCTGCTACAACTTCTCAACAACCTGCCCAAGAGAGTAATCCACTTGCAGGGACATCCAAAGGCAAGGAAGTACTGCATTCAGAGCAGGAAACAATGGCAGATCAGCCAGATGCATCAAAGGGTCAAGGCCCTTCAACACAAAAAAAGGTACCTGAAATCCCTGTGTTACAAACTCCTCTCAATGAGGAAAGAGCCAAGAAAAGGGACAGGCAGGAAGACACACCTACAGGTGGATCGGCAGAACAGCAAGGGGATAAGAGGCAAAGGTTAAATCCTTACTCTGAAGAAGAACTAACAGAAAAAACAGCAGGCAACTTAAGGGGTGAGGAAACACCTGAACAGCAGGCTCCTCCAATTTTGGAAACATCAACTAGCTCATATCAGCAAGAGCAAGAGAGGCAGCATGGTGTGGAGGTTACATCCACCGAGCAACAGAGCAAGCAAGGCTCGAATATCAAGAAAGAATTCACTGAAATAAAGGCCAGAAATGAGCCAGTAATGTTCCAGCTTTATAATCAATTGTTGAGAATGGCTCCCACCAATCAACAAAGGCTAATGGCAGCCTATGATATCCAAGAAGGGAAAATGACCCTTAGTCACTTCAGGCCTACAATGCAGTAGCCACAGTCAACTGCTGATTATATCAGGACCAATCTAGAAGTTCTCTCTAAAGACATCCACCCAATGGACCAGATTGAGTTACATAAACAAACTGGAGAAATGGTATACTCTACCTTGGTAGACAAAGCATTATTGGCTCATAGACTGCAGAATTCATTGCACAATACTTCTGCCCAATTGGAATTGGAGATGGCCTCCTCATTAGCCAAGGATAATAGAATTAAATCCTTGGAGGAAATTATCATTGAGCTAGGACATGATCCCAAGGATCCCAAGGGTATTCAGTCCTTAATAAAAAAGAAAGAAGAAGATATTTCGGCCGTCAGAAAGCAGCTCAAGCTGCCAATTACAATGCACACTCAGACCACAGAATTTGCACAGCAGAAAGAAGAGGAGGGTGTGGTGAGTTTGCTAATGAGGATGAATGAGAGACTGGCAGAAACAGAGAAGGCATTGGAGATAGCATTACAACGAAAACAAGGAGAATTGGCCTCCTAGCCACCGGAAACAGCTCTAATAAGCACAACTACTCCTCCTACAACTACAGCAGCAGTCCCTCCCATTGTCCCAGAATCAACAGCAGGTACCTCAGCTTCAGCAACAACTACAAAAGAAACAACAGCAGTATCAGATACCAGCCTGAGCATGGAAGAGATGATGAAGGAAATAAAGGCTTTAGAACTCCAAATGGCAAAGTTAAAGGAAGCCAAATAAAAACTCGCCAAGATAGAGGTGAATTATGATAAATCAAAAATAACTGTGGCTGAGGAAACAAGAGAAGTAAAGGCCCTGGAAAATAAGATAAAATCCTTGGAGAAGGACCTTACTCTTCACAAAACTCTGGCAGAAATCAAAACAATTTTGTGGACTAAAATTGGCCAGTCCATCACTGATCAATGGACATCAATACAGACTATTCATGACCAGATTGAATTAATAGAGATAGCTCAATTTGAGACTCAAAAAGCCAAAGCATTATTGGAAAACAATCCCGAACAGGCCAATAAACTAATTTATTTTTTGAATACTCATACCAGAGAGCAGCTAGCAGCTCTAGATATTCAGGATAGAACAGGTACAATTTTGACAGTAAAAAAGGTGTTGACCATGACGAATTTTGTACAAACTTTAGAAAGAAAGTGCGAAGAAATGCAGACATAAATAAATGCCTTCAGAGAAAAGTTTGTAGTGTTGCAGAGCAAAGGGTTACCCAACTTATTGACCAGCAATCGAAGACTGTTAACACATGAACAGTATGCTCACAGGGTAAATACCTATGTTACCAATCAAATTACAACATCATCAAGCATTTCAGAAGACACAGTACCTCCCTCTGGAAAGAGTTTATATGACAAATTAGAATATTTGTTCTACATTGAACATGAGATGCCACATCTTTTTGAAGTCTAGCCCAATTACTACAGGTATACTGAAGCTGATGAAACATTAATAAAACTACAAAGACACCAGTTGCCAATAGATCAATGGTGGCAGGGCATGTTGGAGATTTTACCAAGGTAGTGTTGGCACTAATTCTTTTTGTTTGTCTGCATTTAATCAAATTTAATGTGCGTGCCACCTATCATAAATATGAAGACATGAAGGAAGGTGTTCATGCCAAAATGCATTAAAGAGAAATCAGGCACAAATGGAAGGGCCAGGACAGCAACGCAGAAATGCGGGATAAAGAAACAGCTGCCAGCGGACTTGATAAGTCAAAAAGTCAAAGATATAAGACCACCTAAGGCAGCCATCACAACGCAAGTTACTCCTGCATTCATTGCGCTCTGTTTCCAATGCCATTTACTGCCTTTAAAGAAGTAGATGGATGAAGTTAATGCTTGATATTTTCTCTATGAGATATTTTGTAACTATTTTTTATAAATACCTCCTCAAGAGATGTATTATTGTTGGCTGGTGAATATCATTCTGGACGTGCGCTGTAATTTTGAGAAACTTTCTGAATAAAGATTGCTAGAATGCTTTGCTGGTGAATTTGCTGGTTATGGAATTAATGGCAGAAGAATATGTTACAAAACTCTCGTGTTACCTCATGGATCAATAAGTCTTTTTACCCTTGTTTTATTGTTCCTATGTTTATTTATCATCTATATATCATGTTATAATTGCAGGAAAAAAGAATAGCCCAGAAATTACTTTGTTGTACTCTACATTCAATTCCTGTCAATTTTTATGTTTTCTACAGGACTAGTGATCCAGGTGGATATTGGTGGCCACCTGCCAAGTCCACCTAGACCCCCACCATTGTCCCTCTTGACATTTTCAGTTTCCTTAATTATAGCACAATTTACTATTTTTAGCAGTTTTCGGGTCCTAAACTTCCGGAGCCGTTTTGAGGCCCTAAACGATGTTTTTTGGGAAATCCCGCTCCCTGCGATTTTTTAGGTAAAAAATTGTTGTTTGCGTTATAGTCCTCAGAAAGATCTTTTCAACGGGCTATCATGCGCGTAAAACGGAGATCGTATGCCAAAGTTACGACCCCGGGAAGTTGATGTACCAATTTACCCAAACGGGGCCCATAGTTTGGCGTTTTCATCTTCTAGGGTTAGGTTTTGGAATGTTAAGGGTTTTCCATTGTTTCTCAATAATAAATAGGCCTTCGAGCCTCATTGTAAAGACAGTTCGGAACAGTTCAGAGGCATGTAGCCGACACATCTCTTCTCAGAGATAAGCTACCATCGCCCTAGCTGAGTCATTTCTATTTGTAAGCATATTTCAGTATTCTCCATTAGTGAAATGAAGTATTATTTCCGCTGCATCTCTATTTTTATGGTTATCGCATCTCTGTAGTTATGGTTATCTCTGTAATCTATTGCGTTCCTGCTTAAATCCGGATCAGTGGTATCAGAGCGGTCTGCTTTTTCTCTGTTTTTCTTTGCATGTCCACGACGAGGTCGGGATATAAGGAGTTAGGGCTTGAGCTGGTTGAACCCTTGCAAGACCAGCCTCACAAATCTCGACAGCCTCCCATGGCGGATAAGAAGAAAGATGAGGGAGCAGGAGATCCCATCAAAATCTTGCTCGAAGAAGCCCTCGAGCGACAACGGAACGCGATGATGGACAACTTTGCCCAAATCCTTCAGCGGCTACCCAAAGGTGACGCATCAGCTTCCAGCAGCTACTCTGGAAACGCCACACCGTTTAAGGTACAAGTTAATTTTGAAATCCCCATCTTCGAGGGTCAAATAGACGCAGATGCCGTAGATAAATGGTTAAATCTGCTAGATGGGTATTTTTCTGTTCATGAATTTTCAAGTCGGGAAAAGATTGTTTTCGCTCTTCTCAAAGCAGCCCCCCACGTCAAGGACTGGTGGGAGACCTACTGCGAGCAGAAGGATGAAACTACAGGCTCGCTATTCTCAGCCGCACCCACCTGGAATTCATTCCGAGATGCCATCAAGGAGCAATACTACCCTGTTGGAAGCTATGAGGATGAATACATAAAGTGGACCATGCTGCAGCAGGGAAGGGATCAAGATGTGCCAGAGTTCACCAATCTTTTCCATACCCTTCGCACGAAGTTGGGTATCAAGGATTCGGAGCAGCATCTGATACTCAAATACCGCGGCTGCCTGCACAAGTACATCCAGGAAGAAATGGAATTCCTGAACATCTCATCGCTCGGCATAGCATACCGATATGCCGTCAAGATCGAGCAGAAGTTTAAACAAAAGAAGCGAGACTTTGGATCTACAAATCCAAAGCAAGGGAAAGGTGCTCCTAAACCACAGAACAAGGGACAAAGCCAAGGCGGGGCAGCCCAAGACAACCCGCAAAAGCTACAAGCAAAGAACAGTGCCGCAAAGCCGAAAAAGGACACGGGAAAATGGTGTGAGTTCCATAAGAGCTCCACCCACAACACAAGTGAGTGTCGGGCCAAGCAGTCACTGATGGCCGAACTAAAGGTTTCAGAATTAGATGCATGTTCCGACTCTGAGTCAGAAACAGACAAGGGGAATGACAAAGGGAAGCAGATCATTGATGCGGATCCCAACGCCACTGTTGCTACTGCCAAGATCCAGAAAAATGAACTCGAAGATCCAGAGGAGGAGGAGCGTCTCTTCCACTCCCAGATGTGGGTAAGGGGCTCCCCACTACAGTTCATTGTCGATAGCGGGAGCCAAAAGAACCTCATTTCGGCAGAGGTCGTGAAGCGGTTGGGCTTACCGACCACAGCACATCCACAACCGTACACTATCGGGTGGCTGCACCAAGGACGGGATCTTCGCGTGAGCCAACAGTGTCGCCTTCCATACAACATCAAGCCCTTCACAGATGAGGTATTGTGTGACATTGCTCCGCTTGAAGTTTGTGATGTATTATTAGGACAGCCATACTTGTGGAAGCGACATGCTGTGTATGAATCAAGGCCCCGTGCTGTTATTATTACTTTGGGAAATCAGTTGTACAGGATACCAGAGGTAGCACCGCCTACTGCCATCTCTTTGATTACTGCAAAACAATGCAGTAAGCTCATTTCCAAAACTGGAAAATTTGTTTTCCTGATGATACGCCCTCAAGAAAAGAAGAAGACAGTGGCCACAACCTCCAGACAGGGCCCCTCTGCACGACAACTACAGATGGACAAGGTCGTGGAGGAGTACGAGGACATCTTCACCTCCCCCATAGGGGTTCCTCTGCACTGTCAGGTCAAGCACTCCATCGATCTGACCCCAGGTGCACCGTTACCCAATGGACCAATTTATCGGCGCTCCGTTCTGGAGAACGATGAAATCAAGAGGCAGATTCAGGAGCTTCTGCAAAAAGGCCACATCCGTCCGAGTTCATCACCTTGCGGGAGCCCAATTGTGTTGGTACAGAAGAAGGATGGGACTTGGAGACTCTGTATTGACTATCGAGCGCTGAACAAGATCACTGTCCGTAATAGGTACCCGATCCCGCGGATTGATGACCTCCTAGACCAACTAAAGGGGGAAAAATATTTCAACAAGATTGATCTGAAGTCAGGATATCACCAGGTACCAATCGAACCCTCTGATTTGTGGAAGACTGCCTTCAAAGCCAAAGAGGGCCTTTTCGAATGGTTGGTTATGCCTTTCGGGTTGACAAATGCTCCTGCAACCTTCATGAGGCTAATGGATGACATCTTGCAGCCATACACCAACTCATTTGTAGTGGTATACTTGGATGACATTCTGATCTTCAGCCAGAGTTGGGAAGAGCACCTCCACCACATCCGACAGGTTCTCCAAACACTGCGGCAACACAAGCTATGTGCCAATTTGGAGAAATGCACTTTTGGCATGACCCAGGTTCAGTATCTGGGATACATTATTGATGAACATGGGGTGCATGTGGATCCAGCCAAGATCAAAGTCATTCAGGATTGGCCACCTCCGACCACTTTGACAGAGCTCCGCAGCTTTCTAGATCTTGCCAACTTCTACCGCAGGTTCGTGTTGGGTTTTTCTCATATCACTTGGCCTTTGAGTCAAGTCACCAAGGGCAGGGTGAAGGCAAAATTCTTTTGGTCTGAATCTCAACAGAAGGCATTCATAGAGTTGAAAGATCGCCTCTGCACAGCACCAGTGCTCGCTTTACCAGATTTACAACAACCATTTGAGGTCGAGACAGATGCCTCTGACTATGCTATTGGGGCAGTCCTTACTCAACACGGGCATCCTGTGGCATATCACAGTGAAACACTTTCAGACACGGTCCGGAAGTATCCCACTTATGATAAAGAGATGTATTCCATTGTACAGGCTTGTCGGCAATGGAAGCACTACATTTTGGGGAAGGAAACGATCATCCACACAGACCACCGACCCCTACAGTTCATACAGACCCAAGGGAAATTGCAGAATGATCGCCATCAGAAGTGGTCCACATACCTGCAACAATTCCATTTGAATATCAAGTATAAGAAGGGCAGCACTAATAATGTTGCAGATTGCCTCAGCCGACCACCGATCATGGCGTTAACCACCGTCCTCAACTCTTGTGGGCATGAGACTTCTGATTGGCCACTACTCTACAAAAGCGACCCGGAATTCGGCCACACATACCAGAACCTCTTGGAGGGTCAGCATGTTCCAGATTTTCACCTCCAGGACGACCTGTTATGCCACTTGGGTCACCTTTGTGTTCCTTCAAGCCAGCGTGCCAAGATGATTTGGGAAGCACACTATAGTCGAGTTGCTGGTCATTTCGGGGTCGAGAAAACAGTGGCAGTGCTGCAAAAGTATTTCTATTGGCCGAATCTTCGACATGATGTTGGGAAGTACATCAGATCATGTACTGCCTGTGCCATTGCCAAACCGACCATCAAGAAGCAAGGCCTCTATACCCCACTGCCTACCCCTAGCCAACCTTGGGAATCCATCTCCATGGATTACATGTCTGGCCTTCCTTCCACTAAGCATGGAAATGACTGTGTTTTTGTAGTCGTCGACAGGTTCTCGAAGATGGCCATCATGGCGGCCTGCAAGAAGAACATCACAGCAGAAGCCACTGCTAAACTCTTCTTTGAACGAGTTTGGGTGCACTTTGGGATTCCACAGTCTATCATCTCAGATCGGGACAGTCGGTTCCTCAGTACATTTTGGTCCAGTCTCTGGTCAATGCTGGACACCAAACTCACTAAGTCCACCGCCTTCCATCCTCAAACTGATGGCCAGACAGAGGTTGTCAATAGGATGATTGTACACATTCTGCGCATGTACAACTCAAAGCATCCACGCACATGGGACGAGAGCCTCCCCTATGTTCAGCACAGCTACAACCGAGCTCTTCACAGCTCCACTGGCCATAGCCCTTTTCAGGTGGGCTTGGGATTCCAGCCATTATGCCCCATTGATGTGGCCATGCCATTTGCAGCTACTCACACAGATTCGGCTCATGTCCAGTCCGAAACAAACAAGGTGACCAGCTTCATTGAGCACATCCAACATATTCGCCAGCAGGTCCATGACATTCTGGAGAAATCAAATGCCAAGTTCAAGCAGCGACATGATCAACATCGAGTGCCACACAAGTTCCAGGTGGGTGACAAAGTCTGGTTGCATTTACAAAAGGAACGCCTTACTGGAGCCTATCGGAAACTGAGACCACTCCGATATGGTCCCTACACCATTACTAAGGCTGTGGGAGACAATGCATTTGAACTCAGCATTCCCCCATTCCTTGGCCTGCACCCAGTGTTCAATGTGGACCGCCTTCGGCCATACTTTCCACCATTGCTAGATACATCTGACATTGCAGAACAGCTCACCCCCAGAGAATTAAATCCAGATTGCATGGAACAAGCTGCAACTGATCGAATCATGGACACACAGATCAAGAATACTCGCCGACAGAATATTCAACTGTATCGAGTTGTCAAAGCAGGCCAACTCCTTCACAATGGCAAGTGGCTCACCAGGGACCAAGTTCAGCAAAAGTTTCCCCATCTCATGGAGGAACTCAACGCAATGGGGACCATTGCTTCCTAAGGGGGGAGGAATGATCCAGGTGGATATTGGTGGCCACCTGCCAAGTCCACCTAGACCCCCACCATTGTCCCTCTTGACATTTTCAGTTTCCTTAATTATAGCACAATTTACTATTTTTAGCAGTTTTCGGGTCCTAAACTTCCGGAGCCGTTTTGAGGCCCTAAACGACGTTTTTTGGGAAATCCCGCGCCTGCGATTTTTTGGATAAAAAATCGTTGTTTGCGTTATAGTCCTCAGAAAGATCTTTTCAACGGGCTATCATGCGCGTAAAACGGAGATCGTATTCCAAAGTTACGACCCCGGGAAGTTGATGTACCAATTTACCCAAACGGGGCCCATAGTTTGGCGTTTTCATCTTCTAGGGTTAGGTTTTGGAATGTTAAGGGTTTTCCATTGTTTCTCAATAATAAATAGGCCTTCGAGCCTCATTGTAAAGACAGTTCGGAACAGTTCAGAGGCATGTAGCCGACACATCTCTTCTCAGAGATAAGCTACCATCGCCCTAGCTGGGTCATTTCTATTTGTAAGCATATTTCAGTATTCTCCATTAGTGAAATGAAGTATTATTTCCGCTGCATCTCTATTTTTATGGTTATCGCATCTCTGTATTTATGGTTATCTCTGTAATCTATTGCGTTCCTGCTTAAATCCGGATCAACTAGCATAGGCAGGAATTCTTAACTGCTCCTGTCTGCCTGGTTCTTTCATTCTAAATATAATCAAGGAATTCTTAACTACTCCTTGGTAATATTTATTCAATTTCTCTCTGTTAGCATAATGAAAGATTCTTGATTGCCTTTCATTCCCTAACTTCACTTCATCTTATTCGCTTCATCTTATTCTAGCTTGAAATTTGTTCTGTGTTTAATTATCTTGCTCTGTAGTCCTCCTTTTTCCTAAGAAACCATACCAGAGGTTCATTTTCAACTAACTCCATTAACCCAATGGTCTGAATTTCTCTTACCTTGTAGCCCTGTTCTACTGAATGTCACCTTCCAAACACCAAATGAATACTTGTGATTCATAACTAGCCTAACATATAACAAAACAAATCTAAATCGTAAAGAGAGAGCCCTCTCTGGTTGCAGGTTGGCTAGAATATGCAGCTAAAAGACTGGTTAGTGGTTACCTCGGTCGTATTCCCTTTTCTCAAGATCTTTTAGGGAACAACCTGAGTGAAAACATCATTGGCGACCATACTAGGGACTGAATGACTATATTTGTTATAGCTATTTATTTTCTAAAGCTACAGATGGAGCCTAAAGCTAGCCAGGTAGCCTTTGAAACTGCTTTTGTTGTGCACCTATAGGAATAAATAAAAGCTGCTTCAGTCAATCTCTAGTCTAGCATTAGGAATTATACAGTTGTCTCAAAAATTTTATTAGTTTCCTTCTGTTTTCAAAAATATCTTTAGGAAAATTCAAAGCTTTTGCAATTCATACTTTCCTAGAAAAATATTGTCAAAAATAGTGTCCTTAAAACATTTCCAGAAAATCCCAAAAACAGATTTAGAAGCTGGCTCCAAGGAAGAAAGTCTGGTATACAAGATCAAACCCTGATCCAAATCCGCCAACCATTTTTGAAAATCCCAACTTGATATCTAAAAATCTTAGAAGACAAGAGAATCTAGAAAATTCTGCTGATTTAAACTGTGATATACTTCAGCAAAACCTTACCAAATCTGAGCTTACTCCTGGTAAAGCAGCAGTCCTTTCCACTGTTGCTGCAACTTCTTCCAGTTCACCATCATCACTCCAAAGCATCTTTTCCACCCCCTCGTCCACTCCGTTTATCTCAGTTGTTATCCCTATGCTTCTAGTTGTCCCCTTTATGCCTATAAATATGGCAAACCGATATGCTCCTCTACAGCTGCCTGCAAATCCAGGGGCTATGCCTCAAGATTATCAGAGAAAAATCACCTAATTTGATGGTACTGGCTCCTACACATCCCAACAACATACTAAGAAAATGATGGACTACTTTGATAACTATGAAATCGATGACAATGATGTCAGAATGAAATTTTTTGTTCAAAGTTTAACCGGTGAAGTAAGGACCTGGTTTAGGGCACTTGGTGCAAACACAATTGCTGATCTGGATGCCCTGTACCAAACCTTTTTGAACATATGCGAAAGGAAGAAGGATCCATTGCATATCCTATCAGAGTATGACAGTTTAAAAAGAGGCCCACAAGAAACTGTCCAAGACTATTGTGCTAGATTCAACAATGTGTACAATGCTATCCCTCAAAACCTTAGACCTCCACCTTACTTAGCCTTAATCAAATTCCCTGATGGATTTGATTCTGACATGGCATATCAGCTAAGGGAAAGAGCTCCTACCAGCTTCGAAGACATACAGAGCATAGCTGTTAGTGTAGAGGCAAATCTGATCTCTAAAAGAGCCTGAGCTGGAGTTGAAAGAAGGACTACTTTCAAAGAAGAGCCTTCAACATTTGAACAAAAACTAGATGCAATCATCAAAGGCATGGATAGATTGGGTGATAGAGTGGAAACCATTGAAAGGAAATCCTCTTGGGAAGGTCAACCAAGTAACACCACTAGAAATCCAAACTTTAGAAAAAATCAAAATCCCAACATCGGGAAGGCTGGCCCTGATCAGAATATTAGACCTCCATTTCAAGAGAACTATGCCGAAGCCTCAACCTCTAGTGAGCCAAGAGAGGACACCTAAATCAACCTAATGGGTTTAAACAGTGAGAAACAAATCTTTCTAACACAAGATGACCAAGAGGCTCATAATTTCCATCAATTTCAAACCAAGTCCGGAGAATCATTTGATTTCATAGAAGGATATGATGCAGCGGTCTATGAGGTCCATAAAAAATACAAATTAAGAAGCAGAATGATAGATGTGCCTAAACCTAGCAAGCTTAAGGATACTAAGCAGCCTAAGAAAGCAAAGGATAAAACTGCCCTGACAGAACTCCGTGTTAAAATAGACCTCAACCCAAAAGAACCCACGGTTGAGGATATATTAGACTTACAGCCATCAAATGATCAACCATCCACATCCTTTCCTCCAAAAAAGAATGCAGACAGCTCTCCTGAAAACAATTTCAAAGCAGATTTAGGTCATAACAGCACTCATGATGAAGAAAAAACCACTGAGAACACAACAAAAAAGGAAAACCTTGCTACCTGGAATACAAAGATTCAAGTGGAAAAACCTTTCAACCTAGAAACAGAAATAGGTAATTTAAAAATAGCCATTCCACTGTCCGAATTGGCTAAACATGAAGGTTACAGAGAACAAATCAATAGGTCACTTCAAATATCAGAGAATAGAGATGTAGTCAATGTTTTAGATGACCAACCAGAACTAATTTTTGGTCCTGAAGCAAATGGAAAAACAGTAGATGGAGGAGTTCCTCCATTCTATGTGAGCTTAAACATTCATGACAAGGTGCTGCATAATGCAATGTTTGATTCGGGAGCTTCCCATAATGTAATGCCTAAGTCTATGATGGAAAGATTGGACCTAGATATCACAACGCCATAAAAAGACTTGTTCTCATTTGATTCCAGCCAGCTCAGGTGTCTAGGCCTAATCAAAGATTTGTGTGTATCTCTAGTGAAATACCCTGCCAAGACAATTTTGATGGATGTGGTGGTAGCTGATATCCCACCTAAGTATGGCATGCTTTTGTCCAGATCTTCGGGTGCAAAACTCCAAGGATCTTTGCAGCTAGACATGTCCTATGCCACCATTTTAGTCATTGGCCAGCCAAAGAGATTGTACCGGGAAACATTGATGAAGTACGTGGTCAACAGTCAAGAGAAACCCCAAAACTTCCCCATTTATTTCATGCATTCAGATATGGATTCATTCATCTTATACAATGCTGAAAGGTGTCACAAAACTGATGTTAAACTCCTAGAATCAACACAAGCAAAGAACATAAATGAACAATCTAGTTTTCAAGATCAAAAAATTGTTGAAGTGATTGATGCAACAAATGAACAAGACATACCATATGAGCTACAAAATCCAAATCTGCCCACTGAGAAAGTTTCCAAAACTCCTAAGGCTAGTGGTAATCAAGAAATCTTATGGTACTTAGAGTTTGATGGGTCAGTGAAGAAATTAGGAATAGGGGCAGGGGTTTGGATACACAACATGCAAAATGACCATGCTCAAGGACATGCATATAGGCTAAATTTAGATGTACAAACAATATGGTTGAATATGAGGCCCTTTTGCTGGGACTCAAACTAATTAGAAGTCTAGGGGCAACTAGGATTTCCATTCTAGGGGACTCAGATTTGATTATCCAACAGATGAAGGGAAACTTTGTTACAAATGTTCTTAGGCTAAGAGCTTATAGAGGGGAAGCCATTGAAATACTCAACACCTTCTTAGAATTCCAGCTCACCAAAATTCCAAGAAACCATAATTTACACGGACACAGTTTGGCAACTTTTGCCAGCATGTGCAAGCTGCCATTTGAGCCCAACCACCACTTCACTGCTAAAATCAAACACAGACCTGCTGTCCCAGATAATGTCAAAAATTGGCAAGTGTTTGAAAATGATACACAAATCAATAATTTCTTGACTTTGAAAGAGGAATTCTCAAGCACAAATATAGACACAAGCACCCTTTGTGATCAACAGCAAATAGACAAAATTAAGCAAAATATATCAGCTGAAACATCAAATCAGATTTTGCATCCGACAATTTTTTCCATCAAAAATTTACAAGAGCTGAAACAAATGGACCTTGATGAAATTACTGAAGGAGAAGCTGAAGTAGTTGATTTAAAATATAACTTTTTGCCCACAGGCCTGACTCCTTTGGAAGATATATTTGATTCAAATGATATTCCAAGAAAGCCGAAAATGCAGCCTCTAAATCCAGAAATTGAGGACTGTAACATAGGGACGGCACAAAATCCTAAAATGATAAAATTGTCTAAAGCCTTGCCCCCAAATCAAAAACTGAAATACATTGAGCTCTTCAAAGAATTTCAAAATGTCTTTGCATGGAGCTATGAGGACCTCAAGTCCTATGATACTTCGGTCATCCAACATACAATACCTTTAAAAGAAAATCAAAAGCCTTTTAAACAAAAGCTGAGAAGGGTTAATCCAGTCCTCCTTCCTCTCATTGAAAAGGAAGTCAAAAGAATGTACCAAGCTAGAATAATTGCACCTATTAGATTTTCAGAGTGGATTTCAAATCTAGTGCCCACTAGGAAGAAAACGGGAGAAATAAGACTGTGTGTTGACTTAAGAAATCTGAATAAAGTTTCTCTTAAAGACCATTACCCCTTGCCCAAGATGGATCACATTTTACAAAGGGTAGTAGGGGCCTCTAGGATCTCATTGCTAGATGGATTCTCAAGATTCAATCATATCTTAGTTCACCCGGATGATCAAGATGAAACTGCCTTTAAAACACCTTGGGGAACCTTCAAATATGTCAAAATGCCTTTTGGACTTAAAAATGCAGGGGCCACATTTCAACGAGCAATGGACATAGCCTTTGCTAAAGAGATCCATGATTTTTTAGTCATATATCTTGATGATCTCACTGCTTTTTCCAAATCAGATCAAGAACATTTAGAACATCTCAGGCAAGTGTTCCTAATTTGTAGAAAATATGGCATATCATTGAACCCGAAGAAATCATTGTTTGGCCTAGAAGAAGGCAAACTCCTAGGTCATATAATTTCAAAAGATGGCATCAGAATTGACCCGGACAGAATTCAAGCTATCCTCCAAGTGCCTCACCCAAGGAACATCAAAGAATTGCAAGCTTTCCTAGGAAAGATCAATTTCCTAAGAAGATTCATTCCCAACTTGGCTGAACTGATAAGACTGTTGAATAATATGCTGAAGAAAGATTCTAAAGTCAAATGGACAATAGAAGCTAAACAAGCCTTTGAGGAAATCAAAATAGCTTTGACTAAAACACCTGTCCTCACAAGCCCCAAGTTTGATAGAGATTTTATAATCTTTTCCTTTGCATCTGATCATACTATTGCTGCTGTCCTATTACAAAAAGATGACCAAGGATGTGAGAAGCCCATTGCTTTTTTCAGCAAAGCACTTAGAGATGCACCACTTAAATATCAAATCATGGAGAAACAAGCTTATGCCCTTGTAAAGGCCATCAAGGATTTCAGAGTTTATATCTTGTACTCTCATGTGATAGCTTATGTCCCAAATGCCATGGTCAAGGACATTCTGACTCAAGAAGGAATTGAAGGTAAAAGGGGCAAATGGATAGCCAACATTTTGGAATATGACATTGAAATCAAACCAACAAAACTAATAAAAGGACAAGGTTTAGCTAAATTGATGACTGAAACCAATTTCCAAGCCCTTGACATCAATGAACTGGATAACGAGCAGGAGATGGTGACTCCATAGATCAATCAAGCCTTCTTACAATCACCTTGGTATGCTGATATAATTTATGTACTGTTAAATCTGCAAGCTCCTCCAGGGTTATCCAGAACTAAAAATAGATTCTTAAAAATGAAAGCTTCAAAGTTTTGTATTATAGACAATGTTTTACTTTGGAAAAATCATGAAGGTATTTTGCTCAATTGCCTAACACGGGATGAAACTGACAAAGTTCTTAAGGAATTTCATGCAGGGGACTGTGGTGGACATTTATATTGGAAGTCAACAGCTGATAAAATTCTAAGAGCTGGCTTCTATTGGCCCTCCCTGTTTGCTGATGTAAAAAGAATTTGTAATTTCTTGCCATAAATGTCAAATCTTTGAAGGCCAGAGAAAACTGTTACCTTTACCTCTAAAACCCTTTTCCACAGAGAGACCATTTCAACAA
Organism: Pinus tabuliformis; assembly: GCA_031772625.1. NCBI lineage: Eukaryota > Viridiplantae > Streptophyta > Pinopsida > Pinales > Pinaceae > Pinus > Pinus tabuliformis. The sequence continues at coordinate 198,873,890 of CM062805.1, read as the reverse complement.
TGGGGTTTAGATTTCATTGGAGAAATTCACCCTTCCTCCTCCGACCAACACAAGTGGATTTTAACTGCCACATACTACTTCACCAAGTGGATAGAAGCCATCCCTTGTAGGCAAGCCAATGACTCAATCATCATGCAATTCTTAGAAACCAATATCCTATCTAGATTTGGCTGTCCGGAAAAGATCATAACAGACAATGCTGCTACCTTTAAATCCAAAAGAATGATCAATTTCTGCCACAGGTACCATATTACCTTAGGCCACTCCACAACCTATTACCCTCAAGGTAATGGTCTAGCTGAATCATCCAATAAGAGCCTAGTAAACATCATAAAGAAAGTATTGGAGGAAAATAAGAAGAATTGGCACAAAAATCTTGTTAATGCACTGTGGGCAGATAGGTTAACTACAAAAGGATCTATTGGAACAAGCCCATATAAATTGGTTTATGGCATGGAAGCTGTGTTCCCTTCATCCTTGGGAATCCCTGTGATAAACTTGTTGCAAGAAATACAAGCAGAACTCAATGATATTCAAAGAAGAATCAATCAAACTATTCACTTGGAGCAGACTAGAGAAGAAGTGTATCAGAGAACTCAGATTCTACAAGAGAAATTGAAGAATATTTTTGACAAAAGGACAAAAGCAGAGGATTTCTTCATAGCAGAAAAAGTGCTGAAGTGGGATTCTAGGAGGGAAGACAAAGGAAAACATGGCAAATTTGATTCCCTATGGAAGGGCCCTTTTGTCATTCAGGCTATACAAGGAAATAACACCTATTTTTTGAGAACTTTGGATGGTACAGAAGCTGAAGAAGGGCCAGTCAATGGGCAAATGCTCAAGCATTATTTTGATCCTCTTTGTTAACATGTTAGGACTGTATTTTGTACCTAAATAGTGTCTATTTTAGCAGTTTATTACAGTAATAAGATAGGGAATAGGATGCAACAAATTTTGAGGGAAAAGCAAGGAATTGTGCCACCTTCCACCTTTTGTGTATATTTTGCGTTTATCAAAAGAAATAAAGAAAAAAAACTTGGAAGCTATAAAGATGATGACTAAACACTCAGACAAACTGGCAAAGACAAAGCTATAAATTTGTTCACATCAGCTCATGAGAAGTGTATACATGCCACAAAGATTCAGTTTGTTTGTCTACAGCAGAAGGAAGTTTCAGATTACAGCAAGAGTTGGAAATAAGGCCATCTGACCTGCTGTTCTTGGCTTTTCACCTGGAAACGCCATCCCCAAGTGGAGCCACGGTTAGGTTCCTATACCAATAGGTGTCATATTTCATGATTGACTGTGGAAATGCCAAATATGATCATCCTTTCCATGCTGGAAAGGTTCCATATTTTCCAAAAAAATAGAGAAATTTAAAAAATGTAAAGAGGGTATGCCCTAAAAGAAAAATCAAAGGGAAAGAAGAATGAATTGGTCAAGAAAGAAAGAAAATGAACCCCAAAGAAAATAGCAGGAAAGTGGCTAGTCAAAATGCCACTACTCTACTACTTTTTGCAAAGAAGTTCTGAATGTGCAATCAATGACTTCTATCACACTCGATGGATGGCACAACAGCTCAACCTTGGCCAGTCCATGTTTAAATTTCTTGTTTTAGCATTAGAGAATAAGGTTTGTTCAAATGGTTCAAGCTTGGCAGATCACTAGCTAGGTAGAGAAAAAAGGGTGCCCAACAGTTGAATCTGAGCCCCTGGAAGAGATAAGGGCAGACTTAGATAGGAGGGCAGTCAAAATAAAATGGAAGAAAGGGTTTGCTAGTTCAAATGCACCCAAACAAGATGAAGAAAAAATGTTAGGTGTAGCAGAATGGGTAAGTAATTCTGGTGTTGCAGAAGCAGGTTGGTGGTCAGTTTGGTCCTATTAAATATGATCCATCTCATGAGTATCACAAACATCTTGGCAAAGTGGCTACAGTTCAGTGGAGCATGACTGATTTCCCCTCTCATTTCCCCAAGAACACTTACTAACATCCCCTCAAGGACATTGGGATCTGCTCAGTGGTCCTAACTCATTTCATTTTATGAGAAATACTAAGTGAAACTTTGTGTTTACTTAGTCAAAACAAGCCACATTTCTTGTGTAAAATAATCACTCCATTTCCCTTTCATTTCCCTATAAACCTAAGTTATTACTTTATAAACTTAGCGTTTTCTATCATAAAACCATATTAACATTTTAACTTTATTATATAGCTCCTATATAAAAAAATTTCCACTCCCATACTATGTAAAAACTATATACAAAACCCCAAAATACTTAAATATTCCCACCCCGGCAATTATAGCCATAACCATGTTGTTTCGGGAATTACTGGTTCAACTGGGACAGGTAATAACCCCTCCGCGCACATTAAAAAGGGGTTTGTTTAACATTTGGTTAAACAAATAACCAAAGCCGCTTGCATAAACCACATATAACCCTGTTAACAAAGGTTTATACCCCACAAACATTGAAAAAACATTAAAATAATGAGTGGGTTTTAAATTATAAACCTCCACCAACTCAGAGCTCCGCCAATTGTTGGATCGGGTCCTCCCCATCCAACGGCTCTCATCCATATCGGAGCCACTTCGATGTATGAAGATTAGTGCCCGATAAAAAGTGGTTTTCCCGCCGTACCTCGAAACGCGTGTCGCCACCCTATTGCATCGCGTCCATTCTACCAAAAACCATCATCGTACAAAGGGCAGTGCAATAGAAACCACAAACCGCTCCCACCTCCCGCTGACCACATCAGCACCCACGTCAGCTCCCACGTCACTATTTCGTCCGTCGTGTCTGCCATGTCATCCGCCCACGTCATCCGCCACGTCACCTTCCGTACCCCGCTACAAGAAAAAATTTACGTCATGATGACGTCATCCCAAAAAGCACTAAAAAGCCTGAAAAAGCCCAAATTTTGTTGAAAAGTCATGAAAGTGATGGTTTTTTGTTTATTTATATTCATTGGTTTGCGAAGACTGTGCATGCAAATTACGACGAATTTGCCACCAAAGCTCCAGTTCGCCACCCAGGGGAATTCACTCTGCAAACTTGGCCCCCTCAGCTCAGTCTTGTACCCACAGTTCGTGCCAGACGCCTGTAAAACAGGTATTTACCCGATATTCACTTGTAAACCCTGTTTTTCTGAAGTTTCTCTGTTAAAATCACCTGAAGAATTAAAATTCGAATTAAAATGCGCTCCTACCTACAAATCTCTGCATTTTAATTCGCTGTTTGACCCATTTTTCCAAAGAAAACCTACAAATTCTATTCTCCTCTGCAAATTGCCCATTAAACTGCAATTCAAGCCCATTTCTGCCAGCAAAATCTCCAAAAATGCCCAAATATTGAGTTAAATTTGTCAAACTCACCTGCAAAAAGAGCACCATTTCCACTGTTTTATCCAGCTACCAACTAAGCTCTGCAGACCTTATCTTTTACTATGAGTTTTGCCCAGTGAGGCCATTTCTATATAAAACTCACTTTGCAAATTTCCTAAGAAAATCCCAGTGCTAGTACTATGTTTTTTTGTTGCTGCACAGACCCAAATTCCAATTATAAACACAGACAGTGAAGCATGGAAGCTCCAGTGGCCTTGAATGTTGCCCCCTTGAATGCACCACATAAGGAATTGGAATGGATACCCCTTGCTGACAGGGATTTCCAGATTAAGGATATGATGGGTGAGAAACCTCACCTGCAAGCCTTTTGTGAAGTTAGAAATAGCTACAGAAGCAATACTGATGTCTTGGGAATTTGGGAATCCAACATGCCTATCTATTACCTCCCTTCAGTAAATGTGCTTCCTGATTTCATCCATTTATGTTGTGCAAATTATGAACCCACACAAAGAGTAGTTATGGCTCCATCTGGGACTATACTCTTCTATATCACTCCTCAATCCATAAATGAGATGCTGAACTTTAAGCCCACTCAGCCTCTGACTCCTTTCACCATGAAATCCTTGCTTGACCAAGCTGCCAAACTGCCCAGTTCAGAGATTACCAGAATAGCTCAATTATTCATGAGACCAGAAAGTTAGCCCAAGCACCCACCTCCTTTTAATCAAGTCTGGTTCAATGAGGCTGGTATACTCATTACTGATATGATTTCCTACATTCTGGGTTTCAAAACTAATGAGCATAATGATGAAATTGTTTTAGCATTGATGTCCATATTCACTCCAGGACAACCCCCTGCTGTCAAGTATGATTATCCCACCTTCATAGCAAATAAAATCCATGAGCAGTTCATGAATTTGGAGAGAGAAAGAGTGTTCAAATACACATCCTACATGTATCATTTGATGCTGTACTATCAACCTGATAGTTTCCAACTTCTTCTTAAAATATTGGACCTCAAAGGAAAAAGGAGGTCTGTGATTTTCTGGACCTCAGTATTCCATGAAGTCCACAACTCCCCATATACATATTTTGAGTTCATTGACCTGTTCATATATCTAGCCACTTCTTTGTTGATAACAACTCCTCCTGCCAGGCTCTCTACTGAAATGCAGAAAATTTTACATCTCTCAAAGGAATACAGTATTGGTGACTGGTATTTTTACCAAAACCACACAGTGATCAAGATTTATGGCTGTGAATTAACTCCCTACAAGCTGCCGAAATATGTCCCTATGAGACTCTTTACCCCGGAATACTACCGGCAATTTAGTAGTTCAGACTTAACCCATTTCTATGGTGCTAGGAAAAAAGCACAGCTCAAGATAAGACATCAATTGGGCCCTTTTATCTTCAATAAAAGGGAAGAAGCCTGGGAAGAAGCAGATAAGATATTAAGAGATCAACTTATGCTGAAACAAGGTTTTCATTGGTCACCATACGACCCTGAACATTTCATAGGTTTTAGAAGAGTCAAAAACAAGCTTACAGGATATGTGCACCACAAAATCCCTGAAATTGAACAATATGCTAATCAATAGGATTGGGTAGAAGGCACACTAGTTGAGGAGCTTACGGAAGAGGAGAAATTAGAAAAATCAATGAAAGAGATTGAAAAAACACTTGATCTGGAGTCTTTTGGACAGGTCCCTTTCACATTGCCTCAACACATTGGAGCGGGCACATCATCTGCTACAACTTCTCAACAACCTACCCAAGAGAGTACTCCACCTGTAGGGACATCCAAAGGCAAGGAAGTACTGCATTCAGAGTAGGAAACAATGGCAGATCAGCCAGATGCCTCAAAGGGGCAAGGCCCTTCAACACAAACAAAGATACCTGAAATCCCTCTGTTACAAACTCCTCTCAATGAAGAAAGAGCCAAGAAAATGGACATGCAGGAAGACACACCTACAAGTGGATCGACAGAACAGCAAGGGGAAAAGAGGAAAAGGTTAAATCCTTACTCTGAAGAAGAATTAGCAGAAGAAATAGCAGGCAACTTAAGGGGTGAGAAAACAACGAAACAGCAGGCTCCTCCAATTTTGGAAACGTCAACTAGCTCATATCAGCAAGAGCAAGAGAGGCAGCATGGTGTGGAGGTTACATCCACCAGTCAACAGAGCAAGCAAGGCTCAGATATCAAGAAAGTATTCACTGAAATAAAGGCCAAAAATGAGCCAATAAGGTTCTAGCTTTATAATCAATTGCTGAGAATGGCTCCCACCAATCAACAAAGGCTAATGGCAACCTATGATATCCAAGAAGGGAAAATGACCCTTAGTCACTTCAGGCCTACAATGCAGCAGCCACAGTCAGCTGCTGATTATATCAGGACCAATCTGGAAGTTCTCTCTAAAGACATCTATCCAACGCACCAGATTGAGTTACATAAACAAACCGGAGAAATGGTATACTCTACCTTGGTAGACAAATCATTATTGGCTCACAGACTGTAGAATTCATTGCACAATACTTCTGCCCAATTGGAATTGGAGAAGGCCTCCTCATTAGCCAAGGATAACAGAATTAAATCCTTGGAGGAAATTATCATTGAGCTGGGACATGATCCCAAGGATCCCAAGGGTATTCAGGCCTTAATAAAAAAGAAAGAAGAAGATATTGCGGCCCTCAGAAACAGTGCAAGCTACCAATTACAATGCACCCTCAAACCATAGAAGTTGCACAGCAGAAAGAAGAGGAGGATGTGGTGAGTTTGCTAATGAGGATGAATGAGAGACTGGCAGAAACAGAGAAGGCATTGGAGATAGCATTACAATGAAAACAAGGAGAATTGGCTTCCCAGCCACTGGAAACAACTCCAATAAGCACAACTACTCCTCCTACAACTATAGCAGTAGTCCCTCCCATTGTCCGAGAATCAACAGCAGGTACCTCAGCTTCAGCAACAACTACAATAGAAACAACAACAGTACCAGATACCAGCCTGAGCATGGAAGAGATGATGAAGGAAATAAAGGCTTTAGAACTCCAAATGGCAGAGTTAAAGGAAGCCAAAGAAAAACTTGCCAAGATAGAGGTGAATTATGATAAATCAAAAATAATTGTGGCTGAGAAAACAAGAGAAGTAAAGGCCCTGGAAAATAAGATAAAATCCTTGGAGAAGGACCTTACTCCTCACAAAACTCTGGCAGAAATCAAAACAATTTTGTGGACTAAAATTGGCCAGTCCATCACTGATCAATGGACATCAATATAGACTATTCATGACCAGATTGAATTAATAGATATAGCTCAATTTGAGACTCAAAAAGCCAGAGCATTATTGGCAAACAAGCCCAAATAGGCCAATAAACTAATTCATTTTTTGAATACTCATACCAGAGAGCAGCTAGTAGCTCTAGATATTCAGGACAGAACAAGTACAATTTTGACATTAAAAAAGGTGCTGACCATGAGGAATTTTGTACAAACTTTAGAAAGAAAGTGCCAAGAAATGCAGACAGAAATAAATGACTTCAGATAAAAGTTTGCAGTGTTGCAGAGTAAAGGGTTACCCAGCTTATTGACTAGCAATCGGAGACTGTTAACACATGAACATTATGCTCACAGGGTAAATACCTATGTTACCAATCAAATTATAGCATCATCAAGCATTTCAGAAGACACAGTACCTCCCTCTGGACAAAGTTTATATGACAAATTAGAAAATTTGTTCTACATTGAACATGAGATGACACATCTTTTTGAAGTCTAGCCCAATTACTACAGGTATATTGAAGCTGATGAAACATTAATAAAACTACAAAGACACCAGTTGCCAACAGATCAATGGTGGCAGGGTATGTTGGAGATTTTACCAAGGTAGTGTTGGCACTAATTCTTTTTTTTTGTTTGCATTTAATCAAATTTAATGCGCGTTCCGCCTATCATAAATATGAAGACAGCAAGGAAGGCATTAACGCCAAAATGCTTTAAAGAGAAATCGGGCACAAATGGAAGGGCCAGGACAGCAACGCAGAAATGCGGGATAAAGAAACAGCTGCCAGCTGACTTGATAAGTCAAAAAGTCAAAGATATCAGACCACCTAAGGCAGCTAGCACAATGCAAGTTACTCCTGCATTCATTGCGCTCTGTTTCCAATGCCATTTACTACCTTTAAAGAAGTAGATGGATGAAGTTAATGCTTGATATTTTGTCTATGAGATATTTTGTAACTCTTTTTTATAAATACCTCCTCAAGAGATGTATTGTTGTTGGCTGGTGAATATCATTCTGGACCTACGCTGTAATTTTGAGAAACTTTCTGAATAAAGATTGCTTAATTGCTTTGCTGGTGAATTTGCTGGTTATGGAATTAATGGCAGAAGAATATGTTACAGAACTCTCGTGTTACCTCATGGATCAATAAGTCTTTTTACCCTTGTTTTACTGTTCCTATGTTTATTTATCATCTATATATCATGTTCTAATTGTAGGAAAAAAGAATAGCCCAGAATTTACTTTGCTGTACTCTGTGTTCAATTCCTGTCAATTTTTATGTTTTCTACAGGACTAGCATAGGCAGGAATTCTTAACTGCTCCTGTCTACCTGGTTCTTTCATTCTAAATATAATCAAGGAACTCTTAACTACTCCTTGGTAATATTTATTCAATTTCCCTTTGTTAGCGTAATGAAAGATTCTTGATTGCCTTTCATTCCCTGACTTCACTTCATCTTATTCCAGCTTGAAATTTGTTCTGTGTTTAATTATCTTGCTCTGTAGTCCTTCTTTTGCCTAAGAAACCATAGCAAAGGTTCATTTTCAACTAACTCCATTAACCCAATGGTCTGAATTTCTCTTATCTTGCAGCCCTGTTCTACTGAATGTCACCTTCCAAACACCAAACGAATACTTGTGCTTCATAACTAGCCTAACATATAACAAAACAAATCTAAATTATAAAGAGAGAGCCCTCTCTGGTTGTAGATTGGCTAGAATCTGCAGCTAAAAGACTGGTTAGTGTTTACCTCGGCCATATTCCCTTTTCTCAAGATCTTTTGGGGAACAACCTGAGTGAAAACAAGGTCAACAGGAGACCGATTTCATTCTCGTTCAGGACGATGACACTGATTTGGGCCCACAAAGCTCAAAGCTCAAGGAGGTCATCCAAGAGCAATAGGCAGACATCAATGCTTTGTCCCTCAACTTGGAAAGATCTGAGTGGATAATAAAGTACCTGGATCAAAGAAACAAGCAACTAGAGGATCAGCAAACCATAATGGAGCTAAGAACCATACGAGAAAATTGGCAAGCTGCCAAAAGGAGGAAAGTCAAGTTCACAACACTTGAGCAAGAAATCAATGTTGATCGTGAGTCCTGGTTGGAGAGGACAAATATCCACTTGGAGAGGATTCTGGAGAAGGCCATCAATGAAAAAAATATGTTGAGAAACATGGCATATCACTATTTGTCAAAGAATATGGTGTGCCAAGCTAGAATCAGGAACTTGAAGACCAAGTTGAAGAAGAGATCGAGGAGGAAAAAAGTGCAAGATAAACTTCAGATCGTGGTTGAGGCTTCCTTGTCCCAACATAGCACTTGATGGAGAACACTCGACCCAAATTTCAAAAAATTTGGGACACTTTTTGCATTTTTAAAATTTTTGGAGTAAAACACAGAATTTTATGCCCAATGCGCCACGCCACCTGCCGCTCGCTTTTGATGGAGGCCTCCAAATGAAAAAAACTTAGCATATTTGGATTTGTCTTGGAAAAATATGCAGGCCTACCAATGGCCAATAAGCTTTGACAGGTTTTGAGCCCCAAAAAAGGTCAAAAACACCCAAAAAGTGACATTGCTGCCCTATTTTGACACACAAGAAGCAGTGTTGGGAGAACTCAGTTTTGGAGGGGCAAATTGAGGCCAAATTGAAAAATTCTACTTGTTTAGGAAAGTAGACACGCAGACCTTTCCAACAAGCATGCTTGGAGAAAATATGGACATCGGGAAGGCCTACGAAAGTGGCTGCAAATAGGCGCTACGCATAGAGAAATCAGCGTGGCGCATTGGGGAAATTTTGCTCAGTTTGATCAAGTATACTCTGTTTTTCACCTAGTTTCTTGACAGTTTGACTTTTATCCTTCTTAATGTCAAACTCCTGATGTAATTTAATGTAATTTGATGGATCTTGATGTAATTATGTTGAATTTTTACTCATAGAGGTAGATTCATCCATGAAAAGGTAGTTTGCAACTGAATGAATCAGTTTCCTAGTTTTTAGAGGCATGTTGTTCCACTGCCTACTTTTTAGTTCGTAGTTTAGAATTTGTTGGGACAGCTCCTAAAATCATGAGCTTGACCCCTAGAGGCTAGGATGAGTTGTTTTTTTTCCTATATCTTATGTTTTTTTCAGTCATTAGCATGGTTGGACTTTTGAGAAAGCTTGGAGCTTCATTGTATACATCTTCTCAGCAGTTTTGGCTAAGGAATAGACCAGGGTTTGCTGCACTCTATGGGATTCATGTGGATCTTGCTTTGATATTGTGTTTCCTTATGTAATTATAAGTTTATATGTGTTTTATGTATTCCATTATCTCTCTTTCTTATTCTTAACTAAAACAAACAGGGATAAAGGTAGAATCCATTGAAATTGCAGTGCTTTACCTAGGGTTTGCTTAGTTATTGGTGTTTTCAGCTATTTGAAGAGGACCCCTGAGGTGTTCTTTCCCTCTTCAACTCATCACCTATCTAAATCTCTCCATTTCTTTCAATTTGAAGTATCCAATCACTTTCCTACCTTGCCCCATTGAGACCTCTGCAAAACTGAGCCTCATTCCCAAGACCCAAAATTTGCCTTTCCATTTGAGCCAAAAAAACATCTTTAAATTCAATCAAACTCCTTTGCACACATACCTAGCCTAAGATCATTATTCATATTAGTCATATCAAGGCCTCATTGATCATATTTTTCTGATATTGACAAGGAGAGAGCCCTCTCTCGACCTAGTAGGGCTAGCTACCAGGTTAAGCGTGGTTTGATGTTACCCTAGATCCTACCTTTCTCAGCCTGAGGTAGATTCAGGCCCTAACACTGAACTCATATAGAGTATATTATTGGAATGACTTCAATCCTTCTTATTGTATGGCCTTGAGCCCTAAAAAATATCTCACCCTTGCCCATGGGCTTGAGGGTGGGGTGCTTTGTCACATGGTAAAAAAATATACATATACATATATGCATATATATTTGTGGGTGTTTTGATATACATATGCATATATTTCCTACAAAATTAGTTAGAAAACAAAATCATGTACCCTAGGGCCTAGATCAACACACGTGTTATTTTTAATATAATTCTTGTAAGATATTTTTTTACTAATTTTTAGGGCTCAAATTCCAAATGCAAGCCCTATTTTAATATGGGTTTTTGGGGGGCTAAGCACAAGGCACAGAAGTAACTCCATGCTTGTTAGGCACCTGCATTCTCACTGCAGCTAGGGAGGTCAACATTAGATGCTTACAATTTTTGAAATCAAGCATAGATCCTTCTTAAACTCAAATCTATTTGAACCACAAGGGATAAAAATAAAAACATGTGATATCCTCTCAACACTTATAGATCCGAGATTAATATGGATCTACACTAGTTTATCTTTACACTAGCATTTCTTTTACATTAGAGACTGGGCATCATCTTTTTTTTGTTTTAATTTATTCGACCCACACTTCCTCCCAAAAAAAAGTTTAAGAAAAAAGGAGTGATTGACCCTTCCTAAACCTTAATCCTAACCTATTTATGAACAACCACACCTTTTAGTTTGCATCACAACCTTTTGGATTCTCATAGAACATTTGTGAGCTTATGAAAAATTTGTAGTTATGGAAAATACTTGAGAGTTTTTAACAGGAGCTCTTCTAATGGCAATCGGGAGCTCTGATTTGAAGTGTTTCTTGGGCTGATTTGGGGTGTTTCTGACTAACTCGGATCCATAATGCTTCTTGAATTGATTTTTATGTTGATCCTGGGATTAATTTAAAGTGCTTCTTAAAGCTGATTTGAATGTGTTCCTCACTATACCAGAGTGTTGATTCATAGTTGTTAGAAGGTTGAATTGGAGTGATAATTCACAGATTCAAAATTTCTTTTGGACTTCCACTGCGAGTGTAACGGCCCAAAAATATCTAATTAACATTAAATTTAAAGAAGAGTGGCACTTAACTAGCCAAATAAACATGTAACTAATTAACTAAATTCAAAATTAATGAATAGTGCTTACCTGTTACCTGTGACAGAAGTAGGCTTACCGCAACAAGGTTTTGGGGACGACTCTCCACCCAACCGTAGGCTCAATTGTGCAACGTCTTGCTACAACTGGCCACCCCCGAGCCCTCAATCAACGTTCTACTGCCAGTGACTCCTAGATCTTAGTATACCATTCTCCCAAGAGAATGAAAGATAGAATCTCGGAAAGATGGAATGCAGGAATGCCTCTCATCTTCCTCACCATCTATTAAATAGAACAACATTGGGAGGGGAACCACATGCACACACTCCATGTGTCTACATGCAACTTTCTTTTGATTTTTAGCTTTCTTGTTTTATTTCTTTACTTTTCTTTTGATTTTAGCTTTCTTGTTTTATTTCCTTCTTTTTGATAGTTTTCTTGTTTTATTTCTATTTATTCTGATTTAGAGTTTTAGTACAGTTATTACTATTTTTATTTATTTTCTTGTATATTTTTAAATATCATTTATTATTTATGAATTTTTATTATTTATTATTAAGTGATTTATTATTTATTATTTATATTATTATTATTTATTATTTGTATTATTTATTATTTATTATTATTTATTATTAAGGGAAGGGATATTACAGCGAGAGTGTTAGTTTAGCTATATGTAGCTTACAAAACCTTTCTTGTTTCTCGCAAAGTATTGTACATTAGTACAACAACCATCATTTTGGCTATCCACAGAGCATTTACGAAGGCACACTAGCAATTATAGAGGAGATAGAGAGATGGAGGGTGCATGCATTGTTTTGACATGAACACACCATCCTTTTTTAATTTCTAGATTATATGTTTTCCTAAATTATCCTTTTTTTGCTGAAGCAAGAGTCAGACCTTCTATTTCATTAAATCGGAGTATAAATTACATAAAATACATCAGTCCACTAGGAACTGTAGACTAAGGAAAAAACCAAACTCTAACTGCCAACGAGCCAAAGGCCAAAGCCCCGACCCCTACACACAACACCTCTAAACCCTTAAAAGAAATACAAAGCTTAGACTGAACGGTCAACCCACCGAAAGTCGGCTAACGAGAAAAAAGAATCGGACCCGAAGAGGAAAAAAAGTACCAATCTATAAGGATTACGTGTCTGAAAGGCTCACTAACCCTCGGACCTATAGAACGTACTATAATCAACAATTCCCACCAAGAATGAATTGCACCCATGTTTCCCGCTGAGAATAACATGCACCCCTGATTCCCGCCTTCGTTCGGACTTGCATCTTTAATCTTGACCGTCAGATCTCCACGCCTGATCCAACGACAACGAAGGATTTTGCATTGCCTAGAAGCACAACATTTACCCTTATGGACCCATCAACTAGCACGATCGTTCCTGACCGTAGATCTGCCTTTCTTGATCCAACGGCTGAGGATCATATCGTGTGGGTCTACATCACTGAACAATAGCGCACGATGAGGGTGGTATTCGATCTTACCCCTTGGCCACGTGTTGCCCGTTGAATGGAATCGCTCCCAAATTGGAAAAACCACTTCCTGCTTACAAGGCGTGCGATCACTGACAAACCTCCCCAAACGCGGTATAGTGTGCCAAGATGGAAAACCAAGGGTTTTGAGGCCATCGATATATCCCGGAATCCGACCTCTTGTAGCATCCCCTCTATGCCTGAACCTGATCCATAGAAAGATGTTGCTTCCGCCATCCAGCCGCCCATCCAAAAAACAGAGGCTTCCAAACTGCTTCCCCCTGGAGCCTCTGTGAATGTGCTTACGAATGTTGCAAAGGCCGCAAATGGCCTGCATCCCACTAAAGACCTGACAGTGAATAAAACAACTAATCATAAAGAAACTAATTCATTTAGGCCTCGCCTCCATGGCTTTGTTCCGAAACACCATATTGTCTTCATCTGCCTGGTCATGACAATTCGCCTTTAATCTGTTCTGAGGCAACTCTTGCCAACCCATCGCAACCCTATTTTCTGTACAGATCACTCCTTGATTGGCTAGAATATCTGCCAATTTATTGGCAGTTCTGCGCACATGGTTAAAACTTACTATTCGAAGGCTTTGGAGGTGAAGCTGAATCCGTTGAAAGACTTGGATCAGCCTCCAGTTTTTTGAAATTTTTCGCAGCGTCATCCCCCAGCTGATTCTCTTGACCGAGTTAATGATTAACTCAAAATCAGTGTCAAAAATCACATTTTGGCAGTTATCCTGCTTCAGGAATTCTAAACATTGCTCCATAGCCATTAATTCCACCATATTGTTAGTGGCTTTTCCTAAATGGCAATGGAAGATGAAAAGAATACATCCATTTACATCCCTTAACACCCCTCCATAACCAGCAGTGCCCGGGTTGCCTTTTGAAGCCCCATCAATATTGTATTTCAAAAAACCTTTAGGGGGAGGATGCCAAAAATCCTGCTCAGAATCCATAGCTATTACCCTCCTGTCTAGGCCTTGATGTATAAGTCCCTGCAGCCCCAGCTGACTGAGAATCCTCAAATCAGCTTCTGAAGGCGGGTTCTTAGGGGGATTTCGCACTATAGTGCCAATAGTCTCCTTAAGCTGTTTTAGGATCTGCTCATAAAGGCGATAGGATGGCTTCTTTTCATTTTTGAAGATTCTATTGTTCCTTTCTTTCCAAACATTCCATATAATGAAGCTTGGCATGAGAGCCCATGCTGAGTCAAGAATTTCATAATCTGAAAAGTTTCTTCTTTAGTGGTTTAGGGTATTGATTATACTCCCTTTGTCCCTATCAGTCTATTGGAAAATGGTGGCAAAAGCATCCCACAAACTGGAGGTGAAAATGCAATCATTAAGAAGGTGCTCCATTATTTCCTCTTGGGTTTCACAGAGTTGGCATCTAGAATGCCCCAGAACACCCCTTTTTTGAATGTTGTTCGAGGTTAAAATTTTCTTATGGTAAACTAGCCACATGAAGAGTTTAATCTTCATCCAGCCTTGATGCCTCCATAGTTTCTGCCAAATCCTATCTGGAACATGGGAATCCAAATCAAGTAGTATTTTTTTTGCCTCCTTAAGATTAAAGTTACCTTCATTATTGTAGCCCCATCTCAGTTGGTCATGCCCCCCAGACACTAAAATCTTCCTTTGCTCTAACTTTTTCATAAGTGCCTATGCTTTAGCATTCAATGGGTTGTCATCTCTGTAATTCAAGTTCCCCTAAGTTCTCCACTTTCCTATACCATCAGTTTGGTCCGAAAAATCTTTTACCTTGGATAACCCTTTGTTATCTATTTCTTTCTTGAGGTACGTTAGGTCCTCTGTTAACAGTATAGGTTCTTGTTGCCATTTGTCCTCCCAAAATAGCACTACATATCCATCTCTGATATCCTAGAAGCTGTTTTTTTGTACTAAGCCCTTGTTCTCCCAGGCCTCATTCTAGATGTGTGAGCCCTTTATATTTCTAGACATCCTTATATGATCATAACTTTGCCAAGAACTGGCATATTTTTCTTTCCAAATAATAGCCCACTGAGCCTTTGGGTCTTTTACCCAACGCCACCATAATTTTTCCCCTAGAACCTTGCTTAGAATCTCCGGATCATCCAATCCAAGACCCCCATGGTTTTTAGGTTTGCAGATTTTCTCCCAGGCTACTAAGGCCCATTTCTTTCTTTCTTCCCCCTTGCCCCAAAGAAAGTCTCTTTGGATAGTTCTGAATTGTTGCAAGACTCCTTTTGGTGCTGGGAGAGCTGATAGCATGAAGACTGGGATTGATTGAAGAACAGCCTTTGTAAGCACCAACCTACCAGCCAAGTTTAAAGATCTGATAGTCCATTTCCTGATTTTATCTTGCAACTTATTAATCACCAGCTCCCAAATGCTTTTGAGTAAAGGTTTAGCAGTTAGAGGAACTCCCAAATATTTTGAAGGGAGGACATCCCTTTGAAAGCCCAGAATTCTAGAAATATTCCTCTAAATAGCAATATTGGTATTAAAGAAAAAAATCTTAGATTTGGAGAGATTAACATCCATACCTGTAGCCATGGCAAAATCATTTAGGATTTGTTTATATGCAAGAGCTTCCTTGACTGTGGGGATTCCCTATAGCATGGTATCATCAACAAATTGTTGATGAGTCAAGGCCTGTCCATTCTCAAAAAGTTGGAGACCCTTAATCTTATTAACTTCCTTTGCATGCTTGATAGACTGACCAAGTCCTTCCATCATCAGGATCAAAAGGATGGGTGAGAGCGGGTCTCCCTACCTGAGACCTCTTGAAGCCATGAAAGTCTTAAAGGGAGAGCCATTAACCAAAATTGAAAAGCTGGAAGAGGTTACCAGGGCCATGACCCACCTAACCCAATTATGGTCAAACCCAAAAGCAATAAGAACTTTCCTGATATAGGTCCAATTCAACTTATCATAAGCTTTGGCAAGGTCCAATTGCATGATCATTCCAGCCTTCCTATTGCTAGTCAATGAGTGCACCACCTCATGCGCTTGAATGATGTTATCTAGAATTTGTCTGCCTTCCACATAACTAGATTGTTCTATAGAGACTAGTGTAGGAAGAAGAGGCTTGAGTCTATTGGCCACAACCTTGGATATAATCTTGTAGACCACATTGCACAAAGCTATGGGTCTAAACCTGTCTGGAGTTTGAGAATTTTCCTGTTTAGGTATTAGGGATATAAAGGAGGTATTTAGCACCTTCAAAATAGTTCTATTCATTCTGGAATCTTCCACTACATTCAGAATGTCATGTTTAACAATATTCCAGCAAGCTTTAAAGAAATCCACATTGAAACCATCAGGGCCAGGCGCTTTGCCATTCTGCATTTCTTTGAGGACCTCACTAACCTCCTCTTCAGTCACTGGCCTATTAAGGTTGAAATTATCCTCTCTAGACACCAGCCTAGGTATATGTCTTGTTAAGTCCCTGATGGAGTGCTCTCTATCTAAAATGGTTTCCTCTGCTATACCTCGAAAATGCTAGACTAACACAGCTTCTATATCTTCATGGGTATTAAAAAGATTCCCTCCCTCATCCTTGATCAAAGAGATTCTATTGTGAGCTCTGTTTGCCATGGTGGATCTATGGAAAAATTTAGTGTTTTGCTCTCCTTCTTTAAGCCATTGAACTCTAGATTTTTGTTTCCAGAATATTTCCTCTTGTTTACATAAATTTTCCCAGTCTTGCTGATGTTTGGTGACTTGATCACTTTTGACTTTATCATAGCCATCCGTGATAAGGGCTTGGTTGAGTTCCTGCATTTTATCTTCAGCAGATTTTTTTGCTTCAAAAATATTGCCAAATTCATTCTTGTTCCATTCTTTAAGCCTGAGCTTGATATGCTTTAGTCTTTTGTGTAGAAGGAACATTCTTGTACCCTGAATATGAAAATATTCTGACCACCAATTCACAATGTTGCTAATGAAATCTGGGTGTGAAAGCCATATATTCTCAAATCTAAAAGGTCTATTCCTGGGAGTACCAATACCCTGCACCTCTAGTTGAACCGGCCAGTGATCTGATCCTCCAAAGGGGAGAACTCTCGCTATCATTTCCTTATCAGTGAGCATAAGGTCCTCTGAGATTAAGAATCTGTCTAGCTTTGAGGCTACTTGAGACTCTCCTCCTCTTTTATTGTTCCAAGTGAAGAAACCATTGCTCATATCAGTGTCAACGAGCTTCAGATTATCGATAAAAGTTTGAAATGCTAAAGAGTCTTTGCTAAGAATTCTGGTTCCTCCTTTTTTCTCCGAAAGTGATTTGATCATGTTGAAGTCCCCCCCATGATCCATGGTATACCTATACGTCTGTCTCTAAGATCCACAAGAGAATCTATAAACCTGAGTTTATCATCCATTCTTTGGGGCCCATAAACATTCGTGACCAGATAGGTCTCCCTATCTCCCACAGGCTGAATAACCACTGATAAATAATTCCTCGTTGCCTCAGCATCTATGATGTCAATCTTTTGGGGGTTCCATAGAGTGAGTATACCTCTTGCTGTATTCTCTTCTTTGACTTCTAGAAACTCAAATCGATTGAGCCATTTGTTATGTATTTCTTTTATTTTTTCCTAGATAAAGATAATATCCGAAGTTGCTTGTTTCATTCTATTACTAAGTAATCTTGGTTTTCTTTTGCTACCTAGACCTCTTATGTTCCAAGATGTGAACTTCATCATTAAAGATTTGTAAAGGAGTAGCTAGTTAGGTCTTTCATCTTACCTGAATCAATCATTAGCTTTCCACATTCCATCAATAGCTCGTTCTACTTTTTCCTGCCTCTTTTCTTTCTTGGGTTTCTAGGTGCTAATCCTGGTGTGGTTTTCATAGTTTTCACACCTTCGTCACCCTGCCTTTCATTGCTTCTTTGCCTCTCCAGCCCTTTAGCCTGATTTTTCCATATGAACAATTGCTTCTTTTCCTCTCCATTGTTCCCTGTTTCAAGAATCCTTTCAGATATAGGTGTTCTTTGTCAAGAATCTCCTGTAGTTCATGGTCCTCCATTTCCATCTCACTCTGTGTCATTTCCTGATCCATTTCTAGTTCTTCATCGCTCATCATGGCCTCTTTCTATTTATTACTACCCCGAGTTTGTTCATGTTCTTCTTCTTTCTCTTTCTCCTCTAGACTCCCTTCCATTGTCTTGTCTACTTTTGCTAACTCTTCTTCTTCTTCAAGTACTTGGAACCTATTCTGATTAACATGTTTCCCTTGTGTTTGATGTGGCTTAGGCCCCCTTTTGCCCCCTTTTCCTCTATGTACCACTTTGTGAAAGCTTTCATTATCTTTCATGGTATTAGCTTTACTCTTGGTCTCTATTTTACTGAGAGGGAAATCTTTGAAAAGGTGCCCGTGCTCATGGAATCTACGGCATCTGAAAGGAATATGTTCATAATCTACTGTTTGCACCCATTCTTCATCAAAAACTTCCAAGATTACCTCATCTGGTAAAGCTCCAGAGAGATCCATCTCCACACATATTCTTGCAAAGGATGTGTATTTTCCCCTTCCGGTGGCCTCTGAAGCTTTAACAAAATGCCCTAATTTATTTCCTATGGCAGATAACAATTCTATTTGCTAATAATCAAGAGGTAGAGAGTAGAGTCTTACCCAGACCGGGACCGAAGTGAACGTCTCACACTCTGGGACAAAATTCATAATCCATGGCCGCATATAGAGGCCTGCTGCTGCATAAAAATATGGCCCTCCTTCAAACACTCTGTCTTTATCTTCAATATTTGTAAAGACCACAGTGAAGAATCCCTTAGACCCAAGATGTAGGTCTATGCTTCCTTTTGGTTTCCAGTGGTATTTAATCCATGTCTGTAAAGCTTTTTCAGTGGGCCATAATCCCATGAATTTACAAATGATTGCATATGTCCGCATGTGGTCCCTGTGCGCCTGCAGAGTAGGATCATTTAAAACCACTCTAGGTGTGATCATAGCTTTGGGTTTGCATGGTCCCTTTGGTGCTTTGTTTTTTGTTCCATGTTCCTTGTCTTCTTCCTCATTTTTGTTTGTGCTATTATTCTCCCTTGATTTGGTGCAATCCTGCTCCCCTTCAATGCTCCTTTTCCCTTCTCCTGAAGGACCTCTAACATTTTCTAATGGTTTCTTGCCTCTGCTGGCCACAACCTGCTTATAGGAGGGAGTGGAGCTCCCTCCTTTGTGTCCTTCCATGGAGATCAACGCCTGCAGAAATCAGTAACCCTAGCTGATCACTCCGCCACCACTGTCTCAGACCGTGCCCCGACTATTGCGATCTACCAAATCTTATTTCTTCATACACCATATGCAAACATCTTCCCTAAATTATCAATTCAGTCCTAATTCTGAGTTTTTTCTTTAATTAGTTTTGCATACACTGTTAAAAGGGATAATTCCCTAGACACTCATGCATGAGGATTTCAATATAAGCTAAGCTAGGCAGATCTCTGGAAGGATGCATGCTTAGGAATAATTGCAAGTATTGATAATTACCCAAGGTTAATTGCAAGGATAATTTTTTCAGAAAACTTCTGGCAATAGCTACTTAGTACATGTTTCATTTTTTCATGGTTGCCTTGCAAATTTAACAAATGATCTTGTTGCAAAAGGAGATCAGCCTAGAAATGATTCTTTACACATAAAACTTCCATAAAATGCTCAACCCATCGAAAAAGGGAGACAAACGAGCTTGGAGATATCCTAAATTTAATTTTTAAAACTCGTAAAACCCTAAAATTAATTTAAAGAACTCAGGAAAACCCTGTTATTTTTCTAAATGGAATAAATGGACCCATATAGAGGAGGGAAAAACCTTGTATCGAATGAGGAATGAGATCAAAATGGTACCTTTTCCTGACCATCGTTGTGGCTCTGGGATTCGAACCCGCATCCGACGTAAACTTTGAAATCCTCTATAACTTTCGAGGATATATCATCTGTCATACTGTGAATCTTGCGGACCTGAAAGTAGCAATGGAGAAGAAAAACGAGAAGGGCACCACTGCTTTGTTGGAGAATGGAAAAATTTATGTATGAAATACTCTATAACTTTCGAAGATGTATCATCTGTCATACTATGAATCTTGGGGATCTGAAAGTAGCCATGGAGAAGAAAAACAAGAAGGGCACCACTTCTTTGTCAGAAAATGGAAAAATTCAAGTACATTCATGTATGACATCTTTAAAATTTAAAATTTTAGGGATATGAGTTTTTTATCGAGTTTGTGTGAATGGTTGCATATGCTTGATGAAGCCCCACATTACTATTGAGGAGATAACTTTGGAGTGTGGCCATCACACGGTTTATGATCAAAGATTTTTTTGGGAAACATATAATAGAAGTATACAATGTATTTAGTTTGTAGTAGAATTATATTAGTTGTACTCAAAAGCAAGGATAGAATTTTGAGAGATTGGTGAATATAAATTTTATATGGATAAAAATGTTGTGGGTGAAGGAAAAGTTGTTTCTTACTAACTCACTCAGTATGGTGGTGTAAAACCTTGCATTAAGGAATGGCTTACAATGGGGTTAGTAAAGATGAGAGTTCAAAGGACCAAATGATTGTGGAGGACACAAAAGCTAAAGAGCAAGTTGAACAAGCTTTGAGGAAGTAGAGATAACTAATTAGTAGTGATTGAACTAGATGTGAGCAAATGAAGAAGGAAATAAGGAGTTGCAAAAGGAGATTAGAGAGGAAGGAAGTAGTGAAGTGAGGGTGAGAGAGTTGGAGAATTTGAATGGGAAAGGTGAGTTGGCCAGTGAATGGTTGTGAAACAAAGGGTTGATGATAAAATATATCTCAATAAGGAGTAGTAATAAAGGGACCTCAATGAGGTTTGATGAACACTGTGGAGATATGTAATTAGAAAGTAGTAGGTTGGATGCAATGTAGAGTGAGATTGTGGCTGAGAAAGAATCAAATGAACTAATGGTTAACCATATCTTAAGGCCAACGATGTGTCCCAACTATTAAGGGAGGATGAGAACCTAGTAGTGGGAATGGAACTAGACAATAGAAAAGTTGGCCTCATACCAACCCCACCCCTTATGCTTCTCAAATACAATTAGGTAACACTAAACTAGCTTGTTAATAATGGTTCAAGTTCACCTAGTGGATAGTTTACTTATGGAGGAAAAATAAGAATTAGAGGAAGTAGTCTTGACAATAGTGCAAGTTTGAATATTAGGAGTAGCACAACTAGGAGTTTTAGTTATTTAGAGCAAAAAAAAAAGAGTTTTGTGAGTTTTAGTACCTATGATGCTTTGAATTATAACCTAGGAGCATGTAAGAGAAATAATATTAGAGTGATGTACTATTTAAAAAATTTAGTCATATGTAAATGCTTTGGGAAAAAACATAATGATCCACATACCTTGATATAAAACAAACCCTAAAAATATCATTCTTAAAATCTCTTATGTAGTTACCTAATTTCATTCAAGTAGACTATCACAATTACTTATGTTAGTAATAGTGCGATCATCTTTTTCATTCTCTTAAAGGAACTCTTTCTAGACATGCACCCCATCAAGCATAAATCATCCTATGACTATCCTTAAAAGAATTATCACCCATAGCATTGGTGATGGTGTAAGGCTTGTATCAAAGTGATATGAGCCTTTTATGGGAGTTTGTAAATTTCTCTTTAGGTAAGTCCAACCATAACTTGTCACCAACCTGAAACTTATGTGGAACCCAATGGATTGTGTATTTACTTGTACTTGGAGTTGGAAACTTTCTACAAAGTATCATGAACTCATTGTTGAATTTTTTGGATATGTTCCTCAAAATTGGTTGCTTTTCTTACCTCGTTCCAAGTATGGGAGGTGTCTTCATGTGTTTTTCCGTCAACCTAGCTCATGAGTGGATTTTGTTGGGACAATCCTCTTTCAAGATACCAAAATTCCCATCCTAAGGAAGCGATCAACAACAACAAAAAAACACATTCGTTACCATGCTTGGTTGAGGGAAAACATGACATAAAATCCATGGTCACTAACACCAAAGGATTATCTAGAGTAGGGAAAGGCCTAAAAATAGCATGGATGGCCATTTCCTTTGGCAGACTATAATTCTTCCACTGCTTACGAGCTTCAATAATAGAATTCAGTTCTTTGTCATAGGTTGGGTATATACGAAACCCATGATAGAGTCTCTAACAATGATAGAGCATCGAATATTTGTGTCATGTGGGCACTAAATAGATGACATGAATGATTGGCCCATAGGGTCCCTATTGTGTAGCCATTCATTGACGAAAGCTACTTCCCCAAAGGGATAGAAGTGATAGTTGATACTTGCAAAGGTAGGAATAAAAACTGTGATCTATTTTAGGATGCCTCAAACCAAGCTGTAGAAAAAAAATAGCAATATTTTGATTTCATACCCTAGGAGATCGTAATCATTGAGTGCCTGCATTTCATGGGGAAACTATGCAATATAACTCCTGAGATAGTTCACCATTTGCTTGAAATATTATAGGTCAAGGTTGATCTTTGGTGGTGGCCAAATAAAAATGGTTGAAAACTTCATTGGATCAATGCTTAGTCAATCATGGTTCACACAAAAATCCAAGATAATCAAGCTTCTTCTACCCAAATGCACACTTCTTCATGTTCACAAATAACTTGTCACGTGCTGCAAACATGGTTTATTCATCCTAGGTCTAGTTGAAAAGTAATATGTCTAAGTACACAATTAGAGTTGAGTAAAGATGTGGTTGTAGAACTTTGTTCATCATCTCATGAATGTTGCAAGGCCATAATTAGTAATAGTTAATGAAATCAGTGGCCGTGTAAGCAGTCCTTTTCACATCTTGAATGATGTCTTCCACATATCCTTAGGTAAAATTACTAATCAATTACAGATCTTAAGTTTCATTTCACACTTAAATAATTAGTTGTCTCCGTTAATGAAATGAAATTTTTATTTATTTACAAGTGAAGTACGAACACATGCTAGATAGTTCCAAGGCATGATAGGTATGCCAGGATGTACTGTCAGTGCCAAGGTGTGGTGTGAATGCATGCTAGGCAGTGTGAGGGAGAAGTGCCAAGGAAACACAAGGGAGCACTCATTTCAAATGCATGGAAATGAATTGTCAGTGAGTTCCAGGTGTGCTAAGGAGGGATTAAAAACATATACTATCCAGTGCCAAGGCATCACAAGGGAGAACTGGGTCAAAATGCTTGGAAATGAACAAATAAGAGTGCAGTGTGCCAAGGAGTGTCAATGAATTCCAAGTGTCCCAATGACGAAGTGTGTTAGGATAAGTTCAGAATAGGACTTGCAAGAGGCAAGCCTATGGTTGTGATAAGGTGTGTACAAAGTAGTTTTAGACAAAGGGAGAATTTGGGTTGGTCACAACATTAATTTGTCAATGACTTGGTTGGGTTCCCAAGTCGCAAAAAAAGTAACTCTATCTATGAGGGCATGACAGCTAGGGAGTGCCAAGGTGTTCCAAGGAATGCTAGGAAGTACTAATGCATGCTAAACAGTTCCAAGGAATTTTAGGCATGCCAAGTGCTAAGGCCTGCCAAGAAGTTCCAGGTGCCAAGGTGTGGCGCCAACACATGCTAGGGAGTGTTAGGGCCGAGTTCCAGGGAAACACAAGGGAGTAGTAGTTTCAAAAGCATTGAAATGAACGAATAAGAGTGTGACAAAGAGTGTTAGCTAGCGAGTACGAGGTGTGCTAAGTGTCAGGGAGTGATAGGATGTGATAGGGAGTACCAAAGCATGCCAAGAAATGCAGGGGATGCTAACACGTGCTACATAGTGCCAAGGGATTATTAGGCATGCCAGGTGTTATGGCATGTCAATATTTAAACGTTTTTTCTTAATTGTTTAATTTTATGACCACGGTTGGATGTGAGCCTTGTCTTCGTAATTTGTTAAGTTGGATAAGTTGAAATTATACATGAGTGGCCTAAGATGAGTTATAGGAATTTCTTAGGTGAACAAGGCATAATCTAGTTGTAGTAGTTGTGACTTGGTCAAGTTGTTGTTATAGTCAAGTTGTTGCTAATATAGTTGAGGCAAGATTTCGTTGGGTTCCCATGTTGCAAAAAATGTTAGGGTAGTTGTGAGGGCATGATAGCTAAGGAGTGATAGGGCATGCTAAGGAATGAAAAGGCATGCTAACACATATCACATAGTGTGAATGCATGCCAAGGAGAGTTGGGGAGTGTCAGGGCTAGGCACACCATTATTATTTCAATAACTTGGTTGGTTTCCAAAGTCACAGAAAAGATAAGGCTATGTATAAGGGCATGACAGCTAGGGAGTTCCAACATGTGCCAGGAAATGCCAAAAAGTTCTAACACATGCTAGAAAGTTCCGAGGCATGTTAGGCATGCTTTTGGGGCCTCCGTTTTGAGTTTTTGCGGGAAGACATGACAGGAATAGGTGGCATAGACGACCATTCGAGTTGCATTGGAGTTGACAACTGACAGGGGGAACAGGAACCAAGAGTGGTTTGACAGTTCTGGAAAGGTGGAAGGGGAGAGAAAGAGCAGCTGAGAAAGTAGAGAGAAAATGTAGAGTCAACCGAATAGGAAATAAGTGGAACTAGTAGTCTAGGTGTGGAGCAGAGGATAAAATGCAAAAGAAAGGATGGGAAAGGGTTCGTGATTACTAGTTGTTGATGAACCAAGCGAGCCAGAAATCAATGCAGCCTTCCTGAGTTGTGAAAGGTGGGTACACCCTTGCTCTGCCGGTCTCTGGTCTATGGGTTGGGCCATTGTTGTTGTTGATGATTCGGCTTCGAGCCTTCTGTACTTATTTATGTATTTCTTTCTATAAAGCGTAATGAAAGAGATAGTTTGCACCTATGATGTATTGTTGAGTTCTATATTGGTTCTTTAAAAAATTTAAATATTTGTCTATATGTTGTATGATTTCCTAATGTAATGTGAGTAGAATAGTATGGTTGGATTATAGTAGGTTCTTGATTTTTATGATTTAAGATTGGTTGCGGGTTGCAGTTCCCTTGGTGCCTCATTCTACCCCCTCACACTTTAGTCATGACATGCCTCAGGTGAGACTCCTTACCCTCTCCAGATAAGGTGAAAATGTTGACATTGTTCTAGACTACAACAGAGCCTTGTTGGCCCCTTATGCCTGAACCTAGGGTCTCTTCCCTATTCAAATTTTCGTGCCAATAAATGCCAAGTCATGCCAAGTGCTAAGGCATGCCAAGATGTGTCATGTGTTAGGGTGTGGCTCCAACACATACTAGTGAGTGTTAGGGAGTGCCATGAAACACAAGGGAGCACTATAAGTTTCAATTACATGGAAATGAATGAATATGAGTGTGTGATATGGATTGTTAGTGAGTTCCAAGTGTGCTAAGGAGGGAGTGACAAGGTATGCTATGCAGTGCAAGGCATGCTACAATGCTAGGGAAGCATGCCAAGATGTACCAAGTTCCAAGGTGTGCAATCCGTGTTGAGGAGTGTTAGTGAGTGCTAGGGAAACATAAGGGATCACTAGGTCAAAATGCATGGAAATGAATGAATACGAGTGTGTGACAGGGAGTGTAGTGAGTTCCAGGGATGTTAAGGATGGAGTGACATGGTATGCTAGGTAGAGCTAAGGCATGCTAGAGTGTGAGGGTGGCACTGACCAAGATGTTCCAGGTCCTAGGGTGTGCCAATGTGTGTTAGGAAGTGCTACAGAGTGCCATGGAATCACAAGGGACCCCTAGGTCAAAATATTAATGCATGGAAGTGAATGAGTACGATTTTGTGACAGGAAGTGTGAGTGAGTTACAAGTGTGCTAAGGGAGTGACAAGATATTCTTTGCAATGCTAAGGCATGCTAGAGGTCATGGCAACAATATGCCAAGATGTGCCAAGTGCTAGGGTGTGCCAATGCATTCTAGGGAGTGTTAGGGAGTGCTAAGGAACCACAAAGGAGCACTAGTTTCAAATGCATGGAAATGAATGAATAAGAGTATGTGACAGGGAGTGTCAGTGAGTTCTAGGTGTGTTGAGGAGTGAGTGACAAGGTATGCTAGGTAGCACCAAGGAATGTTATATTGCCATGGCGTCATGCCAAGATGTATTAGGTGTCAGGGAGTGCCATGGAAAAACAAGGGAGAACTAGCTCAAAATGCATGTGAATGAACGAATAAGAGTGTGTGATACAAAGTGTCAGTGAGTTTCAGGTCTGTTAAGGAGGGAGTGACCAGGTTATATGTTAGGCAGTGCCAAGGCATGCTAGATTTCCATGGTATGTTAGGGAGTGCCAAAGCATGACAAGGAATGTAGGGGGTGCTAACATGTGCCACATAGTGCCAAGGGATTGTTAGGTGTGCCAAGTTCTATGGCATGTCAAGATGTAAACTATTTGCTCAGTTGTTTTATGGCAATGGTTGGACGTGAGCCTTGACATGATAACTTGTAAATTTTTAAGTTGGATAAGTTGAAATTATACATGGGTAGCCTAATATGAGTTATAGTCAGTTCTTAGCTGAACAAAGCATAGTCTAGTTGTAGTAACTATGACTTGGTCAAGTTGTTGTAGTTGAGGCAAGACTTGGTTGGGTTCCCAAGTCGCAAAAAAGTAATGGTAGTTGTGAGGGAATTATAGTTAAGGAGTATTAGGGCATGCAAAGGAATGAAAAGGCATGCTAACACATGTCAAACATTGCCAATGCATGTTGAGGAATGTTAGAAAGTGTTAAGGCATCACAAGGGAGAACTAGGTCAAAATACATGGAAATGAACAAATAAGTGTGTGTGCTAAGGAGTGTGAATGAATTCCAAGTGTCTCATGGAAAAAGTGTGTTAGGAGAAGGTCAAAATAGGAATTTTAGGAGGCAAGCCTATGGTTACAATTATAAGGAGTTGTTCAAAGTAGTTCTAGACAAAGGGAGACTTTGGGTTAAGCACAACATTGTTTTTCCAATGACTTGGTTGGGTTCCCAAGTTGCAAAAATAGTAAATCTATCTATGAGGGCATGACAATCAAGTAGTGCCAAGGTGTGCCAGGGAATGCCAGGAAGTAGTAACACTTGTTAGACAATTCCAAGGCATTTTAGGCATGCTAAGACAAGCTAACTGCTAAGGCATGCCAAGATGTGTCAGGTGCCAGAATGTGGCCCGAATGTATGCTAGGGAGTGTTACGGCCAAGTGCCAAGGAAACTCAAGGGAACACTAGTTTCGAATGCATGGAAATGAAGTGTCTGTGTAATGACCCTTCTGAAATTAAATTGTTACATGTTTATTTATTCTACAATTTTGAAAATTTTAGAGGCCATTGGACCCATGTGATTTTTGGAAAACACTTAGGAAGGAAAAATGGGTCGAAATGTTTTGTTGGCATAGTGTGGGGGCCACCCACATGAGGAAATACACACCACCTTAGAGGGAAGTTCAAATGAATAAGGAGGGAAAGTCGAATTTCTTGTTAGAGGGGGGCCACATGGGAAAAGATGCCCAAAAATTATAAATAGATGGGGCCTAGCCTCATTTGGTATCATTTTGACATATTGAACTCAACCTTAGTTGCTTGAGCTGCATAGCTAGGTTATTGTGTTGTTTAGCACATGAGTGTCTCCAAGAAGAGATCTCAACACTTACTTCAATAGACTTCGAGTGGCACCCTAGGAAGGGAATTCATACTACCTTGGAGGAGAGCTGGTGGAGTTTCACAGTCACATCATTCAGCATTTGTCTCAGCTAGTGTGTGTTTCTGGAAGATGCAGAAGGGGAACATGCAGGTGTTGCTTGTGGGTTCATCTAGGCAGCAACTACTGGGGGAGTTTGGGCATTGGAGCTATAGTGGAGGATCAACCTTTCGGGAGATTTTTCGATCAGGAGGTTGTCGCAATTGAACAGTTCAATTTACAATCACCTAGGCCTGCACAGAGAGCCCTCACTGGGCTCACGTGGGAGTTGGAGGAAGGAATATTTGTATAGCTGAAACTGACCGGGAGAAGTAGGAGATCATTTGGAGGGCTATTTGAGGAGGATTACTAGAGTGGAGAGAGAAGAGATTGACAGGATCAATCACAACAACATAATTCAAAATTGGAGGGTCAAGCTATGAAGGGTCTAATTTTTAAGGTTCGAATCAAAGGAAACCATTTCTGGGTTTTTTTGGGTTTTGGGCAAAGATCACTCTCCTCATTTTATAGAATTTTTTGTGTAGATTAGAGGGGTCAAACATGCGTCCCATCTCAACTAGAAACTAGTGGAGCTGAGAGGAATTTGGGCCAAAATTCCGAGGTCAAAATTTGGCTAATTCCTTCGTGTGTTATTATGGGTTTCTTGCATAGAGGATGGGATTAATTTCCCATAATTTTTTGAGCAACAAGAAAGGCTCTAACGACAAATCATTTCAGGAAGCAACACCTTTCTAGGTAGTAACAATGCAGCTCTTGGGTCGGATTACGAACAGATTTGAGGAGGGTGTTCCATCATTCATTTTGGGATTTTGTTAGCTTGTCTAGAACAAGCCCAGGTGCACACATTCCATCCCCTTGTTGTACACCTCTTCCCATTTAATAAAATGAGTAGACAACACAACTTGGTTGCCAATTTTGTGGTATGATGGTTTGATTTAATTTTGTGGCATTATTTTTATTGTCTGCTTTTCATAGCACTATTTTTCTTAGTTCGGAACATTACAGTCAGTGAGTTCCATGTGTGGTAAGGAGGGAGTGACAAGGTATGCTATGCAGTACTACAAAGGCATGCTAGATGGTGGGCATCGGATCCCCCCATAGCATTTTTTTGGGGCTTGAAGCCTGAAGTTTGGTTAACTGTAATGTAAAGACCCCATGAAATGCGGGCGTGGAGCACAAGAGTCTAGGGTTGTCTGCCCTAATATAATGTAATTTAATGTAAAGTGTGTTGGCCTACCCATGGTCTGTGGACCATGGGATTATATAAATAGAGCGCGGCTCTAGGATGTAAGAGACATGTGTTTCTTGGGATGATGAATTAGCTCTGAGTCTATAAGTTTGAGTCTTGGGTTATAGTAGTAGGAAGAGGCTCTACAGCTGAGTGCGCAGAGGCTTGGTAGAGTTCGCAACTGTGTACGTGGACCCCTGCAGCTTAGTGCATATGGAGGAGTTGGGATTGTACTTGGACAAAGAATTAATAAAAGACAAGTTGATTTTGGAATATTGTGTGTCTATGCTTCTGTTATATTCATGCATCTCTTTATAGTTTTATTATTGTGTGCACTTGTTATGAATGTTGAATGATTAATGATAATATTGAACCCACTCAATTAAGTTAATATCTATAATAATAACATAGTAAGGATAAAGGATCTAGATAACACCTCTTCGCGCTTTTTACAGAGCTGCGCAGAATCAGTTGCATAAGTTGCGAAGGGCAGATGGCTGCACGGAGCAGCGCAAGTGCGCAGGTTCAGTTTGTGAACTTCCTAGACTTCATCAAGACATCCCTAGGGTGTGGAAACCTGGTTCCAGCCCCCTCCCATATTACCTCGGGTGATACCTCTATCCGCGCACTACGTACTATTACTGAAAGGGCCGGTAGTTTTGGGATTTGTTTGGCTAAATCACTTTTGAACCTGGGTCAGGCCCCAACAAGCCAAAACTAGAGTGCTAGGAAAGAATACCAAGATGTGCCAAGTTCCAAGGTGTGCCAATGCATGCTGAGTGTTAGACAGTGCCACAGAAACACAAGGGAGCACTAGGTCAAAATGCATGGAAATGAATGAATAAGAGTGTGTGACACGAAGTTTCAGTGAGTTCCAAGTGTGCTAAGGAGAGAGTGACATGGTATGCTAGTTTGCGCTAAGTCATGTTAAATTTCTAGGGCAACATGCAGCCAAGATCTTCCAATTCCCAAGGTGTGTCAACATGTGCTAGGAAGTGTTAGGGAGTGCCAAGAAAACACAAGGGAGCACTAGGTCAAATTAATGCATGCAAATGAACAAATAAGAGTTTGTGAGAGGAAGTGTCAGTGAGATACAGGTGTGCTAAGGGAGTAACAAGGTATGGTAGGTAGTGTTAAGGCATGCTAGAGGCCAGGGAAACATGCCAAGATGTGCCAAGTGCTAGGGTGTGCCAATGCATGCCAAGGAGTGTTATGGAGTGCCAAGGAAACAAAAGGGATCACTAGTTTCAAATACATGGAAATGAATGAATAAGAGTGTTTCACAGGGAGTGTTAGTGAGTTCTTGGTGTGGTAAGGAGGGAGCGACAAGATACGCTAGGTAGTGCCAAGAAATGCTAGAGTGACAGGGTAACATACCAAGATGTGCCATTTGCCAAGGTGTGTGAATGTGTGTCGGCGAATCTTAGGGAGTGCCATAGAAACAAAAGGGAGAACTAGCTCAAAATGCATGGAAATGAAGAGATAAGAGTATGTGATAGGGAGTGTCAACAAGTTCCAAGTGTTCTAAGGAAGGAGTGACAAGGTTATATGCTAGGCAGTGCCAAGGCATGCTAGAGTGTGAGGGCATGTCAGGGAGTGTTAGGGTGTGCTAGGGAGTGAAAAGCATGTCTGCAAGAAATGTAGGGGATGCTAAGACACACCATTAGGGCTAAGGGATTGTTAGATGTGTTAGGTGCTATTGCATGTCAAGATGTAAACTGTGCTTCTTAGTATATACAATGCTATGTACATATGGTGCAATGTGCATGCGGTGTTATGTACATGTGGTACATGTAGTGTTGTGTACATGTTGTGCAGGTGGTGTTGTGTAAATGTTGTGCCACGGTTGGATGTGAGCCTTGACTTGGTAACTTGTTAAGTGGCATGAGTTGAGATTGGACATGGGTAGCCTAATATGTGTTATAGGCAGTTCTTAGGTGAACAAGGTAGAGTCTATTTGTAGTAACTATAACTTGGTTAAGTTGTTGTAGTCAGGGTAGGACTTGGTTGTGTTTTGGCCAAGTCTAAAAAAAGGTAAGGGTAGTTGTGAGGGCATGATAGCTAAGGAGTGTCAGGGCATGCCAAAGAATGAAAAGGTGTGATAACACATGGCAGAAAATGTAAATGGATGTTGAGGAGTGTTAGGGAGTGTCAGGGAAACACAAGCGAGAACTAGGTCAAAATGCTTTGAAATGAACAAATAAGAGTGTGTGCCAAGGAGTGAATTTTTTGTGCCCCAAGGATGAAGTGTTTTAGGAGAAGTTCATAATAGGACTTGTAGGAGTCAAGCCTATGGTTGTGATAAGGCAAGGACAAAGCAATTTCAGAGAAAGTTAGACTTTGTGTTTGGCACAATATTGTTTTGCTAATGAATTGGTTTTGTTCCCACAAAAAAAGTAAGGTTATCTATGAGGGCATGACAACTAGGGAGTACCAAGGTGTTCTAGTGAATGTAAGGTTCCCAAGTCATGGAAAATGTAATGCTAGTTGTAAGGTCATGGCTGCCAAGGTGTGTTAGGGAATGTTAGGGCATGTTAACATGCACCAGATAGTACAAAGACATGTCAAACAAGCTAAGTTGTGCCAAGTGATAAGGCATGCCAAGATGTGCAAGGGTGTGAAAATGCATGCCAGGAACTATCAAGGCAACAAAAGGAAGGAACAAGTTAAACTACAAGGAAATGAACACATAATAGGGTTAATAAGTCATCAATTTACCTTTACCATGAGGGCCATGTTAGGCACACCAACACTAGGTGCCAATAGGTGATAAGTGCCAAGTGTCAATGCATTCTAAGTGCCAAATCTTCCTTTGTTTCTTATCATCTACTTTCCAATAATTTATCTCAAATATCTTTAATATTAAACCATTCCAAAGAATACCAATTCATCTCAATGCATGCCAAACATGCTAAGACTTGCCAAGTGCCAACACGTGCCAATTGCCAATGTGTGTCAGGGAGTGTGATGCATGCTATGAAGTGGCAGAGCATGTCAAAGAGTGATAAGGTGTGATATAGAGTTAAAATGCATGCTGAGGAGTGTTAGGGAGTAATAGGAAAACAAAAGGGAGCACTAGGTCAAAATGCATGAAAGTGAATGAAGATGAGGGTGTGTAAGTGAGTGTCAATGAGTGCTAGTTGTCATGCCAAGGAGGGGGTGAAAAGGTATAATAAACATGGGTAAGGCATGCGAGGCAATATTAGGGCATGTCAAGAAGTGCTAGAGTGTGCTAGGTAGTTCTGGGGTGTGCTAACATGTGGCAAATAGTGTCAAGGCATGCCAGATGCTAAGACATGCTAGGATGTGTAGGGTGCCAAAGTATATTTCCAATGTGTCAAGGAGTTTCAAGGAAATAAAAAGAATAACCAAACTAAAATGTAAGGAAATGAACACATAAGAGGGTTAATAAGTTGGGGCATTGTCTTTTTCAAAAGGGGAATGCTATGCACATTAATAATATGTTCCAATACATGCCAAGTGCCAATGTGTGCCAAGTGCTAATGTTTGTCAATGCAATATTGTGCCAATGTGTTCCAAGGCATGCTAGGGACTGCAGGGCATGCCAACACATGCTAGGGGAGTGTTATGCTATGTTAGGGCATGCCAAAATGTGCTTGGGCATCCTACTCATGGAAGGATGCTCTAGGTACAAAAATGTTCTAGGTACAAAGATGTTCAAAGACATGCGAGGTGCCAAGGAATGTTAGTGTATTGTTCCAAAGCATGTTAAGGTGTGCCATGAGTGTTGAGAAGTGTTAGGTGTCTCTCATTAATAGAACTGATAGAGCTTGATTATGTATTAAATTATATAGTTCCTACACACACTAGTGGAACTTTATTTAAAGGAAATTTGGTAGATAATAATCCTAATAGAGATGAATCATGTGTTGACTCATATGAAAACTATATTCTTATGACTTGAGGGAAATGATACACACTAATTACTTCTTAACAAATTGACTGATTATAACCACTATGACCTTGGACACATAATGAAAAAGACTCCACAACAATGGTCTTAAATCGTTATCTTTTAACGAAAAATATAGTAACAGGTACATAGCATCATCAAAAACTCATTGGAATGATCAATGGTGATGAAAATTTTTTGACTGTCACCAAAAGTAACCAAAAAGAGAATTGGTGAGGGTCAATAGAAGATCATCATTAGAAGTGTCACCAAAGAGAGAATTAGTGATGGTCCTTTAACGACCCTCATGAAAAGTGTCACCAAAGAGAGAAATAGTGACGGGCCTTTAATGACCCTCACAAAAAGTGTCATTGAGAATGGCTTTGGTGACAAACCTTAAAGGACCATTACTGTATACACTTACAAGAATGATTTTTTAAAGACCGTCATCATATGCAACATTAGTGATGGACATTAAAGGTCCATCATAGACATGAAATGTCATCAAAAACTCATTGGAATGATCAATGATGATGAACATTTATTGACCGTCACCAAAAGTAACCAAAAAGATCATTGGTGATGGCCAATCAAAGATCGTCACTAGAAGTGTCACCAAAGAGAAAATTAGTGATGGGACTTTAACGACCCTCGCCAAAAGTGTCACCAAAGAGGGAATTAGTGATGGGCCTTTAACGACCCTCACCAAAAGTGTCATTGAAAATGGCTTTAGTGACAAACCTTAAAGAACCATCACTATATACACTTACAACAACGCTCTTTTAAAGACCTTCACCATATGCGACATTGGTGATGGACCTTAAAGGTCCATCAGAGGCATGACTCTCCCGAATGACCCTTTTTCTTGTAGTGATTGGTACAAAGTCCCTAACTTGTCCCAAAAAGCCTTAGTCGTATCTTTCCCTGATACATTCAACAATACTAAATCTGAGACACACAACCGTATTGTGCACTTTGCCTTTCGATCCAACTTCTTTAGTTCTTCATCGGACACTCCCATTGGTTTAGTACCCAGATCTACCATGATCCACTGATCTTTATCCACCAATAGATCCTCCATATTGAGTTTCCACAACTCAAAACTCTGACAGTTAAACTTCTCGACCTCTATGTTTCCACTGCTCGCCATCTTCTTTCACAACTAGAATCGATCTCATAGATCCCCTACTGAATAGGGCCTACCACAGGCCCGAGTGAAACCCCTCAACAACAAAGGTGTCCCCTGAAAGCCAAAATAGCTCTGATACCAAATGTAGGTTTTAACCCTGTACAAAAATTACCTGCATATGAATTCTAAAACACAGAAAATAAACAATGCGAGAGCATAACACATAAAACACATATACACATAGATTTTCCCCTGGATCCCAAAATCGGGATTACCAACTTGATTTTTTGTTATGTTCCTCTCAATGTTACAATACATATTTATACATGCCAAAGCATCAAATACCATGGACCGAAAACCATCACGTCCAAAACCATGTGCGAAAACCATGCACAAAACCATAGGTAGATCTGCCGAACCTAATATAGGGTCCAAAAAAAATTTCCGCAGGGCACTGCCCTAGACCTCATAGAGGGGGGCTACCTACCCCCCACTACGCAATTGGCGCAATGAAGGGGGGGCTCCACCCCCCATCTAACCCCCTAGTTAACTACGGATCCTAGTTGTGGTAAGAGTATAACACAACCCAACATCTCCATTCCTCAGTAAGCACATTGAACAACTATCACATCTTGGAGATCAAAGTAGCAATATGTATTTCATAAAATGAGTTATAATATATTACAAGGACTCTCTATCCTCACTTTACAAATAACATCTTGGATGGAACTTGGAACCTCCAACTAACAACTTGCACTAACAACTAACCATATAACACCTAACACTTCACAACTAATAACCCTTTGTATGAACGATACACTCCTATTTATACAAAAATTGAAGATAACAATTTAATAAATATAGATCCTTAGATCTCTCCTAAATCCACATTTATATCTTGTGGTTACAACCAATCACCTAAAAATGTAAGATAGAAATCCTCTCAAAATTCTCATCCATGATTCTTCTCTTTTGAATGTGCTTAGTTAATGATCTACATCTTCTATAATGGATTGGGTTGAGTTACTAGTCCTGGAGACTTCATTGGACAAATGATATGGAATCCCTATAAAAAATTTGGTTGAGTTATCAGTCTTGTAGCCTTGGTTGGTTGAGTTATTAGTCCTGTATCCTTGGTTGGACAAACGCTTTGGATCTTGTAAACAGTTTTGGGTTGAGTTACTAGTCTTGGAGCCTTGGTTAGACAAATGCTCGGAAGCCCAGTAGCAGTTGTGGGCTGAGTTACTTCTCCTAGAAGTTAGGTTGGAAAAAACACTCGCTGAAGCGCTGGGAGGCTTGGGTAGAGATCAATCTAATGATTTTTTTGTGATGTTCGACTGTGAGGTAGAATCACTGTCTGATAGGTTGAGGTGGTTTGGCCTCTAGAAGCCCTAGATTGTCCTGATTGATGTGTTTTATGATATACCACATTCATGCTTGGAATATTCCATGGAGGTGACTGGAAAAAGAGACATTTTTCTCAGCGATGTCTATGGTCGGATGGAACATGGTATTCCCATCCCGGGTTGGCTTTTGCATCATTAATATGAGGTTAAGTGACAAGGAACAATGCCTCATAGTCAATCTCAGATAAGTATGAGACCACTATGCCCACATACGTTATTTATACCTGTAGATTACATATTCGTGATATGTTTGACGAAATGTCTGTCATGGCTAGTAGGGATCTAGTGAAGGTATTATTCAAGAAATTGCATTAGTACTGTTAATTCAATGTTATCTTATTATTCTAAAGGTGTCATTCAATTATGGTTAGTGACCTGGTCTCTAGGCCTGAAATGTGGCTTAAATCCCAGGGATGATGGCACATAACTGAGAAAAATAGTCCCTGGATGTTGGCATGCCTTGTCATGAGAGCGTCCAGGACCTCCTGGACGCTGGCAGGCCTATAGCATGAGAGAGTCTAGGGGTTATGTGGTCCAAAATATCAATGGGACCCAGGGGATGGTTGGCAGAAATGTTGGACTAGTTCATGATGGTCTTAATGACGATGTTGATTGTCCGTATGGTGTGTTTCCATCAGTTCCACTTCCTTAACGTGACTTATGAGGTCAAACCATATCATAGTGACCTCTCACCACATTTTTACCTCAGCTAGCTGGTTTCTTGGGTAGATGTGGGAGGAGGGTATTACAAAGTGGTATCAGAGCATGGTTCACCCCTCAAACTGGATGGACAGTTTGGTGGTCATACATTCATGTCGGTTGCATATTTGTTTCTTATGCTTGTAGTCTATGTTATTTTTGCATTTGCTTGGTGTTGATCATGGTTGTAGTGATTTCGCCATGTGAATGTTGATGGTGTTGTTGTGGAATGTGTAGTCATGAGTGTATGGATGTATATACATTTGTTATGCATGTTAGCGTTTATATGTTTTTATGCATTCATTGTCATGGTGAAGGTTGTTGTGCATAAGGTAATTGTATGCAAGTAGGTCATCATGATGTTATTTTTATATTATGATGCTAATGAGTTGGTTGAGATAAGGCGGGAGATGCAGACCATCAAAGTGAAGTTGCAGCATTGGAATTTGAGGCAAGAACATGTCATCATACATGTATTTTACGTTTGGAATGCAGGTATGTTAGTTAATGGATTTTTATATGAATTAGCATTATATACATTAGGTTTATGTACAAGTCTATTAAGGTTATGGTTACATACATGATATATGCTAGTTACATACATGATACATGATATGCACAGGTCAGATAGTCATGAATGATAGTAACATGTGGTTGTATGCATTGATATTGTTGTTTTATGTTAGATAACTTGTTGATTATGTTATATGTTATTGATGAGTATGTTATAGGTTAACTTGTTATGATTATGTTATATGTTATATAATGTTGATGTGTATGCTATAGATTAACTTATTGTTGTTATATGATAGTTAGCTTGATGATTATGTTATATGTTGTTGATGAGTATGCTATAGGTTAACTTGTGGTTGTTATATGATAGTTTAGGAGCATGATATATAATTTTTTGTTTTTATATGCAAGTAGCTTGATGGTTAGGGTTATTATATTTAAGATCTTGATGTTATATGTATTATGTTAACCTAGATTGGCCTATGTAGATGGTTAGGGTTATGACCTTTAGGTATGAGTTAATATGTTGTGATAGTAGGTCATACTAATCTAGACTGATCATACATATGTGATTATTATGCATGAACAACAATGTTTATGATCGTATGATGTGAACATGTTAGTTAGTTACTATTATGGATATCATGACCTTACTTATGTTTGAGATGATATGTTGTGAAGTTACATCGTACTAATATATCTTGATCATGCAGACAAGATATCCTCCCTTGAGATACATTAAGGTATGAGTTTTCTTATGTTGTATATTTGGTGTTTGATTGTTTCATCATGTCTTCTATTTGGTTTTTGAGTGTTTGGTGTCTATTATGTCGTCTAGTTGATTTATGTAACATTGTGTGTTTAGATTATGCTTGAATGTTTGATTAATTGCATGATATGAGTATGTGTCTGTAAGATTGCATGAAGACATGATCTTGTTTTAAGATGGTCATACTAACTTATATGTGTTGAGATAGTTTTCATGTATACTTGAGTGTAGTAGGTGATAGTTATAGTGTTATGTCTAATGACTATGAGTTGACTATGAATTATGACATGATTGTTAGTCTTGCTAAAGGTTGATATCAAATTGATAAATATGATTGTCTTGATATTTGGAACATGCGGTTGACATGTGTGAGAAGTTACAGGAAACATAGTTGGTATTAACATGACAAGATAATAGTTGATGTGTTTATATAACTAAATAGTTGGGTGACGTGACAATACATAGTAAGCCTCAATTGCAACAAGGTAAAAAGGTAAAAAGAATGGATTGGGCAAGAATTCCTTTGGCTATCTTTGGAAACTGTAATCAAAACAAATGAGTTCTTTGCACACAAGAATTATTCTTAACCTCAATCTCGTTTGACATTATTTAGATACGTGATAGAGTCATGAACATGTACTTATTGACATGTATATTAGCTAGTCTCTAGTTACAAGGGGATTTGTTAAGGGAAATGGAGTCCCTTGAGAGATGGTGTGGATGTGTTTAGTTGCAAGCAACATGCTTGGAACAACAAGGTAAGGTAACTAGTATGTTGTTATGTTTATTTATGCATTTATAGTTATGCGTTCATGGTAATACGATGTAGGGTATTGCATGGCAAAGAGACTGCCATGAAATCTTGAATAAGGCTCAAGTTGAGCTTTCCCTTGGAAGAACTGGGAACCATGGGATTGATTCATGGAGTTTGTTGCTTATCTTATGTTTTCAGTCCTTTTCTATTTGTTTGTGCTTGATTTGCAACTTTGTTTATGTCTGGTGCAAGGCCTTGCCAATTTGTTTGCAGTGTCATATTGTTATTGATTTTCATGGTGTCTTCTTGTTTTTTTCTTGTCTTGTCTTTTATGTTTTGAGTCTTGGGAATCGGTTTGGGAAAGAGGAAATTTAATTGAGCTTAGGAGAATATGAATGAAACCCATAATGAAATGTTAAGACTCAGATGAAGTGAGTGCATGTATGAAGGCAGTTGAAGGTAAGAATATGACAATCGGTTGGTTTGGTTTGGTCCATTGGTATAAATGACAGTGAAAGTACAACCATGGGAAAGGTAATTGAGAAAGGTAAGTTGAATGGATTTTAGGAATCATATGCCTTGTCTATGTTGGGACCTGCTTTTCTTGATGTTGCACATGTGTTTCACACATAAAGAGAGTTCTCTTAACCTTCACCTATGATATCTAGTAATTATGTTATGATCATGATTATGCTGATGTTTATATACATATATATGTGTGCATGTATCTCATTGTGTGATAGGATCATGATTGTTTTATGCTAATTTTTAGGTATATGTATCTATGTATCTATGTCACTGTCCAACAGGGTTGTTAGGGATCATTCTTATGGAGCAATCATTGCTTATGCAGGGGAATGACATGACGAGGTTCCTGGTCTTATGGGGAATCAAGTGGGGAGAGTAATCATGACAAATATATGAGGTCAGTATCTTGTGGATATGAATTGATATTATTTGATTACACTATATCTATGTTTATGTTATGACAGGTAACTCCGAGGGATACATTGCCGAAATGAAAGCAAAGTGGTCTGTGGCATGTTTGGAAAAGCATGGATAAGACACTAGAACAAAGGTTGCTTGGTAGAGAGAATATGGTTTGGGATGTGTGGCACTAATGTTATGCATATGTTGTATATGTTGTGCATGTTTCGTATGTGATGTTGTTCCCATGCAGTGTTGTGTATATATAGTGTGTATACATGTTATTTATTCAATGTTATGTATAGGGTGGTACATATAGTGTTGTGTGAGTATTGCATATGAAGTGCTTGGTATAGATGGTAGTATGTATATGTTGGATATGTGATGCTGTGTATCCCTCGGAGTGTTGCAACTTTGTTTATGTCTGGTGCAAGGCCTTGCCAATTTGTTTGCAGTGTCGTATTGTTATTGATTTTCATGGTGTCTTCTTGTTTTTTTCTTGTCTTGTCTTTTATGTTTTGAGTCTTGGGAATCGGTTTGGGAAAGAGGAAATTTAATTGAGCTTAGGAGAATATGAATGAAACACATAATGAAATGTTAAGACTCAGATGAAGTGAGTGCATGTATGAGGGCAGTTGAAGGTAAGAATATGACAATCGGTTGGTTTGGTTTGGTCCATTGGTATAAATGACAATGGAAGTACAACCATGGGAAAGGTAATTGAGAAAGGTAAGTTGAATGGATTTTAGGAATCATATGCCTTGTCTATGTTGGGACCTACTTTTCTTGATGTTGCACATGTGTTTCACACATAAAGAGAGTTCTCTTAACCTTCACCTATGATATCTAGTAATTATGTTATGATCATGATTATGCTGATGTTTATATACATATGTATGTGTGCATGTATCTCATTGTGTGATAGGATCATGATTGTTTTATGCTAATTTTTAGGTATATGTATCTATGTCACTGTCCAACGGGGTTGTTAGGGATCATTCTTATGGAGCAATCATTGCTTATGCAGGGGAATGACATGACGAGGTTCCTGGTCTTATGGGGAATCAAGTGGGGAGAGTAATCATGACAAATATATGAGGTCAGTATCTTGTGGATATGAATTGATATTATTTGATTACACTATATCTATGTTTATGTTATGACAGGTAACTCCGAGGGATACATTGCCGAAATGAAAGCAAAGTGGTCTGTGGCATGTTTGGAAAAGCATGGATAAGACACTGGAACAAAGGTTGCTTGGTAGAGAGAATATGGTTTGGGATGTGTGGCACTAATGTTATGCATATGTTGTAT
Source organism: Pinus tabuliformis (assembly GCA_031772625.1). NCBI lineage: Eukaryota > Viridiplantae > Streptophyta > Pinopsida > Pinales > Pinaceae > Pinus > Pinus tabuliformis. The sequence goes on along the minus strand of CM062805.1, from coordinate 198,833,520 downwards.
ATGTTGTGCATTTTTCGTATGTGATGTTGTTCCCATGCAGTGTTGTGTATATATAGTGTGTATACATGTTATTTATTCAATGTTATGTATAGGGTGGTACATATAGTGTTGTGTGAGTATTGCATATGAAGTGCTTGGTATAGATGGTAGTATGTATATGTTGGATATGTGATGCTGTGTATACATTGTACTATGTGCATGATGGATATGTGGTGTTATGTGGATATGGTGCTATGCACATGTTGGATATGTAGTGTTGTGTAAATAGGGTGCTATGTACATGTTGTATACGTAGTGCTATGTACACATGGTTTTGTGTTCGTGTTGTACAAGTGGTACTATGTACATATGGTGTTGTGTGCATGAATGTACAAGTGGTGTTGTGAGCATGTGGTGCCGTGTACAGGTTATACATATGGCATTGTGTGTAGGGGGTGTTGTGTACATGTTGTGCACATGGTGTTGTGTAGATGTGGTGTCTGTACATGTTATGCATGTGGCATTGTGTATGTCTGGCATTGTGTACACATTGTACAGGTGGTACAATGTACATGTGGCATTGTGTACACATTGTGCAGGTGGTGCCATGTACATGTGATGTTGTGCAAACATTATGTAGGTGGTGCTTTGTATAGGTGGTACTGTATACATGTTGTACATATGGTACTGGTGTACACGTGGTATTGTGCATGTGTCATACATGTTGTGTTGCAGGCATGTAGTACTATGTAGGTGCATTATTTAGTCATGGTATCGCCACATGTGTATCTGTTTTGTTGTACTCTATGTAGGTATATGTATTGTGTGGTGGTGTACATTGGGTGTAGGTGCATGTATTTTGTTGTGTTGCACACTAGGTGTAGGTGTATGCGTTGTGTGTCTAGTGTAGATGCATGTATTTCATGGTGTTGTATGTCATGTGTGGTTGTATGTGTGTGATGAACACTATGTGTATGTGCACATGGTTGAGGAGAAGGCATTGGGTGTTTGTATTGATTAGGCCTAGGAATCCTCGATTGTTGTATGGCAGGATATATGGTAAAGCCTAGAGACTAGGAGACAAGAAAACTCCTCACGGTGTAGGTGAAGAAATTTGGTGGCATACAAACTTGCTTAGGGCCTACTAATCTGGTGGGGATTACTGTTAAGCTTGAGGAAAGTTGGTTTGGTTTAGTTTTCAGTCCCATATTCATGCTTGGAATATGGCACATGAGTGATTGGATGAAAAAAAGATTTGGTTCATCCAATATATGGTCAAGTGATTCGTGGAAGTCCCAAACCTGGTTGGATTTTTGCATTAATTAATAATAACTTCTTCTCCTTGGTATTTCCTGTATAAATATACTAGTTTATATGTGGATTTTATGGATGTTATATCCTTTTTATTTCTGTTGGTTATATGTTGGTTATGAGTATGTTTTATGACAGACTTGATGTATGGATCTCATCATGTTTTATTTGCAAAGGAATGTACAAATGAATATATGAAATAATAGATGATAATGTAGCTATTGTGATATGGTAGCTATTGTGATATGAAATAATAGATGATAATGTAGCTATTGTGATAATAATATCATATAAGTATCAGCCCCCTATGCTTAGATCTATTGTTAGGACATGTAGATTTCATATTTGTGACATGTTTGATGAAATTCCTTTCATGGCTAGTAGGGATATAACCTAGTAATTGATCAAGTATTCGCATTAATACCTTTGTTCCAATGTTATTTATCATTTCTAAAAGTTCCATGAAGCTATGGGTAGTGGCTTGAGTCGTGGCCCTGAAAAAGTGGCACAAATCTAGGGACACTCACTTAGAACTAGCTGAAAAAATCCATAGTCATTGGCATGTCCTTTCTCTGGCAGCAGATGGAAGGCCTAAATCACATGCATGGTTTCTCATGGGAGCAATTCGCGGTCCAGATCAGTGAGATGTCAATTTTCCTAAGGGGTTGGTCACCTGGAAGGGTTGGTTGGATCTTGAAGTGTATGTAGCATGTGTGGAAAGTCAGATTGGTTTGGTTTTGTTGGTTCCACTTCCTTAACTATACATGGGGATTTGAGTCACATCATAGTAGCCTCTCATCATATTTTTACCCCACCAAGCCAGTTATATTAGGTAAATGGGGTAGAAGGGTTTTTTAAAGTGGTATCAGAGCATGGTTCACCCATTGGACTGGATGGGCAGTTTGTTGGTCATGCATTCATGTCGATTGCATGCATGTGTTCTCTATGCTTCTGCTCTATGTACTTGTTGTGTATGCATGGTGGTGGCCATGGTTGTAGTAGTGTCACCATGTGGAAGTGGATGGTGTGTTTTTGGATACGGTGGTCATGAGTGTATGTCAGTTATGCATTGGTTATACATGTCAGTGCTTATATATTGTTATGCATATATTGATATGTTTGTAGTTGTCATGCATGAGGTCATGGTATGTGGTCGATATGGTCATGTATTGATAACTGGATAGTGGTTAAATTGATGTTATATGTTGATTTTATTATGATTATACATGTATCATCCTAATCTGGTTGATCTTACAGATGACATATCCTCCCCTGAACTATACTGAGGTATCTTGATTAAGTTATGTTTTGGTTTTAGCTGAAATGGTGTACTTGCAGGAAAGAGATCAAAGATGACTGGCAATATGGTAGACTATAGCTCATGAGATTCTCCCCATGGGTTGGATGAGAAGCGTGGTACTCGGAATTCTTTTGACTTAGCAGACACATTGAGAAGATTGAAGGCGAAAATAAGGAGTTGCAAGGAAGATAATGATAGGATCATTCAGGCACAAGAGAAACAAGAAGAAGTCAATGCAATAATGCTTCACAGTTTGTCAAAATTGTAGAGATAGAGACCACTTTATTATCCATGGGAAGGAGGATATAACTAATGGGCCAAATGGAATTAGATATCATGGTGGGCACAAGTCAGATAGAGATGATACGATCAGAAATGGCATGATCTTGGATACTCTAGATAGGAGAGGTGATCGACACAGGTTCTATTCTAATTTTGGTTCTGGTAGACATTGTTGTTATCATCATTAACATCCTTACAGGGGGAGTGATAGGGGATATTTTTCAAATGAGTTCAAGAAAGAAAAGCCACCTACCTTTGATGGCTATTTGAAGAAGTCAGAGGATTAAGAAGCATGGCTATTTGGGATGAAGAAATTATTTTAGTTGCATGAGTACAAAAAGAATATGAAGGCCAAGATAATTATCTTCAACCTCAAAGGGAAAGTAGATATCTAGTGGGAAGATGTGAAGCGCGTTAGAGAAACCAAGACAAAAGAGCTGAGTTGGCATGAATTCAAGAGACTTTTTAGGAAGAAGTACTTGTCATAGAGGTACTATGATATCAAATCCAAGGAATTTTGTGAGCTAAATATGGGATCTATGACATATGAGGAGTATATTGAGGTATGTATCATATATTGAGGATTTCTTGTAGTTATTGAGGTATGTACCATATTTTAAGGAGAGAATGCCAAAATTCAAATATTTTACAGTAGATTTGCATTAGTGTTTAGATATAAAATTGAGTATGATGAGCCTTTGTCACTTGAGGAAGTTATTGGAAACTTGAGGAATTACTATGAGCAGTCAAAGTGCAAGACAAAATGTCAACAAGGTCGGAATGGGAAAGAAAAGTCTAAAGGTAAATGGCAACCAAAAAGAATAAGGCCTCAGGATGGAGGTGAGAAGGAAAATTTTTCAGCTTAAAAGAAGTTTAATGGGTCATAGCAGGGAGGGAAACATAATAAAGATGATGGTACGTGATAGTTGCAGTGTTGGACATGTGGTGAGGAGCATATTAAGAGATATTTTCCACAAAATTAGGGTGGTATGCCTACTATTTATAGTGCATAGGAAGCACAAAAAGTTGGGATGTTGGGAAGAGCATTCCATGAATTTATGTAGCGCTGGATAACAAGTAGTAAGATCACTAGGAAGCTATTATCAAGATAGATAGTAAGCTTTGTGATCAAGTTATTTCCATTTTGATTGACCCTCGATCTAATTATAGTTATGTTAGTCCTGACCTAGGGGATAAGTATGGTTTGAATAAAGATTTTCATGCAGAATCTAGGTTATTATAGTTGGCTACATGTAAAAAGACGAGATTGTATCACTAGGTAAGGTCTTGTGCATTCGAGTTGAATGGTATGCCTACTTTAGCATGTTTGAATGTATTTCTGTTGGGATCATATAATATCCTTTTGCGTATGGAATGATTGTATCTTCATAGGAGCAAATTGGATTTTTATGAAAAGGACATTAAGTGCTTGGATGACAATGGAGAATAAAGGATCTTGCAAGGTAAGAAGAAGGAAAAATCAATTAGAATGGTGACAACTATGTAGGCAAAGTGCAGTCACAGAAAAGGGTGTGTGTTATTTGTAGTGCATATTACTAGTTATAAAGGTAAGGATATTGAGAATGAAAAGGTATTAAGTAGGTACCCGATCTTACAATAGTTTCAGGATCTGTTTCCAGCAAAGTTTTCAGAGTTTCGGCCTCATAGACACTAGTACAAAATGAGAAATTAGTGACTAGGTGACTAAAAAATTTAGTCACCACATATTTTCCAAGAGAAATACTACCAAAAATGAGCAATCTTATGTGACCGAACTAAAAACGACTAACATAAATTGCTAATTTAGTAATGGGCTAAAATATGTGACTAGCTAATGAGTAATACAACTAAGAATGACTAACATGAATGACTAATTTAGTCTAAGAACAAAAATACAACTACCTAACAAGTACTACAATAATATGAATTAGTTTTTTATGTTAGTCATCTTAATTGTGTCAAGCAATCTAAACTTACAAGTGATAGGGGATTGAAAGGCTATTAAATATTGGTTGAAAGGTTATATTTCCTTAAACACTTCGTCATCCTCACATGGTGTATAGGTGAGCCAACTTTGCATTATTTATATCTAATAATTTGTAATTTTAAAATATATATTTTTTAATAAAAAATTCATTTTATGTATTTTAAAGCAATCTATTCATTGAATCTAACTAGATCTAGTTCCAATTTGAAATTAATTTGAAGAGAAGTTTTAATTTTTAAGACTATAATATAAAATAAAAACTATAATTTCATATTAACTGACCTAGATCCATTTTAACCCTGCCCCGGGTCTATCAAGCACTGAGAGGGATCCAATCTCTTGAGGTGCAAACTTTTTTTTCTAGTGCAAAAATTGAGGAAATGTTTGCACCTTGAGGGATTGGATCCCTCTCAACACTTGAGAGTTAGAACATTAATATGGATCTAGGTTGGTTATATAATACTATCATATATATATATATATATATATATATATATATATATATATATGGATATATGGATATAGATATTTGTATTTGTGTTTCTTTGTTATTCCCTCTCTCTATCTCACCCCCCAAACATAGACACACTATGTCTCCCTCTCTCCTCTCTCCCTAACTCTCTCTCCATGACTCCCTTGTCACCCCCTCTCTCTCCACCTTTCTCCTTCTATGTTTTTCTTGTTATCTCCCTCTCCTACCCCCTCCAATTCCATCTCTCTCTCCTCATCTCTATCTTCCTTCCTCTCTATCCCTTATCTCCCACCTCCCTCTATCTCTCCCCCGCAAATCACTCTCCCTCTCTCTCTTTCCCTTATGTCCAACTCTTTCACTATCTCCCCCCGCCCCCTCTCCTTCTCCATATCTATGTCTCCATGTCTTTCCCTTCCCCTTCTCTCCTTATCTCTATCCTCTCCTCTCCTTTCTCTTCCCTCCTCTCCTCTCTCCCTTACTCTCTCTCCATCTCTCCCTTCTCACTCCTCTCTCTCTCCACCTCTATCTCTCTATGTATTTGTTCTTTCCCCCCTCTCTCTCCCACTCCAACTCCATCTCTTTCTCTCTCTCCTCTCTCTTGCTTCCTCTTGCTCCCTCTCTCCCACCTCACTCTCTCTCCCCCCATCACTCTCTCTTTCTCTCTCGCTCTGCCCCCTTGCCAACTCTCTCTTAAATTTGATCATATTGTATTGTGTTTAAGAAATTATCTAAATTAAAAATACTTAATTTGTTGTAAAATATTAAACCTATATTTTCGATCAATCATGCCAAAGAAAATAAAATAATGAAAAACTTTAAAACATCATGCACTATATAATTAGTCAATTTGCGTGCTCTCATCCCTTGGATCACTAGCTAAGATGGATCTATGCCAGTTATATATATATATATATATATATATATATATATATATATATATATATATATATATATATATATATATATATCTATATATATATATATATATATATATATATATATATATAAAGAACCGGCATAGATCCATCTTAGCTTAATTTTATTAAAACCTTAATTTAATTTCTATGGGAATATTTTTAGTAGTCGTGAGGATAGAGGGTTTAGATATATCTCAAATTGTAACATTTTCCCTTTTAGATTCAACTAAAAGTATGTTTTAAATTAAGTTAAAACAAAATATTTTTACTATGAAATAAGTTATGGTTTTTTGGCATGTGGTATTGATAAACCTTGGTATTGGCCCATGGTATTGTAACAAAGCCGATTGACAAGTTAATATCTATGGTAAAGTGAGGGTGAATATCCATGGTTAACAATCTTGTTATATTTTTATAAAATATATTAATTGTGAAATAATTTATGTTTTTTGGGCATGTGGTATTGATAATCCATGGTATTCACCCATCGTATTGTAACAAAGACTATTTTTTAAAAGTTAATTTAATATCTACCGTAATGTGGGGGTGAATATCCACGGTTAAGAATCTTGTCATATTGTTATAAAATATTTTGGTTGTGAAATAAGTTATGGTTCTTGGACTTGTAGTATTGATAGGGCATGGTATTGGCCCATGGTATTGTAACAAAGCCTATTCACAAGTTAATAAAAAAACTAACAAATTATTATTAAAAATAAATCATTTAACCCAATTGAAATTTATATATTTTATTTTATATTATAAATATTTATTTTATTTTTTCCATTATAAATATTTCTTTTCTTTTTCATTTCTAGTTTAGCGTTGGGTTCAAATAAAATATTCACAGATTACAACATCACATTGCAGTAGTGCATTTTTCTCTATCTTGTTCATATTTGTGTGGAAATGCCAAAAGAAGGAAGACCATCAACGTGATCTATGGATTTCATGGGATTCTGATGCTAGATGGAGTTTGCATGGGAAATACCTTAGGAGAATATCAATGATTAGATGGAGGAAGGGCAAGGCCATTGGGCATCGAGATTTTGGCCATTTGTACATGGTATGAATTTGGACTCTGGAGAGTTCTTCCTTTTTACTAAATATGATTTTTGTTCTTATGGGTACGAAACTTAAGGGTTTATATGATCAAAGCATAAATTTCATCTAGAGTTGAGGGTTTAATGATTATGATAATGCAAATCTTGATTGCGACCAATAATTCATCAAAAGACAATGCAGAAGTAAGAATTTTTCATGTCCTTATTGTACAAAGGGTTTAATGATTATGATAATATAGATCTTGATTGTGCCAACAATTCATCAAAAGGAAATGGACAAGTAAGCATTTTTCATATCCTTATTGTAGAGACGAGTTCGCTCCTCCCTAACTTTTCTAAGGTCAGAATGCATGATTTTTTTTTTTTTCTTTTCACATATCTTTTTAGTGGTTTATTGTTTGTGTAGTGAAATCTACCTTGCCAAAATTCAAAGGGCTCAAGTGATGCAAGCAAATTTTCTGGGAGGATGAAAATACTAGACCTTCCTCAAACTTTGTTACATGAAATTAAAATTTCTTGTAATCATGAACATAAAATCTTTTTTGTTTTATCCTTAGATTTTGATCTCAATGCCTACAGTTTTAAACCATGTTACTATATTTTAAGAAGAATATTCTTAGATCCGTTAAACCTTACAACTCTCCAAATATTATGTGAATTTTAGCTAAAAAGATGGAATCTAAATGGATTTTGCAATTTAGACTCAATGCTTACAAAAAATTATTAAAAGTGGAAGAACCTAAATGGTCTGATAACTTTTACCCAGCCATCAATTTCCAAGACCTTTGATATTATTCTAGACCTAAACAGAGAGAGTAGAAGAAGAAGAGGAGCATGGATGAGGTGGACCCTGACCTACTTGATACTTTTCAAAAGTTGGGCATGCCCATGACTACAAGAAGAGATTGACCAACATTGTTGTATATGTTGTTTTTTACAGTGTTTTCATTGCTACCATGCATAAGTAGAATCTATAGGAAATTAAGGTTATATTTTTTTCATTATAAGAGGTAATTCAAGAGTATCTTGATCTATTTAGGAAGTATCTTGGCAGGTTTTTCCCTCCTGTTGATAACTATTATGATGCATTGTATTTTTTTTAGTGATAACTCCTTCTATTAAATCCCCAAGCACATTTTGTCACCCATGGAAATATCCACCTATTTCAGAATGATTGAGATGGAGACCAAGAAGTTTGAGAGAACTCTTATTGTTGTAGATGAGAGGAGTTTTTTAAGGTGAGAGGAGTTTTGTGACATATATTGAAGGATGCACTGTGCCATTTTAGGACATCAATCATCTCCATGACACAGTAGTGGATCTCTATTTCAACGAGGGAGAAATGATAAAGTATTCCACTATAAGGAATTGGTATGTCGGGGATGAGGAATGCAAACATGGGATTTATAATTATATTACGAAAATAGGTTTGTATGATGGAGACAAATAAATGATTTGTTGGACCTAAGTAGAGAATGGTTCGATAATCACCTGGAAATACTCGAGCATTATTTTGAAACGCGATGATGAAATTGGAGAGTTCTATTCTGTTGCCTTGAAAAATAACTATCAATAGGGCAGGACAAAGATGATCCATATAGGAGAGAATTCCAGGAGTAGGATTGTTCCTAAATTATATCTATAGACCAGTCAAGGAACTACTACAGATGATTAGTGCAAGTGCAACTGAATTCTCATAATGCAAGCAATTTTTCACAGTGTGATTTGATACTCATCAGTGACTAGGAAACTGCAAATACTTATCATTACATTCAGGTACAATTTGAGTTGCATTCCAAAGTATCTAATTTCATTTATTGATGGTCCTTCTTGTGTCCTTGTCTCTCTTAATTTCATTGTGGTAGGATTGGAATGGGTTAAAAAATCAAGCATATCACTGAGTAAAATAGACACCCACATGTCACTACATGTCATTGTGCATACTCTCTGTTTTTTATACAATTAGAAGTGAGCAATATGATGTGTGCAGAGCTAAAAATCCTAGCAGGCATGATGAACCCAGACTTTGCATGGAAATCGAAACCAAGAATCATAAAATATCGATAAATTTGTGACACGAAGTAAAAAACGCAGTAAAAGATTCTATGCAAACATTGTCTATTTAGTGCAAGATCCTACTAATATTTCATAATTTCCAAAGATGGTGGATGTCATGAAGATGCCCTCAAGAAAAGTTACTAACTTGAAGATAAGATGGTAAATGCAAATATTTTCTTTAAATAGGATAAATTTAGGTAATTAAAACAAGTTTGAAAATCACTAGAAACACCACCTCCACATCATTTTATTTCCAGTTGTACAAGATAATATTGATAAAATTATGAGCACTTCCATTTAAATTGAACATACATAAAATAACGAACAAGGTTGATTCTTTTAAAATCTATATCCATCATTAAATATAAGATATGATAAAGGATGGCTCATAATTTTAAAGGTTATATCCATCACCAACTATAAGATAAGAGTTAATGAGATGAGAAAATGTTTGTCTTGATATAACATGTAAATGTCATATTACTTACAAATCATGCATATTGTATCTTATTGTTCATATGCTAATTGTATAAATTCAATCTGGGTAATTTTTTACCTTTAAATTGTCAAATATGTAGAAGTTACATTACACTACCTTAAAGTTGCACACAAATAAAATATCAAAAATATGGGTGAGGAATGAGTAAGAATTTTCACACTGGTTTAAAATTTCCCCTTGGTTGGTGAAGAACCAATTCAATGATACTTTTTGTGGAGTATTAAGTTATTAACCGAAGATAAAAAAATGTTAGTCTCTTAAACGACTGAAAAAAAGATATTTAGAATCTTATTTAGAAGTTACATTTAACGTATCTATATCTACCCCAATGTAACTATAATATTCCAACTTCCAACTCCATTTTTTTTATATAGAAGTTACATTTCATGTAGCTATATAATTTACACATACGTGCTTTAGGTAGAAGTTACATTTTACATAGCTATATCTACCATGACATAACTATAATATTCCAACTCCATTTTTTTCACACTTTTTAGCATTTTAAAGATTTGTCTATTTTAGTGTGATTATGCAATTAAATAGTTGATATTATTTAAGACATATCCTATTTGCAACATTTTGAATTCTTAAGTGGGATATTGGGTAGGTTTTTGTTACTACAATATATCATGTTTTAAGTAGATGGTGTTTTATAATTCACCCAAGAGGCTTTAGGAGAAACCTTGAATTGCATACCTGTTTCCATTATACATCTAATATTTGCAAACTTTTCCACGTGAAGAACCTAATAACCCATGTTGAACATGAATCAAATACCTCAAAAATTGGGGAATATCAGTTATTCTATTTGCATATGGGGATAGATTTAGAGAAGGCAACAACATCTATCATAAATGGCTTTCTCATGTCCTACAGGTAAATTGTATCATTATATTTCTATGAAATCTCGGAATGTGTTAAAATTTTTTCTTAGATAAGAAAATATGTACGTACTCTTGAATTTATCTATGTGGTAATAAGATCAATAATAAACTTTTCATTGCAAATAATTGGAATCTACCATGTAAGTTTACGTTACTACATGAAATCCTTGATTTGTTAGATCCCAACTAGTTACGGTTGAATTTATTTTTGTTGTAATGAGATTAAGAATAAAGTTGTCATTTTAATCACTGAAATCTACCATGTAAGATTTATTCACTACATGAAATATTGTATTGGTTAGAGCCCAACTTATTAGGATTATGAAGAATCCTCTTTCATGACAATATTTATGAATGCTCTATTCTTGCTCAAATAATTACATATTACAGAAAGGAGGAAAATAAATGAGATGGAGATGAGTGGTTTCTATTTTAAAATGTGTCAAGGGAGTGTAAAATCATCTTCAATTGTGTTCAAATATTTTGGAGCACCCACTAAAGTGCTTCATTTTCCTCCTAGTTAATTCCATTTCTACTATCCTCATGCTTCTAGAAGTCCTTCTCCAAAGTTATCTCTTAACTATATTAGAGGAAAATTGATTTACTTGATTGGAATCCATGGATTACAATTTGATTAGGAGAAAGGGATGAGAAAGATTCATATTCTTCAATATATTCCACAAGTTAAAATCATATCAAACGATTGCCTTTCTCTTTAATTGATACGACAATCACTCGAGAATTTGTTAGGATTTGGAGACATTTTTCAATGAATTTTTTTCTTCTGAAAGTTATGTTCTCAATTAACGAAGTTAAAGAAAAGGTGAAAATGATGCAACGGAAGGATTTTCTATTTTAGTGCCTAAGAATTCCTTGTTGATGTGAAGGGTTTGGTATTTTCTTGACTCAATATTAGTCACATTTGACTTCCTAGCATTTCTTTCAATTTTATTTTGTTGTGTTTATATTGCTATCATTGAATTTGGTGGTCCACTATGTGTGTAATAGGAAGTATTAACTACTAATTACTCTCAAAGGTGATATTGATGGACGAATAACTTTAAATGTCCCTACTTGACACTTTAGTATTACATGATCATGCAAAGAAATTATTAATCAATATTAAAGGGAAGATGATTAACATATAGTGTTTCTTGGCTTGTCATATAATTACTACATTTTGGCTCCCAACAATATATTTGAGTCTACTTTTTGGTTGTTACTTATGGAGCTTCCCTTTTGCTCAAAAAAACATCGACGATAAATGTCCATTGCATTGGCATTGTACATCATCAAAGATGAATTCACCAAACACATTAGAGGACATGGGAGCAATTGGTACAATGAGCGGATAATAGCGAGAGAAACACCGAAGCACCACAATTTCTTGTGTATTTAGATTCACTCGAAATTAACTAGTCACAAAAAGTACCATTTTTTTCCAAATATTTTGTTGGACACCTAATCCTCAATGGGTTAGTGTGGTAGCTGAATGGACAAAAGGAGTCCAAGAGACCTTGGGATGTGAAACCCAACGGTCAAACAATGTACTATAAATGTATATCATTTGTCAATAAAAATTGTACTCTCATAATTTATCCTTCATATTCCTTTGCTATCCATGTGTGTTTAACATGGTATCAGAGCAGGCAATTGCTGGTCCTGCTCCAATTCGAGCCACTTGTTTTGTGGGCTCTGCTAATTAGAATTGATCAGAATTGCCACCTTATACAACGTCAGATTTTGTGTGTCCAACAACATTCTTGGTAGCATTAATTAATGCCCTATCTGCTTGTCAGAACTGAGCATTTTTATGCCCCATATTCTTTCCTGCGCTCTGTGCACTCTCTGCCATAACTGTTGTCTGCCATTAGCTGCCACCTCTGTTTATCAATGCTGAAATCTGCCTGGAAACCTTGGGGCCCCTCAGAACTGTATTCTTTAGTCTGTTATTCCTTTGCATGTGCTGTTATGTCTTGTAAGATAATAGTTCCTAAAATCGCTGAAGTTTGTGTCTGTCGTATTGGCTTTTCTCAATTCAAATGTTCAATAATTTGTTCCAAAATGGATTCCAAAATTTTTGTACAAGGCTTCATGCATTGAATATGTTCGTATGTGTTTGGTTGAGTGTCAAATCTGTAGGTCTGAGTTTCCTATAATCTCGATTTATCAGAGGTGTCTGACAATATTTCGCATAACGTATCTGTGCCTACTTCTCGCCGACAAGGTCTGACTATATTAGCGTATCCTGGATTTGAAGGTGGTATCAGAGGGAATACAAAACAATCTGTCGTTGTATTGAATATGACAACGGTGAATGATGCATTCATAATCTCACAGCATATACCATTCAACGAAGCCATAGTTAATGGACAACGTGGAGGTGAGAGGTATGCGCCATACCACTGTTGAACGCTCAATGCAATGCCAATTGTTCGCCTTCCATAATATATAACACTTTTACAATCATCCACTGACCCTACAGCATTAACACCTCTCGTTATGGTTCAGTAGGCTTCTCCACCTACTCATTTGGCCGAGAATAGTTCCCTAATTATAACATCAAGTCGAATGCAAATACATGATCAATTAGAAAATATTTGGGCGCTTTAATTGATTCTTGGCAGCAGGCCAAAAGAAAATTTCTGAGGAATACTGGAAATTTGACACTTGTAGACCATCTTGACAGACATCTACGTCACTGACTTCGTTTCAGATTTCATTCTGTGGGCTCCACTTCTTACAGCGAGAGAGAAGCCTCCAAGATTGGCGTATGCTGCTGATAGACTCAGATCGGAGTCTGTCTTGGCTTCAGGTAATTTCATCTCACCATATTTCGTCATAACAGCATTTAGTACTATGCTATGGAGCTTCAAATTCGGTTCTGAATAGTCGGATCCATTTATTCCCATACGCGCTTACAAGCAAATTAATATTGAAAGTGTAATTATGCCCTCTCAAAGTTGAAATATGCGGACCATCTTGGCAGCGATAAGAGTCTTCAATAGGGATTTTGGTCTTCCGAGAAGAATTCGAAAATAACGATCGTTACTAGCCATATTTGGATTCATCAAAGCAATTACAGCTACTAGCAGTGGTGATTGCATTTGGCCGTAAACTAGCTTGTTGATTAGTGCCTCCATTTATGGGCAACGTAATCATCAAACTAAACCTAGAGCTTGGTGTGGCCGCAATGCATCCTCCAATGCGTTGAATGCTGGCAACTCCGTTGAACACTGGCAACTCTGTTGAATTCTGGTAACTCCACTCCACCGTGCAGCCCTTCGAACAGTTGGCCATCCTCACAGTCCCGTTGCAGTATTGATGTCAATTCATTGTGCATACTTGTACGTATTAAATAATCGATTTTCATGAGAAAACTACTTCTAAAGCAAAAACACAACTAACTGGTAAAGGCGCTCCATTGTTGTTTGCACTGTATTTGCTACTGCTGCAGATATAGTTGCTCTAGCCTTTGAAGCTTTGTTTTAAGTGCTTCACTGTGTTCATCCTTGAAAATATTTTCTTGTACAAGAGAAGTTATTCTTTCATTTAATGTGTTGTTATCAATGTTCAATGTGGTTCCTCCATGGTTAAGAAAGGCAAACTGAGGAGACATAGTTGAGACTTCCACCTCTGATGCAATGACACCTTCAGTGAGCTATTATAGATTTACAAAAAAAAATAAGGAAAGAGAGGGATGAGTCATCATTAAACTCGTGGGCTATCTATTCCCTGTACGTGAAAGGAGTCTGTTTGCTGAGGTTGCTTGCTATCTAAAGAGCATGAGCTGGGAATTCGAAGGCACATTGTAGAAGTTATATTTGTCATAGAAGGTTGATCTCACTGTGAAGAAATCAAGCTTTGAGACGGGTTTCTCTATGCATGGCTTGATGGACAAGTTCCCTTGTACATGGTTCGATGGTGTGAGCAATGTCCAAATTGAGGGTGTAAGGGTCTTCATCCATTGAAACCTGCTGCCACATATGAATTCTTGCTGAAATTTTGAACAAATTCTGTGTACGTTGTCGCTTTCAAAGACTAGACGCCTGTTGTGTGATTGTTGGAGATCAAATACTTCACTGGTATAAGAATTTCTGCTATCCTTCTGTAACAAGTGATGCAACTATGCATTTAATTCCTGAAGCAATAATCTTCTTGAACGAATTTATTATCCAGAGACAACATTCGATTACAGTTGGAAGCTGACTTAGTATTGTCAGAGATCGTTGGGATTGCACAAATCTGGGTGTAAATTCCTCTGCTAATTTCAGAAAGGTTGGGTTGCTGGACGTGCATCTTCAACCATGGCTGTAGTAGGCATTGTAAAGCGAAGGTGAGGAGGTCGTGTTTATCAGTGTTTCCCAAAGTGTATGCACTGCGTATGAAGAGATCGCTTATGGTATGACAGTGTGGTGTGAAAACCGTTTTAAATGGATCCATTCCCAATGAAGAAATGGAAGCATGAGAGGTCTTAAATCCAGAGTTCAAGGCATTGTCCCTTCTCTATTTTTGTCAGGTTTTATATATTAGGAAATTTGCCTCTTAAAATCTCATGGTTGCTCTTCAATCTGGCATATGCGTTGGTCATTTTTCTTGTCGATTCATGCTCCTTATGTGGTGTTGATTACTTTATGTTATTTCAAATGTGTTGGAATATGAAGCTTATATAACCAAACACAACTGAAATTGAGAGCCATTACTATTTTTGAAGACAACTGCAATCTATTGTAAAATCTAATTGTATTGACATATTGCGAGAAAGTGTTGATTTTTCTCTACAAGTTCATAGTTCTGATCAGTGTAATTTTGACAATGAATAAAATAGCCAGAATTGGTGAAGTATTGGAGTTCTTAAAAGCTCTGATACATTCCTCTGATCATGGTACAATAAGAATAAGCAAAGCTTCTCTTGTTCACATTAGAACCTGTTTGCTTAATGTACAAGAGAATATTGAGTTTTTGCAGCTTGAGACAAAGCTATAGTAGGAAGAATTACAGCAGTGGAGTCATCATTCTGAACCTCTTTCTGTTCAAAAGATTGAAATAGACTCCCATAAATAGCAAGACAATAATGTTATAGTTCATTCAGATTTAGTACCCCATAAAGCAGCAGTTGTACATGCAAATGTAGAAATTCAGCCTGTGATTCCCAAGCCCATCATCAGACCTTGGGAACAACTTGTCCACAACAAGCACAGAACTGGTCTTGGATATGACAAGGACTTGTCCTTTCATATTCCAGAATACGCCAAGCCCATTCAGTTTCAGAGTGCTGGATTCATTCATGACAGTTCACCTGCTCCTCATGACAGTTCAGCTTCAGCTGTTCCAGATCCTACCCCTCTTCCACAACAACAACAACAACAACATATTGTGAAATGCCAACACTGTGACCGAGTTGGCCATTTGAAAGATCACTGTTTTGATCTTCATCCATGTAAGCACTGCCATAAAACCAACCATTCTTCACATAGATGCTTCCGAAACAAACGTCCTGCAAGAACAAAGATTCATCTTGGATGGATCGCTTCTTGGCAATGGGCATCAACAACCAAGAAGATATTCCAAACACATGTCAGAACTTGTTCCAGAATATTGAACATTCTTGCAGTTGAGTTTTCTCCATCATATCACCTTGTCTCTGACAGGGGAGGAAATGATGGTCATATACAAGCTTCAAAGCCACATCAAGCGAGCCTGAGCCACAACCTGCCACACCAGTTTAAGAGTTGTAGCCAAAGACAAAGATGCCTGTGAACATGCCTTTAGTTGGCAATCTGGGACACTTCCTCTAGCAAAATACTTCAACTTCTTGCCAGTTTCGGAAGAATTCCAGGAACAAAATTGAGAACACTTCCTCTAGCAGAAGACTCCAACTTCTTGCCAGTTTTGGAAGAGTTCCAGGAATTGCATTAAGCATTCCAGAGTTGTTGGTCATCCTTAAACCATCATAGGTTGAGACTTCCCTTTTCAAGTTGAAGTTTTCCCTTTTATGCGGGGTCAGACCTCCCTTTTATGGTTGAAGGTTTCCCTCTTCAAATCAATAGGAGCACTTCCTCTAGCAGAAGACTTTAGCTTCTTGCCAGTTTTGGAAGAGTTCTGGGAACTACACTAAGCGTTCCAGTGTTAGTGGTCATCCTTGTTGGGTCGTTAATATACCATTATTATTGTCACTTTTGAACGCTTATTCCACCCATTTCTACCATTCTTCATCACGTCATTTATCATATAATTCTATTTTACAATGATTTATGCTCTTATGTAAAAATATTATTTATTCTCCTTTATTTCTAATAAATTGATGATTATGCATGATTTTATCAATGAAAGTTTAATAAATTAGTTATAACATTATTCACCATCTTTAGCCTTCAAGATAATTTCCAGATTGAAGATTTGATAATTAAAAGTGCCAACTCAGAAATGCGCTGGAATAAGAAGTGACAATTTTGCGGTTGCGATTCTGAGCAAATGAAGCAGAATATGGAAAATATGGAACATGGGTTTTGTCTAGAATGGACCCAATTAATTTTAGCAAAGAACGTCTTGCCCAAATTCGGCTTGTACTGAGAGAAACGCAGGGTTCTTTGAGCACGATTTTCTCAGATTTGTTGTTGCGGCCGTCCTCCAAATCTCAGCTGCAAAGCCAAATTTGTCTTGCTCTTGTTGAAGGATGGATGGAAATATATCTTCTTGTTGATCAATTGGTTGGAAACAATCTAATTTTGTAATAGAAATTATGTTGTACTTATCTTTATTGTAACTTCTCTCTGATCTCTCTCTATTTAAATGAAAACAGAGATCAGAGATGGGGATGATTTCAGGATGGAAAAATGATGGATTCGAATGATGGAAAAATGATGGAATTGAGGATTTACAATTAGAGATTTAGAATTAAGAATTCATGATAGGATAGGAGGAAGAAATGATTGTTTTAGGCTGTAAGTCTCAAAGCTGCTGTTGTTGTAATGATTTTACCATTTAATGATTAATACCTGATTTGGGAGTTGTTGTTCATTCTTTTCATCTGAAGTAGCCCAGCAGAATCCGCTGGCGGCTAAGGGCCCAGCCTCTGGTGGAGTGCACTGCTGCTGTATTTTATCTTTCCGATTTCTGCAGTGCGATGGTTTGGTTTCCTTCTCATTTCTTCAAATTGTGTTATTCAGCAATCTTTTGTTTATGAACATTTTGCAGAATTGTGAAATCATAATTGGATTGCGTAGTGACAAAATTATTAATTATAACTTGAATTGTCCTGCTCTTAATTCTAATCTAATACTGTGTTGTCTGATTAAGACTGTGGTTCATTAATTGCTGTTCATTTGTAATTGCAATTGTTGTTCAATTATGTTACTATTCAATTATAACTGCAATTGTTGTTGCTTCAATAACTGCGATTAATGTTCATGCTGTTGGGTTAAGGTTGCTGATTCAATTACATTTGTAGTTGTTGCGTATTTCTATTTCATTAGCTTTGTTGTTCAGTTTTACAATAGATTTAGTCGTTGTTGCTTTTCCGCAAGGATTTGTTTTTGCCTTTTAAATGTTATTACAACAAGTGTGTTTATTCCATTTCTGTTAGCAGCATTATTGATTTATCATTTTCAATTTATTGCTTTAGTATGGTGTGAGAGATCAACAACTGTAAAGGACATTGGCTATCGCTGCCTAAGTTCTCAAGTTGTGGATCTTATTTATGCTTGATTTAATTTATATCAGGATAGAGTTTTGTTGTTCAATCCTATTTATAGAAGTAGAAGATGTTCCATTTCTTGTTATTCTCATTCTCTTTGCTTTGGTGTGCAGAAGGTCTGAGACTGTAGTGGACATTGACATATGTTGTCTAGTTCCCAGTTTGATGATCTTTCTTTTGAGTTCCTTTTCAATTGCATCAATCTCTAGAGGAATGAGTTATTTCTACTGTATCCTCAATTGATGTTTGCTGAGTGAATAGTTGGATTTCAGAGCATTTGAGTTTATGTTATTGTTAGATTTCTTTTTCAAGCATTCATTTACTTTTGGATTTTAAGCACTATACTGCAAAACATTACCCTTGAGTAAATAGCCGCCTCGGACTGAGTACACTCTTGAAATAAAAAGTCGTCCCTGGGTTGATAATTAATGTGAAGGTAATTAGGAGTTAAAAAGAAACCTTTTTATCGCTTGACATTTTGGCGTCATTGCCGGGGAGAGTGTAGCCATTTTTAAAGAGTAGTGTGCATCTGATGAGTGCCTATTAGGAAAGAATTGGGTATTAAAAACGGAAGGTAAGAACCTGTGTACGGAGCATGTAAAAGCCCTGCTCCCCCGCCCACTTTCTAGCAAGACTGTTAAAGAACTTAGGGCAGAAATAGATGTTTGAATTTTTGTGTGAATGACTTAAAAGAAAAAAAAAATAGAAATTTTGAAAAACAAATCTCATGATTTCACTTAAGTGGTGATGTAATCACCACCGATTTCACTAACCAATTGACAAGAACATTCGAAGAAGGAGCTTCGAAGAAACACATGAAGAACATCTTCTATTATGGTGGGAACTGCATCCAAACATGGGAGGACATGAAGAACATATTCTTGAAGAAGTACCAAGACTATTGCAAGGCCGATGAAGATATTTTCGATATGATACAAGGGGGAGATGAAAGCTTGGAGGACTATGTAGATCGATTTCATTATAACCTTAAAAAATCAAAGCATAAGCATTTGGAAAAAGAGATCTTAAAAACACTCCTTCTTAAAGGGATCAAAGATGAATTTTTAGAGCTCTTAAATCTGATAGGAAAAGGTGATGTTTTTCAGTTATCATATGATGATGTTTGTGAGTTGTGCATAAGGTATTCAAGAGGAATCTCTAAGGCTGGTAAGGATTCCAGATATGTTTGTTCTTTCTTTTCTAAATCTACTACAAGAACAAGAGACATAAGAGCTGAAATCAATGTTTTACTTGAAAATTTTAAAGTTGATTTTATTAGCTCTCTAAATGAAAAATTGGATGTTTTGCAGGTTCATAAAAATCAAGAATTTGATGAAGTGTTTTGCCCTCATGACCGAAAGGAGCATCCCATAGATACTCACTCTTCCTTATTTAGGATGGAAGTAGCATATCAAAGAGATAGGGAAGTTGCAAAAAGGTCAATAGGTATGGTTCAAAACACTTCCTCTTCATTCTCTTACTTACATAATCCATTATGGAACACTAATGTGTTAGGGCAACCATGTCAATATAACCATCAATCTTGTCTACAAGTTTGGCATGGTTCATCTTATGATTGCATGACTACTCTCCCTCATCTTGTAACACAAACATATTCTCCATATTATTCACCAGCTCTCCCACAACATCTTGCTTGCATATCAAATTCATCCACTCAACCCAACCAACCACATCATCACAATGCTCCATTCCTTACACATTTTCCTGCTCAACTAATTCCACACCCTCACCATAATAAACCAGTACAAAATGCTTACACTGTTGAACTGCCAAATTTACCCACCGTTCCCACCCATTCTATCTCACATGTGTCATTAGAGAAAACTTACATTGAGATTCAGAATGTTTCAAATTCAAAAATTGTAGAAGCTATGGAAGAAAATAAGGTTTCTTATAGTATGTATCAACAAGCTATTTTAAAAGCTCAAGAACTTCATGATCTGATGGATATGAGAAATCAAGAAAGTAACGAAGACATTGAAGATTGGTTTCACTCCATTATTTGTTTGCAACATCACTCTATGCTTCAACAATTTTTGATATCATTTTTCCAAGGGAAGTTGGCTTCTCATACCCTAATTTTCATTAATATGCATTTTTCAAATTTGGGTATGTGTATACATGAAGCCTTATTTCGAAAATGGTTCCACTGGAAGTACTCATATATGTAGTCATATTCATTTTTCAAATCAAAATATGTTAGTGTAGAAAATAAAATAAATAAGGGAATAAATAAATGCATTTTGTTTTTCCATGTAAAACTAGTGTTTTTTGTTGCAACATGCTATGCAAATCAACATTGGTGATAATTTTTTAATTCATTTGTGTATGTAGATGAATTATAGTGGAAATAATAGCTGTACAAACAATCATATTCACTTTTATCACCAATTTGAAAAAATGCTTCAATATCATATTTTTTTGGCTTGTGGGCTTGATGAAATTTCTACAAAAACAGTTGGGACAGTCATGTTTTGAGGGACCAAAAGGGAATATTTTTAAAACTTGTTTTTATCCTAAGTATCCCTTGATGTCTAATTTCCAACCCAATTTGAATCACTCAATTTGGATTTGAAACGAAAAAGTTAGAACCAAAACATTGACCGGATGTCTAGCGGGCAGCTCAAGAACAGAGTTGGGACAGTCAGTTTTTGGAGGCCTAAATGACCATATTTTTAAAATATGTTTCTATGGTAGATTCCCCTATGCATCTAGTTTAAAATTCAATTGGAATCACTCATTTTCGATATCGTATGGGGAAGTTATGATCAAAATACTGACTGTCTATCGTAAATCAGCACTCTTAAAACTCTGTCTTTCCGGCTATTCCTTACAGTATTTTACCTATCAATTATTCTTGTCTTAAAAATTTGTTTCTATTGGAGATAAGTAAATGAATCTATTTTGATTTCCAATTTGAATCATTCAAATCTGACATCAAACGAAAAAGTTACGCTTGAAATATCAACTATTGGTCTACTCTGGGTAATCGAAAATGACTCTGTTATGCAGGTTGTTCTAACTAAAATTGACATATCATATCATTGAATCTTTACAACCTGTTTCTACTGGAGATAAAAACTTTGAATTAGCTCTCATTTGGCTTTGGAATCACTCAATTTCGACGAAAAACAAAGAAGTTGTGATTAAAACACTGCAGGTTAGCATGATTGGCCACTGCTCCCCCGCAGGTAACAAATAAATTTTACTTTGTTATTTTCTCCGTGGATTTGTTCTACAGAGTAACTACTTGTTTGTTTTTTTTGCATAATTCTTGGATTAGGGGAGCCCGCACACCTATCTTTCTCCATGATTTAATGTTTTATTGCAGGTAGATACTCGTTTTTTGTAGGTCTTGGGAAAATAAAGAAGGTCAATTTATGGATGAGTGATTTTTGAAAGAAATTTTATTTGAAACAAAAGAATTTCATCCAACTCATTACCCAACGGATTCATAATAGAAGAAATGAAGAATTGATTTCCATTTGAAGATTCATGTCTTGTCACTGTTGCCAAAACATTTTTCAAAGAGATCATTTTTTTTACATAACATCATAGCTGTTGTAACTTAATTTACTTATTTACATACTGTTTTTTAAATAAAATGTTGTTTCTTTTCTGATTTCTCTTATATTTTGTGTTTCAGGTGTTGCTTCATTCAAATTCTAACATATCTTCAGCATCAATGCCGTTAACAACTAATTTTTTTTTTGCATGTTTGCATTTTATGATTGTCCATTTTGTTGTTCCTTTTCCACGGTTCATTTTGCCGTTCCTTTTCCACGGTTCATTTTGTTGTTCCTTTTTCACAGTTCATTTTGTTGTTCCTTTTTCAAAGGAACGACAGTTGCGTTTTTGCTGTTCCTTTTCCAAAGGAACGACATTTTTTATTTTTGCTGTTCCTTTTCCAAAGGAATGGCACTTGTGTTTTTGCTGTTCATTTTCCAAAGGAACGACACTTGTCATTTTTGTTGTTCCTTTTCCAAAGGAACGACACTTGTTTTTGCTGTTCCTTTTCCAAGGGAACGACACTTTTCATTTTTTTCTATTCCTTTTCCAAAGGAACGGTACTTGCGTTTTTGTCGTTCCTTTTCCAAAGGAATGACACTTTTCATTTTTGCTGTTCCTTTTTCAAAGGAACGGCACTTGCGTTTTTGCTATTTATTTTCCAAAGGAACGACACTTTTTATTTTTGTTGTTCCTTTTCCAAAGGAACAACACTTGCATTTTTGCTGTTCCTTTTCCAAAGAAACAACACTTTTGATTTTTGCTATTCCTTTTCCAAAGGAATGACACTTGCGTTTTCACTGTTCCTTTTCTAAAGGAACGACACTTTTAGTTTTTGCTGTTCCTTTTTCCAAAGGAATGACATTTGCATTTTCACACTTTTTTGTGTGTATTTTTGCTTTTTGGTGTGCATTTCCTTTGTTGTTCCCTACAAGGAACAACACTTTTTTTCAGTGTTTTTGCTGTTCCTTTTTCCAAAGGAACGACATTTGCATTTTCACACTTTTTTTGTGTGTCTTTTTGCTTCTTGGTGTGCATTTCCTTTGTTGTTCCCTACAAGGAACAACACTTTTTTTTGAGTGTTTTTGCTGTTCCTTCAAAGAAGCAACACTTTGGGATTATTTTCAAGAGCAATCCTTCCTTCCTCTTGTGGGATTATTCCTAGTTCATCTCAACCACATTTTCCTGATTCTCTTTCATGGCATGAAGTACACTACTTTTATGAGGACAAGAATTATGGATTATTTTGAAGCGAGTTAATATCATTCATGTTATGATCTTTAACAGGAAAACTCCTTGATGATAGCTTATTTTCAAAAAGGACACAATTATTTATATACTACTTTACTGCATTGTTTTCTGTTGAACATGATATTGATTGATCATCTTAATACCATGCTGGTTCCACCCTTCCTGGTTATAATCTTCTCTATCTGTAATAAATGAGATTATGGGTATATTTTTTTCTATTGACATGTTCAACTTCTTCCACCATCCCTACTCTTAAGGAGTACTGAGCCTCCCTCTTTTTATCATAAAAATGTGTAATAACAATAAAATTTTGTTCACAGATGGAGGATAGGGGGTCTCATTACGAGCTAGCCTACCATGTTCATAAGGCTGTAACAAAGTGACATTCCCATTATGGCCACCACACCAGGGTTATGATCCATTAGATAGCCAAATTATCCATGGAACAGGAGGTCTCATCACGAGCCGGCCTGATCACTTTCGCTACATCCTAGTGAATGGCAGTGTGGTTATCTGGTTACCATGCCAGCACATTGATCTCTTCTGTAGAACAACACTGAAACTCTCTAGTTATAAATTGAGGATTCTGGCTCATATGGGTTAAAAAGCAATCCTGTCGAGGCTATGGACGCCTGTTGGCAGCAGCGGCTCTACTTATTGTATTGAAGTTATATCTTATCATCAATTATTACTATACTACCCTTTTTCTTATTCTTCCTTTTTATCAGAGAAGTCATTTCCTTCATTTTCCCTATTTTGAACCTTTACGCATGAGAAATTGTTTTCTGATCAATCACATTATTTTTCAGCTAGAATACTGTCAGTAAAGCATATTTTTGGCATATTGTCGTTCTTTTTCTCTTTTTCATAACTTATCATCAATCCAAAGCGTCCTATCTCTTATTCATAACTATATTTACACACTCTTCTCTCACTATAACCATAACTCCCGCTGTCCTATCATTGATATGTGTACTTTGCTTTATTTACTGCAATATTGTTCATTCCCTTGCCTTGCTCTCAGCACAACACCTTTCATATGCTGTATGGTCATGGAATCCCTTTTCCAATTGGAGGGGGGAATGTATGCATTATGGGCTAGCATGCGATATGATTACTGCACTCTGCCATAACTTGTTGATTTGACAAAATATTAATATTGCATGTATACAAAAGTCTTTTTGATTGAAATTTTTGCATGCATCTTAATCTATTACTATTCAAAACTAACACTATGGATTCAAGAACATTGTATGCAAAATAGTGCTTTGTTTACATGAAAACAACAAGTATGGGCAGAATTCTATTCATAGCATGACCACACTATTGCACTTAACAGAAGAGGCTCGCGAACGTGAACAATTCTTCAGACATGATGTGCTTACCTGGATTCCACCTTTTGCATCACTTTCAGCACCAACTCTGCCTACATCAGCTTCAACAAATGCCAGTCCATATATGTCATTCCACATTTTTGGAGGTAAAACTTGAGGTAAAATCGCATAATTTTCTGATTTATTACGAATTTAGGAGAATTTCATAAAAATCCATTTTGAGCATTATTTATCATCCTTCAGTCCACATCTGTACCACTTCCCATTTTTCAGCGACATATCATCTTTCAGTTTGGGGGAGTGTTGCTTTCATTCATTTCTTCCTTATAACCATGTTATTCATATTCTTTATCATCCATTGCTATTCTTATTCCTTCTCAACACCTCCCTTATTCCATGTTGTTTTACACCAAGCATAGAATTCAACAGCTGGTAGCAACCACCTCTATTTGTCTTCTAGCATTGCATGAGGACATGCTAATTCTTCAGAGAGGGGGAGGAATTGCTACGCATGATGGATGTTTTCTACTTTCTTCCTCATTTACGGCATACAATTTCATTTTTACACAGTGCAGAAATTGATTTCCATAATATGAACTCAATTCTTGTGATTTTTGGAAAACACAGACGTATCATTAATACAAATCCAGACAATTTCAAGATAAATTAGTTCATAAAATTTCGGAAATCATGCACTCTCACCTACAACCATTTTGTTTATATCTCATGATCCGTGCATCAAAACGATCTGATTTTTGGATCATAGAGGCATTCATATATTGTAAATTTACTTGCAACATTTCAACAAAATCTGGTTTGTAATTTTTAAGAAAATGGTTAATGAAGTTTGTTGTTATCTATATCATATTTTGCTGCAACTTCATACATATAGTTGAATGTCTATGTAAACATTGTTATGCCTTCATCAAGATTGCTAAAATTGAATATTCATTAATTAAGGAAGCATTCATTTGTTCTCAAATTTTTATTGCTTGGTTAACACAAGGGTTTTGTCTTTGGGTTGCATGAGGACATGCAACATATTGAGTGTGGGGGTATGTTGGGTCGTTAATATACCATTATTATTGTCACTTTTGAATGCTTATTCCACCCATTTCTACCATTCTTCATCACGTCATTTATCATAATTTATCATATAATTCTATTTTACAATGATTTATGCTCTTATGTAAAAATATTATTTATTCTCCTTTATTTCTAATAAATTGATTATTATGCATGATTTTATCAATGAAAGTTTAATAAATTGGTTATAACAGTATTCACCATTTTTAGCCTTCAAGATAATTTCTAGATTGAATATTTGATAATTAAAAGTGCCAACTCAAAAATGCGCTAGAATAAGAAGTGATCGTTTTGCGGTTGCGATTCTGAGCAAATGAAGCAGAATATGGAAAATCTGGAACATGGGTTTTGTCCAAAATGGACCCAGTTAACTTTATCAAAGAATGGCTTGCCCAAATTCGGCTTGTACTAAGCGAAACGTAGGGTTCTTTGAACATGATTTTCTTAGATTTGTTGTTGCGGCCGTCCTCCAAATCTCAGCTGCAAAGCCAAATTCATCTTGCTCTTGTTGAAGGATGGATGGAAATATATCTTCTTGTTGATCAACTGGTTGGAAACAATCTATTTTTGTAATAGAAATTATGTTGTACTTATCTTTATTGTAACTTCTCTCTGATCTCTCTCTATTTAAATGAAAAAAGAGAGCAGAGATGGGGATGATTTCGGGATGGAAAAATGATGGATTTGAATGATGGAAAAATGATGGAATTGAGGATTTAGAATTAGAGATTTAGAATTAAGAATTCATGATAGGATAGGAGGAAGAAATGATTGTTTTAGGCTGTAAGTCTCAAAGCTACTGCTGTTGTAATGATTTTACCATTTAATGATTAATACCTGATTTGGGAGTTGTTGTTCATTCTTTTCATCTGAAGTAGCCCAGCAACATCCGTTGGCGGCTAAGGGCCGAGCCTCTAGTGGAGTACGCTGCTGCTGTATTTTATCTTTCCGATTTCTGCCGTGTGATGGTTTGGTTTCCTTCTCATTTCTTCAAATTGTGTTATTCAGCAATCTTTTGTTTATGAACATTTTGCAGAATTGTGAAATCATAATTGTATTGCGTAGTGACAAAATTATTAATTATAACTTGAATTGTCCTGCTCTTAATTCTAATCTAATACTGCGCTGTCTGATTAAGACTGTGGTTCATTTAATTGTTGTTCATTTGTAATTGCAATTGTTGTTCAATTATGTTACTATTCAATTATAACTGCAATTGTTGTTGCTTCAATGACTGCGATTAATGTTCATGTTGGGTTAAGGTTGCTGATTCAATTACATTTGTAGTTGTTGTGTATTTCTATTTCATTAGCTTTGTTGTTCAGTTTTACAATAGATTTAGTTGTTGTTCTTTTTCCGCAAGGATTTGTTTTTTCCTTTTAAATGTTATTACAGCAAGTGTGTTTATTCCATTTCTGTTAGCAGCATTATTGATTTATCATTTTCAATTTATTGATTTAGTATGGTGTGAGAGATCAACAACTGTAAAGGACATTGGCTATCGCTGCCTAAGTTCTCAGATTGTGGATCTTATTTATGCTTGATTTAATTTATATCAGGATAGAGTTTTGTTGTTCAATCCTATTTATAGAAGTAGACGATGTTCCATTTCTTGTTATTCTCATTATCTTTGCTTTGGTGTGCAGAAGGTCTAAGACTGTAGTGAACATTGACATATGCCGTCTAGTTCCCAGTTCGATGATCTTTCTTTGGAGTGCCTTTTCAATTGCATCAATTTCTAGAGGAATGACTTATTGCTACTCTATCATCAATTGATGTTTGCTGAGTGAATAGTTGGATTTCAAAGCATTTGAGTTTATGTTATTGTTAGATTTATTTTTCAAGCATTCATTTACTTTTGGATTTTAAGCACTATACTGCAAAACATTACTCTTGAGTAAATACCCGCCTCAGATTGAGTACACTCTTGAAATAAAAAGTCGTCCCTGGGTTGATAATTAATGTGAAGGTAATTAGGAGTTAAAAAACACCTTTTTATCGCTCGACAATCCTTAAACCATCGCCCTTTATACCAACATTTCAGAGAGCACATTCAGCCTAGTGTTGCCATGCATTTTAGCACTTTTTGTATTACAGCTCTCTTCTTGGACTCATACATAACCCTTCGGATTAAGGGGGGGAATGTTGGACACCTAATCCTCAATGGGTTAGTGTGGTAGCTGAATGGACAAAAGGAGTCCAAGAGACCTTGGGATGTGAAACCCAATGGTCAAACAATGTACTATAAATGTATATCATTTGTGTACTCTCATGATTTATCCTTCATATTCCTTTGTTGTCCATGTGTGTTTAACATATTTTCATGCATACAGAAATACTAAAAATGCAATTTTAGACTAAGTATTCAAACTAATAATTATCTGATAGTCATAATTTATAATTAAATAGTATAATATGATTAATATTATAGGACACAACTATAAGGTCTAACTGTGAGGGGCATTGTGGTGATATATGTACACTTCTCATTGTATTAGACAATCATCTCTTAGAGTGTGATATTGATCCAACAAAATATACTCCTAGAGGCCATTGTGGGTTTGAAATTTTTTCTTTCAGTGGACAAGTGGTGATATATTTTATTAGGCCTTAGTGTTATGTTTCCCTAAGGTTTTGACACTACTCACAGCTAGCACCTTCATTCAACCAATTGAGGTACTCATCTTGGAAAGTTGAATCATTTTGTCTCCACAATCCAATATGATGTTGGATCAATGTCATGATCCTAAAAACATAGGTCATAATAGCGAGGAACTTTTACTGTGGGCAAAAGAATATCCAAATTTAACGAACATGACTCTTTTAGAATAGGAAATAAGGATTTTTTTTACACTGATATTTTCTTTTTCCATTTGTTTTCACAAGTTATCTATTGCCTGATATTTTTTAACATGTATCTTAGTTGGTATGATTGTGCCTAAGGTTTTGTTGAAGGTTGAATACTAAGTTCCTAAAGTGTTATTTTCTATGGTGACGTTTTAATTTCTTTGTTTTTACAGGTCATCTAGCAGCATAGTGGCCACTATCAAATGTTGATGTATATGTCATATAAATCTTTTATAGTCTACTTTATTTTATATTCAAGCATTCATTGTCTTTCATGACTTATACTCTACATTGTATCTTCTTTCATTTTTAGGAAAGGAACTCAATATTGATGGTAAGAAGCAGCAATTGAAGAAAGAGGAGGACAACAACACTGGATCGACAAATGAAAAATGAGAGAGATAAGAGAATCTATTTAGTGATACCCTTAGAGCCAATATCTTGCATAAGACACACTCATAGAGACTGATGGTCAAGCCTTGACAGTTAGTGAATTCACTTGCAATGCTTTGGCAACACAGTGATAATGTTTGGAAATGATGAAACAATATTTCATGTGTAAATTGTAGTCCAACTGATATTAAGTTGGAAACTCATATTGTAATACTTGATATTTTATATAATAAAATTTATATGGTCAAAATTATTTTTATTTGCACTTCATATTATCTATTCTTGTAATTAACATATGTAACTTTGTGTTATCATATTAGATAAACATGCACATTGTATGGCATTTCTTTAAAATTTAGTCGCAAAATCATACTAATTAATTTATGTTGATTAATAATGAACACATAAAATCAATCTAAAACTATTAAATTAGTAGTTTATATTAATTAATGATGAACACAAATAAAATGAATATATGACTAAATTAGTTGTTTATATGGTTATGAATGAAATGAAATAAAATGAATAGAAACTACTAAATTAGTCGTTTATATAATGAATATGAAAATACCAAAAACATAAATGATTACTACAAATGATAATTTTTTTTATTAAAATAATGACTAAATTTTGCATATATATGACTATTAGTAGCTAATTTATAGTATCTTATAACACGACTAAAATTTAGTCATATTTTTTTGGTCATTAATTGGTTTAAATGATGACTAAAATCTGGATATATATGACTATTAGTAGCTAATTCATAGTATCTTATAACACGACTAACATTTTGGTCATATTTCTTTAGTCATTAATTGGTTTTCTCGAGGATTCATATAGTAATATATTTTGTTGTATATTTGGTCATTAATTGTGACAATTAATGACTAAACCAATGAAACATTTATGACCAAATCTATGACTAAATATACTACTAGACAATAAAATTGAGGAAACCAATTAATGACTAAGCTAAAAATGACTAAAAGTTCGTCGCGTTAAAAGATACTATAAATTAGCTACTATTGGTCACCAACTGAATAATGGTTGTTTATATGAAAATTTTAGTTGTTTTTTTAGTAATTAATTAGTCATTTTGTACTAGTGAGAGAAGTGGACTTTTCCATTGAGTTTCTACCAAGGGTAACATCAGCATCAAATTCATCGTATAGGATGAGCACATCAGAGCTAGTAGAGCTAAAGTTACAATTGAAGGAAATGATTGAAAAGGGACATGTTAGGCCAAGTGCATCACCTTGGGGTGCACTGGTGTTGTTTGTGAAGAAGAAAGATGGTACTCTGAGGCTATGCATTCACTGCAGGTAGTTGAATAAGGTGACCATCAAGAACATGTATCTATTGCCGAGGATTTCTAACTTGTTCAATCAATTGAAGGGAGTAGCATTGTTCTCGAATATTGATCTGAGATCTGGATATCATCAGATACACATCAAGGAAGAAGACATTTACGAGACATTTTTCTGGACCAGGTATGCACATTATGAGTTTTTTTGAGTTCCATTTGACTTGACTAATGCTCTAGCTACTTTTATGTACTTGATGAATAATGTATTGCATCCTTATCTGGAAAAGTTTGGTATTGTATTCATTGATGACATCTTGATATATTCTAAAAATGAGGAAGAGAATGCCAAGCACTTAGTATTAGTGTTGAGTTTTCTTATAACAATGGGGACTAGGAATCTTTGAGGATGAGTTCCCATTAGTTTGAGTGATATAGTGAACAAGGTGTTGATTAGACCATATATGTTGGTAGAGATGGAACAAGAAATGTAGGTAATCAAGAAAAATCTAAAGGCAACATAGTTAGGAAGAAAATTTATTAATATTAGAACAAGTTGTTTAAGGAGTTTCGGGTTGGGGAATAGGTGTACTTGCGCATCAAGCCGAAGAAGAGCTCCTTGAGGATTGGATTGTGTTCCAAGTTGGAACCTTGGGTTTTTGGACCTTTCAATATTATTGAAAGGATTGGACTAGTAGCCTATCGATATGCAGTTCCTACAATAGTGAAATTCCATGAAGTTTTCCATGTGTCATTTCTTAAGAAGTATGTTAAAGATGTTGATCATGTGATTGACTGGTTTGTATTGCAGGTGGAGGCAGATGGAGAATTCCAACTGGAACCTCATTGTATATTATACAAAAATATGCTCATGCTTTGGAACCAAGCAATTGAGAAGGTTAAAGTGCAGTGGAAGCACTTTGGGCTTGATGAAGCTACATGGAAGATGGAAGATCAGATGCGGGCTATGTATCCTCCTCTATTCGCTCGTTGAGTGAATGTTTTGGTGTGATGTTTTTGGTATATGTACATATGTATATGGATGTAAATACCGCCATGAGATATGTTATAAAGCTCCAATAAGTAGTATGGGTGCCATGTCATTATTGTTTTCATATTTTCATGTTGTCATGTTGGCTTGCTTCTCAGCAGGTTGATCAATGTAAATGCTACATTGAGCTAAGTTATAAAGATCCATGGGTAGTATTTTTCTCTCTCAAAAGTCTTGTTGGTTGTAGGTATCATTAAACACTGATGGTATTCCCCCAAGGGGGAGGGCTCTGTAGCAGCGTTTATCAAAATTTCATGTAATAATTTTAATAAAAGAAAAATAATAACCAAGGTCATGGGACACTTATTCCATGTTGATTGTTGGGAAAAACATCCTACTGTGGGTGTTCATTTGGTTTATTATGGCTAAGGAAATTGAAAAATGTAATGGAAAAGGATTTGGAAAGGCATGAGCCATTAATTGGCATCTTATTTATGAGAATAATGGAAATTAGGAGAAGAGGACTATGGAAGGTCACATGTTGCATATGAGGAGGAAAGTAATGGAAAATTGAAGAAAATAGAGGCCTCATTAATAAAAAATCTTATGAGAATCAGTTAATAACTTTACTCAGTTAAATTTTTGATCTCTATTCTCTCTCTCACTCTTGGACACTTAGAGCATTCTTGGAGAACTCTAGCATTGGATTGAGGAAATCAAAGGAAGGACGAAAAAGGCAAAAGGAAAGCAAAGATCAAGCAAGGAAGAGCAACATCAAGCAGCTACAATGTGACTACTTTCAAGTATCAATTTTTATGTGTGATTTCCTTACTATTTTTGGCACGCATGGTACATGCATGTGTCTATTTGGTTCTCTTGTTGCCATTGGCATGGGGTTTTCCAGGTGTGATAGTGTTTTTCAGCTTTTCCTTACCATTTCTCGATAGCCATGTTGTGATGGGTTCTTTATTATTTGGTTAAGGTGGATTTCTAGATGGTTTTGAAACTAAGTGAGGTGGTCTCTAAAAGAAAGAAAACAAGGCATATGAATCCCACGACTAGACTGGGATTGTGGTAAAGCTTATTTTTTTGTGTCTCAGTCGGCCTAGGAATCCTCGACTAGTGAATGGAGGGATACAGGGTAAATACTATAGGTGCGTGCCCTCGATCATGCCTAGGAATCCTTGACCAATTAACGGTGAGATATATGGTAAATCCTACAGGGTGGATTTGTGATTAGGCCTAGGAATCGTCAACTATTGTATGGAGGGATATATGGTAAAGCCTAGAGACAAGGACATAGCCAATTTCGTCACGATGTAAGTGAAGAAATTTGGTGGCATCCATGCTTGTTTAGTGCCTAGTGATCTGGTGGGGATTGTTGGACATTAGATAAACCAACGATCCTTGTATGTTTCACAATATGGACTAACTACCTCTCGTGGATCCTTATCTTTGGAAATGCAATCATTAGCTAACACATGCGGGTTTTGGTATAACAACAATCATGATTACCAATAAGTGGTATCAGAGCGTAGGTCACGAGTTCAATACACACCCAGATTGTGTTGGCAGGAGATTGTTGGGCATTTGATAAACCAATCCTCCCTGTGTGTTTCACATCATGGACTAATCGCCTCTCGTGGATCCTTATCTTTTGCGATGCGATCGTTGAATAACACCTGTGGTTTTTGTATAATGACAATCATAACTCACAACATGGATTGTGGTAAATCATGACGAAACCTAGTTTGGTTTGGTTTTGAGTCCCACATTCATGCTTGGAATATGGCCCAAGGGTGATTGGCTGAAAGAAAGATTTGGTTCAATGAATCTATTATCGAGTGGTTTGTGGAAGTCCGAAACTTAGTTTCTTTTTTCATTCAATAATAATAGCTTCTTCTCCTTGGTATTTCATGTGTAAATATATTGTTTCATATGTGGATTCTATGACTATGATATCCTTTTTATTTTTGTTGGTTGTATGCTGGTTATGAGCATGTTTTATGACAAACTTGATATATGGCTCTAATCATGTTTTGATTTGGAAAGGAATGAACAATGAATATATGACCTAATATATGATAATGAAACTTTTGTGATATGGCAACAATGCTTCTTTACAAATCTTAGATAAGTATGAGACCCCTATGCTCAGATATGTTGTTATGACATGTAGATTGCATATTTGTGACATGTTTGATGAAATTCCTATCACGGCTAATAGGGGTCCAACCCAGTTATTGATCAAGTGTTTCCATTAGTACCTTTGTTCCAATTTTATTTATCCTTTCTAAAAGTTTCAAGAAGTTTTGGGTAGTGGCCTAAGTCTTGGCCCTGAAAATGTGGCACCGAATCGAGGGTCTCTGGCTCAAAACTAGCTAAACATTTCCATATTTGCTTGCATTCTCTTGATGTGGGAGTGTCTGGAAGGCCTCATCCACATGAATTTATTATCATGGAGTGGCTTGGGGTCCAGATCAGTGAAATGTCAAGTTGCCTCAAGGGTTGGTCACCTGGACGGGTTGGTTGGCTCCTGAAGGTTTTGTAGCATGTGTGGAAGGTTAGATTGGTTTGGTTTTGTCAGTTCCACTTCCTTAAACATATGTGGAGATTTGAATAACATCATAGTAGCTTCTCGTCACATGATTACTCCAATGGACCAGTTAACCTGGGTAAATGTGGGAGGAGGGTGTTATAGCTACTTCAAGAAATTGATATTATTTATAATTAAGTATGGTCAAAGTTAGTTGTTGGAGTATATTAATTCATGTAAGAATCTATTGATATAATCTGGTTGACAAAATTTAAATCTTGGTGTTATTACAATTAGTCTAGCCAGCTATTATCATGAGTTTGTCTCTGTTGGAATTGGTCATTCCAAAAATAGACATGTTTATCTATAAGAATTTCTCAACTAACAAATATTATAAATACATGAAAAATACTTAAAGCAAAGAAGTCTCATGACAAAATTGAAAATGTTGAAAAATGGCAACAAGAAATTTGCAAAAATAGAAGTGCTAAAAATCGCAGTTTGGGTATCAGTGCTTGATTGGGCAACACGGAATGAAAAATGGAAGTGCTAAAAATAGAAGTTCTATTTTTAGCAGTTCAGTGTGAATTCCTATTTTAGTCAGTCCCTGGACTAGAAATAGGAAGTAAAATTCAAATTTGATATTAACAGCAGTTTGTAAATTAATTAATTAATTCAGCTTGAGTTAATTAGTTAATGAATTATGAACTTGAAGTCTATGTGAGGACATGCAACAGTTTCTCCTTTGATTGAGGGATTTAACCATCAGTTAAAGGATGAGGATGAGTTGTAATTATGAGTTGTAATTAGTTGGCTCAGTTAACTGAGTCCAATCCAGTTATATTAATTTAACAAGTTGAACTAATGAGATTCAGTTTGTTAATGCTTGCATGCATTTAATAACTGGTATTTTTAGATAACTGAAGATTCACTCATGGATAACTCATGGATGTTAGTTCAGATAGAGACCCAGTTGAGATCAGATGGAGGGACAGTGTAGTATCAGTTGCTAGGATATTCCTTGTGAATATTCCTTGCATGCAGAAGGAATATTATTCCTTATGGATTGCGTAGTTGGACATAAGGTTACAACAAGTATGATATGGTCAATTCACACATGATATGACATTGGACACCAATCAAAACTGTGCAAGGAAATAGGAGCTTGGAGGACTTGTGCAACCTATATATACAGGCCTAGGTAGTCCATGAGCTACATCATCAGAGTATAGAGAGAGCAGGATAGCTTTTGAGCTGATTCTTTCTGTATGTTGTTGAGGATTTCCACTTCATTGATAATATAGAGATACAGTTTTAGGCTGGTGCTTTCCCAAGGTTATATCTTATATATTATGGTTGATTACTTCTCATTCTCAGTTATATCTGTTCATGATGTATGTTGCTCACGTTCAATTAATCTTCCGCTAAGTTTATGGTAGATGCAGATCTAGTATTATGCTTTAGTACACTACATATATCAGTTGGATCTGCAGGTGAAATTTCTACATGATATCAGTGAGCTAGCTGATTTGTAGAGAAAATTCTACAGAAAATGGTAGCAGAGGATCGTATTGGTTAGAGCAACAACTTTTATTGAATGGTGGAAAAATGTAGGTAAATGCATGTAACATTCTCATTACGATATTATCATGTCAGTCATGCTAGTTATAACAAGTCTATATGTTATGTTTTATGTTAAAATAATGGTCCTTGAAAATGTATGTACTTGGTATCTCCATGGATGGAGTGTGAACTTACCTAAGTGACTTGTGATGTAAGCCTAATTATTCAAGTATACCCCCATGTAGTTTGTGGTAATATTAAAAACACCTTGTAAGTGTAGGTTTGTGGTAAGCTGGAAAGCACTTTGTATTGTAGGTTTTTCGTAATGCATAAACCACTTGTGAGGGGGAAGTAGATAGAGATTCATGTAGCATGGATTAGGGTCAATAAAAAAAACACTAAGCATGGTTCAGGGTAAGCCAATAAAACCCAAAGCATGGTCATAGGTAATCCAAGAAAATATAAGATGATGATAATGGAGAGGGACTTATAGGTACACATATAGGTATGAATGTAATTACAGTTGAATGAACCATGTATGTGAAGGGACATCCTAGTAGATTGGTGGTTTTTGTGGCTAATGACCCATGCATTCTTGTGCATGGTTATTCCTTTATATGGATGTCAATTTCTCTTTTATAAAGTTTGTAAACACTAGGTTGGACCACAACTCAACTTTGCTGATTGGGATCAAGACATGTAGTGATTAAGGGGGAGTTTTAGAGAATATAATTCATACTTATTTTAGGTGTGATGATTTCTAAGGAGTATGTTCCTATTCTTTAGAAGTTGTTTATATCTAGTTAGTTGAGAGATATTATCCAACTAGATGCATCACAGATTGTTCTGTGTTTGAGATATTTACTCAACCAAGTTGATTGCGTGATCAAGTAGTTTCTCTATCTTGAGAACTCTTTCTTGTATTTCTATGTACCATTATTTCATGTGTAATACAATTAAGAATGCTTATGAAAAAATAATTTAAGGGGTATTTGTAAGCACCTAGGGATTGTAGTGGTAGTAGTTGAAATCAAGCCCATGTCACATGAGTACAAAACTGACCTAGTTGTTGATTCCCTAGTAAAAAAAAATTTTCCCAAATTTTATTCAAGTAAAAATTAATAAGTATTTCAAATATATAAATGAAAAAATAATATATATATATAAATGAAAAAATAATATGTATAGAGAGAGAGAGAGAGAGAGAGAGAGAGAGAGAGAGAGAGAGAGAGAGAGAGAGAGAGAGAGAGAGAGAGAGAGAGAGAGAGAGAGAGAGAGAGAGAGAGAGAGATAGAGAGAGAGATAGAGAGAGAGATAACATTTTTTGTTGGAGTAAATTCTTATTAAAGAAAAAAGAAGAAATTAAAATATATTAAAAAAAAATATTAATTCATGATTTCATTGTGACTTATATTTAGATCATTATTTGAAATATGAACAAATAATTAAATAATTGATAAATGATCTCAATTTATTCAAATTTGGAAATTTCAATCCATGATACGAAGAGGTAGAAACAAGTTCTTAATTATAATAATAATAATTTAAATGTAAAATAAAGCTATGCTATTTTAGATAAGTTAAAAGATGAGATAAAGTGGTATTAGTTGAATAAGGATTAGTAAAATAGAGCTTCCTCATTCACATGGTTCATGATTTCAAATAATGATATAAATAAACAACAATGTTAGTTTACGTATGTGAGTTAGTCTAAATCTGTGAATCAAAGAGCACACTAATAGATGCTTTATTATTACATTCACCACTTAGACATTTACTATGACAAATAATGATCAAATCCATGGGGATCAATTGATATAGGGGTTAGGAATTGGGATGAAACTAAAATTGAGAATGCACTTATTTAAGTGCATGTCAATTTCATGTCTATGGTGTAGGTTAATATAGGTTCAACTAATCCATGAGTTTTAGTGCGATTACATTAGTAGATTGCATTGATTTTAATGTATACTGATGGATTTCTTTGATTTAAGTGTATATTAATAGATTGAATTGATTTCTTTAATACACGAGTATAATGGAATATGGAAGAAACAAAAATATTGAAGAACAAAGAGTATTACTAGAAATACAGTTGTTGCAAGTTCTAATTGACACACTAAAGGAATATCATTGACCAAAAACTAAGGGTCAAAGAACATATTGACAAAAGAGTCACAAAACAAGAAAAAATATGGAGAGAGAAAAAATTTTAACGAAAAAAGAGTGTATCAACAAAAACAAGGCACACACATGATAGTTCAAGAACATCAAGGACAAAAAAACCAAAATTTTACATGAAAATGGCATATTAACAAAGAAGAGAATGACATATGACAATTAATGAACATCAAGAACAAGTGAAAAAAATTGTGAACTTAAAGAAAAATAAAACTCTATGATACCATGAAAAATGACATCGAGAAAGAAAATCCTATGAAAATAAGAAGAGTAGCTCTCAGTGAGAGAAATGATTAAAAAACTATTGACATAGAGCCACCTGAAGAACTTCAAATTGAGCATGATATAATTAACACATTTTCATATATGAATATTTAACATTAAAAATTTAGTAGATAGGATTTATTGATTGGCTGACTTTCAAATATGCCATGTGTGTGAGGATTCATATGATAAAATTCAGGTGTTTACTAAAGTGTGTAATTTCCCTGGAATTGGCTCATCAACAATTAATGGGTATAATCCTTATGGATTATTTGATGCAACATTTCCAACATTATTCCCAACAGGTGAAGAAGGATGATTATAACCATGAAGGAGAAATTTCCTTCTTCATTAGTATTCAAAAAAACTTATCAAATATCATGAAATCATGTTTGGACTACACCCTCGTTTTAGATACTTTTTACTTAATATCATAATCAAACATCGTGCTTAATACTCCTTTTGCAATTTTTGTAAACACTAATATGACATATCTACCTACAAAAATGTAGGAGCTATGAGAGAATCTACAAATATTCTAAATTCATGACTTGTATAAAGATTAATGTGATTTGGAACTATACTAAGAGGTACATGTCAATATTGGAGAAAATGTCTCGTCGAGCTATCTAAATTGATTCAACATATTGGATCCCTAATAATATTCTTCACACTAAGTGCAATAAATATGCAATGACCAAATTTTCATAAATTATTTCTTGGTACAAGCCCTACATATCTAGGGGAAGCAAGGAAATAGAGACATGAAAATGTAATTGATAATCATCATATTGTAGCACAATATATACACTTAAGGCATGCAACTTCCTAAGATGCAAATTTTTAGTGTTACTATGAATGGAAAAAATGTAGATCTCCAATTGTGCACATATTTCTATGGTTAAAAGATTCTCCTAAGATGGACACATTGAATTGGGACTGTCATACATAGGTATATTTGCTAAGGAATATTTTGATAGATGTGAACATGCAATGAATCCATGTGTTCAACGTCAAAGAAATATTCAAGTTAGACTCAATGTTGATGATCATCGTTTTTTAAAGTACAAGAAAAATATATTTCAATTTGATCCTATTATTTATTATGAATAACTTCTTAATTTTATTGAGCGTCATGCCACTTGCAATGACAAATCTTGCATTTCAAAGATGGTAAGAAGATTGATATGTCTATATAAGGCACCATGAGATCAATTTGATCATGTAAAACTTTATGTTGATAAGAATGGAGAAAAGAAGTATGAAATGAGACAAAATGACAATATATTGAACACACATAATCGTGAAACATTGATGTTGTGGAGGGATAATATATATTGGAAACATGTTCTTCCAAAGTGTGTGGTCGCCAATTACATAGCAAAATATGTGATAAATTTTGAAAAAGGATTAGAGACATTCATGATATATTGATGTGTGCCTCTTCTATTCATAATCCAAATGAATCATTAACATGTGCATATAGGAATATGTTATGTGAAACCATTATTCATAGGGATATAGGTGCACGGGAGATATGACATTGGCTTCTAAATCTCCCTCTTTTTTAATGTAGTTACCGATTTTTGGCTGAAAATGTTTGTATGGAGGTTTTCAAACAAGTAAACTTTTATGCATATAACAATGATGATGATAATTCTCTTATTGATGTATATACCAAGTGACCTACCCATATTGAGGACCTTCCATTGATAGATGTAGAGAAATCATGGTCATAAAAAAAAACATCGACGCAGGATAAATGTGAAGATCATAATGATGAAACTATTATATGTTTGTTTCCTTTATATAATTTAGTTCCTAATTGATAAGATGAAAAATTCATAAAATTTTGTTGGTCCAAGTTGGTATTATACAAGACCTTCCATAACCTCTCTCTCTCTATATATAGGTCACATAACTGATGATATAGTGCATAGTTGTGAAAATTTTCGATACAAACCATGGCATGTCAATCGCAATCCATTACCTTGGGTTGATACAATTTAATTTTCCAAAGAATAATTTCAAATTCCATTGGAAAATTCCAGGGAGAATGAGTGGGAGATCATTTGTGGATTATATAAGAACAAATTTATAAACTACAATGAGTTTGATATGTGTGGACATAGAGATTGTGATGTTATGCATAATTGGATAGTTTTTTTGGATGACGAAACTTCCAATTGTGTTATTCATTTCATATCTCAAAAGAAAAATTTGAATTCCATTCACACTAACTAGCATCCAAGCTCTTAATCATTTGAAAGTCTAGGTGTTAAAAAAAATAAGAGAATTTGATATTACCCTTGGCCATTATAGATCAGAGGTTGATCCACTATGTATCCAAGGAAATAAAGGTACAAGAGTGCATTATTTGATTGGATCTATTAACAATTTCCTTGAGATTGAGTCTCCTCCTAAGAAGAGTTTGTTACTTCTTTTAGCTTCTATCGGTGTTGTAGCTTTCAACAAATCTACAACAAAAAATAATTTTTCACTTCAAGTGTTGATCAAAGAGATAACACATCTACAAGGATAACATTTAATTACATTAAAATAAGACATGAAGAAAGTGGAATATACCATAATAGATGAAATGAGTTTCATTGTAAGAAATATGTTAACAAACATTAACTTTAGACTTTGTTTGGATTTCCTCGAAAATGCTAACATTCCTTTTTGTGGAGGCCAATTATATTGGTAAATGATTTTGGACAATTACCACTTGTTATGGATAAACCTATAGATTCATATGAAGGTCTTGCAAAGAATTGTGGAACTCATTCACAACATTTGTTACCTTTAGCACTATGTTTCAACAAGATGGACATTGCAATGAGAAGAAATGTTTTTGTTTGGACACAGAAATAAGAAAAAATGATTTTTTTCATTTGTTGATAAATGTTGGGATGCAATGTCAACTATCAAATATTGGAAGTTACTCATGACTTATACAAATAGTTCCTTGGATTCTTCCATAAAGAGTCCTTTGATAAGTCAATACATTTGTTTGGAATAAATGATGATTTAAAATATCATAATAAGTGTTTCTTATGAAACCTAAATGGTCCTATTGTAGCTAGTTTTCATACAAGACAAAAACTAAAATACTCCATGGAAATATACAAGAAATACATGGAACTTGAGTTACTTATTATATATCGAGCTCGGGTGATGCTTACATAAAACATATGGACTAATGAAAGACTCGTAAATGGTGCTCTTAGAGTTGCGGATTTTTTTTTGTATAACCTTGATATATTACCACCCAAACCACCCACATATGTTTTAGTATGATTTGATAACTAGGTGGGATTTACATAAGATGACTCACTCCCTCAAATATTTCCAATTACACCTATTAAAAAAATAGTTAAAAAAAAGCTTCCTTTAAAACCTTCTTTTGGTTTAACAATCCATAAGTCACAAGTATTGACATTGGAAAAATGCACTATTAATATTGGGAAGTAAAAGAGATAAGGTATGATGTTTACCATAATATATTGAGTTAATTATTTGAATGGTCTATGATTTCAACATCCCTTTTCATATGATTGATATGAAAATAAGACAAAATTTGTGGGCATAGCTATAAGAAAAGTAGAAGATAGATTGACATTGACCACAACATAAACTATTTGTAATTTATTACATTCTTATTGTTCATAATTTATATCACACAAATTTAAAACATTGTTCCTTTCCATTCAAAATGTTTACTTCATTTTTCATCATTCAACTTATTAATACTCTCCATGTTCTTAACAAACTAAGGTAACTTACCAAAATTAAAATAAAATGAGCATATTACTTAGATATTCAATAGATTTTGTGTGACTTCATACAACAAAAACCAACCTATATCCATCTTAAATCTATATATATCAAGCACTGAGAGGGATCAGAGCTCTTTTAGTGCAAACCTTTCATCAAGTTTTGCACGCAAAAGGAATTTTGCACCTTGAGAGATTTCACACTTCCTCATACTTCATAAATTCCTATTTAAAATAGCATTAAATTCATATATCTATATATATATATATATATATATATATATATATATATATATATAGATATGGATGGTCAATTGAGTTTAGCTTGGGTGATTGGGTAGAATAGTTGTTATCCTCTCCACCTATGTTTAAGAGTTGTAAGTTGACATGTTGACACTATGGGAAAAATTAACTTAGTTTCACCCTTAAGAGAGTCGATACTAAGGGATGGACTAGTACAAACAACCTCTCTCTTGCCCTCAGGCTGAGAGGGATGCTGACTTTGTTTCTCAAGTGGTACCTAACGCAAAAATGTTTCAAGTCAATTGGTGTTTTCTAAGGTCGTTGGGTGGAATGGTTGTTAAATGCCCACCATTAGAGGAAATTTCATCCTAAAAGTTTCCTCCTAAGGAAAAATAATAAAATAATAGTTAAAATAATAAAATAAGATTTATGAATTTTGGAAGAAAAAGAAAAAAACAATTTTTTTTTTTTTGCTTGTCTCCTTATAGGTTTACTCAAATTTCAAGTGTAGACACTCATTGGATGCAAAATTAAATTTCACATCCAATGGATATCCATTATGCATACTTGTGAGAAGACCCACATTGATAACAATTCAAGATACATTAAAAAACATGGTAAACACACCTTTTTAATGTATCTTCATTTTTTTATCAATGTGGATCTTCTCAGAAGTATGAATAATGGGTACTCATTGGATGTGGAATTAAATTCTACATTGAATGAGTGTCTACACTTGAAATTTGAGTAAACCTATAAGGAGAAAAGCCAAAAATATAATTAAAAAACTAGTTTTCTTCTTTTACCTCCAAAATATTGACATGTATCTCTTTGTAAATTTAAAGGATTTTGATTGGCTTATATATTATGACATGGAAATTACATGAAAATTTCATGCACACTTTTAGGCTGGAATTTCTTCTAATTCTATTTTCAAATCCCCGCTAGTGACATGATGAGAATTATTGTAATGAGTTTGTGCCTATTAATATTGTTGTAATGGCTTCATTCCTTGTGAACTCTTAAGTGAGTATACTTGTGGAATAGCCTAGTACCAAAAACCTCACTTCATCCCTCAAGCTAAGAGGGAGGTTGATTTCTTTCCTAGGAATATATATACATATATATAGTGATAACACCATGTCTTTTACATTACTAACGATACCACCACTATGATGTAGAATCAATCGCAAAATGAAAACATTTTATCGATTTCATTGACATACTTTTGTATGTGGGAGGGTCTATCGCAAAAGGAAAACATTCAATAAATTTGTAATTTCTTTTGTTCATTTGTTAAAGAGATACAAATATTTAAAATTCATAGTGATAAAAATTGGAATTAACTCCATATCACATAAATACAAAACATTTTTCTCTAACCACCTTGGGAAAATGACAT
This sequence comes from Pinus tabuliformis, assembly GCA_031772625.1. NCBI lineage: Eukaryota > Viridiplantae > Streptophyta > Pinopsida > Pinales > Pinaceae > Pinus > Pinus tabuliformis. The sequence continues at coordinate 198,790,367 of CM062805.1, read as the reverse complement.
ATAATATAGATCATTGTAGTAAATATTTCTTTTTTTTGGTAGGTAAGCATCCACGGGGGATTTGAACCAGTGACCTATCACAAGGAGTGCCTTAACAGTGCACCCATTCACCGTCAATCCAAAGCCCCATGCGCTCATTGTAGTAAATATTTCAATTCCATATTCTTTTCCAATTAATATGGGGTAATGGTTACATAAGGCAATCATATCTCATCAAAGGCTAGAAAATTCCATCGAATAATGATCACTAATAGGAAGAATAAAACACAAGATGGTGAGTATAGTTGAATACTAAGTATGGATTTGATTTCATAACCAAAGAATTTTGTGTGAGGCTATAAATGGATAGAATATTAAAGGGTTTTGCAATTGAAATTTGTAAATGGGTAATTATTTTCCCCAAATAAATTTGTATTTTAAAATTTTGTTTTGATGTAAAATGTAGTAATTATAAAAAATTATTTGATTTTTTACTTATATTAAAAAAATAAAAATAATAGTAATATTATATGTTTTCCCAAGAAGGATATTTAGGAGTGGACATTCCTCCTCATATTAATATGATGACAACTCACATGAAAGGGTACTACAACTCCTATTATATTTAGCACATTTCATACACTTCCATTACTTATTGATCATGGAACGAAGCCAAGTCAAGGTTAAATGTTATTTGAATATTGCAAGTGGCACAAGGAGGTAAAAAAATACTCATATGAGAATTCTATTAGATTAATAGGGCTGGAGGAAACAATTGATAGTTTTGACTTCAACTCACCATTCTAGCTAGGAGATCAACTAAAATCTCTTTCTCCTTAGATGAGAGTAGTGACCAACCTTCTTCACAATAGTTAGTATAATTCATTTGTTTTTTCTTGCAACACTAGTAGTTTGTTTTTTCTTCTCATGTTGATGCATGTCAAGGTCTGGTACAAAACCAATATGTTTTTATAAGTTTCTATTTACAATACACTTGAGTTAGACAACATGTTAGCAACCTAAGGACTTTGAACTTATATTACCAATATGATTTTTATTTGGGCAAACTAATAGCTTGATCCATGTATTTCTCATTTGACGTTATATGTTGGGCATCAATGTTTTTGAAGGCTTTCACGGAATCCATGATCCACCCTGATAGATAAGACATGACATTATTAACATTAGGAGAGAGGAGCATGCCAGAGTTCGAGCTTCGAAAAATGTAACGTCAAACCATTTTAAAACCGCCTACTTTACCTCCACCCAACCCCTATAAGCATGATCCAACGACCAACAATATTTCCATCGTCTAACACCAAAATCAAGAGTATTGGAAAGTACAGAGTGGCACATGAGAGTTCTTTTGAGAAAAAACACCTTACATCGTAATTAATTCACGCATTGTTAAATAAATTTAATCTTTAAAAACCATACATAATTTAAAATTTAAATAAAAAATATGAAAAGACTTATGTGAATATCTGTTGTTAGATATTGTTATTTATTTTTAACAACATTGTCATTTATTTTAGAAAAAAAAATACAAGCCTTCAATTTATATAGGTTTTACACCCATAAAAATAAAATTTTATTTTAAAGAAGATAGTGTGAAAATTTACATTGATATTTTCTCTATTTTAATATTAAAATTTTTAATTATATTAAAAATTTCTAATAAATTATTTTAACAATAGTATTTTTTTAAAATAGAAATTTAAATTTTTTAAATAAAAATTTCAAATTTCTATATTCTTAGGTACTAGATTACTATATTCTTACAAAGTAGGGTTGGAAATGAATATATTTATAAATGATATTTTTAAATAATGGATTAGGATTTGTTGTTCTTGGTTGGGAAAAGACTCCTTTTCGATAATGTTTCGGTCCAGGATCTCGACATCGATATTTTTATTTTTATTATATTACTTTTTTAACAAAAGTTTATTTAACTTTAAATTTTAAATAAGAATTAAATTTAACAATATTTTGAAAATATTAATAAAATTATAAAATTTATAATAGGTTTGTCTTACAGATTAATCACATGGTAGAGATTTGGTCAACATTTCGAACCAACTAGTGTGGTTCATCCTCACGACAAATGGTGAAAAAATAAATCTTACCAAAGGTTTAAATAGCAGAGAAGCATCTGTTCTTGGAATTAGCCGCTAGGAACTAGCCATTATGAAAAGGTTGTTAAGAATTAGTTAACAAGAAATAATTTTAAATTATTTATTAATTACTTAAATACAGTCTCAATGTTCTTATGTAACAAATTAGTATTTATAATAATATAATATAATCTAATACTAAATTAAAGGGATAGAATTTTATATATTACTAATTTATTTTTAATATCAATGTTAAAGCTAAAAAAGAGAAGGGTTTATTGCTAGTTGTAAATAAGTGACCAATAGATCAAACAGAACAAAATGAAAACCATGAAGAATTATATTAAATATGTAATAAATAATGATAGAATAAAGAGTTATATATAATTAAAATGAGAACCCAAACATAGTTTTAGTATAATAATTTATAATAAAACGATTAAGATAAAAATAAATAAAAGAAGTTGGAAAAGGAAATTAAGAATCAAGAACGAAGAAAAGAAAGAAAAGATCAAATGAAAAAGGAAGAAATAGATGAGAGAAAAATGAACATGAAACAAAAAATATGAAAATAGAGAAAAGGAACCATCAAGAGGAGAGAGCAGGAATCCAACTCCTACTTAATTTCCAACCATCATCTTGATTGAGGTTGATAGAATGCTTCTCAATCTCAATGGCTTCTCTTAGCTTCCTTTGATGGAAATGATCAACCCTGATGATGATCTGGGAATCCTCAATGGAAACATGGTGCTTCGAATTTGCAACATGTTCAGCTAAGGTAGAGGAACGAGAGAGATTGTTCCTAATGTCCACTGCATGCTCTTGGATTATTTTCTTTATGGAGCGACCGGTCTCACCAATGTAAGGAATCCCACATGAGCACAAAATTGAGTATACCCCTTTCATCTCTTTAGGGTTAATGGGCTCTTTAACAAATCTAAGAGAATTTCTAATGGTATTAAGGGGTTTGAAAGTAGTAGCAATTTGATTCCTTTTAAGAACACGAGAAATCTTATATGTGGTCTCTTGAATGAAGGGAAGCAACACATTGGAAATATGATCACCACAAGCTGGATTAACATGAGATTCTTTAGAGGCTCTTTGGAATGCTCTAAGGCACTGATGCTTCCTCGCAAGGATGCTTCTTTTCTATTTAAACCTTTGGTAAGATTGTTATTTTCACCTTTTGTCTTGAGGATGAACGACATTAGTTAGTTCGAAACGTCGACCAAATCTTTACCATGTGATTAATCTGTAAAACAAACTTATTATCGATATAAATCACAAAAATTTAAGATCTAATATTATAAAATCTAACCAAAATAATATTTTGTGTGAGTTATATATACTAATAATTATATATTTATATTTATAAATATAGATATTCTAGAATAATCCTTTTTGAATCATTCACATTAAAATTAAAATCATGTAAACAAAAAAAATAATGTAAAAGAAAAGGGTATAAAAAAGTACACTAGGTTCATTATTTTTCAACTTGACATATTAAATTTGGTTTATCATGCGTTGATGGTTGTATTTGGGATATTTGAATATGGTTTATTATTTGAATTTAGTTTCTTGCTTGTGAAATTTTAATTTTAATTTTGAATTTTAAACGCATAATTGCCTAAAGATGGAATGTAAAATGAACTATTTATCATTATCTCATGATTGCATAGAATTTATATCAATTAAGAAAGATCATAATTACATGAAAAAATAAGAGAAAGTGAAGATCATGAAAATGATGGGGTAGTACATGGTAACTATGAAAGTGAGGTTGCTCAATTTTGGGGAACTAGTTTATGACATGAATGAAAAACACAATATTGATATCAACATAATTAGTGTGTCAAAATTTTCAACTTTTAAATTCTATAGCGTATATTTGATTTATTAAAGATTTATTAAATTCTCATATATAATTGTTTAAATTAAAAAAAATAACCATATTTAACCAATAAAAATATCTTACTACATTAGCTAATTCAGTGAAAGCAACTATTAAATATATGTAATGTATATTCAATATTTTTTTCAAGGTAAATAAATGATATTTCAGGGTCAAATGTTATGTTTTGCCAAATTACAAAAACATAATAAATGTAGATATATTATTGAGCATTAAAAGTAGTGATACGTCCAAAGTAATTTAGGCATTATCTAAAATAGAACCTTGAAACTTTCCCCACTTAGACATAAGTGATCAATCAATTTAGGTGTGCCCACATAGCCTAAGTCTTATTAGAAAAGGAAACTCATTAAATTGTTTGATGTTAATGATTGCAAAGGTGTGAAAACTTTTGAGGAAAAACTATGGAAACATAAATAATAAAAAATAAAAAAATAAAAGTTCGATTAGACTAGGATGATGAATATTCCTATCGGCCTATTATACATATCTGTAGATAAGGTGAAGGTTAAGGTTAATGTGCATGAATTCTCGAATTAAATTCTATTAGAGGAAAATGTTATATTATATATTGAGAAGTGAATATGAAAAATCATGTTAATCATATAACATGATACTCACCTCCAACTATTCCATAAATTTAAAAAATTAATGTTAAGATTTTCTTAGCATATTAGTGAACTTTAAGCCATAGTATGCTAGGTCATCACTATCCATGACACACGTTATTGTTAGAACCATGTAAAATTTTAGTTTTATTACGAGCCATTTCTAGATTTTGGCATACAAAATTTCTTAAATAGCTCTGTTTTCCAATGTTCATGAATTTTTATTTAAAATATTATATTTACGAGATAATTATTAATTACTTATTATATATGATGTTGGAAGGATATAATGTATTTAGTTTTTTTATTCACTTGTTATTAGTTTTTTTAAACTAAAAACATTTAAAATCTATCTAAAGTTTAACAATATGAAATTAAATATATTATTTTTAAGTAAAAATTATTTCTATTTATCTCAAATATGACTGGTTAAAAAGTCTCATTTCTTATTGTGTAATGATGGCAAGGATTGACTTTTGTGTATTTTATTATTAATCACTATGTGCACTATATCACTAATTACTATGCACAATAAATAAATAATTTGAATAATAAAAAAATATATTAATTACTATGTACCATAAACACAAATGGTTTGTAATTAAATTCAAAAACTCCATTTTTTCATTGGTCTAAAGTATTGAACATGCAATTTTTATGGGTTATATTTTTTAATTTACAAAAAATAATTTGAAAAATATAAATTTGAAAAAAAATTGTAAAAATAACATGTGTACAATTTGTACAACTTTCATTATATCAATCTATACTCTAATGACATGACATGTGTACTATAATATGAGCATTATATAAAAAGATTGTTGTCCTACAATATTGAATAATTAATTATTAACTTGTTATCATTATATTAAATGTCAATTATATATATAAACAAACTTATCTACCAAAAAAATGTTTAATTATATTAAAAATAATAATAAAAAAAGGTTAAACAAATATTCATATAACTCATTTTACAATTTTATTATTTTTTGGAGTACATACAACACATCATGACATTAAAATATTTTATTAAACTAAGAAGTAGGGAATGCTAGCTATGTGGCTTTGTTAATTACTTTATAAGAAAAAATGTTTTTGTGGTAGAAAAGGTAAAGATTGTAATGACCTAGTATTTTTTACTATTATGTACCCTATTGATTTTAATGATCCTTGCAATCTTAATGATGCTTGATTATGAGATATCATTATGAAGTGGAAGAGATATAAATATTCGAAGCGCACTCCATTCACTTGAATAAAATATTATAGTAATAGATTTCATGAAGAAGTATAGGGAATACATATATAGATGTATTATGGAATGATATAGAGCATAGTGAATACACTTACAATTCAAGGAATAATGTGATGTATTTATAGGAGAAATAGTTTCGGCAATGGTTTTGTGGAGATGTACATGTTTGCTACATAGAGAGATACGAAGTCAATATTGTCTTTCAAAATATGTTTCTATAAAATTTGTGCATATTTTGTACAAAAATGCAAATATATATATATATATATATATATATATATATATATATATATATATATAGGGTTGTGATGACAATGTAAGTTATCATAAAGTAATTGAGTATCTTTTTTACATTAATGAGTATCATTATGTTCATGATAACTTTTACTCAGAAGAATGATGTTAATTTCCTCATGGAAACCATGAAAGTTTTTCATGACACAAAAAAATAGTAAATAAATTTTGTGTTCGCAGACATCAACATGATCCTTTAGGTCATGTGAATTCACCTTGACATCAACTCGGAAATTGCGGGCCCCCCCATATTTTATGGTCCATATCCTGCGCAAATCGATGGTGTAGATCACACCACATCGTCAAATTGCAAAGTTTTTAACGCCCATAGTAAGTGTGATGCAATACCACCCATGATGGATAGTAGGCCATTATTTTCCATGTGCCCAGGTGGGTAGTGCATAATACTACCCTCCCTGCCATGCAAAAACAACTTGGCGGGGGAGGGTGGACCTACCGCACCACTCCCTCATGTGAACCACCCCACCACCCATGTCACGCGCTCATGACAATGACAATGCTATGTCACTCTACTATGCTATCACGGCGTACACTCCCATGTCATTGTCCACCTCTACACCACACCCCTTCTAATGACATCACCTCCACATCGTGACGACATCATGATGTCAGCTTGCTCACTCGCATTTTGATAAGTGGTAAAATGAAATTGGATTTTTCTTTTATAAATTTACTGTCAACATACCATTTTGGCCATTTTTACCATGAAGGAGCAATGGAATGAAGAAAACAACCGCCAGGGCTCCCCACGTCCGACCAACGTCTATCCTCCATCCCTCTGAGCCCCCTTGTTTAGTCATGGAAAAGGTTTGAATGTAATATTAAACTCATCATCCTTTTCCTTTATTCTTATCTTTTCTATATCTTAATGTGCTAATCTATTAAAGAATTATGATAAGAAATGAAGGAATTATCTGTAGTTATGACTAAGCTAATTATTACCTTTCTTTATGCAGGAAAACAACAAAAGGGACAAATGTTGTTCCCTATGAAGGAACAACAAAAATCAGAAAGCTAAGGAAGGAACGTGACGGTTACAGATAAGGCCAAAAGAAAATCAGAAGAATCAGCGCGAGAAAGGAAACAATGTCTGAAGTTGGAACATTGTTGCAAATCCCTTAAGATCGAGAGATCCTAAGGGATCACATTTATCATTTATCTTTTTACCCTTTCCTATTATAAAAGGAGATGTTTTATAAGAAGGAAAAAAAGGAATCTCTGTATTATTGAAATTGTAATTGTAATTGCAAACTCTCGATGTCGAGAAGAACACAAATATATTGTAATGCTCATTCAGTTTGATGATTCATATATAAGTAAAGTTGTTGTTCCCTCACGTCACGTGAAGTAACTTAGCAATGTTTGTTGGTGGCTAAGGGCCTGGCCTCTGGTGGATTCAACTACTTTTCTTGTGTCATATATTTCCAATTCTCGCAAGTGTGATGGTTTGATAATATTCTTGCTTTCTGTGATTTTATCGCTTCGCTATTTATTATTTTCTAGTGTTGATAGAATCTCTTTGATTTATATAATTTGCAGTATTGTCGTTGATTCAATTTACTTTCATTTCGGATCAAGTCAGTTAGATAAATATTTCGCTGATATAATCAACTATAAATAGTATTAACTATCGTTGTTGAAACTCTCATATTGATATCGTTTGTTGTTTAGATTAATTATTGAAGACTGGGTTTGATTTAGATTAAATCGGTTAAAGAGGAATGAGTTATCACTACTGTACTCTCAACTGATGTTGTTGTTACTTTGATGAATGTAATATTTGATTTCGTTAAGGATTGAGTTTTCTTTAATTGCAATTCAAATTTACTAGATGCATATGTTTAGTCTTGTATTTAAAATATCTATACTACAATTTAGGAAACATTAATCTTTGAGTTAAATAGCAACCACATACTGTGTACACTCTTGAAATAAGAAGACTTGCTAGGATTGATAATTAATGTGAGGATAATTAGGAGTTTTAAAAGGCACCTTTTATCGACCAACATTTAGCGTCGTTGTTGGGGAGAGTGTAGCCATTTCTAAAGAGTAACGTAGATCTAATGATTATTGTTGAAGAAGAATTGGGTATTGAAAATGGAAGGTAAGAACCTACGTAATGAGCAAGTAAAGTGCTTTCCCCTCCACCTCTTTTTCAGCACAATTACAGAAAACTGAAGTAGGTATTTTCTGCTTGTCTATTGAGAGAGAACTGGGTATTAAAAAAAAAGGTAAGAACCTGCGATCTCCCTATGCAACTCTGCCTTTGCCTGATAATGTGCTAAAAACTACATTGATTAAAGGGATGAAAGAAAAATGGATAGAGACATTAAATATTATGGATAAAGGTGATATATATCAAGAAGAGTATGTTGACATTATTAAATTGTGCATCAGGTGCTCAAGAGTCAGTATGAGATTGAAACCAGTAGAACGTGACATGACCACCAGGGACAACAAAATCTATGGTGGAGGTATAACTCGTGTAGAAATTGGAAACCTGCTAGAGGATTTCAAATAGATATTTTGGGAAATCTAACAACGCAATTAGACATTATGCAAGCCAAGAAAAAGCAAGCTGAAGCAGAACAAAACTTGGTGATATTTTGTCCTAGATGCAAGAAGAAGCATAGTCATAAAGAATGCCCACTGGATATGGTGCAAACCTGTGCCATATGTACTAAAGATCATGCCACAGCGAGCTGCCCATCACTTTGAGGGTTAAAAGAAATATATAAGGAGGCAGAGGAAGAAACAAAACTAGTCTAGATGCTAAATCAGCATCGCCAATGGCAACCATGACAAACAGGTACGCCTACTGATCCATCTTCTTTCTTTCAGCCCTTGCAATATAATTCACAACAATACCTTGGGGCTATGTGGCAGAACCAACCACCTTTTTCCAATTGGTCACAACAACCATTCTCTATGCCACCTTGTCCCAACCAATCAAATCAAAATAACAGTTGGCCAAATTCCTCTTACTTCCCAATGTTCTGGCAGGATAATGCATATCAATATCAATGGTCACCCTCCACTTCATAGAACTAAAACTGGCAATCAAGCTGGCAAAGTCCTACAAACCAGCCAGCAGGAACAATCCCCCTACCTCAACCCACACTGCCAGCACCCTACAGATTGGAACAGAACCCTCAGACCAACCTATGACCACAACTCCCTGCCCAACCCAACCCGAACACCAACAACAGACCAGTTCAATCTGTGCAAATTATTGAAGGAACAGAGCCAGAAACCAAGTTGAGGGAGTCTAATGAGCTTCAATTAAGGTCTGGGAAGATAATAGAATCAAAGGGGGGTAAAAATTTACAAATTGAAGACCCGTTACCTGTAGAACAAGTACCACAAGTGGAGAATCTGGTTAAACAAAAAACTCACGATCAAACTATTACCTCTTCTCCACCATTCCTAGAGAGATTAATTATACCCCGCTCAATCGAATATCTTGAATTTGATCTTTTGGGAGAATTAAAAAAATTGTGTATAAAAATACCCCTCCTCCAAGCTATTCATGACATTCCAATTTATGAAAAAACTATTAAGGAATTGTGTACGGAAAAGCCGAAGAGGAAAATAAAAACAACCCCAACTGTCCATGTACTCAGTACTTTATCTAATTTACTATCAGGCAAAGAAACACCTGTAAAATATGAGGACCCAGGAAACCCTATAGTCACGGTGCAAATAAATGGATGCTCCTTCCCTAATGCATTAGTTGATCTAGGAGCAGCAATCAATATTCTTACAACAACAATTTGTCAAAAGCTTGGCATTACATCCTTGGACCCAATGACCTTTTTGGAACTGGTTGACCGATCGGTAGTCAAACCAGAAGGCACACTACAAGATGTAATGGTGTTTGTAGACTCTTGGGAATACCCAACAGATTTTCTGATCATCAATCCTAGAAACCGGCTCGATGGGCATCCCCTAATTCTAGGTATACCTTGGCTAGCAACCACGGATTCTTACATAAGCTGTCGAACAAGCAGCATGACTATAGCAAGAGGAAGCAATGTGAAGAATTTAGCCTTATATCCTCTAGCTCAGCCAAGTTTAACAATAATAAAAACTAGAAAACAACCTATATCATATCTAACTGAAAACATTAAATCACTGCTAACTATAGAAGATGCTCTCAAATTCAAGGATCAAATAGAAGATGACATCGTTAACACTTACATTAACCAACCAGATGTTGTATCCCATCCAAAATGTCACATGATCAAAGTAGCCCTCGATAATGAAATAGAAGAAGATCCCTTAAAAGATATTAACGACTAGTCAATACCAACAACTTCTCTTTATAACAACAAAGCCATAGAAATTGAGCCAGGGAAAACTTTAAATATTAACAAAAACCTGACTGCTGATTAGGAGCAGAAGCTTGTTCACCTTCTAAGAAAATATAAAGAGGCTTCTGTATGGGATTACCCGAACATGAAAGAGATTGATCCCTAATTATGCATGTACCAAATCTATATAGAGAAAGATGCCAGGCTCATTCGAAAACCTCAACGGAGGTTAAACCCTCACCTTAAAGATATTGTTAAAGCTGAACTACAAAAACTGTTAGATGTAAATTTCATATATCCTATATCTGACAGCAAATGGGTCTCTCCATTAGTAGTGGTGCCTAAAAAGAATGGAAAGTGGTGTATATGTGTTGACTATAGAGAGCTTAATAAAGCAACCCAAAAATACCATTTTCCCCTTCCATTCATTGACCAGGTCTTGGACACATTGGCAGGAAAAAAATTATTTTCTTTCCTAGACGGTTTCAGTGGCTATAATCAAATTCAAATTGCCCCTAAGGACTAGGATAATACTACCTTTACCTGCCCTTGGGGGACATTTGCTTACAAGGTCTTACCTTTTGGGCTGTGTAATGCACCTGCCACATTCTAGAGGGCCATACTCAGCATTTTTTTAGATCTGATAAATGAAGGGCTCAAGCTGCACATGGATGACTTTACACCTTATGGAGATGACTTTGAGCCGACATTACAAACATTAGAGAAAGTTCTGCAAAGATGCATTGCTACCAGACTCTGTTTAAGCCATGAAAAATGCCACATGATGATGGCCGAGGGCCTCATCTTGGGTCACTATATCTTAGCAGCTAGAATTCAGTTACATCCAACAAAAATTTAGATAATTCTTTTAATACCTACACCTTCCACAGAAACTGAGGTACGCAGTTTCTTGGGATTTTCTAGATATTATAGAAGATTTATAAAGAATTTTTCTCAAATTGCTACACCATTACATGCATTAACAGGAAATATCAATTTCATTTGGACTAACAAATATAGCATTGCTTTTGGAGATTTGAAACAGCTTATATCAACAGCCCCAGTATTACAGGGCCCAAACTCGGATTTGCCATTCCAAATTTCATCTGATGCTTCATATACAGCCATTGGAGTAGTTCTCGGCCAGGAGGAAGATAAAAAACCATATGCAATATACTACATCAGCAAAAATCTATCTCCTGCTGAATTAAATTATACTATGACTGAAAAAGAATTTTGGGCTGTAATCTATGCTATCAATAAATTCAGACATTATATAACAGGATACCCTGTGGTTTTGTATACTATTCACTCTGATATTAAATATCTAGCTAATAAACCTATTACAAATGGAAGAGTGATAAGATGGTTGATCCTTTTGCAGGAATTCAACATAACAATCAAAGATCGACCAGGAAAAGAAAATCCAGTAGTAGACTTCCTTTCACGAATGCCAAAGACAGATGACTCGGCAACAGTAGAAGACCAGTTCCCTGATGAACACTTATTCATTGTCACCGTGAAAACACCATGGTACGCAGATGTTGCAAACTACCTAGCAGTGGGAAAATTACCCAAGAACTTAACGCCTAATGAAAGAAAACAAATAGTATAGCGTAGCACTCGGTTCTCCTGGATCGGAGGATATTTATTTCATACAGGGGCCGATATGCACATTCGAAGATGTGTTAGGGAAGACAAAGTCTTCGACATCCTGAAATCTTGCCATGATGGGCCTTGCGGTGGTCATTTTGCAGACTGCAAGACTGGTCACAAAGTCTTATAGACGGACTATTATTGGCCCACCATTTTTAAATACGCTAAGAAGTTTGTCCAAGCATGCGACAGTTGCCAAACAATGGGATGGCCTGGGTAGTTTGATGAGATGCCCCTGCATCCGTAATTATTCATTGAACCTTTTGAATGATGGGCGTTAGATTTCATTGGTCCAATAAACCCGTCATCTAATCAAAAGACATACATACTAGTCGCAATAGAATATGTGACTAAATGGCTGGAGGTAGAAGCATTACCAAGGGCAATAGAGGACTCAATAATCCACTTTCTTTTCCAGATATTCATGCGATATGGCTTGCCTAGAGAAATAATCACGAATGCAGGGCCGCAATTTATAGGCCATAAGATTGCTGCAACATTAAAAAATCATCATATCATGCACAGAATCACAACTCCATACCACCCGCAGGCAAATGCCTAGGTAGAAAGCACCAATAAAGTAATCGAGGCAATACTCACAAAGATAGTTGCATCACATAGACGAGACTGGGCTACTCGATTTCCTGAAGCCCTGTGGGCATACCACATGACATGGATAAATACCATGAGATACTCCCCATATCAGCTAGTGTTTGGAAAAGAGCCTATCTTCCCAATCGAATTTGAAATCCAAACATTGAGGATAGCTCAGGAGGTTGGCTTGGACTTAAATGAAGCATAGATTAATAGGCTACATCAAATCAATGAATTGGATGAAATCTAGCTATCAGTTCTTCAGCACACTGCACTGATCCAACAACAAAGAGTGAAATGGCATGATGTCCTTATCAAGAAGAAGATCTTCCATTTAGGAGATTGGGAACTCTTTTATGATTCTAGGTTCTAGGATTTCCCGGGAAAACTCCAGACCAGATGGTTAGGGCCTTATGAGATACAAGAGGTGCATGATAATGGCACCCTCACATTAGCCACCATTGATGGGTCTGGCTACTCTTTTAAAGCGAATGGACATCGAGTACGACTCTATCACAAACCGCTTACCAGGGAGTCCTTTTGCCAACAATTATGGGAAGATTCCACCATACAAATTCTTGCTGAGGAAGGAAACCCATCCACAACATTGGTCTAATGAAGAATTTTGTTGTTTTTGAAATTTGTCCATAAATTTTCCTTTCTATTTGATTGAATTTGCTTGTATAAATTGTATATAAGTTCTTTTTTCTACTTTTCCTTTGTTGTTCCCTCTAAGGAACAGTTGTTGTTCCCTCTAAGGAATAGTTGTTGTCCCCTCTAAAGAACAGCAATGTTCGTGTGGATTTTCTTCTTGTTGTTCCCTTTAAGGAACAACTGTTGTTCCCTCTAAGGAATAACCATTGTTCCCTCTAAGGAACATCAATTTTGTGTGTAGATTTTTTTGTTGTTCCCTTTAAGGAACAACCATTGTTCCCTCTAAAGGAACAACAATTTCGTGTGCAATTTTTTCTTTTTGCTATTCCATCTAAGGAATAGTGTTCGTTCCCTCTAAGGAACAGCCGATGTTCCCTCTAAGGAACATCAATTTTGCAACAATTGTCCATTCTTTTCGTGTTGTTGCCTTTAAGGAACAATTGTTGTTCCCTCTAAGGAACAACTGTTGTTCCCTCTAAGGAACAATAGTCTCGTGTATATTTGTTTCCCTGTTGTTCCATGTAAGGAACAATTGTTGTTCCCTCTAAGGAACAACTATTGTTCCCTCTAAGGAACAACAATTTCATGTGTATTTGTTTCCCTGTTGTTCCATCTAAGGAATAGCTGACGTTCACTTTAAGGAACAGTTGTTGTTCCCTCTAACGAACAGCTGTTGTTCCCTCTAAGGAACAGTAATTTCATGTGTATTCATTTTCTTGTTGTTCCCTCTAAGGAACAACAATTTTGCGTCCAATTTTTTCTTTCTTTTTGTTGTTCCTTACAAGGAACAACTATTGTTCCCTCTAAGGAACAGTTGTTGTTCCCTCTAAGGAACAGCCATTGTTCCCTCTAAGGAACAATGATTTTTTTTGGCATGTATTTCCTTTGTTGTTCCCTACAGGGAATAGTTGTTGTTCCCTCTAAGGAACAATAGTTTCGAAGTGTAGTTTTTCTTCTTGTTGTTCCCCCCTAAGGAATAGTTGTTGTTCCCTATAAGGAACAACACTTTTGTTTATATATCCTTTTGTTGTTCCCTACAGGGAACAACACCATCTGCATATATTTTTCATTTGATGTTCCCTACAGGGAGCCGTTGTTGTTCCCTCTAAGGAACAACACCTTTTTGTGTGTCTTTTCTTGTTGTTCCCTATAAGGAACATCACTATTTGTGTGAGGTTTTCTTTTGCTATTTCCTTTAGAAAATAAGCACTTTGTGAATATCATTTCTTTCCTTTGCTCACTCTTTATGATCCTCTATAGGGAATGTATACAAATATATATGTAAGGATACAAATTTGAAGTTTACTAGAACAAGCGAATCGAATATTATCATCTTTAATGAGATGTCTTTGTATTAATCGAAAAAGTAAGGACACAACCATCTATATCACTTCACTGTCCTTATTTTCACTATAAATCGAATTGATTGATTATTTGTACAATGTTGGTTCTCCACTAACCACTATAATTCTCTCTGTTCATTATCATCAAATAAGGTTAAGGGCATACTTTTTTCTATTGATATGTTCAAACTTCTTCCACCATCCCTACTCCTAATGAGTGTTGAGCCACCCTCTATATATAAATAGGAATTTTTGTTTAAAAAAATAAAAAAATACATGTTTACTAACATTTCTATGATTTTTACAAATGGAGGATAGGGGGTCTCATCACGAGCCAGCCTACCATGATCATAAGGAAGCAGCGAAGTGGCATTCCCACTATGGCCACCACACCAGGGATATGATCCAACGGATGCATCAAGATAAAGTCCTTGGAACATGAGGTCTCATTATGAGCGAGCTTGCCCACCCTTCGCTCCTTCCCAATGAATGGCAATGTGTTCATCTGGTTACCAAGCCAACACATTGGTCTCTACTCTAACATCATAATGCACTTCCCTAATTATACATAGAGGATCATGGTTCCAAAGGGTGAAAAAGTAATTTTGTCAAGGCTATAAACGCCTATGGGAAACAGAAGCTTTGTTGATGGTATTGGAGTCGTATTTTCAACATCAATAGTTATTATAACTCCATTTTCTTATTTTTTACCTTTACTACAAAGAGATTATGTTCCTAATCTATTTTTGAACCTTTATGCATGCGATAAAGTTCAAAAATAGCAAGAGAACTACCTTGACAGCAAACATTCCCCAAAAGTGCAAACATTCCGCTAGGTTGAGGACAAACTTAGGAGCGGCTGAAAACCCCCAGGGCAGCATCAGCCAACCCATAGAATTGTCTAGCCCAGGAAGTGAACAAAAGTTGCAGATAGAAGGCCAAGATAACCCAGAGTCAGACCATGAGGAAGAATCAGGGCATTCTGGAAACGAAGAAAGAAATGAATTAGAACTCCCCTCAACATCAAATACACCTCCCTTGAGTGATTTATTGCATGATATAGAATTGGCCCAGATCCTGGCCAATATGGATGATTTCATACAGCCCGAAAGCCCACTCAATTTTAACATCTAAGCAACCCAATCTGCATAGAACTCTAGCCATGATAGAATTATATCAGAAAATTTATGTTGTGAAGCAGAAACAAGGGCAGAAGCCACTCAAGAAGAGGTGAACCAACCTGGCGATATACCTCCAGGAGAACCCAGTCAGGTAGGCCTAAATACAAAGAAGATGGGCCAAACAAAAAAAATAGGAATAAACTAGGAAGAGGACTATGAATCTGGGCACAGGATTCTTGTAGAATAGAGCCAAGATGAGCAACCAAGCTCGTTAGGAGCAGAGACGATTAACAGAACAGTTGCTTCTCCTAAAAAGCATAGAGACCAAATTAAAGAGCTTAGGAAGGAATAGTAGAGGCTGCAGAAAACAGTGAAAAGGCTCAGACGAAAGATAAGAAAATTATCAGCAGGGAAGGTTCCAGACAAAATCCCGGAAATAATACATTCAAACTGAATTATATGAAACAAAAGCTACAAGGACTCAAACTGAGCCCACACTCACTCAACTTGTTAAGGGACAGCATGCAACTGTTGCAGAAGTAGTTACCCAAATAGAGGCTATACCTTCTTATGACTTAGCTATTCAGACGAAGGTGGTACCCTCCTACAACATGGCTACTCAGACAAAGGCATGGACCTCCCATAATAAAGAAGCACAGACAAATTTGCATTCCTTCTCATAGTAGGAGTATGCAAACAACCATTCAAGCCAAAGATATCATGATGAGCAATGATCCCAGTATATTGACTCTTTAAGAAGATTTAGCATAGGCTCGGCTTGCCATTGAATGGCTTGAGCTAGAAACTGTCTCTTAGCAAAAATACCAAGAATTACAGAGGCAGCTTCGAGACATGAATACATCAAAAAGTGAGACCTTCGACAAATACCGAAGGGCGGAAGAGAAAATTGAGAAGATGAAGCTCAGATTAGAGAAAGTCATGAGTCAAATGGACACTATTTTCTCATTATACACTGATGTCTCAGCATGAAGATATCCTACCAATAATTATGCCTTATTTTTGCTAGAAAGATACTTGCAGCTGAAAATCAAAGCCGTCAGGGTTGGAAAATCGATAAAATTAAAAACAATTGAGGATTTCATAAACTGTTGCAAACGGCATGGGGTAAAAGTTCAAAGATTATTGTGTGAATTTTACCTACATAATTTTGTATTAGAGGAAAAAGTCGAAAAGAACCCCAATCCTTTTGTGGGGGATGTGCAATTCCAAGCTTTTATTTCATTCACTGTCAATCAACTGAAATGGTTCAAGGCTCATAACATGTTCTAGAGGCAGGAGCATGGACGGGACCTTTGGGTCAGAGGTGAACCCAAACACCCATTATAAATGTTGTCCAATCACAAAAGTCTGATGAAAAGGGAAGTAATCAAAATTTTGGGGCCTATTCAGAAAGAGATTTTCCAGAAGGGAGTAGAATACTTCCTCTCCATTCAGGAAAGCTCCTTGGTTGCAGCCAAGCTCAGGTGGATAGTCTCCAATAGTAATGTACAGAATAGAGAGCCATTTAATTATAAAAATTTTAAATTGGCTACAGAATGCTTTGCCACTTATAGCAATCTCATCTTAAGAGAAGGTCCTTATTGGCTAGGTTGTCGGTTTCGTAGCCCTATTGTTTGGTATTCTACTGAAGGGTATTGGCCTATATATGAACTGCCCGAAGGACAGACAGGGCACATTTTTGAGCTCTTGGCCAAGAATCATGGTTTTAGACCACGTTACGACATTCCTTCTCCAGCTTTTTTTTTTACTGCTCTGCATACAAACTATATGTCTTTCATGAGGACATGAAAAAGGGTAAGTAGGGGAGTATGTTAAGTCATGGAAAAGGTATGCATTTACTATTAAACTCATCATCATTTTCAAGGAAAATTTTAAGAACCACCCTAAATTCGTATGTGTAATAAATGGGCGAATCCCCATGATACATAGGAAAAATGGGAGGCGATTTTATCACTAATATATATATATATATATATATATATATATATATATATATATATATATATATATATTGGCGAATATCTCACCAGATTATATTATCTTGTAAAGTCATGGTGAATCTTTCACTAAATTATAAAATCTTGTAAGATCTTGGAAAATATTTCACTGAATAATAAAACATTGTGAAGTCTTGGCGAATGTTTTGTTAAAGTATGAAACCATATATGATAATAATAAAACATATGCATTAAACCGTAAGATACTAACATACATGTTTGAAAGAAAGAAATATAATTTTCACTTCCTACAAACAATATGCAAGTTTTAGTGGCCATGTTTGTCATGGTAGGAAATATTAATGTTTTCTCTACCACTTTTGTCAAGCTACCACTTTTGCCAAGCTATCAAATTTCTTTCTTATTCCAGAGACTCCAACTACAAGATAAAAAAAAGCACATCAAGTTTGTTTACCCCAACACACCAACAAGTATCAAACCCTAACTATATAATATAATGAAGTAGTAGGTATCCCAAAGGCCTGAAGGGGATCTAATAGAAAGAAGTGACCGTTGTCAGAAGCCTTCCAATCAATATATAAATATATTAATGTAGATTTATTATTATTTTAATTGGAAATCTTCAATTAAATAATAACATTTTATTATGTCTCTCCGAATCTAAATTTCTTATTAGCATAATTCACTACCTTCATACCATTTTTAACAGCGTTGTAACATGTGGATTAATTTCCTTTTTGGTGCACAATCTTAGCCTTTTAGGACAATATGGTGTAGTGACCCAACCCCTACAGATCATTACAACAAACTAAGAATAGCAGAGAATATGAAAGGTTGTACAAACCAACATATTTTTCAAACAACTAATCCAAGATCAATACCTTAACTTTTTCATGAAGATATCATATTGAGAATGTTTGAAAAATGGTGGGAAATCTGGGCAGCGACTATCTCTCTTCTGTGAGGGTGATGTGGAAAGAGTTAAGATTTCATTGTTTTGAATTTTTTTTGTTAAATCAGAAAAACCAATATTAATGGAGATATCAATATTTTTTACTAAATTTTGTGAAGTGACTAAATGTAGCTTTAACCATTCACCTTAAGAGTTTTTGACAATATAATTTCCTAAGTCTATTTAATATCTTTATTATCAAAAAAACCAACCCTTATCCATATTAACTCCACATCTACCACTCTTAGAGGGATGAAATCTATTTATCGCTCCCAGCACTTGGTAGATCCCGAAATTAAGATGGATCTAAGCTGATAGAATTTCCACTTTAAATAGTCTATGCTCATATGAATACCATGGTATTACCATGGGTCAATACCATGCGTTATGATAAACCTAGAGTTTAAAAACTACTATTAGTAGTTTATAAAAATTAATAAAATTAATAATTGATTTTTATTTTTATTTTTTTATTTTAACCAAGTTAAAATGTTTAAGTGACATTAAATTACAAGATCCATTTTTACTCTTGATCTACCAAGCCCCTAGAGGGATCAAATATTTTTTCACTCTATGTTAGTTTGCATATCACGATATTTGATCTAGAGTAAAGATGGATCTATGCTACTTTAATTCCCCCCTTTAAATAGGTTGCATTCCATGTGAATACCATGGGTCAATACCATATGCCATCTTTATTTTTATTAATACTAATATTAGGGTTAATAATGTTTTTTTGCATGGTATTAATAATAATTTGGCCCATGGTATTTGGCCCATAGGCTTCACCTAAATATAACACATTTTTTTAGTGTTCTTAAATATAGGGTGGCTTATGGAGTAAATATAAAAAATGACTTATTTATTTACCATACCTCTTGTTTATTTATATTTTTATTAATTTACCTTACCTTTTTTATAAATATGGTATTTGGCCCATAGGATTCAATTAAATAAAACCTCTTTTTTGAGCCTTCTTAAATAGAAAGAGGGTTATGGACTTAATATAGAAAGGGGTTTTATTTATTTACCATACCTATAGTTTATTTATATTTATATTTATTTACCATACCTTTGAAGTATAAAAAGAGTTTTTATTTATTTACCATACCTCCACTTTATTTATATTTTTATTTATTTACATGCTTGCGTGTTTATAAATATAAGGTGACATATGGAGTAAATATAAAAAGATGTTTTATTTATTTATATTTTTATTAATTTACCATACCACTTTTATAGATATGGTATTTCGCCCATAGGATTCACTTAAATGAAACCTCGTTTTTGAGCCTTCTTAAATAGAAAGAGGGTTATGGACTAAATATAAAAATAGGTTTTATTTATTTACCATATCTCTAGTTTATTTGTATTTTTATTTATTTACCATACCTCCACTATATTTATATTTTTATTTATAACTATCATAAATACATTTTCTTGAAAATGAGGGTGAATGGAAGATTGTAACTCCTACTTTCAAGGGCTAAATTTACTTTTTTTACCCTTTCCCTTAAAATAAGGTGGGCTAACCTCCATACCTAATTTTTTTATAAAATAAATTTAAGGTGATTTGTAACAATGTACTATAATACAAAATATTCACCCAATAAAAATATAAAACCCCTTAATTTAGCCCAAGGGCGAAAATTAAGATATGAAGGAATTATCTGCAGTTACGAATTAGCTAATTATTACCTTTCTTTATGCAGGAAAACAGCAAAAGGGACAAATGTTGTTCCCTATGAAGGAACAACAAAAATCGGCAAGCTAAGGAAGGAACGCGGCGGTTATAGATAAGGCCAAAAGCAAATCAAAAGAATTAGCGCGAGAAAGGAAACAATGTCTGAAGTTGGAAAACTATTGTGAATCCCTCAAGATTGAGAGATACTGAGGGATCACGTTTATCATTTATCTTTTTACCCTTTCCTATTATAAAAGGAGATGTTTTGTAAGAAGGAAAAAAAGGAATCTCTGTATTATTGAAATTGTAATTGTAATTACAAACTCTCGCTGTCGAGAAGAACACAAATATATTGTAATGCTCATTCAATTTGATGATTAATATATAAGTAAAGTTGTTGTTCCCTTGCATCATCTGAAGTAACTTAGCAGTTTTCGCTGGCGGCTAAGGGCCAAGCCTCTAGTGGATTCAACTGCTTTTCTTGTGTCATACATTTCCAATTCTCACAAGTGTGATGGTTTGATAGTATTCTTGCTTTCTGTGATTTTATCGCTTCGTTGTTTATTTTTTTTCAGTGTTGATAGAATCTCTTTGCTTATATAATTTGCAGTATTTTCATTGATTCAGTTTACTTTTGTTTTGGATCAAGTCACTTAGATAAATATTCCGTTGATATAATCCACTGTAAAGAGTATTAACTATTTCTATTGAAACTCAGATTGATATGGTTTGCTATTTAGATTAATTATTGAAGATCGGGTTTGATTTAGATTAAATCAATTAAAGATGGATGAGTTATCACTAGTGTACTCTCAACTGATGTTGTTGTTACTTTGATGAATGTAATATTTGATTTCGTTAAGGATTGAGTTTTCTTTAAATGCAATTGGAATTTACTAGATGCATCCATTTACTCTTGTATCTAAAAGATCTATACTACAATTTAGGAAACATTACTCTCTAAGTTAAATAGTAGCCACATACTGTGTACACTCTTGAAATAAGAAGACTTGCCCGGATTGATAATTAATGTGAGGATAATTAGGAGTTTTAAAAAGCACCTTTTATTGACCAACACCCCTCACCACATAAAAACTAATGAGACACTTAGACTCGCATGATGTTTACCCACGTTGTCAAAGTCATTCCTTAAACCATCACTTTGCTTGACACCCGAGATAACCCACACAACTCTCCAAGGCTTCTCAAACCCAAGCTTAGCAACAACTTCTCAAATTTTGGTAGGAACATTAGTCCCCTAATCCTTAAACACTAGCCAAAAAATTAACATAATCCAATTCAATATGTCTCATAGCTGAACTTCAATGAATTCTCCAACAATGGAGAAGCCATAAAACAAGAGGGTGTGTATGCAAATTCTGAAATCCATTATCCCATCCTCAGCACGAAGGACATGTATGCTCCCATATGGAAGATTTATTCCAATGTGTAAGAAAGATTAGATTTGGAAAACCTATTCAGAAGCAATTTAATTATTGAAAGATCGGGAGATGCAATGACACCCAAAGATATTCTCACACTATTGCAACCCTCCCTCTATATTATCTTTAAAGTGAAAGAGATATTCAAGGGCTTTCGACCTATGGAGTGTAACTCAATTACTGGTTTGTTTGTCACCATCACAATAACTTGAAATTATAGGTGCCCTCTGAAGAAAGATTGTAAATTAATCTCCACACATATATTTGTAGCTCAAAAATGGAACCAGAAGCAGTTGAAGAAGCGTACAGTGCTAGTAGCATCCACCTCGACCTAACAAATGCCATCAACATCAAAGGTATGTAGTGCACGCCATAATAGTCCACACATTCCTTTGCTAAGTCATATTCCCATTCTTATTACCAAGAGTGACGAGCTGAAGAAGTATGACCCATGGTAATAGTTGGCAGTTTCTAAAAGTAGTTAGTCATAAATTGCCAGTTGTATATTTTAAACTTCCTAGTTTTTTTCCTATTACCGCTAGTGGTTTAGAATTAGGTTTTACAGTGTTGTGCTATAAATAAGCCCTATTTTGATGTAAAATGGAAGGTAATTTTTTTTTCCCGATACTTTGTCAAAAATTTTGAAATTATTGTTGGGCTTGTAATATGAAGCTAGGATCAAAGTTGTGATTATGTAGTACATGATGGTCTTATAGTACTGTAACAACCCTGGTTAAAAATCCATGTAATAAAGTTAATAAAGGAAAAATAAAACCAAGGTCATGGGACATGTATTCCAAGATAAATGTTATGAAAGACATAGTGATGGGAATTACTTGTGATTAATAAATGGCTATGGAAATTGGCAAAGGAAATGGAAAAGGAAAAGAGGCATTAATTTGAATTTTATTTATGAAAATAAATTAAATTAGAAGAAAAGGAAGGTGAAAGGTCACACATTTCAAGTGAGGAGGAAAATGAAGGAAAATAATGTAAAATGAAGGAAAATAATGGAAAATGAAGAAAATAGAGCCCTCAACGATAAAAATGAATCTAACGATCAATTCACAACCTTTTGTTAGTTTTATCTTGGAGCTTTCTCTCTATTTTCTCTCTCTCATACTCTTTCACACTTAGAGTTCCTTGGAGGACTCTTGGAGGATTTTGGGCATACTTTTGATTTGGAGAAAGAAGGCAAAGGAAAAGTAGGAAATCACAAGGGGATAATGAGATCAACATCTACATTGGGTTTTCTTTGTAGGTACAGAGTTGCATGTATGATTTCCTTGCTAGGTTTGACATGCATGTGGTTGTTTGGTTATGATATGTAATTGGTATGGAGGATTTCTTGAATTGATAGTGGTTTTTCCTAGACTTGACATTTCTTGGATAACCATGGTATTTTGGGTTTTTCCCTTTTGTTTTCTGATTGGTTATCATGTTCTTTATGGTTTTGGGTTGATTTATTAGTTCCTAGAGCCTTGGTTGGACAAACACTCTGGAAGCCTTGGAAAAACATAGGTTCAATTACTAGTCTTGGAAGCCTTGGTTGGAAAAACACTCTAGAGCCCTCAGTGGATTCAGTTACTAGTCATGGAGCCTTGGTTGGACAAACGCTCTAGAGCCCTGTGGCAGTTGTGGGTTAAGTTACTAGTCTTGGTGTCGAGTTGTAATAAACGCTCTGGAGCCCTCGACAACTTAGGTAGAGAGTGACCTGGTGATGGTTAGTGATGTCCAACCATGAGGTGGAATCACTGGTTAAGGGTTGAAGTGGTATGGCCTCTAGAATCCATGGTTTGGTTTATTTGGTTTATTCCATGAGATCCCACATTTAGGCTTGGAATATGGCATGGGGGTGATTGGTTGAAGAGAGATTTGGTTCAACCCAATATATGGTCGGGTGGTATGTGGAAGTCTCTTACTTGGTTGAATTTTATATGTTAATAAGATCTCTTTTCCTCTTGTATTCTATGAGTAAATGTACTTATTATTATATTGCTTTAATGTTTATTCTACCATTGATGTTTCTCTTGTTATATGATAGTTATAATCATGGTTTATGACAAACTTAAGTTATGGATCTCATCATGTCTTGGTTAGTAAATGAAATTTTAATGAATACATGACCTAATAGATGATATTGTAGCTATTATGAGAGGTCATACGATCATATTGATCATTCTAAGATAAGTATGAGACCCATATGTTCAGATTTGTATTTATGACCTATAAATTACATGATCATGATGTGTTTGCAACAATGTATATCATGGTTAGGCATGGTTATGTCAATTTCCTATATATGTTTTCTATGGAAGGATTTTTCCTTGTGTCTTTCATTTTCTTGGAACGTTTCATCAAGTTATGGACAATTATCTAGAGACTAGCCCTGAAAAGGTGGCATGCACAGAACTATGAAATTTACACTGCACTCGCTCCCTCCTAGACTTGTACACATGACTGGAGGATTTTAGTCGAATGAATGCAGGATTTTTCATGTGACTCAAAGTTCAGGTCAGCGAAAAGTAAAGTTAGCTCAGATTCTAGGTACCTTGAAGGGTGGTTTAGCCCTTCAGAGTCTTGTAACACCTCGGGGAGGTCAGTAAGGTTTTTGTTATGTGGGTTCCACTTCCTTAAGGTGATCTAGGAGGTTGATTCCTATCATAGTAACTCGTCATAACATATTTACCCCTCTGCATTGATAATCTTGGGTAAGTGTGGGGGGTAGTTATAGAGTCGTATCAAAGCTCCTATGTTAAACGCTTAGACTAAGTGGGTGGAATGTGTTCGTATTGCATGCATGTAGGTTGTTTATGGGCTTGTTATGTATGCATCATGGTGGTCATTGTTACAGTTGTGTTGTCATGTAGAATTTGTTTATGTTGTTGTTGGGATGTGTTTTTCATGCACATATGTCGATTATATGTGTGTTCTCTATGCATGTCAATGTCTGTATGGTTTTTATGCCTATATGGTTATGGTTATGAATGTCGTGCATGAGGTCATGGTTACAGTTTTGTCGTCATGCCTAGGTTGACGTTGAAATGATGAATATGATGATTTTATTATGTATATATGTATGTTATGCTAATCTATATTGAACTTATAGACGAGATATCCTCCCTGAACTTCACTTAGGTATGTTTTATTTTGTTATATTTGGTTATCTAACATGGTATGTTTGTGGGAAGTAGAGGATCAAATATGACTAGCAAGATCGTAGACTAAGTTGACGTGATTCTTCCCAAATATCAGATGAGCAACATGGTGATGAGTACTCCCCTCACATAGAAAATACATTGAGAAGTTTGAATCAGAAACATGAAGTTGCAAAGTGGATAACAAAAACATCATTTAGTCACAAGCAAGGCTTGCTATGGCATAGGAGAAACAAGCAAAGGTTAATGTAGTCATTCTTCAGAGTCTATCAGATTTGTAGAGACATGGATCACTTAGGATTAGTCATGGATAGGAGGAAAAGACTAATGGAACATATGGTAGAAAGTCTCATGATGGGGACATGTTATATAGAGATGATACTGTCAGAGATGGTAGGTTCTTGGATACACCTAATAGACAAGGTGGTCGACATGGGATTTACTCTAGTTCTTGTTCCGATAGGTATCATGGTCATCATCATTATCATCCTTATGGAAGGAGTGATAGGTTATATTTGTTGGATGAGTTCAAGGAATCCAAGACACCTACATTCAATGGAGAAAATAAGAAGTCGCAGGATGCAGAAGTGTGGTTACATGGGACGAATAATTTATTTTAGTTGCATGAAAACTCAAAGAACATGAAGGCCAGAATAACTATGTTCAGTCTTAAATGTAAAGCATGCATTTGTTGGGAAGATTTAAAGAACGTTAGAGGCATCAGAGAAGAGGAGTTGACTTGGATTGAGTTCAAGAGACATTTTAGGAAGAAGTATCCATTTGATAGTTACTATGATGAAAAAGAAAAGGAATTCTATGAGTTAAATATGGGATCTATGACTGATGAGGAGTATATTAGTAGGTTCTTAGAGTTGTTGAGGTATGTGCCTGATCTGAAGGAGGAGAAAGCAAAGATTCAAAGATTCATGAGTGGGTTGTTCGTAGCATTCAAAGACATAATTTAGTTTGATGAGCCTAGATTGTTGGAGGAAGCCATAAGAAGGATGAATCATTATTATGAGAAATTGAAGCACAGGTATGACACTAAGTAGGATTGGAAAGATAATGAGAATAATAAAGGGAAATGGGATAAGAACAAAACTAGACCTCAAGACATAGGTAACAAAGAGAATGCAACACGACTTAAGAGGTTCAATGAAACTGACAAAGGATAGGGATTTCGGTCTAAGGAGAATGATAAGGGTGAGGGAAGGAAGCCTTTACAGTGTTGGAATTGTGGTAAGGATCATCACATGAGATATTTTACACAAAATCATGGTGGAATACCACATATTTATAGTGCTCATGAGGCACCGACAGTTGGGGATGTTGGGAAAAGTATTCCATGGATTTATGCAGCATTGGATATTAGGCAGGATGATCACTAGGCATCTATTTTTGAGATGGATCGTCAGTTTTCTGGTCAATTTGTTTCCATTTTGATTGAACCTGAATCTAATTATAGTTTTGATAACCCACACCTGGTGGATAAGTGTTGTTTGAATAAATATGTACATGCAGAATCTTGGTTAGTGTAGTTTCCTACAGGTACATTTGATTTGAATGGTATGCCTACATCAACACATCAGAATGTACTTCTGTTGGGTTTGTACAATATGCTATTATGTATGAATTGATTGTATGTTCATATGAATAAGGTGGACTATCATGATAAGGCCATTGAGTTCTTGGATGACAGTGGAGAATAGAGAATATTGCAAGGTAAGAAGAAAGTGGCATCATTTAGAATGGTTACATTTATGAAGGCAAGGCGTACTTGCATGAAAGCATCTTGCTCTTTTCTAGTGCATATTTCCAGTGACATAGGTAAGGATGTTGAGGATGTTCAAGTCTTGAACAGGTACCTGGTTTTGCAGTAGTTGCAGGATGTACTCCTAGCATAGATCTCATAGTTACTATCTCATAGGGAAGTGGAATTTTCTCTTGATTTTGTACCGGGAGAAACACTAGCATCGAAGGAACCTTACAGGATGAGCACACCCGAGTTAGTGGAATTGAAATTACAGTTGAAGGAAATTGTTGATAAAGGATACATTAGGCCAAGTGTATCTACTATGGGGTGCAGCAGTATTGTTTGTGAAGAAGAAGAATAGTACTCTCAGGTTATATATTGATTACAGGTAGTTGAAAAGGTAACAATTAAGAAAAGGTACCCTCTATCAAGGATTGATGATTTGTTTGACCTATTGAAGGGAGAAGTAATTTTCTCGAAGATTGCTCTGAGATCAAGATACTATCAAGTAGGCATAAAATAAGAGGATATTTACAAGACTACTTTCTAGACCAAGTATGGGCATTATGTGTTTGTTCTGGTTCCTTTCACTTTAACTAATGCTCCATCTAATTTTATGTGCTTCACTAATATTGTATTCCATCCTTATCTGGACATGTTTGTTATTGTATTCATTGATGATATATTGATATATTCTAAAAATGAGGAAGAACATGTCAAACATTTAGAAGTAGTGTTGATATTTCTCAGGGAACATCAATTGTATGCTAAGCTTAGTAAATGCAGTTTTTTTAAACATAGGTACATAATTTACTTGGGGCATGTGGTTTCCAAGGAAGGCATAGTATTAGATCCAGAAAAGATAATATATATCATGGAATGGGAAACTCCTAGGAATGTGGATGAACTCAGATCATTCATGGGACTAGGAAGCTATTATAGGAGGTTCATTAGGAACTTCTCATAGATTCCCTATCCTATTACATCCTTGCAGCAAAAAGGTAATAAATTTGAATGGACAGAGGAAGCAGTTGAAGCAGTTGTTGAAAAATGCTCTAGTTCTAAAGATGTAGATCCACACAAAGAGCTTGTGGTTTGTATAGATTCTTGCAAGAGAGGAATTGGTGGGGTTTTGATGCAAGAAGGATAGGTAGTATACTATGAATCAATAAAATTGAATGAGTGTGAGAAAATTAAGTGACGCGTCATCTTGAGTTGGAAATGATCATCATGCATTGAAGATGTGGAGACACTATATTTTTGGCAGGAGGTTTCTATTGATGAGTGATCACAATGGGCTAAGGTACCTATTTGACCAACCAAATATGAATTACATGTAAGCTAGATGGTTGGCCATGATCAATGAGTTTGACTTTGAGATCAGGTACATTAAGGGAAAATAAAACATGGTTACAGATTCTCTTAGTAGAAAAGTACATGTAAATTATATAGTATCTATGAGTTCTTATAGGACATATTTACAAGTTTGTATCTTGCTGGCAGGATAATAGGCTGACATGTATAGGGAGCTTAGGTGCAAGTTACAACAAGGTATAGGTGAACAAGATGTAGACTATCATCTCATAGTAGATGGTTTGATCGTAATTAGGGATAGGATATATGTGTCAGATAATAGTGAGCTCAAGAAGCTTATCTTGCCAGAATTTCATCCTAAATCATATTCAGGTCACCCGGGATATCAAAAGACATTGAAAACTGTGAAAAAGTTCTACTACTGGATGAATTTGAAGAAAGAAGTGGCACAATTCGTGGCAAGATGTTTGGATTATCAATAGGTAAAAACAGAGTGTGAGCATCTAGGTGGATTACTACAGTTGATTCTGATTCCAAAGTGGAAATAGGAGGTCGTTTTCATGGAATTTATTATAGGTTTTCTGAGGACATATAGACAACATGATTTTATTATGGTTGTGGTTGACACATTGAAAAAGGTAGCGCACATCATTCTAGTAAAATCTACGAATTCAGCTAGTGAGGTAGCACAAGTTTTCATCAAAGACATAGTGAGGTTGCATCATGTTCTGAAGAAGATTGTGTCAAATAGGGATGCCAAGTTCACTTCTAGGTTTTGGAAAGAGTTATTTTCAGGTTTGGGCACAAATTTGGCCTTTAGTACAACTTATCATCCCTGGACAGATGGATAGATAGAGAGGATCAACAAGATTTTGGAGGACATGTTGAGAATGTACGTCATGCATTAAAAATGAAAGCGGGAAGAGAATCTTCCACTGGTAAAGTTTTCTTACAATAATGGGTATCAGGAATCCTTGAAGATGATTTTGTTTGTGACACTTTATGGGTGGAGTGGTAATACTCCTATTGGTTGGAGAGATCTAGTATACAAGGTATTGATAGCACTCGACAGGTTGGTAGAGATGGAATAGGAAATGTAGTTTATCAAGAAGAATCTAAAGGTAGCATAGGATAGGAAAAATAGTTATACAGATTATCACATGGTGTTTAGTAATTCTTAGGTTGGGGAACAAGCTTACTTTTACATCAAGCTCAAGAAGAGCTCCTTGAGGATTGGATCATGTGCCAAGTTAGCACCTCAGTATTACAGGCCTTTCAAGATTCTTAATAGAATTATACCAATAGCCTACTGACTTAGATTGCCTCTGACAATGAAATTACATGATGTTTTCCATGTGTCATTGCTTAAATGATATGTGAAAGATGTCGATAATTTTATTGATTGGTTTATATCGCTGGTGGAAGTAGAAGGAGAATTCCAACTGGAACCTCAGTGCATTTTTCAATGAAAGATGCTCATGCTTCATAATTGAGAAATCGAGAAAGTTAAACTGCAATGGAAACACTTTTGGCCTGATGAATCTACATGGGAGATGGATGATCAGATGCGGGCAATGTATCCTTCTTTATTCAGTAATTGAGTTGATGTCTTTTGGCATATGCTTGATGTTGTGTTTGGATCTGTACATATATGTATATGTATGTAAATAAGACATCGAGTTGTGTTATAAAGATCCAATAAGCAGTATGGTGTTCATGATATGTTAAATTTATTTTCAGTAGTGGACATGATGTAAATGTTTCATCAAGTTGTGTTATAAAGTGCCATGGGAAATATGTGTTTTCTGGTTTATAAGTGTCATTGAACACTGTTAAATTGGAAACTAGGGCCAAACTCCATGTGGGTTGGCTTATTTATGGCAGTTGATATTTTTATTGGATCCTTCTCGTCGAGAGGTGTAGGATTGATCCAAAGATCATCCAATTTCGATAAGTATTTATGGAGATATGAATTTATTTTGTTTATGTAATTATTATCAAGCCGACCAGCTCTTATGTAAGCTCTAGAATCCCAACCGACGTGTCTATTCATCACCCTCATTTTAGTATAAATATAAGAGGATTTGATGTCATTTAGACACACTCTTTAAGTGATCTCTTCTCCACGTCTTGGGTTTTTGGAGAAGGAGAAACGTTAAAGAGTACGTTGGGCCAAGTATGATGCCCTAGCTTATATGCAAATGATGCCCTAGCCTACATGCTGTTCAAGAAGCCCTAACACTTCTGAACGCAGTCCTATAATGGAGTCTCCTAATCGCAGTAAGGGAAGACATTCTTACGCTGTTCATGGAAACCTATACACAGTTCATGATGAGGATTTTATGCAGATCATGAAGACTTCTTATATGCAAATCATGGAGACCTTATACGCTGTACATACACACTGTTCATAGTGAATGATATACGATGTGGATACGCTATGGTGTTATACGCTGGTTTCACGCAATCATAACAAATATGTTTATGCAGTCATGGGAGATATTCACATAGTCATTATTCACGTTGTACATGTTGACACTATTACACAGATCAATGAGTCTCATATGCGTTGTACATGATAACACTAATATTCAGATAAATGAGAATGCAGTCAAAAGAAAGACCTGTTCACAGGAAACCTGTTCACGCTGTTATAAAGAGACCTTAACACTGCCTGAAGGAGTCCTATAGCCGCAAAGGCAGAAGTCACCTAGGCTGCAGTTAATGAGGGTTCCTATGCTGCCCTAGCCGCAGTACTCAAGGGAGATCTAATCCGCAGAAAAGGGAGATCCTTACACGCTATATAAGGAAACTCACAACAGCTTGAGGAGGCTCCTAACCGCAGCACTTAGGGTGCCCTAGGACGCTGTCAATAAGTGATTTATATGCTGCAGGAGTCACATATGCGCAGTCAAAGGGAGGCTTTGATCCGCAGCAAAAGGAAGCATCTAGTCACTGTGCTGACTGCAGTAAAAGAGACCTAAGAAGAGGCTCCTATCTGTTGTCCTAAACGAGCTCTAACATCAGGCCTAGAAGAAACCATTATTCGTTGTAAGGAGAAGCCTTAGCTGCTGTGAGGAGGTCTGGCCACAAGCTAATGGAAGACCTATGAACTGTCTAGAGTCCACAGCTAGAAGGGTTGCTAGGATACAGTCAAACGAAGCTTCATCTCATCAAGAATAGGTATAGTCAGATAGCTGTAGGTGACAGCTCATTGACTATAGAAGTTAGCACTATGGTAAAGGCTGTTTCAGGTATGAATGCTTGCAAGTGGAAGTCACAGTCATGAGGTAAAACTGTGTGGTGAAGGAGTCTGCACTCAGACTTATCTCAGACCTTGTAATGCTAACTTCAAATGCAGATTGGATGCTAATATCTGAAGCATTGGTGATGAGTATATATATATGTTTTAAGGACATTTACTTCTGTGTTGCTATGTGATAGGCCATAGGCCATATCATCATAGCAAGGATTTCTTAGAGCTGCTCTATTGGACGGTTGGGAGATTATGAAGGAAGATTAGTACAGTCTCAGGTGACCTCATCAGATCAGCAGCTCTTCACTGTCAAGGGACATGCTACAGTACTATCATTGGTTGAAGACTGTCATGGCAATTCAGGATTGCATCTCAGAACTGTCATCATTAGTGGAATGGCTATCTTACTAATGTTGTCATAAATATCAATTTTATGTATTTGTACTCTTTCTCTGCTGAACTTTGAAGAACATAAAAGAAGAATTGATCAAGGGTTTCCCCACACATTGTGGGGTTTGTCCCTGGCTTGCGCCATATCTTGTGTCCTCTTGTCTTGGCTTGTCTTCTGCATATTATATTTATGTTCTATCTGCAGTTTATCGTAATGCTGATGTGATTGCTAACTGTGAAAATTTAAATAAATTGCTCTAGCATAGAACATACCTAATCTTAACAAACACTCAGGACGTTGTTCCGCCAACGTGGAGGGTTCTATAATAGCCCTGGTTAAAAATCTATGTAATAAAGTTAATAAAGCAAAAATAAGACCAAGGTCATGGGAAATGTATTCCAAGTAGAATTTTGGGCAAAACATAGTGATGGGGAATCACTTGTGGTTAAAAAATGGCTATGCAAATTGGCAAAGGCAATGGAAATGGAAAAGAGGCATTAATTAGCATGTTATTTGTGAAAATAAAGGGAATTATAGAAAAATAAGGTGAAAGGTCATTGGTTGCATGTGAGGAGGAAAATGAAGGAAATTAATGGAAATTGAAGAAAATATAGGCCTCAATGATAAAAATGCTTCTAAGAAGTAGTTCACAACCTTTTGTCAATTTTAGCTTGGAGCTCTTTCTCTACTCTCTCTCTCTCTCATACTCTTGCACACTTAGAGTTTCTTGGAGCACTCTTGGAGAATTCTGGGCATACTTTGGATTTGGAGCAAGAAGGAAAAGGAAAAGTAGTAAACTGCAAGGGGACATCAGGATCAACAGCCACAACATGTTTTCTTTGAAGGGACCAAGTTGCATGTATGATTTCCTTGCTAGTTTTGACATGAATGGCATATGCATCTCGTTGTTTGGTTATGATATGTCATTGGCATGGAGGATTTATTGGATTGCCATTGGTTTTGCCTAGCCTTCCCATTTCTAGGATAGCCATGGTGTTCTGGGTTTTCCCTTTTTTTGTCTCATTGGTGCTCATGTTCATTATGGTTGTGGGTTGAATTATTAATTCCTGGAGCCTTGGTTGGACAAACGCTTTCAAATCCTTGGAACCACTTAGGTTGAGTTACTAGTCCTTGAAGCCCCTCGAAGCCTTGGCTACAAAAACACTTTGGAGCCCTTTGGTGGATTTAGTTACTAGTCCTAGAGCCTTGGTTGGAGAAATTATTTGGAGCCTTGCGATACTATGAGTTGAGTTACTAGTCTCGGAGTTGGGTTTGAAAAAAAGCTCTAGAGACCTCGACAACTTGGGTATAGATCAATATGGTGATGTTTCATGATGTCTAGCCATGAGGTGGAATCATTGTTTGAGGGTTGAGGTGGTATTTCTTCTAGACGCCTTGGTTTGGTTTGTTTGGTTTATGCTATGGGGTAAAATGCACGGGATGAAAACTACCCTCAAAGGCCTTCCCAGGACCTTTGACAGACTGTAATATTATCTACAAAATATACCAGTTACACACATGTTCATCTATCAAACATAAATTGACAGGGTATGAAAAGAGGATTACCATCGGTTCCTTCTAGATTCGCTTGGGGATCTCTGTGCGGCAAGAAGAACTCCTTCTAAGCTAGCTCCAAGACAATTCCTGCACAAAGGAAAAAGCAAACCAATCAAAACATATGATTCTGAAAACTAATGTAAGAATCTGTAACAAACATGTATTAATGTATAACTTAACTACTCAACTCGACAAGCATCAGAATGAACAAATAAATGAAGAATATCACCGAAACTTTGGAGTAGGGAACACAACTACAGTTCTATATTCAGAATGGAAGACTAATTACAATAATCCATTGTATCAGCCTTCCTTACCACTTCTTCCTCTCTCTCTCTCCCTCTTTCAGCTAACTTCTTCAAGAATATGACAGTTCACAACATCTCTATGGGCTATCCTACCAAATTCTCTGACCCTTTTGCAATGGCCCTCTTACTGCTTATATAGCAATCAAATTAGGGCTGCCAAGGTCCACATAGAGTTCATTAGGGAAAAAGCCATGAGCCTGCCCTGTTTACAAGCTTTTTCCCATTTGCCTTCATTCTCAGAATAGAATTTATCCAAATATCTCTATTTTTGGAGTTTCCTTGCTTTTCTTGCATAAATTTAGGGATTTAATATCTAGATATTTATGATTAGGTTCATTGGCATGACCTTTTGAACATCACTTAAGTTCACTTACCCTCCCCCTGGTCTAACAACATGAGTTAGCAGGGTGACTAATGCTCCGTTATGCTTGGTAACAAGCTTTATAAAGTAGGTTGTCAGTGTATAGAGAGCGTTAGTGTGGATTTTGGGCCTGCAATTGTGGTCATTGCTTCAGTCATCTTGTCTTTCACCTTTGAGTTGATGAGGAGGTCAATTTGTCCTATAACATATGCCCCCTAAAGTATGAGATTAGAGGCAGAGACAATGGTCAAAATACTTTATGAAAAATAACTGTAATTTTCTGTAAAAAATCTTTGTAGAAAGAGAGAGAAGTTTCGAGTGACAATCAAAACTTGATACAACATAGATACATATATATAAACTGCTAAAATCATGTCCTGAGTCGGGCATTCCCATGCTCAGTACTTATGTTAGAGTAATTTTCTCATCTGAGATATAACAATGTTGGCCGCCAATGTGGCACAGGGCTGATCCAGTGTCATAATAGATCATCCTGAAATAGCTATCTCCAAAGAAAAATATCCGCAACTTGGGAGAGGAAACAAGGCTGAATGATGCAAGACTCTACCTAAGGTCTTGATTCCTGCTTCACCGAACAGCATAGATCGGTACATGTGATAAAATGTGTTGACATGGAACATGATCAAAATCATTTGATTACCAGCCAATATTGGAGATTGTTAACAGATGTGAAGAAGGCCACCAATAATGGTGATGGTCTGCAAGATGCACAGTGAAAACTAGCAAGTGTGAAAGATTTTTTGTCCTCAAACACTCATAGAATCGCTTAACCAGGAGCTAGTAATGAAAACCTGTAATCAAACACAAGGTAACCTGCCACTAATATATGCAAGTACCAAGGAATTGAATGTGTTTCTAGGTTATCTTCCTAGATAGAGTGTTGAAGTCGATAGGAAGAAACCCGTCGAAAGGTAGGCAATGACGTGTTCTACATCAGTCGACACGAAACCAAACAAGAATGATTTTGTTTTTTGAAGACTATTTTGAGCATTTGGGTCTAAACAACGGAGGGCATAATGAAAGGATATGTAGGATTGGTTGATAGAGGAAACAAATTGGGACCCTTGAACAATAGAAGGCATGACAACGGTTTTAACAAAATAGCACTAGACTCATGAACACTACAAAGTGTTTAAGATACGGAGATGCAATTATATTAGGGTCTATAGGCTAACAACTCATAGGATGGTAGGGTTCATATTGAGAGGCTATCAAAATGAAGGTTTATATGAGGGAGTGCCATGTTCAAGGGAATGCTTTCTACCAAACCACGCTTTTGAATACAAGATATAGTTGTATTGTCCACTTTCCCTGTCTGATTTTTTAATGAGTCTAGATGGGTAAACTCATCGATATTTTCATGTTTAAAGAGTCTAAAAATGATTGCAAAAAGAATGACTCTTTGCCCTATCTAATTAGTTTAATGAGTCCAGATAGGCAAACTCATCAATTTTTTCATCTTTTAAGAGTCTGAAAAGTATCGTAGAAAGAACAACTCTATATCTTGCCTGTGTATTTAAAGAGTGCAGACTAGACAACTTGGTGGTCTTTTCATTTTTAAAGAGTCTGAAAAGATCGTAAAGAGAGACTCCATGTTGGTCCCTTTGTCATAGTTCTTAACCAGGTGTGACAAAAGGTTAATAGTATACCCGGATCGGTTACTTTTCCATATTTTAATCTATCGAAGCCGGATAAAGAGAAACCTTTTTCCAATAGATTTCGACCTCATTTTGTTACGAGTACGAGGTAGCAAACTAAACTCATGTTTTGTTGTGACATTTTAATGAGCTCAATAATAAAAAATTGGGATTTTTCAGTTTTTAGCGAGCAAGAAAAAGTGCCTAAAAGAATGCTTGGGTCATCTTTAGCATGATTAACGAGCAGCAAGACATAGCTCGAGATTTTTTAAGTTTAAAGAGTGAGAAAAAAGTGCCTAAAAAGGATGCTCCGTTGGTCTTTTTTAGTTTATGAGCTGGAAAAAGATCGAAAAAGAGGTGCTCAGAGCATTGTTTGCATATATTTAACGAGTGAAAATGATGAAAAACTCGGATATGTTTATTATTTTTTAAAGAGCAATAAAATATCACAAAAGGTGCTTTGACCATCGTTGCATATATTTAACAAGTGCAAATGATGAAAACTCGGGGATGTTTATATTTTTTAAAGAGAGATAAAATATCCCTAACAATGCTCTATTGATTGCAGTATATATGTTTAACGAGCCCTACTACAAAAACTTGGAGATTTTTATATCTTTTAAAGAGTAATAAAATGTCTCCAAAAGTGCTCTATCTGTCTTTATAGTAGTTTAACGAGCCCAAAGAAGAAGACTCGAGGTTTTTCAGATTAACGAGCAAGAAAAATACCATCAAAAGAATGCTCGACCTTCCTTGATCTCATGCTTGATAATAGAAGGGTCTATGCCACACATATCCTCATAAGACCAAGGAAATACATCACAGAAGTACCTAAACAAGTAGGTGAAGCTCACAATTTCCTCAAGATTGTGATTGGCTCCACTCTGTATGTTTTCCATGATGCCTGTCATGACATAAATATTGAGGAGCAATGTTTTTGAAATATTGCCTCTGTTTCCTTCCGAGTCCAAAAGTTGGATAGTTGTATGCAGTGAGGAAATGATTTCATGTCTGTCAGGTGACAGGATTTGACGAGGCATCATGTCTGAATCAGATATCGAAACATGATGGTGTGAATCCTCCCAAGGTCACTATTCTAACCTCATGATCTCTCTAATAGATTCGTCCACCAGTAGGACTTGATTGAGTGGATCGAAAGAAGGAGCAGTTATGGGAGAGGCAATGGTACCATTGGCCGAAACCAAAGTGACCAGAGATTTGGATGCAATTTGAATGGCTTCACAGGCTAATTCAGCAAGTGACAGCGGCATTTGTTCTCTATATTTGTCAATGTCTGAAGGAGCCAGTAGGATCCATGGATTGGTATTTTCATGAGGAATAGATGAAAGCATATTGACCATCTGTGAAACCTTTGGTAGTTGAAGAGGAAAACAACCCATGAGGGAAGAAGCCTTCAGTAGACCGGTACCTAAATTGACATAATTGTCAGTTCCACCTCCTACTAGGGGTACGGAGCCACTTGGTAATGGTGAATAATCAGGGTTGTAGAAAGACAACTGATCTACTATAACTACTTTTCCATCCAATGGAAATTGGATTATGCGAAAGACAGTAGATATGACGGCCAACATGGCATATGTCCAACTGTGACCTAGCAAGAGATTGTAGTCGAGTTTTCTGTCCATGACTTCTATGTCCACCATTACGGTTTTCCCACTCAAAGTGATGGGGAAACTACCGAAGTATCTTTTTGGTATAAAGATGTGGTTGTCGAAAGCTTTTAGGGAGTTTGACGGCAGGGATAGGGTTGGAGAACCCAAGGAAAGCCAACATGAAGCGAACATGATGCAAGTTGAAGCACCTTCGTCGATGACAGTTCTATGTATACCTTTAGCTTTTGTGGCGATATGCACCTAGAATGCAAGATGGTGAGAAAGGGGAGGTTTACACTTGTTCATGCCGAAAATAGAAACCATGGAATCCTCTAGGTCGATACCACCAATAGCTTAAAGCAAAGCTTTCCATTATGTTGGGCATGTTTGTAATACTTTGAGCACCGACATAGTCAATGGTGCTTGCACCAAATCCTCTAAAATGTTCTAGTGTTGGGTGGCACGTGTAGATGTATTATGCATTGTGCGTCAAAGTGCCCCTTTTTGGGGTTGAATTACAAGGTCCGAAACCAATCCGTCGATATGCAAATCATCAAGCGGCAGTGGACATTGACATGAGGAATGTTTGGTTGCATGAGCGTGTTATCGGGAAAACTAGTGTCTACACAGAGCTGCTAGTCCCACTAAGGCTGTTAGCTACCTTAGAAACAAAAAAACTAAAACTACTTTCATTTTCCTTTATGAGAAATAGATAAGAGGGGAATAAGGAGACCAACCTCTGTCTTGCGCTTGGTTCCTTGCTCGCTTCCTCTCCCTTCTGATAGATCTTTGCTACTCGCTTCCTTGTCTAGCCAGCTTCACAGAACACCTGTAGAATCAAAGCAGCATAACACTATCCAAGAACATAGATCTATTATCATAAACAATATACGACCAGATATATATTGACCATACAAATGCATATAACATCAATTGTACAAGAATGTGGAGGAAAACTTGAATAGCTTTATTGATAATCAAGAAAGAGAAAAGAGGATTACAACTAATTGTTCTGACCCAGCATCATCCTCTTAGCAAGAAAGCCCTTCTTCACCTCATGAAAAGCTTAGATCACCCAACATTATGATATTGCACCAAGAAACCAACAGCACTTCCTTACAAGATACAAGATTCCAGCCTTTTGATCTCTGGGATGAGGGATCCATATATAGATGTTTGCAAGGGGGTTGAGTCAACTTTTGAGATTTGATTAGTGTCCTCTCTCTGATAGTTCTTGAAACCACTTGGAGATTGATGATCTCTTACTCATCCCGGGGCGAATGCAGAGAGGCAAGTGTCACAGGAGAAGTTTCTAGAAGATTCCTTGCTCCTCCACCTTGCAGATTGACCCTGCCATTTGTCCACTCTCGTCCATCGCACCCCATAGAAGGGATTTTCAAGATGCATCGCACCTCCCATGAGTATTTAGGTGGGATGCAGTGCACTTTGACCATGGAGCAGGTGAGATGGTCCAGTTTTGACCAATTCTGAGCAGGTTTTCATGGAGAACTTCTGGGAGAAGATGTAATCAATTGACCTTGTTCTTTTAGAGGTTGGAACAACACTTTTAGGGACTTAAGAGCCCTTGTTTTATGGACATTTATGATTGGGGTCACAGTGCCCAAAAATGTCTATAACAGTTTCCCCCTAAAGCATGAGGTCGTTAATTTGTTGATGTTGGGTGAAATGCTTTATCATGAGGATCTGAAGTTTTTTCAAGCTAGAAGGTGACCTGTAATAAGATACAGTACAATACATTATCTTCATAATATTTTCATGATCTAGCTAAGGCAAGCATTCCCATGCTCAGCTTTATAAATTCATTTTCATGTACATAAGACAAACAATCGTCTGAGTGTAGACTGATGATTCTGGTAGAGTCATCATCCCTTAGGTTGGATGATTATCTGTGTAGGAATGATGTACATTTGATGTCTTTATTTTCCTGAATATATATCGAAGCCCGGATGGATGAAACTAGATCCGGGGTCTTCAATCTCGTTTGATCTTCACTCAAAGTACAAGTCGATCCATGTGAGAGATGTTCTGGAGTCGAACATGGAAAGACATCGCCTGATTACCAGCCAATGGTGTAAGCTGTTAACAGGCGCGAGAGGAATCACCGATAATGATGATGACCCTCAAGGTACTACAGTACAATTCACGTGGTGTGAATAAGGGACTTGGCATCGAACACCACACAATATCTTTCGATCGAAGGCCATTGATGTAAACCTGTCGCCGGAAGTGAGAAACTTGCCATTGAGGCATGAAAGCTTCAAAGTACTGAAGGGTTGTTCCTAGATCGACTTCTTGGATAATGAGCTGATGTCGACAAGAAGTGATCTGTCACAGGAGGGCCTTAGGGAATCCCACATCAATGACACGGAACGGAGCAAATTATTTTAATGGAGGTGAAAACGATCTGGTGATATAAGGTTCAGGGTGGGGGTCATGAAAGAATGGAGCGTGAATGTATTGCAGTGGGTGAGACACAGGTGAATTCTCTGAGCGACTTCTCTTGAACATATCGGTGACACCGACATGATGGATCGGTAGCATTAACCCCAAATATGGATGGTGTGACGGAACCATGGTGATGTGACCAGTGAATGGAACAACCGAACCCGACTCGGATGCGGAGTGAAAGTGTCATGTTCAAGAGTGACTTGCTACCAATAAAGTTTCTTCAAGTTTTCTTCCCAATTTTCCCCAGTGATTGTTGACCAGTACCTCTTTATTTTTGTCAAGCTTGAGGAGGATAACATATGCTTGTTTTATAATTTTCCCTTCGGCCAAACCCATCGCTATGTTTTAACGAGCCTAACGATAGTGAAACTCGTTCTTGTCTGTACGGACAAGTTTGTCACTATTCGGTTTTAACGAGTTTAACGACAAGGATAACTCGGTCCTTTTCAATTTTAGAGAGTCTGAAAAGTGATGTAAAGAAAACTCCAATAATCCTTTTTCGTCATATAATCCCTTGAATCCGAAAAAGTATAAAACAATACAAAAGGGATGGATTTTCGATACTTTTAACGAGCCGAACAAAGAAAGCGCTCGATCTTTTTATGTAATAATCCCTCAAATCCAAAAGGATTAAAATCTAAAGGAGGGATAGCACTTCTGGTCCCTTTAACGAGCTGGAGAGGCCAATTGCTTGGCAATCTTTTCATATTTTACGAGTCAGTTGAAAAGAGCTTAAAGGAGACTCGTTTTTTGAGGAACGAGTGATAAATATGGGTAGCAGCTGATTCTAGGTAAGGTTTGGAATTTTCCAATCACAACAGTGTCACAAGGAAGGCTAACAGGACCATTCTTCGTAGTTTTTCCTCAAAAAGGGTAAACAAACAAATGGATGTGAATGATCGGCCAAAACAAAGTGGAGGTGATGATGAGAACACGACCAAGGCTTCAAAAGGCTGATGGTAATACATTCACAATGGTTATTTACCAGAAATTGGTTCATTTTTTAATGAGCTTAAACTCTGGGGGAACATTTGCTCATTGCTTATGTTTATTTTTTAACGAGCTTGAATTCCGCGTTAAAATTGCTCGATAATCCAGTCGTATAATAAGGATGTCTCATATAACAACGACATTTTTTCAAAGCTTTGCCCCGCATCCTTTCTTTATGCAAGTTAGGAAATGACCAATCCTACGAGTTTAAAGGGTTAGAGGACCTATAAATTTAAAAAAATCAATGGTCACTCTTCGCTTGCACACCAAAAGGTTTGCATTCCCCCAGGTATAGCGAAAAATTTCCAAGTTCCCAAAGATTGTTCTATCCGTACTGTGGATAAAACACTTCCTCGGCGATGTCTACCGAAATAGACAAAGGTGAGTGGCACAGACACCTCCACTCACATAACTTTGACAGAGGAATCTTATTCCAGTTTAATCTCATAAACTAGTCATA
This sequence comes from Pinus tabuliformis, assembly GCA_031772625.1. NCBI lineage: Eukaryota > Viridiplantae > Streptophyta > Pinopsida > Pinales > Pinaceae > Pinus > Pinus tabuliformis. Next base: position 198,749,152 of record CM062805.1, on the reverse strand, counting down.
TATCCTTTGCGGAAACCTACCCTATACTTGAAGTTTTCCTGCCGAAGCAAACCAGGGTGCATGCCCCCTGGGTTTCAGTCATGTCCTCCGAATCACTCGTGCTCATCAGGTGGACGGATTGGGGATTGATGAGACATCCCTTGCATGAAAAGACCATTCAGGGATGGTATATGACTATTTGATATGTGTGAACCGAGGAATGAAAGTTTGTTTACGAGCTTGACCACTCTTCCTTCATGCGGAAAACGCATTACTGTAAAGAGTGAGGAGACAATGGCTCCCATGCAATAAATATAGTCCCGTCCAAGGAGTAGATTATAATCCAAGGGTCCTTGGACTACCACTATGTTCATGTGAACGGTTTTCCTTCTCAATGTTATCGGCACATTGCAAGGATCCCTAACGGTCGACTGGTTCCTTTGTCAAGCCTGTTAGATTTCTCATCTCAGGCAAAAGCGATGGCAAGCCAAGCACTTTCCAAGCAGTTGAGGAAAGGATACTCACAGAAGCCCCTTCATCTATGATGGTACCCACCATGACCATTCTATATATTTGCACAATGATTCGAAATGGTACACTAGCCGGTAAACGGGGTCTACCTAGTAGATTCCAATCGAAGGAAACAACCAGGTTGCATGGAGGTGGGACCAAATAGATGGCCAGATATGACTTTGACGAACTTCCTTCCTACAGTAAAGGAACGAGTAGATTGCCCCCATGTTCATCGAAGCCTATGCTTACGAAGAGAATTTGAACGGTGTCGTTCTTGTTCTCTTCGGTGACTGTATCATCTAAAGATGGATCCTCTGAAGGCAAGACCGGGTCAACTGCCGCCTCGACCTTTTGACATTCGTCTGGTGTGGATTCAGATGGTTTATCTTCAATGATAGATGCTTTGGCCGACTACAAGGGCATGTCAGCCGGATTTTCAACTAGTGACGGACTCGGCAAGAGCTTCTTATATCCAGGAGGAAGCCGTAACGGTGAAACCGGACAGTCGTCTAAACCTCTTTTAGCCTCGTCTAAGAAGGGACAATGGTGGACGGTGTAATCGCCTTCACATAGTTTACAAGGAAATTTACATTTTCCTTTTTGTGCAGGGGCTTCACTTTCACTAGTTGACGGTGTACTTTCAACATGATCATCAGAGGTTGTCCTTTGCAAATGACACATGGCAATTTAGGCATGGACAGTGCAGTGTGTGGATTTTCACTAGGCGATGCTTGGTTGCCCCTTTTTGCCTTTGGCTCCTTCTTCTTCTTCTCTTTCTTCTTCTTCTCCTTCTTCTTCTCGGTTACTTGATTTTTGGCTTTACCAGCTTCATCAAACGAAGAGGAAGGAGGAGAGGAAGAATTGGACGAAGTAGAGGGTTGGGGTGTAACTCTGGTATCGTTTAGTTGCTAATTAGATTGTTCAGGAATCACAGTGTTCTAAACGATAGAGGTTGAGAAGAGCCATATGGGCAAGCCGATTGTCAATCCTGGAAGCGACAATGTGGTCATATGGGGCGCACCAACATCTCCCCAAGAGGAGAAGGGACTAGGATTTCCTCCAAGGGGACCTCCTTGGTTGGTGGACTCCATTTTTCTCAACCTAAGACCAACGTAGGAAAGGTGATATTTATTCTAACTAAAATAAATTTTAGATGCTTTGACACAACTTGTTTTTTCAATTTTTAAGAGTCGAGAAAAAACAAAAGATGACTCTAGTCACCTTCAATTTTTAATGAGCCTGAAGTGACAGGTGCTCAGATGGACCTTTTCCTTTAAGGAGTCTGAAAAGGAATGAAAGGGATTGCTCTGGAAATCTAGATAGAGGGATTACCAAACCAATCGCAAAACTGTAGAATGCTTTTTATGGTACGACAGTCAATCTTCCCGAATGCTGTGTTCAGGCATTGCGATCGATAGGGCGGCAGACATGGCTTCCTATGGATAAAGGATAAAGCCTATTGTGGTTTCCCAATATATACTCGACGGTACATGGGAGCAAAAGTCCGTACTGGCACTTATCGTCTCAAGGTGGAGGACTCACCCAACCAACGATGAGAAAAACAGTTACTAGGCTTAACGACACTGGAATACATCTCTAGCCTAGACTTCTAGATGTTGTGCGTTAGGTTGCATTTTTCGATTCATTAAATTTATTTTACAGTTGATCTTGCTTAAGAAATTTTCCTTTCAGGTTCACCGTGTGATGTAGATGTACAATTCCTAAAATGCAATCTAAGATGATATACAGTCGTTTAATCTTCTTTTTGCAATGAAAATCCTAGCTACTAAGGAAAGAGAGATGGCGTTCTTTCAACATAGAGCAGAGAGCACACACTATATGCACTGTCCTAAATCAAACCAACAAATAGTCTAAATGCAAATGCACGTGCATGTATTTGTTTTCAGCCTTCTTAATGTGTGAATGATAAAAAGAAAGCTAAGCACAAATCTGAATTATTTTTCAAAGCGACGTTACTAACAAGTTTCTTTTCAAGACAAAATGAGGACAATGACGACACTTTGCGATTTTGAAATGAAAACTTTCTTTCGACACTTGAAAAACTACTAATTCAAATCAAATACAAGAGTAACAGTGTAATTGACTATCAAGAACAATCAAATTCTCTTCTCTGACTGAAAATGACACTTGCGACACTTTCAAATCAAGAAACGACAATACGATTACGCTACTTCTTTGTAAAAGAGAACTGAAAATGGCTCAAAATACATAAAAACATTTACAGTCCTTTGCACAAAAGAGGTGGAATAATGGCAAGGAAGGGGGTTTCAACTGAGGTGTACTAACTATAGGCAGCAAAACTCTTGAATAGAGCTGAAAAGAGTGAACACAGAAACCAAATCTAGGAGCAGGAAAGGCCTTGTCTGATCAGCGCACCTGTAACACAGTGAACTGGAGATGCAGTGCACCTACTACACTCGGGAAGTGCAATGCATCTAGAATTCATAGAAGAGACAGTGCGCTGGACCAGGGACGAGACTTTAACTGTGTTCTGGGTCACAGTTTGCAGCTCAGTTCAGGGATTTAGGCCGAGCAAGTGGTAATCAGTAAATCAATCACAGGGGTAGATCTAAAGAGGTTACTAGAGCCACCACAAGGGCAATTAGAGAGCTTGTAAATCAATTGTTCAGTTCATCAACAAAACCCGGAGATAGACTAAAGCAGCATTGATCTACTTTGTACTTGCATAGAAAATGCAGTTCGAAGGCTAGCTGGCTTAACTTCAGACTCCGTCTGTAAGTTTATAGAGTAAACAAATGTAGATAAACAAGAAATCTATTCGCTCCCCAGTGGAGTCGCCATTTTGTTATCGGGAAAACTAGTGTCTATGTAGAGCTGCTAGTCCCACTAAGGCTGGTAACTACCTTAGAAACAAACAAACTAAAACTACTTTCATTTTCCTTTATGAGAAATAGATAAGAGGGGAATAAGGAGACCAACCTCTGTCTTGCGCTTGGTTCCTTGCTCGATTCCTCTCCCTTCTGATAGACCTTTGCTACTCGCTTCCTTGTCTAGCCAGCTTCACAGAGCACCTGTAGAAACAAAGTAGCATAACACTATCCAAGAACATAGATCTATTATCATAAACAATGTAGGACCAGATATATATTGACCATACAAATGCATATAACATCAATTGTACGAGAATGTGGAGGAAAACTTGAATAGCTTTGTTGATAATCAAGAAAGAGCAAAGAGGATTACAACCAATTTTTCTGAGCCAGCATCATCCTCTCAGCAGGAAATCCCTTCTTCACCTCATGAAAAGCTTAGATCACCCAACACTATGATATTGCACCAAGAAACCAGCAGCACTTCCTTACAAGATACAAAATTCCAGCCTTTGGATCTCTGGGATGAGGGATCCATATATAGATGTTTGCGAGGGGGGTGAGTCAGCTTTTGAGATTTGATTAGTGTCCTCTCTCTGATAGTTCTTAAAACCACTTGGAGATTGATGATGTCTTACTCATCCATGGGTGAATGCAGAGAGGCAAGTGTCACAGGAGAAGTTTCTAGAAGATTCCTTGCTCCTCCACCTTGCAGATTCACCTTGCCATTTGTCCACTCTTGCCCATCACACCCCATAGAAGGGCTTTTCAAGATGCATCGCACCTCCTATGAGTATTTAGGTGGGATGCAGCGCACTTTGACCATGGAGTAGGTGAGATGGTCCAGTTTTGACCAGTTCTTAGCAGTTTTTCATGGAGAACTTCTGGGAGAAGATGTAATCAGTTGACCTTGTTATTTTAGAGGTTGGAACAACACTTTTAGGGACTTAAGAGCCCTTGTTTTATGGACATTTATGATTTGGGTCGCAGTGCCCAAAAATGTCTATAACAGAGCGACAGGAGCTCCATAAGATTTGACCCTTCTGGTGAGATCTACCATTCCAAATGTGTAAACAGCAGAAAATCCTTCTCCACTTGAAGGATGTTGCGAGCCATCATTGCCCCCTGGCATGGGCTGAGGTTGGTTGGCAATAATATTTTGCTGCTGCTGAGTGGGAAAAGGATTCCTAAGGACAGCAGGGGTCTCACCAGTATCCCTTTTGGCAAGGTAATCTGTGCATTCCTGAAGCCGTAGACAACGCCAGGTTTCATGGTCTTAATCACAGAGTTTGCAAGGAAATCTAGCAGGTGTATCCTTTTCATTAGCAATCGGCATAGAAGCCTTCTATTATAGGTTGGGCTTATTTGTTGACTACTCCTCGGAAGTAACGGTCTTTTTCTTATTCTTCTTTTTCTTACCACTGGGATTTTGTGTAGACTGCACAGAGTTTATCACAGTGGTAAGAAGAGCAGTCATTTTGGCGGCAACAGAAGCATTGGGGTTGCCAGGAGCATTGAGGACTATGTTCTAAAGAGTGCTAGACTATGAATATATCAAATCTAAGTGTTGGGCACGACGTATGGATTAGTCTTCTATGACCACACCACCTAGAGTGACATCTCTAACAATTTGCGGAAGTAATGACCTGCAAAACCAGTCCATTAAGAGAAAGTTTAGGAGGGGAGCTTTGACTAACCTCTGCCTATGTCTCCATTCATGAATCTGATCGGAGATGTGGGTGGTGGTATCCTAAAGAAATGAGGTGAGGAGATATGTCCTAGTCTCGTAGCGGATAGGTAGTTGGAAGTGCTTTAGGAATTCCATTACTAAATTATCAAAGGTATTTACTGATGCACATGGTAACTCAATATACCACTTTGCTACATTGCCAGTAAGGGTGTGGGCATAATGAAATAACCAGACACTATCATCCACCATGGAGTTAGAAACACTCCAAAGATGGTAGTTGGTGACATGGGTGCTCGGATCCTCCCATTGTTTTCCGTCGAACTTTGGAATGTTCGTCGGTATTTTATGCGGGATCAGTGGCCATTGTAAGTTATGGTAGATGGGATTGTTTGTCAGCTTGTATAATTCAGGAATATCCAACGTTTCCAAAAAAGGTAGAGAGTTGGGTGCTCCTGACTCAGACCATGGTGATGACAGATGACCTAAGGAGCTCTGTACTCCTCCCATCATCTGGTTCCCCATAGTGTACATGGGTTGAGTGGTGTAGCAGTTGATTTGCGGTATGGTGTTGTAGAGTGGATTTCCATGAGGATTTTGATAATGGAGTATGAAATTGCCCCCAATATAAGTGGTGGCCCCTTGACTCATCTGAGTTTATTAGTAGGGTGCCCCCATGGATTGGGTGGGAATCCCTTGTGGATTTCCAACCAACACAGAACTAACCATATGGCTTAACACTCATGTCAATCAGTGACTGTCCATGCATGCCTGATAACGGAGGGGGAACTGTGACATTCCCCACTGGCATGTACATATTGGGAACCGCCCCAAATATCTGAATCTAGTGGTTGGAACTATACATTGGCTGTTGACCTTGTTGTTGGTAAACTGGAACCACACCCATAGTGCCACATTGAGTGTTATATGAAGCACTATATGTGGCACTAGTTGAAGGTATGATTTGTGGCACAATAGGAGTGGAACCTGGCATCTACTGCGTTCCACTTATAGAGGGTATTATGTGAGTTGTTGTACCTGGGACAAACGGGATAGCGAGATTCCACATCACTAGTGTTGTGATGACCGTCGACTAGGGAAGTGGTAGAGGACCAATAGTATCTCTATAATTCCACAACACTTGAGGTGTCGACTGGATATATGGGAAAGTTCCACCTATTGAAGAAGGAAGTACAGGTACCACGGGAGCAACGATAGGATTCGATGGATTTGTAAGCAGAGTGTTAAAGTGAGGAAGAAATCCTTTGGCAAACTGGAATCATGAGTCGTTCACATAGATCCCGTGTGTGATTTAGGAGATTGATTCCTCAAAGATGAGGAATCCGAGTCAATGGAACTTGGCAGATCCTTCACAATGAGTGGAGGAAGTCCTAACAATCATCTATATTGACGATGAGGACTGAAATGTAGCCACAGTGACTGTTTAAATTTTATCAAATAGATTTTAATGTGCTATTCTTTAAAGTCTTGAAAATAATAGCACTTAGGTACCTAAAAATAAAAAATACACTAAATATGTCAGTCAGCAAACAGAGGGAAATTACCTCGTCTGATAAGCACCGATTACTGGAGATGAAGCCCAGTCTCTCAATGAATAACAGAGAAGGATGGCCAAATGTACAGTTATGGTTACTTTTGAGCTTCTCTTGAACCTTAGATTGAGGGGCCAGGTAATCTTGTGAAGACAAGCACCCTCCCAAAAAATGAAGACAAAGTAGATCCCTTCGTTTTAGGTACCAGGACAACCTGTCCTAGTCACCTTGTGTAAGTACCTAGAAATTTTCGCCGCTAGAGATATCTCAAATCATAGACATTACCAGGGGGGACATAGTCGTAGGCAGCATGCTGTGTGGGCAGGATACTTGAGTCCCCAACTCAGTTCTGAAATCCCCGAAGGGACCCCTAATACACAGAATGCCCAAAGGAGTTGTAAGAGAAGGCATGCTACCTTCAATTAGAGTCCGATGTTGTCTTCTATTTCGCTCCGTTGTTAGTGGATTGGTCCCATTAATATGAGTGCAGAAGGATTTTTCACTCGTTAATGACACTAGTTTTGATTTTCAACCTTGGGCAGTTCATTCACATTCTTAGCCCAAGGTCCTAATCTAGCTAATGTTGGTTTGCTCAAAAAAGTGTAACTGATTGATTTTAATGTAAATTTTAGTGTACTTGCTTATTTGTCTTTGGTAAGGGTGTTGACGTATGAATATGGTGAGACTCTCAACTCAATAAAACATGCAGAACAATGCTCTGATTTTTTTTTCAATTTCTTATGCAAACAAGTCTTATTCTACACATGTATCTTTTCACATATTCATGGATTCATCAATTCATCTAAAGCCATTCAACACTTGCATAGCCGAAAGTTTCTTTTTGCAATATTCTCTAACAACTGCTAAAAACCAAAATGAAGCAGCCTACAACTATTTTGAGAGAAGGAACAATATAGTTTATCAGCCTTTCTTTAAACAAAAAAATGTATTTTAAGAAAGAAAAAGTAAAAAAATTTCTTAAAAATAAATTTTGAAGACACCAAATTTGTTAACATGATGTTGTTGTAGATCTTACTTTAGCCCTTGAGACAAGTTCCCCCCCCTTTTGGTCCACAGAATCTTCTGGAAAACATGGAAATGGGTAACTAACGCTTTGTCTCTTTGTAAATAGAGAGTTAGTTTGGCCACTAACGCTCCTTGTGCATAGTCAAAGAGCTTTATAAAGCTCTGTGTAGACTAGCAACCTGCGTTAGTGAGGGAAATAGCTCAAAAAAAGGGTATTTAGGATCAGTTTCTAAAGAGAATGCAAACTTGCAGGATGTAACAAGATAGATGGTGGATTAGAAAAGGATTTGAAGAAGTGGGAAGCTCTTAGAAGAAAGAGAAGATCTGAGAGGAGTCCGGGTAACCGAGAACTAGATGTATAGTCCCCAGCAGAGTCACCAATTCTGCTATGGGGTAAAATGCACGGGATGAAAACTACCCTCAAAGGCCTTCCCAGGACCTTCGACAGACTGTAAGATTATTTGCAAAAGCTACCAGTTACACACATGTTCATCTATCAAACATAAATTGACAGGGTATGGAAAGAGGATTACCTTTGGTTCCTTCTAGATTCGCTTGGGGATCTCTTTGCTGAAAGAAGAACTCCTTCTAAGCTAGCTCCAGGACAATTCCTGCACAAAGGACAAAGCAAACCAATCAAAACATATGATTCTGAAAACTAATGTAGAATCCGTAACAAACATGTATTAATGTATAACTTAACTACTCAACTCGACAAGCATTAGAATGAACAAATAAATGAACAATATCACCAACACTTTGGAGTAGGGAACACAATTCTAGTTCTATATTCAAAATGGAAGAGTGATTACAACAATTTGTTGTATCAACCTTCCTTACCCCTTCTTCCTCTCTCTCTCTCCCTCTTTCATTTAACTTCTTCAAGAATATGATAGTTCACAACAACTCTATGGGCTATCCTTCCAAATGCTCTGACCCTTTTGCAACGGCCCTCTTGCTACTTATATAGCAATCAAATTAGGGCTGCCACGCTCCACCTAGAGTTCATTAGGACAAAAGCCATGAACCTGCCCTATTTGCAAGCTTTTTCCCATTTGCCTTCATTTTCAGAATAAAATTTCTCCAAATATCTTGCTTTTTGGAGTTTCCTTGCTTTTCTTGCACAAATTTAGGGATTTAATATCTAGATATTCATGAGCAGATTCATTGGCATGACCTTTTGAACATCACTTAAGTTCACGCTCCCCCTGGTCTAACAACATGAGTTAGCAGGGTGACTAATGCTCCTTTATGCTTGGTAACAAGCTTTATAAAGCAGGTTGTCAATGTATAGAGAGCGTTAGTGTGGATTTTGGGCCTGCAATTGTGGTCATTGCTTCAGTCATCTTGTCTTTCACCTCTATGTTGATGAGGAGGTCAATTTGTCCTATAACAGTTTAATCCATGATATCCCATATTCATGCTTGGAATATGGCGCGGGGTGAATGGATGAAGAGAGATTTGGTTTAGCCCAATATATGGTTGGGTGGCACGTAAAAGTACCTATCTTGGTTCGATTTTTCGTATGTTAATAAGAGATATTTTCCCATTGTATTTTATGAGTAAATGTGTCTGTTATTATGTAGCTTTAATGGTTATTCTATCATTGATATTTCTCTGGTTATATGATGGTTATAATCATGGTCTATGACAGACTTGAGTTATGTCTCTCATCATGGTTTGGTTAGTAAATCAAATGTTAATGCATGCATTACCTAAAAGATAATATTGAAGCTATTATGAGAGTGCATCTGACCTTTTTGTTTATTCTTAGATAAGTATGAGACCCCTATGTTCAAATGTGTATTTAAGACCTATACATTACATGTTCACGATGTGTCTAATGGAATTTCCTTCATGGTTAGGTCTGGTTAGCTAAAGTTCTTGTCTAAGATTTGTATGGAAGGACTTTTCCTCATGTCTTGCATTGTCTTGGAAAGTTTCATCAAGTTCTAGGTAATGATCTAGAGTCTAGCCCTGAAAAGGTGGCACATATTGTAGTAGATATGCATAGAACTATGAAATTGAGACTATGTTCGCTCCATTGTAGGCTTGTGTATGTGGCCAGAGGCTTTCAGTTGCATGGATGCAGATGTGTACATGTGACTCGAAGTTCATGTCAGTGAAAAGTAAAGTTAACTTAGGGTTTGGGCACCTGTAAGGGTGGTTTAGCCTTTTGGGGTCCTATAATAACTAAGGGATGTTAGTAAGTTTTTTGTTGTCTCAATTCCACTTCCTTAAGGTGATCTAGGAGGTTGAGTTATATCATAGTAACTCTTCATAACATATTTACCCTGGTGGACCAATTAGCTTGGATAAGTGTGGGAGGAGACGATTAAAAGTACTTTCTCCTGTGATCATGTAATATTGATGTAATTTAAAATCTTCTATTCTAACTTAATACAAATATAATTTTCATGGCAATTTCCAATTGTTCATCCTTGTTTTCCAATGTATGGTTGTATGTTGTATGTGATAAGACGAAATAAATCAATATGATGTTCATCCTATTTTTGTGATATGAATTAGGAATTTATGGAATGCACATTTTCTTATGAATTATGACATGAATTTTAATTTTAGATGCAAATTTACCTTATATATTTGTTAAATGACTTGATTCTTAAGTGCCCAATTTTTATTCTTGTCATATAATTCATTTTCTCACATTTCCACCATACCCATAATCTATATGTCAAACCATGAGTTTATAAATACCTAAACCTAAAATTAGGTGAAATAAATAAACCCAATAGTCCTTTTCAAAGTTTCCAATTTTTTTTGACATGACCCTTGAAGAAATATATGAAATAAATGCAAAATTAGCATAATTTTTTTTTTTTTGTAAGTAAGCTTTGATATTAACAAAAACAAAATATAGTACAAAAATTCTGCAGAAGCAGATTACTGGCCGTTAAACTGCAGGCCTTGCCCCATGATACCAGAAGAGACTAGATTGACAGAGGATTGGAAAAGACTAGATAACAGAAAACTAAGAACATGCACAACACGCAGGGCGGCTATTAGCAAGAGTGGACAATAGACAAAGACAGAGGAAACCTAAACCGATGACATAGTAACCCGCTGAGAGGAGAAAAGCAGGGGAGGCCTGATGGACTGCAGATTCAGAGGCGTTTGAACATTTCCAGGATCGGCTTGGGTCTTTCCATGTAGCTCTGCCCAGGCTTGGATGAGGTGCCCTGCTGGTCTCCCGAGGGTTCACTCTTTTGCACATCAGAGGGCTTCTTTTCTTGCCCAATGGTTTGCTTCAGAAGCTTGATCAGCACAGTGAGTTTCTTCTCCATGGTATCGACTTGTTGGTGGATCGCGCTCAATTTAAATTCGCTGCTTTCCACCACTGCCATGTGGTCATGCGACATAGTTTCGGCAAATTGTTTGAGCTTACACAGCTATTCCACGTGTTCGCCTTGGACATCCATAGCTTTGGCAAGGAGGGTCTTCATTCGCCAAGCTTCCGCTTGAGTTCTTACAAACTGAGTGGCCCGAGTGCTGGGAGTTCTCGGGTCCTGGAGCCAGTCAACTTCCTTCCCAATTTGCTAATCAGAGAGCTTACTTTCCTCGTCCTGGACAGTGGCTTCTAAATCAATGATTCTGCACTTGTTCCATTGCGAGGTTTGCCTCTCAAACATCTCTCTTGCCTGCTGCAGATCATTGTTGGCTGATTTGTTGCGGCTAGTCTCCCCAACCATGGTGCTGCTGTCTTGCCTAGCTGTATCCCGGTCGCTGTTTGCAGATGGAGGAGGGATGAATTTGCTGCCTACTAAGACAATGTTTTTCATTGGGTAATTGAGAGTGGTTAAATAACCAAAATCGGGGAGGTTTCTGGTGAGTGATCGGTTAATTTTGTGCAACTTGCACGTCAGATCACCATAATTGCTGCGTGATGGAATTTTGGTTGGGTTGTGGGATAATTGAGCCCATCTACGGTCGCCGCGCCCTGCTTGCTCCATATTGTGCCATGTGTCCCTGTTCCTTGTAATGTTTCGGCGGCTCATATCACCACAGATTATGGCCCTGCCCAAATCTTTGTCACCTGCTTCTGTCATGGTTGCCCTCATCCTGTATGTCCTTTGCATTCTGCCAGGAATTAATGGTACGTGCCTAGTCAGCCTGTTCATGCAATTATGGCATTGGGCTATTCGACCCTTCGGTCGGACTCCTCTGTCATCACCATATCTAATTGTGAGAGTTGGATGCACTTGCTCTTTAATTGCTGATTGTCGACCTGCTGCCAACAGCTGTCCCATACTTCGTTGGGGTGTTCAATCCCATGATTTGCCAAGTGGTCAGCAACCGCATTGGCATTTCTCCTTACCGCCTAAAATATGAGGCCTTTCATTGCACCTATCAGCTTGGCAATGTTGTCTGTGACCTTGGACAAACGCTAGTGTTTTGTGACTCTGCTAGCCGGCGTTCCTCCATGGATTTTCCTGGCCACATTAATGGCCACCTCGGAGTCTCCTTCAATTACTGCCTTTCCTGTTTTATTAGTTTGGAGGATTCTTAGCCCTTTTTCCAGAGCTACGAATTCCATTTCATTATTTGTGCCTTCCCCCAGAGCTTTGTTGTATATGTAGAGTATGTCTCCTTCATGGTTTCTGATGATTCCTCCAATAACTGCTTGGCCGGGATTGCCTCTCGAGGCACCGTCAAAGTTTAGTTTTAAAAACCCTTCAGGTGGTAGCCTCCAGCCCTTTGGTTCTGTGTTTAGGTTTTGTTGCTACCCGAAGGATCCCAGTTGTTGTGCATTGAGCAGGTTGAAGGCATTCAAAATTCGCTGGTCCTCGGCCGAAGGATGATTATTAGGGTCTGCCTTGCATTTTACTAGGATTAATTGGCGCATGTTTTGGATTAAGGTGCTATGCAGGTACTCTATGCTTCTGTGCTCATCTTGAAAAATTCTGTGATTTCTTTCTTTCCATAAGGTTCAAGTGATGAAGCCTGGTAGAATTTTCCATATGTTGTTGATTCTTATGTTGTTGGAGTATTTGCTAGGCCAATTCATGATGGTATTTTGAATGGATTCCCTGTCTCGGTTTGTTTGCTGCAATATAGTTTCCATCCCTTGCCATAGTTGATCGGCCCAATCACAGGAATTGAAAAGGTGGTTCATGGTCTCTTCTGCCTGTTTGCACATAGGGCATATGGAGGGGCCTTCAAAACCCTTTCTGCGCAAGTTCTCCCATGTAAGAGTTTTCCTGCTCATGAGGAGCCATAAGAAGGTTTTTATTTTAGGCCAGAATGTGGCATCCCAAACCTTGCTGCTCCATTGTATCACCTCCATTTGCTCCGAGAGTTCCAGTTGTTCTCTGGCCTCTTTGAGAGTGAAGTTCCCACTTCCTTTCATGCCCCATCGTAGGATGTCATTTTCTGTGGTCTTCCTGATAGTGCGATTGTTTATGCCTTTCAGGAGGTCCTTTGTGTTGTCATTTTCTTCAATTGGGTTCTCAACATCCTGGATAGCCTATTCCCTCCATTCCTGGTCGCGGCTGTTAGGGTTCTAGTAGTGGTGGACTGTAAACTTTCCCCTGTTCTCGCATTCTGTTTTGAACTCTTCTAGCTCTGGTTGTTCCAGCTTTGGGAGTTGCTGCCACACATCTTCCCAGAAGAGGAAATTTTCCCCGTTGCGGATCTCCCAGAAGTTGTGGTCCTGAATTAAGTTGTGGTTTCTTCTGGCCAAGTTCCATATTGGAGAACCCTCCGGAGTTTCCTGTATCCTGATTAGGTCCTGATTGTTGTAGTTAGGAGTGTATTTCTCCTTCCAGCGTCTGGCCCAAGGTAGGTTGATTTCCTTCAGCCAGCGCCACCACAACTTGGCTCCACATGTCTTATTGACGGTGTGGGGGTCAATTAAGCTTAAACCGCCAGCTGCTTTCGAGGTACAGAGCTTGCTCCAGGCTACCAGTGCCCATTTTCTTTTTTCCGCATTGCCACTCCATAAAAAGGATCTTTGGATGTTTCTAATCTTCTGCATGATACCACTGGGGGCCGGCATGATGGATAGCAAATATTGCGGGATGGCCTGCAGTACTACTTTGGTGAGGACAAGTCTCCCAGCGAAGTTAAGAGCTCTGTGAGTCCAATGCTTGCACTTTTTCTCCAGTTTTGCTAAGATGTTTTCCCAGTGAATTTTTTGCCAAGGCTTGGTAGTGAGAGGGGCTCCCAGATACTTAGAAGGGAGAGAGCCTTTTCAAAAGCCCAGAATGCTGGAGAGATGGTTCTAGATGGCGGGATGAGTGTTAAAGAAGAAGATAGTCGATTTGGCCTGGTTTATCTCCATGCCTGAAGCTTTGCTAAAGAGATGAAGGATGCTTTTGAAGGCCATAGCTTCTTTGACGGTTGGAGAGCCATGCAGCATTGTGTCATCGACAAACTGCTGGTGCATTGTGGCAGGTATGGAGGGGAAAGGGTGCAGGCCATTGAGCTTTCTCTCCTTTCTTACTTTGTGAATGAGCCTACTGAGCCCTTCCATGAGGATTACAAATAAGAAGGGGGAGAGAGGGTCTCCTTGACGAATGCCTCAGAAGGGGGAGAAAGGAGAAGAGGGGGAGCCGTTTACTAGTATGGAAAAATTGGAAGATGTGATCAGAGCAAGGATCCATTTGGTCCATTGCTTATCAAAGCCAAAGGAATTTAGAATGGCCTCCAAGTAATTCCAGTTGACTTTGTCAAATGCTTTTGTGAGATCTAGTTGCATTAGCATGCCTGGAAGTTTCCTTGTCTGCAGGGTGTGAATCATCTCCTGAGCTAAGAGGATGTTGTCTAGAATTTGCCTACCTTCCACATACCCTGACTATTCTTCTGAGATTAGGTCAGGTAGAACGGGCTTAAGTCTATTGGCTATGACTTTAGAAATGATTTTATATATCACATTGTAGAGCGTTATAGGTCGAAACTTGTTAGGGGAATTGGCTTCTTCTTCCTTGGGGATAAGCGCGATGAAAGTGGCGTTCAGGGATTTGAGAATAGAGCCTGAGCGTCTAGAGTCTTTGACAATTTCCCATACCTCTTTTTTGATAGTTGGCTAGCAAGCTTTGTAGAAGTTGATTGTAAAGCCATCAGGCCCCGGTGCCTTATCATTTGGCATGCTTTTGACTGAGTCCTCCACCTCCTCCATTGAGACCTTTCTGAGCAGAGCAGAGTTTTGCTCTGAGGTTATGATGCAGGGTATAGCTTTAGTTAGCTCCTCTATGGCCTCGGATCTATCTTCTTGCGTTTCCTGAGCTATATGCTTGAAGTGCCTGGTGAGCAGCGTTGATATGTCCTTGTGGTTTTGAAGGATTTCCCCTATTTCATTTTTGAGCCTGAGGATTTTGTTTGCCCCCCTGTAGTCCATCGTTGATCTGTGAAAGAATTTTGTATTTTGTTCTCCCTCCTTCAGCCATTGGATCCTTGATTTTTGCTTCCACAAAGTTTCTTCATGTTGGCAATGAAGTTGCCATTGCTGCATTAGAACCTTCTCCTATTCTTTTGAGTCTTCTTTGTAGTTCCCGGAAGCCCATTCCTTGTGAATTTGATTTAACTTACCTTCGATGGTGTTCTTTTCCTGGAAGATGTTTCCAAACTTCTCAGTGTTCCATTCTTTGATTCTGTGTTTGATGTGTTTTAGCTTGCTTTGGAACTTGAACATTTTGGTGCCTCTTAGATCTGATGGTTCGCGCCACCATTCCTTCAGCAGATTTGCAAAGTCGGGATGAGTTAACCAAAACTTTTCAAATCTGAAGGGCTTGTTTCTAGGGGTGCAGAGGATGGCTGCTTCCAAAGCTATAGGCCAGTGATCTGATCCTCCACTGGGGAGGATGTCAGAGTCCACTTTGGTTCCTCCGAGTAGGATACTTTCCGAAATCAGAAATCGATCCAGCCGGGAGGCAATCCTATTGTCTCCTCCTCTTCTATTGTTCCAAGTGTAGGAGCCATTTTTGGGGAGAATGTCTACTAGCTTGGCAGCTTCTATGAAATCAACAAAGAGTTTTGTATCTTTGTTGAGCTTTCTGAGACCTCCTTTCTTCTCCAGTAGGGATGTAATCATGTTAAAATCTCCCCCCATGATGATCTTAGAGGTGGGGTATCTTAACTTTAAATTCATAAGAGAATTAAGAAAAGAAAATTTGTCATCTAGTCTTTGCGGGCCATAGACATTAATGCATAGGTAGGTTTCAGAGTTACCTGTTATTTGAACTTCTGTGGCAATAAACGAACGTGCAGCCTCCATTGAGATAATGTTTATTGCTCGGGTGTCCCAAAGTGTAGCTATGCCTCCTTCCCATCCTTGACTGGCTACATCTATATATTTGATTGGTTTGCCTAGTCTTTTGCTAATGTTCTCCATTTGGTTGGTAGCACATTTGGTCTCCTGTATGAACATGATGTCTGGCTTTTCTTGTTGGAACTTTCTCTTGAGCAGTCTTTGCTTAGCTTGGCTGTTAAGCCCTCTTGCATTCCATGAGATGACCTTCATTGATAACTAAAAGACTCATTGGTAGGTCTGGAAGGCATGAAGAGCTTTCATTTTCCCAGAGTTGATCATTAGAACCCCCAGGTCGTGCAATATCTCCCCACTGGTTCTTCTGCCTCTTCTTTTATTTGGCTTCCGGCCTGTTGGGTTAAGAGATATGCTCTTTGACTGATTACCTGTGCCTTTTGCGACGCCTAATCTTCTGTTTTGCCTTTCAAGTTCCACCTTTTGTCTTCCTACGAAGAGATCGCTGATTTTCCTGATTTCTTCTTCCGGAATGTTGTCTAGCCCTTGCATTTTCCAAATTTTTTCCATAGCTGGGAGGTTGACTCCTTCTTTTTCTAAGACTGCATTGAGCTCTAGATCCTCGCTCCGCCCATCGCTGGTTAACATATCAGTGTCTTCATCATGTTCATCTTCGAACTCTTGCATTTGCACTTCTGTTCTGAGTGTGTTTTCCTCCCCATCCTGAGTGGTGTGTTCTGTCTTGTTTTTTGGTGCTTCAATAAGTTTTGTATCTCTGTTAGTGCCTTCTGAGTCTATATCCATTTCCAGAATGCTGAAGGTGTTACTGATGATACCCGGTCCTGTTTCTGCTCTGTGTGTTCTTTTTTTGTTGGCTCTCTGTCTTATTTTTGGCCTTGTGAAGGCCTCTTTATTCTTTATTGCTTGCTCTTGTTTGTGTTCGTCCCCTGTTTTGTTGAGAGGGCACTCTCTAACGAGGTGTCCGTGCTCATGACACTTTCTACAACGGAAGGGGATTTGTTTGTAGTCGATGGCTTGATAGTAGTCTTCATCTCTGAATTCCAACGACAGACCTTCATGCAGGGCCCCTGAGACGTCCATCTCAACACAAATACGTGCGCAGGAGGTATAGCTTCATTGCACTGTTGCTTCAGAAGCTTTAATGAAGGTTCCGAGCCGGTCTCTAATCTGCTTAAGCGTTGCCAGTGCCCAGTAGTCTATGGGAAGGGAGAATAGCCGGATCCACACTGGAACCTGTGTGAATGTCTCTTGTTCAGGTATGAAGTTTTCCTTCCATGGCCTCATGTAGAGTCCAGCTGAGGCAAAGAAGTATGGTCCACCATCGAAGACTCTGTCCTTATCTTCTAAGTTGGTAAAGACAACCGTGAAGAAGCCTTTGGCTCCAAGGTGGAGTTTAACATCACCTTTTGGCTTCCAGTGCTGTTTAATCCATTGGCAGAGTGTGTGTTCTATTGGTCACAGTCCCATAAATTTGCAAATAATTGCATGCTCCATCATGTGGTCTCTATAGGCCTGAATGTCTGGATCTGAGAAGACTACTCGAAGGGTTTCCTTTTTCTTTGGTTTGCATGCACCTTGAGTTATCTGTTTGGAGCCGGGGTTGTCTGTCTTTGCTTGCTCCTCTTCCTCTTGTGAGTGCGGCCCTGTTCCATTTTCTTTTTCGCCTTCTGTTTGGGCTGTTATTGGTGCTGTGTTCCTTTGTTCTGCTTCTGGTCTTTTGTCCTCTTTCTCTTGTCCATTATTGGCTTTACCTGTCATCTTGGGGTTTTTTATTGTCTCTTTCTGCAGCTGTTGTGTCCTTTCTCCTCTGCTGTTGCTTCCATCCTTACGATCTCCAGAGCCATTGATTTTGAATCCTTCTAGCATTTTCTGCTTTTGCATGACTACCTGCTTGAAGGTTGGGGTCCCAGTGGACCCCTCGTTTACCATTTGTCGGGTCAGTCCTCGAACTCTGTGGAGTAAATTTGCTAATCTGTCTCTTTGTGCTTCTAGAACTGTTGCTGAGGCTGCAGGTTGCGGCTGCAAACCCTAGGTCTCTCCCATCGCTCAGTCCCCACACCTACCTCACATAAAACGAAAAAGTCACTAAAATTAGCATAATTAAAATAAAAAATTGAAAACAATTTTTTTTAGATGTTCTCGCGCTTTGCATTGTGCTCACAACATGGTGTTACTCTAGGGCCCCAACACATTACATGTTACATTTTGTGGTCATTGATGTTTTTATTCACTTTATAATTAATTAATAAGATGAATGGTAACTTTTAAAAAGAAATGGGTGTTATTAGATTGTTGTGGTAGAGAGTATAAATTACCATGATAATTTTTATGGTTGTGCCTTTCCCTTGTACTTTGTAGCAAAAGGGAGTCCTCTTAGAGCATACTCCACATGAGCTTACCCCCTTATGGATCTCTTGATACAACTCAATACACATTGGATAAATTGTAGTTCAACCCTTTAGAAAATGAACATTTTTCAGACTTCGAGTTTCATCGCAACATGGCATGGAAAATCAAAGCATCGTGGGGGGTGTGTAAAGTAGTCACTTAGGAGGTATTAATTGAATCACTCTAATTCTTGAACTATAGTTAAAATTATATTGTTAACTATTACATAACATATTTAAGCCATGATATTAACCTAAGGATGGTTCATGTGTGTAGGGATGTATGGATGACTATAAAATTTATAGTTAAATAAATATATGTGTGTTCTATATCAAAAAAATATTTATTTGTGAAATTTGGCATCCGTGAACTCCATTCTCTTGAGTATGTTAATTTATAATATAATGGGTGGGGTTGGTAGATTAATACCATCTAATTATACCAAATATTTTCTAATATCATATTTACACTCTATTTAGAATGAAACTTTGATCAATGTATACTCAATTGAGAAGTGAAATTATTATTTATTTTGTCTTGCTTGTATAGAGGATGAAAAGTCCATTGATGTGTTAAAACCAAAATAACAATTTTGTTTAACCATGAATACATGAAGAACTAAAACCATTACTACCATTAAGAAATACAATTGATGTAAAGATGCATAATGAAGAGATTACAATTGAGAAGGATTGTGTTCATGCTTGATATATGATTAAAGAATGTAATGTCTTCGTTATACATGCATCAAAAAATAATTTAACAAAAGTGTAGTATTACTTAATGTGATGCAAAACATATAAAATAACATCAATGTAATAGTTTAAAGGTCCCTTAGGTTATAGATATGCATTTGATTTGATTTTAATGAAGCATTTGTTTAAATAAGTTTATAAATCTATTGATTGCATTATTTTGTAGGACTATCATATAGATGGTATATGTTCTTAGTATAATCAATTTGTCACAGCAAGTTGCACTTGAAATAAGCCAAGAATGGAAAATTTTACAATACCACCAATCTATCATTGACAATATTCTAATAACATATTTTACATTAAAAATTGCTTGATAAATGTTAAATTTCTTGATACTTATATATAATTATTATATTCTAATTTACAATATTAACTTATATAAAATAAATTTGAATAAATAATAAGTTTATTATATATTAATTATTTAACAATAGTAAGTTTATTATATATTGCTTGATTAAATTAGTTTGTTGTCAAACTATTATCCGCAAATTATGTCTCAAAGGGTTGACCAATATAAAGTAGTAAAGGAAAAAATAAAATGGTGATTTTATTTAATAACTTCGTGATTTTACCATTTCAAACTACAATTTTACCATTTGAGTGAAAACTCTCTCTCGTTTCAATCAAATAAATGCAAGGCTTCCAGCCCAATACATCATTCGCTAAAGGTTAGCATCAAGGTCTATCTTCACAAGGAACATAATTCTTCGAAGGAAATAAAATGGGGAGACCTCCAATTCTTCTTATCACATGATAGGGATACCCTTCAATAGCTCAAACACACAGTTGTCTCCATGGAAAATTTATTATATTTGACATTCATTTAGGAGGATATACAATCACAACCAAGTCTTTGAATATATTTCTATTAATTCGTAGGTTTACCAGTGAACTCTTTGATACCTTACATCACATATTCTATGAAGATTCATTCTTTAGAGTTTATGCTCCAAAATCAAGTCTCTCACTCCTACCTTTAGGGTTATGATTTACATAGGATGTTTATCCTATAATAAGGCTTCTCAATTAACTAGGCAATCTATCATTTATTACATATTAAGGGTTCTTTCCTTATGACTGGTTTAAACCCAACCTTCACATCTAAGCCATCAAGACTATTCTAGGAGGTCAAGGGGCTATTATCCCCTATCTCTTCAACCATAAGTTTTATTCAAGAAGTCCTACTATAGGCATGCATACATATCAAAATGAATAAATTTATAAATTCCTAGGAATGCATGTAAACATTGTACAACCATCTCAACTATAATCACCAATCCATGCCATGAACATATATCACATAAGCCAAGTGTAAATTCGACAACAAAACACATAAACATACATAATGCGTCAATGTCATTTCCATTTTATTGAACATAATTTACATTACATATTCTTAGTCCATGAGGCACCTATTTAGATAATTGTGTATAATGACTTGAAACTAATGAAGGGTGAGCCACTTTCCATCTAACCATAGGATCAAATGCAAATTCTATCCTTTATGAGCTAGCCACCCATGACTATACCATGACGCACTGTGGTAAGTATCTCTCTCTCTCTCTCTCTCTCTCTTAATAATTAAAAGTTGGAGTCATGAAGGTCATTCTCCTTCATCAATATAATGCAACAAATTATCTTAGAATTCCACTAACCCCAAAGCTTTCCAAAATGTTATGGGTGGTTTCTTAGTTGTCTTGCATAGCACAAAGGGAGTCCCTTCACTACCCACTAGTCCCCAAGTGACCTCCCTTTTCTCATTGCTCAATTCCCTATTTAGAAAGCACCAAGAAAGTATCTCTCTCTCAACCTAGAAAGGATGAAGGCCACTCTCCTTCATCCACATAAAACCAACTAGTTCTAATCAAAACACAATGAGTTATAACTACACACTTAAAAATGGGTATTTTCTCATTTGTCTTGCATAACAAAAAGGAACTCCTTCACTTCCTCATCAATGTCTTAATAACCTCCTTTCTTAGTGGTTTAGTGTCTATTGTAGCGGCTATAACCACCCTCCAAAATTTTCCTTAGCTTCATTTTGGAGCCTCCCCACCAAATTTTCATAGCACCCTATATTGCTTTGTCAAGTTCACAAGTTTTTCTTGCACAAAGGCAGTTTGTCGATTATAGCTCGATGCATTCCCCTCAAAGGTTCATCACCCAGACCTGGTCCAGCTGTAGACTGAGAAGCTTGCCCAAGAAACTATGTAATTTTGGAGGGAAACCATCCTTCCCTCTAGAAATTACGCAATCTTGACTGGCAGCCTGCTGGCTCCAGAATTGCACAATTCTGGAAGTCAACACTCAGAGTGAAAATTGCGTAATCTTCCCCAACAGGGCTGCTCAGCCCAAAATTTGCACAAATCTTGGCAGCAGTCAACTACTCTACCCAGAAATTGCACAAATCTCCTGGGAAACCTACCCAACTCCTAGCCAGAAATGCGCATTTTCTCCCAGCAATCGAACAACCTCTTGCATGTGCAACTAAGTTGACCGGTTCCCACCGAGACTGAGCAAAACAGACTTACATGCATGGGATGCTTCTCCCAAGGCAGCATGCAAAGGCATCCCTTATTTCAGGGATCTATTTTAGGGTAGTCGGAGGTTACATGCAAGGATCACTTGAGAAACCTCCCACCAAGTGTCGCTTTCCCTAGATTTGTGGCATGTGCATCACAGCCTCGATTTTATCAAAAATCATCAATTGGATGCTACAGAACTCATTCCTCACATCAAATTTGCATCTCTGCTATCCCACATGACATCTACGAGTTTTCGGCTCATTCAGCTCAGTTTTCTTAGGGTAAGCTCACCTTCCATGCCTTGTGTTGCATTTCTGTGGCTTTCTATGTTTTCGCTTGTGAGTACTGTTTGCTTGATTTCTTTGAATGCTTGTTGTCATTTGCATGTATACTAGCTTGTCCTAGCACTATTTCAGTTTTCATTTATATCTCACTATTGTCACATGCATGAAACTATTTTTCATGAACAGTCGTCGATTCGTCGACATGCCTCATCCACATGCATGTTGTTCCATTTTCTAAATTTTTCATTCATTTTCATGCATGATCATTCATGCTTACACTCAGTATCTCCATGCATTTGCACTCATATTCACATTCAGATGCCTATCAGCGAGTCTGGGCAACCTTGGCCCAGACTATACTTTCACTAAGACAACATTAAGCAATCCGAGGAAGGAAGGCTCTCTCTTCCTCTCGAGAAATATGCATTTATGCCCGAGCAATGTACTCTAGGACTATTTTATGCACTTCTAAGGGACAATGACTATTGGCCCAAAGAATTTCATAATGCAGTCACTGAGCCTGCTCCCATTGCCAGCTGAGATTGCGCATTGTGCAATTCCAGTAGTCAAAAGCCAAAATGGGTTGTGCATTCCACACTTCTAGTAGTCATTTAGTCTCCTAGTAGCCCAGACTGTGCCTTGCACAGTCTTGGCAGTCAGTCTCCTGACCTCCTGGCTGAAATTGCATAACCTTCATGATCATTCACACAGGTATGTTGCAAGCCAGTTCTCAAGTTCATTTTGGTTTTCAGCTGACAAATTCCTTCCCATGAGTGTTGCCATTTCGCCAGGTATTGCAAGTGCTCATCTGCCTCTCAGCAGTGTAGGTACAATGGTTTCCAAGAGAGCAGAGTCAAAGACACTATTTAGAGCACACATGGAGATGCAGTCGATTAAATGTCTATGATCTTACCTACTCATGAAGATATCAAGTTGTTCATAGACAATGAATTCAAGATATGACAACAACAACATCACAATGAGCAGCATCATGAACAATAGCTAACAACAACATATCAAATGCAATGAATGCAACAAATGCAAGAGGAAAGTTGTTGACAACACAGAGGTAGAAAAAAATTGCAAGCTCAAGCAAATCCACTAATGATGAAAGAAAATTTGGAGATTGGGGCTATGAGGTGATAACGTGACATTAAGATTGTGTGAAGATAGATAATGCAAAAAAGAAGGATTTGCATGTGCTGAAGCAACAACTCATGGAAGAAGATGAAGCTACACAGACAGGTGAATGAGTTGTAGCAGGAACAGGAACAATAGTGGGTATGGATGAAACTGCACTCGTACAAGTTATAGATCTATCTGAGCAACTAGTGTGGACTAGACAAGGTGAGTAGTGTTGTTGACCACATGAAAGGGATTCAGTAGCATGCATGTCATTGTGCCTGTTAGCTCTGCTACAATTTTTAAATAGTTGAGAGTCAATGATGGGTTGGGCAGTGCTGATTTTGGTTACAAAAAGGGTTGGTTGCAGTTTTCCCCATTTTTCTCCTTCATTTTCCCTTTATCCTTATAACTCCCGCTACCTTGTTTTCCTACATTTCCTCTTTCCCTTTGAATCCTCCTTATCCTCTTAAAACCCCTTTATCTTGTTGGTTTCAAAACCCCACTAAACCTTTGAAGCGGCTGTGGAGCGCTTTTGTGTTATAATTCTATTTTAATCCCTTCAAACCTATTCCCCCCGCATTCTGTGTTTAAACCTTATAAACCCCCCCATAACCTTATAAACCCCGACACTATATTCCTAACCCTTTTTAACCCGCGCATATAATAAAAATTATTACTCGTTGTCACCGTACCTGTCACATCACCCCACAACATATGTATTAAACTGTTGACCGTTCGATCCTCCACTTGATGATCCAGTGGTTATTGCAAACCCCGCTCCACCAACCCGCTTGTTCGTTAGCCCGTGGGAGAGTGGATTTCCCCACCAACCTACCTACCACGCATCTTCATTTTATTGCATCACACCCGCCTATACGTAAACCACCCTTGGCCATAAAGCGATGCGGGGAAACCGCTTACCGCCCTTCCGGTACGACTCCCCGCCTCTTAACCCACGATAAACTCCACCGCCCGTCAACCGTCGGATCTCCCTGATCATGATATGATGTTCCACGATCCTCCATTCAAATTACTTCCCGATGGCTTCCATAATTTGATTTCCGTTGTCCGATTTAGTGATCTGATGGCTACTATTGTTCCCTACATCTCTATGTCTTCCTTTGCCTCCCACCGGCAGATCTCGATCTTCCGCGTAATCCATCCAATGGCCAGTGTTTCATCTTGGCTCCTATTCGTTTTCAAGGTATTTTCAAGTGTTTTCGGCCTGAGTTATGTGCACAAACAAGGAAGCCATGATCCAGAGGTCTACGCATTAAAGCCCTCAGCTACTGCATTCAACACAGTGTACTTCTGAAGGACAAAAGGACCACCTTGAGCAGATAAATCATTGCAGCATTTATTGGAATTTATTTATTTAATACTTCACATGTTCCAAGAGTACACTAGAGTACAGAAAGAGCCATTTTGTTCATTCAGATTGTAGCAGAAAACCAATATCTAATTGTAAATGCGGTTGGTGGTCCATTAAGACACCTCCACGCATAGCATAGTAGAGGTTTTTGTAAACAGATTCTATTTATACTGAAAAAATAATGTAATCAGATTGATGAGTGTTTTTATGTTGTAAGCTTCAACTTCTAGAGACTGTAACTACTTTGTAACCTGCAGATTTTGGTCTGCATTTCCAGCTAATACAAGATTCTTTTACTGTTAATTGCTCACCTTCCACTACTTCTTCTTTGTTCCAGTTTGTGCCTGTTTTGCATTATTTCATGTGTTGTTAATATTTAGCATTAGAGGGGCTATCATCCCACCTCTGTGTTAGGATTTAGCACGTATCGTTGAATTTTCTTGCAGGTTTCTGTTGTTTTAATGCTAGAGAGTTGTCATCCTATTTGTGTATTAGAAAACAGATTTACAGACCTTTTAACTGGTTGCAGCTAGCCATCATAGGGTCTTGTGCATCTGCTGGTGTGATCAGTGTTATCCATCATCACATTGTCTCTAAAACTGTGAGTAATTGGTGGTTAAAAGCCTTGTAGCCTGGGGGTGTGCACCCATGTCTGGGGTCAATCATAGTAGAAGTGGTTATCTGGCTTGAATATGCAGCATTTGTTTCATTCATCCACAAATTTATCCAACTTTTTGTTGAGTTTATAATGTTCCCGAGCATCTCTAATATACAACCTAGGATAGTTTCTTGGGGTGATAACATTACTTGATGCCTTTTCCGAGGAGAGGAGAATCGAAGCTCACCTTCCCAGGGAAAATGACATAGCTTCAAGCTTTGATGACAGACAAGGCTTGAACATAGTTTCTGGTTGTAATCTTCTGTCTGGTGACTCCATTGGAGGAAGACCATCATTTGGTGACTCCACATTGAAGTTTTGGCTTAGTTTGTGAGACACACTCAAAGGAATCCTCAGAAATCTCTTGCTAAACTAGTGCTTGAACCTGAGAGGACTGTAAAATCGAAGAAAGCATCACAGAAAGGGGCATCAGGATCAGGTAAGCCTAAGAAATCTCATTCTTCTCTAAAAGACAAAGTTATTGCTGAACATTTACAGTTTGAAGATTTAGAAATCAGCGCTGTTAATAAGGAAAAACCTTCAGAGGTTAGCTCAACCCCTTGTGCAGTTAGTTCCCCTTTGAATCTCAGTCCAAAGAAAGCTTCCATTCCAGTCCAAAACATCCCTTTGTCTCTACCATCCATCACATTACTCCCTACCATTCAAGCTACTACTATTCTCCCAAATATTCCAATCATGGCAGGATAGCAAGCACCTACGAGGATTGAGAGGATTGTAGTTGCTAGATATGGACCATTGGTTTTTCCTGTCCCTTTAAATCCTATGTCTGTGGGAAAATGTCAGAATTATATGCCTAAATTCACTGGAACAGAGGGAGTAACAGTAGAAGAGCACCTTGAATCTTTTTACAATTATGTTGATAATTTAGGTATACGTGAGAATGATGTGTGGATGAGAGTTTTTGTTTAGAGCCTTGATGGAGAGGTTAGGAAGTGGTTTAGAGAATTACCCCAGAGATCAATAATAGATATTGAAGCATTAGATGATGCATTTTTGAAGTAATGGGGAGACAAAAAATACTTGTTGTACTATCATACAGAGTTTGGTAATCTGGAGAGAGAAAATGGGGAGTCAATACCTGACTTTAATAAAAGATTCAATCGAATGTATAGTAAGATACCAGCTTAGGTAAAGCCTACCCCCACATCTACCAAACTCACTTATGCAAAATATTTTGACTCTAATTTCTTCCTGTTATTGAGAGAAAGGAGATGTGCTACGTTGGCAGACATGCAAGATGCAGCCTTAGAAGTAGTGTCCAATATCATGGTTGCAGAGAAACTAAAAATTCAAGCTGACAGGAGGAGGCAGAGAGGTCTAGCTACTACTTTATCTAGTTCATCTTCAGAGCCTAAATTAGATAAAATGACCAAGATGATAGAGTCATTGGCTGCTAAAATTTATAAGCTAAAGGTTGAACAGAATTCGGGGAAAACAAGGCAGCAGAACACATTTGCTCCAAGAAACCCAAATCCTTTCAGAAGAGCAAATGAGCAATTACAAATTATGCAAAGGGGTGAAGAAATAAAGGAAGAACAAAAAGTTAAAGCTCCCTTCCAAAATGTAGCCATGGAGGAGGAACAATTTGAAGAAGATGAGGATGAAATTCACTGCATGGAAGATAAAGGCAGCGCTGCATTTTTGACAATGGCTGAGTATGAAAAATCTTTACTACAAGAACAAAATAGTCAGGAGTGGGATAGAGAAGTTGTCCTACAAGCTAAGTAGCAGAAGATATATAACCTGAGGTGTAATGCAAAGAATATTAGGGAGAATGTTGCCCAAAGAGCTGCTATCCAAACAGAACCAAAGAATATCAAGTAGAGAAGACCAATAGCTGATCCAGTCATCCTCAAAGCTCTAGTTCAAGAGGTAAAAATTTCTGATAAGTCATCTTCTTCTTTCAGCTTTGAATGAGAAATTCAGAAATTGATAATATCTATGCCCCTGGTTGAGTTGGTGAAGAGCGAAATATTTAGAAAGCCCATCCTTGAAGCCCTTGAGCTAGAAACCAAACAAACATCCACTAACTTTGTTAATTTGCAAGATGACAAACCTACCATTGTGCTTAGTCCTATGATTGAGCCTACTGATAATAATTCTCCACATTTTTATGTCTCATTGACCATTCATGATAAAATCCTCAGCAACTGCCTACTAGACACAGGGGTAAGCCACAATTTGATGCCTAAAGTTGTCATGGAAGAGTTAGGCCTTGATATCACTAGACCCTATCATGATTTATTTTCTTTTGATTCAAGG
The DNA here is from genome assembly GCA_031772625.1 of Pinus tabuliformis. Taxonomy (NCBI): domain Eukaryota; kingdom Viridiplantae; phylum Streptophyta; class Pinopsida; order Pinales; family Pinaceae; genus Pinus; species Pinus tabuliformis. The sequence goes on along the minus strand of CM062805.1, from coordinate 198,721,904 downwards.
AAGGTGAAATGTATTGGATTGATTAAAGATCTAGCCATTACCTTAACCCAGCTCCCCATGAAGAGTATGATGATGGATATTGTGGTATCAGATGTCCCTCCTAAGTTTCGCATGCTGTTGTCTAGAGGGTGGATCAAGAGACTAGGTGGGACATTATAGAATGATCTTTGTTATGCCACTATCCTAGTTTTTGGAGGAGAAATTGGGAGGTTATATAGAGAAGCATAGTTGGCATATATCATCGGTGATGAGAAGAATCCTACAACTCATCCTATATATTCAGTGGACACTGATTTTGGAGCATGTATTCTCCAAATAGAGGAATCTTAGAAGGCCGTAATGCATCTCAAGAAACCAACAGTTGAGGCTGGGAAAGAGCAAGGAAGTCAGGTTTGGAAGATGTTCTTTGATGGAGCATGTTCTAGGGAGACCGCAGGAGCATGGGTTGTGCTAGTATATCCAAAAGAAGAGAGCATTTAGCTGTCTTTTAAGTTGGGTTTTCAAGTCACAAATAACATAGCAGAGTATGAGGCTTTGTTGTTAGGCCTTAATGCAGCAAAAGACAGAGGAATCAAGAATCTAAAGGTATTTGGAGATGCTGATCTGATAATTTAGCAAATAAATAAAACATTTCAGGCAAAGCACCAAAGGCTGAAAGCATACAGAGATGAGGTATGGAGAATCATATATTCTTGTGATTTTTTCTGTATTTCATACATTCCTAGAGCCCAAAATCATCTTGTTTATTCCCTTGTTGTTTCTACTAATATTTTTATACCTCCCATGCCTCCCAGATTAGTTTATGAAGTCCAAATGAGGTACAGACCTTCCTTGCCTGACAATGTCCACCATTGGAAAGTTTTTTATGATGATGACGATGAGTTGAATAGATTCCTTCAAGTCATTGATGAATTTTCTAAGATGCAAATTGACCAAGAGAATGATGCCTTGTTAGAAAATCACCAATCCCAGCTTAGAAATAAAATTGTTAAATACAACATTGTCCAGCTTCCTAGTAACCATATTCCTAAGGGCCTAATTCCTCTTGAAAGATTGTTTGACCAGAATGATGTGGCTTACAAAGCTGCCCAAAAAGAAGACCGATCTGCAGTCTGTAAGCATGATATAGGAAGTCCAGGTTAGCCTAGGTATGTGAATTTTTCCACTCATTTGTCCGCTAATCAAAGTGCCGAATAATGTAATTTAATGTGGCAATTTTCTTATGTGTTTTCCTGGGAGTATAGTGATATGAAAACATATGACAAGAACATAATTCAGCATAAAATCCCTCTGGAGAAAGACATTGTTCCCTTCAAACAGAAGCTGAGACCAATAAACCCTATGCTTCTTCCATTGATTGAAAAATAAATTAAAATGTTACTAGCTACCAAGATCATTATTCCTCGCAGATATTCAAAGTGGGTGGCCAATCTAGTGGTGGTAAGGAAGAAGAGTGGAGAAATCAGACAATGTGTTGATTTCAGAAATTTGAACAAATGCTCAAAGAAAGACAACTATCCTCTACCAAAAATGGAGCATTTGTTGCAGAAGGTATCAGGAGCTAAAGTGATGTCATTTTTGGATGGATTTTCAGGATTTAATCAGATTGCTGTGCACCTAGATGATCAAGAAAAGACTGCATTTACCACTACTTGGGGTACCTTTATGTATGCCAAAATCCCTTTTGGATTGATGAATGCTGGAGCCACCTTTCAGAGAGATATGGATATAGCATTTGTGGGAGAGAAGGACAAATTTGTCCTCATCTACCTTGATGATATAACAGTTTATTCCAGCAGCCATCAAAATCATTTGCAGCATTTGAAAAAAGTGTTCTTGAAGTGCAGAAGGTTTGGAATATCAGTCAATCCCAAAAAATCACAATTTGCTTTGGATGAAGGCAAGATGTTGGGACATATTGTGTCTACTGCAGGTGTTCAAATTGACCCAGAAAGAGTCAAAGAAATTTAATCTTTGACCGTCCCTAGATCAAAGAAGGATATCCAGTCCTTTCTGGGAAAAATTAATTTTGTCAGGAGGTTTATTCCGAATTTTGCAGAATTGGTGAAGCATGTAACCTCCATGTTGAAAAAAGGGTCAGAGGTAAGATGGACTGAAACAGCAAGAAAATCATTTGACTCCATCAAAAAGGCTATTATGGAAGTTCCCACACTAAGCAATTCAGATTACAGCAAGGAGTTCCATATTTTCTCATTCGCCTCTGAAGACACCATTGTAGCTATTTTATTGCATCAAGATGAAGAAGGTTCAGAACATCCAGTGGCATTTTTCACCAAGAACTTGAGGGATGCTGAACTAAGGTATGATATTATAGAAAAACAGGCATATGCTCTTATTAAATCCTTGAAATCTTTCAGAGTTTATATCTTGCATTCAAAAATAATTGCATATGTGCCCTCTGCTGCAATAAAAGATGTCTTGACACAACCTGATGTTGATGGAAGGAGGGAAAAATGGATTGCTAAAATGATAGAATTTAATATAGAGCTGAAGCCCACCAAGCTGGTCAGAGGCCAGGGGCTTGCCAAGTTATTGGCTGAGGAAAATTGCAGGTCTTTGGACATTGATTTCCTATATGCAAATGCAAAAGATGGTCAGGAAGAAAAGGGAAAAACAGCTAAAACAAAGAAAAAACAGCCTATGGCTGAGAACCTAGCTTTGAAATAATTAATTTTTTGCTGAAGCTAGAGATCCCTTCAGAATTTACTCAAAGTCAAGCTAGAACTTTAAAACTTAGAGCGGAAAAGTATTGCATTATGGAAAATCTGCTCTACTGGAGGGATCCATCTGGAATATTTTTAAGGTATCTGGACAAAGAAAAATCAATGGAAGTTATGTAGCAGTTTCATAACAGCATATGTGGAGGGCATCATTATTGGAAAACTACAGCCCATAAGATTCTCAGAGCTGGGTATTATTGGCCCACTTTATTTTCTAATCTTTTTGTTTTGATTAAATCTTGTGACAGGTGCCAAAGATTTGAAGGAAAACAGCAGTTGAAATCCCTGCCCCTAAAACCAATTCAGGCAAAAGGACCTTTTCAGCAGTGGGGCTTGGATTTTATTGGAGAAATCAATCCACATTCTAGTGGCCAACACAGGTGGATATCAGTAGCCACTAATTATTTTACAAAGTAGATTGAAGTAATTCCTACAAGGAAGGCTGATCATAATGTGGTCATGAAGTTTTTGATAGAAAATATCTTCAGCAGATTTGGTTGTCCAAATAAATTAATAACAGATAATGCAGCAACCTTCAGGGCAAAATAATTGTTGGAAATTTGTGATTCAATGGGCATTAAACTTGTTCATTCCATCTCCTATTATCCACAAGGAAATGGTCTAGAAGAATCCTCTAATAAAAGTATAATCCGGATAATTAAAAAAAATTTAGAGGACAATAAAAAGAATTGGGATTCAAAGCTAAAGTATGCATTGTGGGCTGACAGAGTGACCATTAAGAAATCCATAGGCAATTCTCCTTTCAAACTGGTATATGGCACTGATAATGTATTCCCTATTCAGCTAACTCTCCCTATGGCAAAATTTCTTCAAACAGAGCAAGATGAGGAAGAAGATATGGCAAAGAGAATCACTGATTCAGCAGAGTTGCTTTAGATTATACAACAGCTGGTTGAAAAAGCTGCAGCACACTAGAGAAGGATCAAGGAAGCCTTTGAAAAGAAGGCAAAAACAGATAATTTTTAGATTGGTGACTTGGTTTTGAAGTGGGATGTATTGAAGGAAAAGAAAGGCAATCATGGGAAATTTGATGCTTTCTGGACAGGGCCTTTCATCATTTCACAGGTTCAAGGGAACAATACCTTCATACTAAAAAGCATGGGAGGAGAGACAGTCTTTGATGGCCCAGTTAATGGGCAGTTTTTGAAAGTTTATGCTGTTTAAGGTCTTTGGCCTTAAAAGCTATAAATATTTTGTTTTTATCAATTTTATGTGGGCAAAGTAGACTCCATGCCCAATGGAACACTAGAAATTTTGATTAATTTGCTTTCAGCTGGAAAGGCATTGATCCACAGGTTCTTGAGACCTCACAGGGAGGATCTCATCCCCAGAAGGAGCCAGTGTTAGCTCTGCTACAATTTTTTAACAGTTGAGAGTCAATGATGGGTTGGGTAGTGTTGATTTTGGTTGCAAAAAGGGTTGGCTACAGTTTTCCCCATTTTCTCCTTCATTTTCCCTTTATCCTTATAACTCCAGCTACCTTGTTTTCCTACATTTCCTCTTTCCCTTTGAATCCTCCTTATCCTCTTAAAACCCCTTTATCCTGTTGGTTTCAAAACCCCGCATAAACCTTTGAAGCGGCTGTGGAGCGCTTTTGTGTTATAATTCTATTTTAATCCCTTTAAACCTGTTCCCCCCCTCATTCTGTGTTTAAACCTTATAAACCCCCTATAACCTTATAAACCCCGGCACTATATTCCTAAACCTTTTTAACCCTCGCATATAATAAAAATTATTACTCACTATCACCGTACCTATCACATCACCCCAAAACGTATGTATTAAACTATCGACCGTCCAATCCTCCACTTGATGATCCAAAAATTATCGCAAACCCCACTCTGCCAACTTGCTTGTTCGTTAGCCCACGGGAGAGTGGTTTTTCCTGCCAACTTACCTGCCACGCGTCTTCATTTTATTCCATCACACCTGCCTGTATGTAAACCACCCTTGGCGATAAAGCAGTGCGGGGAAACTGCTTACTGCCCTTCTGTTATAGCTCCCCACCCGTTAACTCACGATCAACTCCATCGCCCGTCAACCGTTGGATCTCCCCGATCATGATTTGATGGTCCACAATCCTCCGTTCAAATTCCTTCCCGATGGCTTCCATAATTTGATTTCCACTGTCCGATTTAGCGATCTGACGACTGCTATTATTTGCTATATCTTTGTGTCTTCCTTTACCTTCCGCTGACAGATCTCGATCATCTGCATAATCCATCCAATGGCCAATGTTTCATCTCAGCTCCTGTTCGTTTTCAAGGTATTTTCAAGTGTTTTTGGCCTGAGTTATGCACACAAAGAAGGAAGCCATGATCCAAAGGCCTGCACATTAAAGCCCTTAGCTACTGCATTCAACACAATTTACTTCCGAAGGACAGAAGGATAACCTTGAGCAGATAAATCATTGCAGCATTTATTGGAATTTATTCAGTTAATACTTCACCTGTTCCAAGAGTACACCAGAGTACAGAAAGAGCCATTTTGTTCATTCAAATTGTAGCAAAAAACCCATATCTAACTGTAAATGCAGTTGGTGGTCCATTAAGACACCTCCACACATAGCATAGCAGAGATTTTTGTAAACAGATTTTATATATACTGAAAAAAAGAATGTAATCAGATTGATGAGTGTTATTTTGTTGTAAGCTTCAACTTTTGGAGACTGTAACTACTTTGTAACCTACAACTTCTTGTCCACATTTCCAGCTAATACAAGATTCTTTTACTTTTAATTGCTCACTTTCCACTGCTTCTTCTTTGTTCCAGGCTGTGCCTGTTCTGCATTATTTCATGTGTTGTTAATATTTAGCATTAGAGGGGCTGTCATCCCACCTCTATGTTAGGATTTAGCACGTATCATTGAAATTTTCTTGTAGATTTCTGTTGTTTTAATGCCAGAGAGCTATCATCCTATCTGTGTATTAGAAAACATATTTAAAGGCCTTTTAACTGGTTGCAGCTGGCCATCACAGGGTCTTGTGCATTTGCTGGTGTGATCAGTGTTCTCCATCATCACATTGTCTCTAAAACTGTGAGTAATTGGTGGTTAAAAGCCTTGTAGCCTGGGGGTGTGCACCCATGTCTGGGGTCAATCATAGTAGAAGTGGTTATCTAGCTTGAATATGCAGCATTTGTTTCATTCATCCACCAATTTATCAAACTTTTTGTTGAGTTGGTAATGTTCCCGAGAATCTTTGATATACAACCTATGAGAGTTTCTTGGGGTGGTAACAGTGCCCACACATGTGATCCAACCCATTTAGTACACTCACCAAGGCAAAGACAAGAAGCAAGTCCAACTGGAACTGAACATGTACTTCGACAAGTTGATGTACATGACTACTAGCACATACTTGAAGCTCATCACAGACACTATGCATCAGCGTGTTGCCGTTTCAGCCACACCCAAGAAGACCATGCACATGCTATCAGATGAGTTGGATGAAGGAGCCATACCAATACACCAGATGCAATAGAGGCAAGTGTTTGCTTCAACAAGATTTCACCATGGGGTGCATACACACCATCATGGACGACCAAGCTTGGCCTAAACTCACAACCTTCACCATCACAAGCATGGCAAAGAGTTGGTCTCACCTCAACGGACTGAGTGTCAGCGATGTCTGGCATGGCTTGCTTAAGCCATTTTGTCTCACATGAGCACATGTGCATTGTAATGTAATCAAGTGGAAGTTCAAGTGTCAATAGTTGTATGTAAGAGTCATAGAGTAGATGAAGAGTCATGAGGGTAGATTAATTGTCACAACAGGCAATGCCGACAGTCACCCCACCCTTTGCTATAAATAGAACCTCATAACTCATTATATACGCTTTTGGTCAGCCAATATTCCAATAAGACTATCTTGGAGAGAGCTTGGACAATATTGTAACACGTCTTGGCTTCTCCACTGCATGGAGCTAGTTCATCTCTTTGGAGGAGCAAGCGGATGTGATTATAACATTCCACTATTGGGGCTAGTGGGTATACATCGATATATTGTATGACAAGGACATCAAGATATGACACCAACAACATCAGAGCGAGCAACATAATGAGCAGAAGCTGATGACAACATACCGAATGCAATGAATGAAATGAATGCAACAAATGCAAGAGGAAGGTTGTTGACAACACAGAGGTGGAACAAAGTTGCAAGCTCAAGCAAATCCACTGATGATGAACGAAACTTTGGAGACTCACGCTATGAGGCGACGACGCAACATGAAGACAATGTGAAGATAGAGAATGGAACAAAGAAGGATTTTCATGTGTTGAAGTAGAAACTCAAGGAAGAACATGAAGCTGCACGGACAGATGAATGAGTTGCAGTAGGAATAGGAACAACAGTGGGCACAACATGCACTTTCGGATGAAACTACACTCGTACAAGTTATAGATCTATCCCAGTAGTTGGCATAGAGAAGACATGGTGAGTATTGTTCTTGATCACATGCAAGGGATTCGGCAGCATGCATGTCATCGTGCCACACATGAGATCCAACCCATTCAGGACACTCACCAAGGTGAAGACAAGAAGCAAGTCCAATTGGATTTGAACATGTATTTCGACAAGTTGATGTGCATGACCACCAGCACACACTTGAAGATCATCATGGACATTATGCATCAGAGTGTTTCTGGTTCAACCACACCCAAGATGTTGGCACTATGGCACAGGTATTGTCCTTGATGGAAACTCACTCAAATGGTAGATAAACAGTTTAGGCTATCAGAATGAAAGAAAATGAGGTATACGCAGGTTCATCTTAGAAAAGTCGTGTATATACGCGGGATCACCAATCAAAAGGAGCGTATATGTATGCATGCACTTTCATGAAGAGAAAAGCATGTACGTGTGGGAAAATTTATGTTTGGTCCATGGTATTTAGTCCGACATATTTGAGCCTATGGTTTTGCTCCTTGGTATTGTATCCAAAGTGTTGAACCCAGGTATTGAGTCCCTAGTATTGGTTATCAATGGTTTTGGACCATGGTTTGTGTTAGCCTAAGAGTATAAAAAGGGAAGGAAATCATTTGGCAAGGGTATCGATTCAAGAATTGAATATATTAAGAGGAGCATGATCTAGAACACTAGTGATTGGTTTATGGTACATTGCTGAATCTGATACAAGGAGGAACTTGAGCACTAAAAGATGGATAAGTTCTATTGATCAAAACATTAAGGCTTGAATAGTAGTATCACTGTATGGCTTTTGATCTGTTGTATTTGGTGCATGATTAGATCTATAAATCTGATAAACTGGGTATAATTGATGTCTGAATACTTGAAAAGAGAAAATTGTTTGTTATAGATAAGTACGCAGGTTCAGCACATCAGAGGCGCGTATACACGCAGGTTCAGCACATCAGAGGCGCGTATACACGCAGGTTCAACGAAATAAGATAGCGTATATGCTGGTTAGCATTGATACAGCCGCATATGTACACAAGTTTATGTTTAGTGAAGTAGAGTACATTTCATGAAATATGATTTAGCTGCTTCTGTTTATTGCTACAGTGTTCTGGGTTCATATTTGGTATCTGGTTACTGTTACTGTTTTCTGGTTACAGCATTCTGAGAAGTGTTTTGGTTGATCCTATATTGGGTTGTACAAAGGAGATTGATTATTGCAGATATACTTGATGTATGATTGATGTTATTCATGGATCCAGTCTGAAAATTTATGAAACGTGGTCCCTGGAAGAAAAGAGAAGGTTGTAGCCCTCTGTAGGTAGCAGCCTACGTACTAGTACCTCAACTAATACAAGATCTAAGGGGGTTGTAGCTCCCTTCCAGGTGAAGCTGGAGAAGAGAGAAGGTTGTAGCCTTTTACAGGTAGCAGCTTGCGTACTGGTATAAGATTGCACCAGTACAGAATCATTGTAAAAAGAAGTTTCTAATTGAAAGAAGATAGAGACATACTGCAGCAGGTGGTTTTCACCCACATTGGGTTTCCACCTTATATCTTGTGTTCTTATGTGTGACTGTCTGCACTATTTTTCTGTTCCTGATTGATGTCTATATGGTTCTAACACACAGATTTAAGATTAACATCTGAAGAATAACTAAATTACAATTCTGTGAGTTATACGTTGTTTTCCTTAACTGAAGTTGCGTATATACATTGGTTTCTCTAACTAAAGTAGCATATACAAATCTGTGGTTGAATTGAAAAATAATTGACTTGATAATACTGATTCACCCCCCCTTTCAGTATTATTTCCAACAATTGGTATCAGATCAGGTCCTTCAGAAGAAGCTTGACCGCTTGAAGGAAGATCTATCATCATGAGCAATTACGAGAGAGAGGCATCCATTAGGCCACCAATTTTTTATGGGAGCAACTTCGTCTATTGGAAGGTAAGAATCACAGCCTATCTTCAATCTCTTGGTACAGAAGTTTGGGATAATGTAGAAACAGGATATACATTTCAATCAGCAAGTCCTACAGATCTGGCTAGTAAAAAGTAGTATGAAACAAATGAAAAGGCGGTCAATACTCTATTAGGGAGTCTATCTCAATCAGAATTTGTCAAGGTTATGCAGCTTAAAACCACAAAAGAAAGATGGGAAAAGATCGTTCTGAGCTATGAAGGAGATGAACAGGTAAAACGAACAAAACTAAAAACTCTTAGAATTCAGTATGAAAGTCACAGAATGCACAATGATGAAAGTGTGGCTAACTATTTCCTACATATAGATGAGATCGGAAATTGTATGAAAAACTTCGGTGAAGAAATAAAAGAAGTTGTTTTGGTTGAAAAGGTACTAAGATATTTGTCTCCTAATTTTGATTCAAAAGTTTCTGCCATAGAAGAAAAACAAAATCTACAGAGTCTTACCATGTCCTAGCTGCACGGAATTCTAACTGCTTATGAAATGAGAAAAGGGGGACCATCAGACAGGAGAGAAGCCGCATTCAAAGCCTCAGGAAAAGGAGTTTACAATGAGTCAGGATATATGTCTGAAGAAGAAGAAGAATCAAACTTTGTCAAGAACCTTCAACGGGGAACTGGAAGATTCAGAGGTAAGCTACCTTTCAAATGCTTTTCTTGTGGAAGAGTCGATCACTATGCTACAAAGTGCCCTCATAAAGATAGACTAGACAAAGGTAAGGAACCTGTCAGATGGAACAGAAAACAGAATGTAAGTAAGAAGAGCTATTATACACATGAAGACAGTGATGGACTTTCAAATAGTGATGAAGATGAACAAGGTAATGATGATAGACTTTTGATGGCTTTTGAAGATGATGACTTCTTGGATGCTATAAATGAAGAAGATCTTTATGAAGAAATTTCTAAACTCAAAATTTGTTTAGAAGAAAAGAACATGATTATAGACACTTTGACATTCCAACTTGTTGAAAGAGATAAACACAATGAAGAGTTAGAATGTGAAATTGTGGGACTTAGAAAAGAAATTGAGAAAACAAAAGCTCTTAATCTTAGATTTGCTAAAGGATCTGAAACTTTAGATGAGATTATCAAAGTGCAGCGTTCTCCTCTAATCAAGACAGGTCTCAGATATTCTGAAGAAATGTCTCAAGCACAAAAGCAAGCACAGAAGCCATCCACCTCCAAAAGTTATCTTGATGCAGCAAGGAGAAGTGAACAGGTTGACAATCGACAGCAAAAGCATAATGCAGACTACCAGGTAAATTAGGGACCATTTGCTTCAAGAATGAACAAAGATTACCAAGTAAGTCAGGGGCAATCTACTTCAAGGATGAATAGAAGCTTCAATCAATCTTAGGTAAATCATTCTCAATTTGGCTCAAGAATGGAAGTCAAAGGAAACTACAATCAATTGGTTGGTAGGTTTGATAATCACAGGAATTTCTTCAATGGCCAATGTTTTTCTTGTCATAACTTTGGTCATAAAGCTGCTTAGTGTGCTTCCTATAAGACCATCTGGTTGAAGGGAAAGTACCCCTAGGATCCTTTGGGCTAAGACCCTACCAGACTGAAAATTGCTTATACAAAGAAACACACACACACAGCCATCTTTTTTACTTTCAAGCAAATTCTAATGTTTAGGGTACATACCTAAGGTCCTACGTTCGAGAAGACCGTTAGGGTGCAAACCCTTCTTGGAGTTCCCTTCTTCTTTCTCTGACCTGCAAGACAAACAAATCAAAGAACACAACAGTACATGTATAGAAGTTTATATATAAATCATCTTTATGCTATAAAGTTAGTTATAAAAAATCTTTAAGTAACCACTTTCATAAGAATTCAACACAAGAATCTCATAAGCATAAAGAAAGATTATTCGGGAACAAAGACGTGTTTCTTTATATATAAAGGCAAATAAAGTACATATATCGGAAAGATATCACCTGAACACCTTCAGCAGGCTCCAAGCAAGCTTCCTCCCGGATTCGTTCCAGCCTCCAGCCTCCAACAAGAGCTCCTTCCAAGTCTTACTCAATGATGATGTCAAGGATGAATGATCACCAATACACATGGAAACAAGGGTTTCCTATGCAAAATGGGGGAAGTGCAGAATGCACCAAAGACTTCAGACCTGGTCTAAGGGAAAAATCTCAGCATAATAATCTTGCTCTCCTTTCTCTCTCCCCTTGGCCTTCCCTTTGATGTCTTTTTATACCCTCTCCAAAGTAGTTTTTTAGTTAGGAGTTGGTTGGGAACAGTTGGGCCACGGGCACTAACAGGTGATCCAGCAGGTAAACCCGCGATCACCGCCCGAAAAAGAGGAAATTATATTTTTTTTAAGTGTTTTAATAGATACACGCGGGTTGGGTATGACAGACCCGCGTGTACACGTGTTTAACACAGGGCAAAGTCGCGTATAGGGAATAAAACACTGTTTTTTAAATTTTTGGACCAGGTCTGGAAGGAGGGGTTGCCCTAGGCCATAAGTGCAGCATCACAAACCATAAGAGTGAGATTTGGAGCTATAACACCATCATGACTAGGGAAGCTCAAAAACAAAGGAGTATGACTGGGATCATGACGGTGACAACGGGAAAAAGGGGAGCTGGATGCGCGCGCATCTTGCGAGTAAAAATTTGACACGGGTGACAGCGTTTGACCGCTTCCACACAGTCCTTAAAGAGTGAAGGCCAAAAGTAGCCGGCACGTAAGATGCGCTGGGCTCTTCCCCACCCCCCAGACGTTTCATCAAGTCAGCCCACCGGCCCATGCGTGGATCACGTGGACTACTGATGGGAACTGCTACCCTGGGGCGGAGTGCGGGAACCTTCTCGAAGAAAAAAGTACATAAAATGGTTCCGTACCTAAAGTTCTTGGTCTGTCCCTTCCTGATAGAAGCAAGCTGCTCCTTCATGTTGGCAAGTAGAGGAGTACACCAGTCAAACACCGTGGTGAGACAGTCCACTGCTACGCTCATGTTTACCCGTGATGCCTGATGTAGCGAAGATGACCCGTTCACTCGAGCTATGGTGAACAGGATTATCCGCAGTGACAAACTCGCCACGTGTGGGATCGAGATCTGACTCCCGACCTTCCGATGACCTGGGCAGTAAAGTTGTACATAGTCGTCTACGCTGAGACTATTCCGGGTCCTGCCCCGGGAGTGGACTACCTCTCCCCTTCGGGAAAGGCCCGTGATGAAATATATATCTTCCACTTCTATCCTGAGTGGCATCTGATCAATCATAAAAGCTTCTTCCTCGACATCCCAATAATCAATAAGTCTCTCGAGCAGACGCACATTTGCTTTCATATTCGGCAACTTGAAGAATTTTAACAATCCGCATCCCCGTAAGGCATCTAATGCCTCATCATTGTCCATAACTTCATTGTCTACAGCTGAGTGCTCTCTTTCACGCCATGTGAGAGTCATCCTGGAAGAAAAAATCATTTTCATCCATTAGTTTTTTGTATAAAAATTTTTCGCTGCGCACACGCGGTTTACCCTATACACAGTCGCGTGTAGGGCCGTCGTATACGCGATTTATATACATCCAACCCGCGTGTACGCCGCAGAGCAATTTTTTGCAAAAATCTAAAAGGTGAAACATTAATTAAACTTCCTAAAAACTATCACAATTGATTGCAAGACAAGTTTAGTGCTTACCTAGAAGTTTTCGGCAAGTTTGAACGGTTGAATAAGTTACGGGGAAAGTTTGCTCCTTTTGCTCCACAATTTGCTCTCCAAGTCAAACGGTGAAAATGGTAAGTCCAAAATTTCTTTTTATAAGTTTTGAAAATGCAAAATTTTTTCAAAATTTTATTTTGTTTGGTTTCATGTCACTTTTAACTTGGGAGCTTGGAATGTCGAGATTGAGTTGTTTTTCAGGACATTTTGGACATTTTTCGACGGTTCAAGACAGTTCCATGACTGCTGACCCGTCATGGCAGGTATCGTGTTCTCACTGGCATATAGGTTAGGGACACCATTTTCCCGTTGCATTATGCATACTAGCCTCCATTTGACCGATACATCTGCCGTAGGGTCGACCCCATCATGTTATGGTTCGCAAGCCATTTTCACTCGCCGATTCTTTAAATCATGACATGATGGTAGAGCCATCCTTTTACATGGGCATCCTAGTTAGCACCTCACTGACATTTGTTGCCCATGCTGCTTCGTTTTGAGTAGGCTCGGGAGTCCTCTGTAGTCCCGCCATGACTTATGCGTTGAAGACTCATTCTTCTTTGCTTCTTCGCTTCGTTCTGGCCTTATACCCTAGAGGCTCCTATGTGTGTTGAGTTGTACTTCTGCATTGCATGTTGACCATTTGCACCTTTTGGCCTATAGCCGGCTTCACTTGGACTCGTGTTTAAGCCCACTTTTGACCATGACGTCTGCAAAAATCGACCTTGCATACCCTTGACCTCTGCAGCTTGACATACCCAGATCCGTGGAAGGAACATACCTCTGAGTGTCAATGACCAGTTTTTCACCTCCTTGCATTGAGCATAAGAACGTTCCTTTCCCAGGAACTAGAGCATCTGTTTCACCGACACTCGTTCTTTCCACTGTACCATAGCATTCTTTTATTCTTTTTCCGGCTTATCAAAAAAAGACAAAAAAATTAAATATTCCAAAAAGAGCGGGAACAAGGACATTATTTCCATTTATTGTTGGCAGCTAGAGTCGGTCGTGTCGCCCTTGAACAAAGCACTCAAAACAAAGTCTCCTCCGTATGGGTGGGATTTAGTTTGACTTAGGTAAGCCATAACCTTGTTATCGAGTCAGTTCTCCCCCGATTGGTTATCTCTTCCAATCATATGGAGGGTTCGTTCGTGCCTCCTGCATGACGAACTTATACAGATTCATTATATGCTGCCACATAGTCACATTGAGTCGTGCTTTTGTTCAAGGGAAGTTAGCCTGAGTCGGCCTTTCTGCGGTGTCTCTTGACTCATTTTTCAGTCGGCCATCCCTGGTTGTCAGTGTCATGTCTATCATCACATCAGTTATATTGGTCCTTCACTCGTGCCGGTTTGAGAAGGTCCCCATTGACTTCTTGCTGGCGGGTCTTGTCCTTATCGACGACGACACATTGCTCTGAGGGCAGACCTAGAGACCGCACCCTGGCCCTATTTTCATTATTGATAGGTCACCTTGTGCTCAGCATCGATCAGTATCATGGGTCTTTGACTGAGTGGTTTCCCTTGTGTTCGACATCAGCATACATTATCACACATTGGGATTCGTGCAGTACCTTGGTTTCCATTTGACCCTATTGGTGGATACCTCGCCTCTGTGTCAGCTTTCATTATTGGTTGGTTCAGAGGGTTTCTGCCGTGCGCTAGCCACATCTTGTGTACGCCGGAAACGTACTTCGGTTGGGTTACTACATCTTTTTCGTCCGATTCCTTCCACATTATTGGCCTACGGGTTACACTCGCGCTAGATTGATGGAGGATGCCTTAATGCCTTCCTTCTAGCGGATCTTTCCCTATCGACTCCGACTCATTGCTCTAGGGCAAAGATCTAGAGTCCATTTGGCAGTACCTTGGGGTTTGCAGTCATTAGTGGCAGATTCCTCGCTATCGACAGTGGGAAACCATCATTGTCTCCTGATTGATAGATTCTTACAGGTGTTTGACTTCAGCTCATCTATTCACACTTGTTAGATTGTACTGGGTACCTTGACGCTCATTATCATTATCGGTGAGTAGTCTCGCGTTTGTTAACGGTATACATCAATGACCGGTAATCAAACGATTTCTCACATGGTCGACTTCAGATCATTTATTCCCATGGTGTAGAAATGTACCACGGCGGTCGGTGAAGACCTCAGGTTGTATCAGCATTCATTGGTTCACTTGACAGTTGCTCTTGTTGCTGCTAGTTGATACCATTCCACCTTATATGTTGCAGTCAGTCATGGCGACATTCTATATGCTGGCACCTGAGTTTGCAGTGTAGTACCATCCTATTCCATCATGTTCAGTTGGTACCTTATGGGATCAGTCTTTGATTTCAGTGATCCGTTGCATCTTTCAGCATCATTGACAGTTTTATATGTGACATTCAGACATGTACTTACTCATTATGATCAGATGATCCATTATGTATTTTACAGTCATTTATACTTGTATACTTAGTGGATCCGCTTGTACTTGATATGCGGACATGCTTTACTTTTCCTGAGCATGGGTATGCCCGCCTCAGACAGTGTTTCTTTCTGATCTCCTTTCGGTGGCTTGGCAGGCTGAATTCTGGTGAAGTCCTCCTCGGTTTTTCGGAAGAGTTCCTTTCCTTGTACTTACTTAATGTATTTCGGCCATCATGTTCCCCTTCTGACCTCATACATTAGGGGGCATCTGTTATAGCTCCAAATCTCACTCTTATGGTTTGTGATGCTGCACTTATGGCCTAGGGCAACCCCTCCTTCCAGACCTGGTCCAAAAATTTAAAAAACAGTGTTTTATTCCCTATACGCGACTTTGCCCTGTGTTAAACGCGTGTACACGCGGGTCTGTCATACCCAACCCGCGTGTATCTATTAAAACACTTAAAAAAAATATAATTTCCTCTTTTTCGGGCGGTGATCGCGGGTTTACCTGCTGGATCACCTGTTAGTGCCCGTGGCCCAACTGTTCCCAACCAACTCCTAACTAAAAAACTACTTTGGAGAGGGTATAAAAAGACATCAAAGGGAAGGCCAAGGGGAGAGAGAAAGGAGAGCAAGATTATTATGCTGAGATTTTTCCCTTAGACCAGGTCTGAAGTCCTTGGTGCATTCTGCACTTCCCCCATTTTGCATAGGAAACCCTTGTTTCCATGTGTATTGGTGATCATTCATCAATACACATGGAAACAAGGGTTTCCTATGCAAAATGGGGGAAGTGCAGAATGCACCAAAGACTTCAGACCTGGTCTAAGGGAAAAATCTCAGCATAATAATCTTTCTCTCCTTTCTCTCTCCCCTTGGCCTTCCCTTTGATGTCTTTTTATACCCTCTCCAAAGTAGTTTTTTAGTTAGGAGTTGGTTGGGAACAGTTGGGCCACGGGCACTAACAGGTGATCCAGCAGGTAAACCCGCGATCACCGCCCGAAAAAGAGGAAATTATATTTTTTTTAAGTGTTTTAATAGATACACGCGGGTTGGGTATGACAGACCCGCGTGTACACGCGTTTAACACAGGGCAAAGTCGCGTATAGGGAATAAAACACTGTTTTTTAAATTTTTGGACCAGGTCTGGAAGGAGGGGTTGCCCTAGGCCATAAGTGCAGCATCACAAACCATAAGAGTGAGATTTGGAGCTATAACACCATCATGACTAGGGAAGCTCAAAAACAAAGGAGTATGACTGGGATCATGAAAAGGACCTACAATAACTTTTTTTCTCTTGAAAATGAAATAGAAAGTTCTATTTGTAACAACTTCAGTCATGAAGAGTCTGAATGCAGGAGTAGGTTTCGGCAAACAACTCAGAACGAGCAAGCTTCATTGAACCCCAAAACATGGAGAAAGAAAGAACCACAACCAGAAAGCTGTGGGATAGCCTTATATGCAGAAGGATAGGAAAATCAATGGTACATTGACAGTGGATGCTCGAAACATATGACAGGTGATAAAGAAAAACTTCAGTCATATACTACCTTAGAAAAGGAAAAGAAGGTTTCTTTTGGAAATGACACCCCTGCATTCATAAAAGGTAAAGGTTTTGTTCGTTTGAAAGAGAAGGTCAAAGCTGGAAATGTCATGTATGTTGATGGCTTAAAGCATAATCTATTGAGTGTCAGTCAAATGTGCGATCAAGGAACTGAGGTAATATTTCGATCAAATGGATGTTTTGTCCGTGAGCTTGACACAGGAAAAACAGTGATCAAAGGCATAAGAACTCCAAATAATTTATACATATTCAAAGAAGGACAACAACAATGCTATCTAAGCAAGAATGATGAACACTGGCTATGGCACAGAAGATTGGGGCATCTTAGCTTCTCTCAGATAAGGAAAGCATGCAAATATCAGGCAGTTCGTGATCTTCCTGACATTAGAATTCCAGACAATACAATATGCAAGTCATGTCAGTTTGGTAAACAAACCAGAACTAATTTCCCTGAAAAGGAAGGATCAGCTAGTAGGCCACTTGAACTTGTCCATACTGATATATGTGGTCCAACTAGGAAGAGGTCACCTAGAGGTGAAGAGTACTTCATATTGTTCATTGACGACTTTTCAAGGATGTGTTGGATAGGACTCATGAAGTATAAATATGAAGCTTTCGAAAAGTTCAAATCATTCAAAGCCTTGGTTGAAAACGAATTAGATCGCAGAATAAAATGCCTCAGGTTTGATCAAGGAGGATAATTTACCTTAGATGAATTTTTTGATTTTTGTGAAGAACATGGAATAAGAAGGGAATTTTTTGCTGCAAGGACTCCTCAACAAAATGGAGTAGTGGAAAGGATGAACAGAATGGTTCAACAAATGGCTTGTGCTATGCTTGATGAATCTGGAACTCCCGCAACCTTCTGCGATGAAGTCGCATATGTTGCAGTTACTATTCTTAACAAGACAAATGTCAGGGTAAACAACACTCAGACTCCTCATGAACTTTGGTATGGTAAGACTCCCACCGTAAAATACTTCAAAATTTTTGGAAGCAAATGCTACATTAAAAGGACTGATGAAAATCTTGGCAAGTTTGAACCTAGAGAAGATGAAGGCATTCTCCTTGGATACTCTCCCCACAACAAAGCATATAAGTGTTCCAATGAAAGACTTGGAAAATTTATTGAAAGTATTGATGTAGTGATTGATGAAGAAGGAAATGCCCCTAGGCAGGAAAGATCTGAAGTTTTCAAAGATGATGAGGACTATCCTTCAACGTCAAATTAGATTCATGATGAAGAAGAAACCCATGAGGCACCAAAAGAACAAATAAGAATAGAATAAAAGACTCCATCCAAATACGTTCAGAAGAGTCATCCAAAATCTCAAATTTTGGGGCAGAAAGAGGAAGGTGTACAAACAAGGAGAACCATTTCAGAAGCTTCAAGCTATCTAGCATTTCTCTCCAACACCGAACCTCAAAATTTAAAAGAGGCATGCAAAGATGAATGTTGGGTCAAGGCCATGGAGGAAGAACTTGAACAGATTGAAAGGAATAACACTTGGGAATTGGTCCCTAGACCAAAAGATAAGAATGCCATAGGGACAAAATGGATTTTCAAAAATAAGCTGAATGAAAATGGAGATGTGGTTAGAAACAAGGCAAGACTTGTTTGTAAAGGGTATGCACAACAAGAAGGCATAGACTTTGAAGAAACCTTTGCACCAGTTGCTAGACTTGAGGCTATAAGGATGTTCCTTGCTCTCTCTAGCTTTCAGAAGTTCAAAGTATTTCAGATGGACGTAAAATATGCCTTTCTAAATGGAGACTTGAATGGAGAAGTGTACATTGAGCAACCAAATGGGTTTATCCTTGGAAATGATCCAAATCTTGTATGCAGACTCAAGAAGGCTCTCTATGGCCTTGAACAGGCTCCAAGGGCTTGGTATTTTCGGTTGGATGAGTACCTTCATCAGCAAGGTTTTGCAAAAGGATCAATAGACAACAATCTATATATAAAAATGGACAATGATAAATTTCTAATACTTGTTGTATATGTTGATGATATCATCTTTGGCAGCAATGAAGAAGCCATGAGTCGAAACTTTGCTTTGGTGATGCAGAAAGAATTTGAAATGTCCCTGCTTGGTGAGCTCACATATTTTCTTGGTTTATAAGTTCAGCAAAACAAAGACGGTATCTTTCTATCACAAACCAAGTATCTCAAGCAGATCTTGAAGAAATATGGGATGGAGGATTCAGAACCAATATGTACTCCTATGGTAATAAGATGCAACCTCAGTGCAAATGATGAATCAGCAGCTGTACATCAACCAACCTATAGATCCATGGTTGGTAGTCTACTCTATCTAACAGGTACCTGACCAGACATTATGCATGCAGTAGGGATAGTTGGAAGGTTTCAGGCAAATCCAAAGGAAACTCATCTTCAGGCAGTCAAGAGAATTTTCAAGTATCTTCAAGGGACTCAAAACTATGGTTTATGGTATCCTAGAGATACAGATCTCACACTTCATGCATATATAGATGCAGATTGGGTAGGTAGCGTGGATGACAGGAAAAGCACTAGTGGTGGTGCATTCTTCATGGGTCCTAGATTAGTATCATGGTTCAGCAAGAAACAAAGTTCCATTGCATTATCTACAGCTGAAGCAGAGTATGTAGCTGCTGCATCTTGCTGCACACAACTCCTTTGGATGATGCAAACATTGCAAGATCTTCAAATCACTTGTACTCCACCTATTTCCATTTTTTGTGATAATACAAGTGCAATCAGTATTTCAAAGAATCCTGTCATGCATTCAAAGACTAAGCACATACCTATCAAGTATCATTTCCTCCGGGAACAAGTGCTTGAAAAAAAGGTCAAGTTGGAGTATGTTCCATCTAAGGAACAAGTTGCTGATATACTCACCAAACCACTGCCCAGGGAGACATTTGAATACCTCAGACAGAAGCTGGGGGTAGTTGATGCATCATCTTGTTGTTGAATCTTGTCGGTTTTCAGAGATTAATGGTTGTACGTGAGTTTCAAGTGGGTAATCCGCGTACATATGCCGGTTACTATGGGTACAGTCGCATATATGCTGGTTTGAAGAAAAGCAGTGGGGCCAGACTCAGGATGAAAAGGGACTGTTATGGGTCTAACAGAGAACATCTGGCACAGGTTCAGGGGGAGCATATATTCTTCTAATAATGCATTGTTGGCATTATCTTAGAAGATCTTGGTTCAAATTCTCAGTTGTTTTGGTTTCAGGAGGAGCAGGTGCAGAATAATGATTGACAGATGCTGCTGATGTTGGTTGTGGATAACTGTCTTAATCTTGCTGTAGATATTTCATCTCTATGTCATGTATTTCTTTTCTTTTCTTATCAAGGTCATGTAACGGCCTATCTTGGTTTCCCCACTATGCCTGGGATGAATGAAGTAATGATCTTGTCTTTATCATGTATAAATTCTTGGTGTATCCCCACTTGGTTGGGTAGATGTGTCAATTCCCACTTGGTTGGGAGATGGATGTATATATGAGTCTTTGGTGGTAGGAAGGTCATTCATAGTGTATAAAGTCATGATTCTCTTACAGAACATCTTCTTGCAGATCTTGGCTACAGTCAGGGGGAGCTTGGATAGCACAACAAAACAGAGAATCCAGCATGTACACCATGGTTTGTGTTAGCCTAAGACTATAAAAAGGGAAGGAGATCATTTGGCAAGGGTATCGATTCAAGTATTGAATATCTTAAGAGGATCACGATCTAGAACATTGGTGATTGGTTTATGGTGCATTGCTGAATCTGATCCAAGGAGGAACCTGAGCGCTAAAAGATGGATAAGTTCTATTGATCAAGACCTTAAGGCTTGAATAGTAGTATCACTGTATGGTTTTTGATTTGTTGTATTTGGCGCATGAGTAGATCTATAAATCTGATAAACTGGGTATAATTGATGTCTGAATAGTTCAAAAGAGAAAATTGTCTATTATAGATCTGTACGTAGGTTCTGCACATCAGAGGCATGTATACACGTAGGTTCAGCAAAATAAGATAGTGTATATGCTAGTTTGCATTGATAAAATTGTGTATGTACACAGGTTTATGTTTAGTGAAGTAGCGTACATTTCATGAAATATGCTTTAGCTGCTTCTATTTATTGCTACAGTGTTCTGGGTTTAGATTTGGTGTCCGGTTACTGTTACTGTTTTCTGGTTACAGCATTCTGAGAAGTGTTTTGGTTGATCCTATATTGGGTTGTACAAAGGAGATTGATTATTGCAGATATACCTGATGTATGATTAATGTCATTCATGGATCCAGTCTGAAAATTTATGAAACGTGGTCCCTGGAAGAAAAGAGAAGGTTGTAGCCTTCTACAAGTAGCAGCCTACGTACTAGTACCTCAGCTAGTACAAGAGCTAAGGGGGTTGTAGCTCCCTTCCAGGTGAAGCTGGAGAATGAGAGAAGGTTGTAGCCTTATACAGGTAGTAGCCTGCATACTAGTATAAGACTACACCAGTACACAATCATTGTAAAAAGAAGTTTCTAATTGAAAGAAGATAGAGACATATTGCAGCAGGTGGTTTTCACCCACATTGGGTTTCCACCTTATATCTTGTGTTCTTATGTGTGACTATCTGCACTATTTTTCTGTTCCTGATTGATTTCTATATGGTTTTGACACACAGATTTAAGATTAAAATCTGAAGAATAACTAAATTACAAGTCTGTGAGTTATATGTTGTTTTCCTTAACTGAAGTTGCGTATATACACTGGTTTCTCTAACTAAAGTAGCGTATACAAATCTGTGGTTGAATTGAAAAATAATTGACTTGATAATATTGATTCATCCCCCCTCTCAGTATTATTTCCAACACAAGAAGACCATGTGCATGCTATCGGACCAATTGGTTGAAGGAGCCATACCAATGCACCAGATGCAACGGAGGCAAGAGTTCACTTCAGTAACATGTCACCATTGGGTGCATGGACACCCTCGCAGATGATCAAGCTTGGCATCAGCTCACCACCTTCACCATCACAAGCATGTCAAAGAGTTGGTCTCACCTCAATGGACCGAGTGTCAGTGATGTCTTGCATGACTTTATCAAGCAATTTTGTCTCACATGAGCACATGTGCATTATAATGTAACGTCATGTCAACTGGAAGTTCAAGTGTCAATAGTTGGATGTAATAGTCATAGAGTAGATGAAGAGTCATGAGGGTAGATGAGATGCCACAAAAGGGAATGTCAAGTGTCACCCCACCTTTTGCTATAAGTAGAACCTCATAACTCATTCTATAGGCTTTTGGTTGTCCAAGCTTCTGATAAGACTATCTTGGAGAGAGATTGGACAGAATTGTAGTGTGCCTTGGCTTCCCCACTGCACGGAGGTAGTTCATCTCTTTGGAGGAGCAGGCACATGTGGCTATAACATTCCACTATTGGGGCTAGCAGGTGTACATGGATGTATTGTATGACTGAAACTTACACTTATTTATATAATAAGAGCCGGCACGTTTCATGCATATGTTGTATTTTATTCCAGCTGTCTTGTTTACTCTAAATGGCATATGTATTTTCTTTCTTACGCATGCATGTATGGACTATTCCGTATGAGTATGTATGAATCTTTTTGAAATGTGTTGATTGGTTTAACCATCACTTTGGATTTCCAGCTGACTTGCTTTCCAGCTTGTGATGTATCTTCACTCATTTGTTCCCTTCCCATCTGAGTACTATTACAGGTTGCCAAGGGGTGCACTCATCTCAACCCACTTGTGTTAGAACCTCTCATGCATCTTCCTTGACTCATTGCAGTGGTCACACCCTTGCTACAAATAGATTTATCTTACTTGCCTCTATGCAAAATCTTGGTCAAGGCATTACAATACCACCCATTGCTGGGACTCCTACACCAAACGTTCTGAGGTCTAATTGGGACTTCTTACCAGGGAGAACCCCTTACATGTTGGCGGGACCAGCACCGTCAACATTTTGGTGCTAGAAGGAGGGCCAAATCTCAAGATGAGTCCTTGCATCTGTTTTGAGTCTTTGCACATCTATCATGACTAACTACCGAGTTGCTCTTCCTGAATGTATGTCTTGTGGAAACGATTTCATCATTTCATAAAACCTCTCGGATAACTTGTCTCATAAAACATTTGATGGTGGAGTATACATATCCTTTCTTAGGCACACGGTTGGTGTTGTAGGCTCATGTGAAAGGCATGGATTCTTTGAAGAATACATGAGATGTGTGTTGTTAATCTACACACTTCAAGGGCACCCAATGCACTGGTGTGCCACACTACCCAAAAAATCTATTCATTCTCTTGCTCATACGGTCGTAGAGATAGATCGTGCTTTCAATCACTTTAACTATAAAGCACTCAACAAATAAATTCTAGAATTAAGAAAAGCACCCACTGAATCCATTGAATAGTTTTACACATGCTTTTGTAATATTTCATACCGATTCCCCGAGGATGATATTGATTGTGAATTTCTCACTGGGAGATTTTAGTATCTTCTATACATATCTGAAAATCCGCAATTATTGAAATCACTCGAATCCCTCTCATACACTGATGATGGAACTGCACAATCATCAGTAGGCATAGTGATCTGAAAATCATCCTTGAGTGACCTCAGTTAATTAATTAATGAATGAAGGTATTACAGACTCATTTGTTAGTGTGTCTATGTTATTTTAGGCAACAGATCAATCAGATTGCAAAATACACAGACACTAGAAATAGAAAACGGCAAAGAAACATAGTAAGCAAAAGCAAGAACACAACAATTAATAAGGAGTTCACCCTATCCTCTAGGGCTGCATCTCCGGTCCAACTTTCAATGGTGGCCTTCTTTTATTGTGTCTTTAAAGTAGAGAATTACAATGAGGAGGTCAATCTGAGTCTCCTAAAACGGAATTGCTTGGCAGGGTGGTTCTTGGATCCCCCAAGCCACTAGAGTGCACACTCTTTTCCTTACCACCTCTTGACCTCTCTGGTCTTCAATGGAAGGAGCCCAATGTGGTGCTCAGTTCCTTGACAAATTCTCTCGGGGATGGTTCAATGTGCCTTATGCTGCAGGCCAGCTCGGCTTTCTGTCTTTCTGCTCTTTGCTTTACTGTCTCTTCATTCTCTGTCTTCCTCCCTCCATTCTCTCTCTGTGTGTTCATGGCTTAAATCCACACTGGCTCATGACTACTCGATTCCTTTTCTATCCCCCATTGGGTCACCTGCTACTGCTCGCTTGGAGTTCCCCATCTCTGCATCTTCATCAACGGCTCACAGGAACTGGCGACTCGTCTTCCTACTAACTGCACCAGCTTTGCCTCGTCGGTTCAATTCTTTAGTTACGTCAGGAAATGACTCGTCCACCACCTCAACGGTCAAATCGGACCTAAAATCCTTATACGTCACAGCTTAATCCCCTGTCAAATCTAGTTCATTAATCGGGCGTGATCTCAGCCGTTAGATCTGGAGCCCCCAAATCCGATGCCATTCACTCATTTCACGTGGTTGACTTGCTTGTGCATTAGCGTGTGATAAGCAGTGGTTTTCTCTCTCCTCTGCTTGCCACGTGTCGAGCATTGAGTGGAATCGCTCATTTTTCTCCAAATCTGCTTATCGCCCAAGGGTGCCCTCGATAAATACCGCCGTTTTTGGAGCACAGGTACTACCTTTAGCCTTTAGCATTTTCCCCATGGTTTTCTCGGCTCTCATGCAAACAAGCGCTCGGGGCCTCTCCTTCTCGAGGGGTTTTGCCCAGCGATGCGCATCAGAAACTGCCTCCTTTTCCCGATCTGGGCTTCCCAAGTGCTAGTTTCGCCTCCTGCACGGTCTCCATGGGCCTCGGTCTGCACGCTTTGACCGAGGTCCTCGTCGTTCCTCGCTGGCTACCAACTGCTACTGTTCAGAGGTTTTCCTGATCGCTTTGTGCTCTTGAATTTGAAGTTTTTTCATGACTTGATAAAGTCATGGTGCTTTGATTATTCTTCATGGATCCAATTCGGTGTGAAGCACTGGAAAGGTATGTTTTTGATGAACAATTTAGTGACTTTTCAGTAGCAATTGTAACCCTTTTTGCATAATGAGCTTAAAGAAATAAACAGTTTTAATAGAACGTGTAAGAATTAGTATGGAAAGCTTAATTGCTGATAATCGTTATTTTTCCATGCAGAAAAGGGTGGAAACGAAGGACTGCCATTCGAAAGAAAAAGACAAAGAAGCAATAACTGCTGTCCCTCTAGAAGGGAACCAGATGCGAACAAGATCGAACAAATCGAAGCAAGACGACCTTGGAAAGAAAGAAGGATCATCAACTCGACAGAACATGAGAAGAAAAGTAAAGGGTTAACGGATTGGCGAATCCCTCAGGATCTTTGATCCTGAGGGATCGCTGTTTTGCTTATTTTTGCTACCTAGATACCTCCGTCATTACTCATATAAAAAGGGACAGCAGTGTTAAGCAAAGGGACCTCTTTTGATATATGTAACTGTGAATCTCAGATTCGACTTTGATCGTCGACTCCTACTAAGACTTATTTTGCTGTACAATTGTTGATGTGTTAATACAAAAGACCTGGTATTTATTTTATCTCTGCATCTGAAGTAATCTAAGGCGGTGTACCGTTGGAAGCTAAGGGCCCGGCTCCGAAGGACACTTGCTTTTGTATCATTATAATTTGGTTTCCGTGTGGTTTGTTTATCTTTACAGTTTGGTAATCTGACGCATTTTTCATATGCTATTCCATGCTCTGTTACAATTAATTCATTAATGGTTTCTTTCAAGAAGTAATTCTGAATTGTATGAGTGAATCTCTTCAAAGTTGATTGCATGCCAACCATTTCCATTGCAAAGCCTTCATATTGAATATTGCTGTCGTAGATTCATTTGAAATCTCAATTGTTGGAATCCTAAAGTGATATTATTCTATTTGGAAGCATAGTCATATTCTCTTTAAGTCAGGTTGCTATAGTACGCATGTTGTGTATATATGTTTGATGATTGCTGTTCCATAATTCATTTGTGAATACTGCTCCATAAAGTATAATTCATTAAAGTTGTTTTCGAGAGAGGATTGCTATTTGATTGCAGAATGAGAGTTTAATTCAATAGAGCAAGCTTAGTCTGACTCGCGAGATTTAGTTTATTGGATTGCTATTCCATTTCATATTTGTTGTTCCATTTCCTGTTTGTTGTTCCATTTTACTTTCTGCCGTTTCATTTACTTGCATTTACTGTTTTGGTGTGAGAGAAGGTCTAAGGCTGTAGAGAGCCTCAGCAAGTCACTGCCTAGCTCCCAGACCTATGGTCCATGCTCTAATTTCCCTTTTCATCAGTTTCTAGAGGGATGGGTTATCGCTTCCGCACCCTCGACTGATAAGTTGCTTTGTGTGATCTTATTCTTTTCAGCAATTTAGTCATAAGTTTAGCATCCGTTTACCCTTGTATTTCCTAGACACTGTACTACGAAGCATTACTCTGATGAATAGCCTTGGATTGAGCTACTCTTTGCAATAACAAAGCGTTCCCGGATTGACTTATTAATGTGGCATAACTAGAGGTGAAAGAGACCCTTGTTACAACTCTACATTCGGATCACAGCCTTCCCACTGAAAAAGATTTTGGACCACCAAAATTTGGTTTTCAAGCATCGACTATGTGAGGGTACAATTATCTCACTTGTCCAATCTCTATCCACTTTGCACTGCTCAACTTTGAACCCTTGAGCCCAATTCTAAGGTACTCAACATCTCCTCTGCATGTCGTCCTCACATTCCTATCTAAAACTATGTCTTCCTGCAATTCATTAAGATATTCAGGTAGCAAGTCATCAATAGAAGGCAATTGACTCTGCTCTTTAGGATCCTCAATTAGTGAGGGTTCAAATAATCTCAAGCATTTTGCATTTACAACTGAGTAGATGTGCATGTAAGTTGGTAGATCAAGGCAAAAAGAATTCTCCCCGATCTTCTCAATTATCATAAAAGGTCCATACCTGATGGGCTTTAGCTTTTTACCTTCACCTTGCATCTTGTTCTTGCTGATATATAGCTAGACCGGGTCACCAACTTGGAAAATATGCTCCATCCAATGCTTGTCATGCCTTGCCTTGCATTTGGCTTGGCTCTTTTCCAGTTGTTCTTGTACTACCTAGTGGATCTCCTGGATTTGTCCAATGAACTTAGTTTCCTTGTCCACATCACTGTGTCCATCAACTGCGGTATCTTTACCAAAGACAAAATCCAAAGGAGACCTTAGTGTGAAACCAAAACAGGTCTAAAAGGGAGATTTCTGAGTAGGAGAATGTCTTTCTCTATTGAAAGCATGCTGCACATAACACAAATGTTCATCCCAAAGCTTAGGATGTTTGTTGCAATATCCTCTGAGTAACTGGATCACTGTCCTATTAACTACTTCAGTCTGGCCATCAGTTTGTGGATGAAAAGTTGTGCTCTTCTTTAGTTTGGTGTCCATCAGTTCCCACTGACTCAACCAAAACTTCCCCACAAATCGGGCGTCGTGATCAAATACAATGGAAGTGGTAATCCAAAATGAACCCATACATGTTCAAAGAACAATTTTGCAGTTTGTTCAGCTATAATCTGTTTATTACAAGGTATCAAAACACACATTTTGCTAAACCTATCCACAACAACATACAGATAATCATGACCTTTCTTAGATTTAGGTAGTCCTCCAACAAAATCCATGGAAACACTTTCCCAAGGGTGAGAAGGAACTGGTAAGGGAGTGTACAAGCCTAGCTTTCTATTGTTGGGCTTGCTTTTAGCACACATAGTACACCCTCTTACATATCTAGAAACTGTCTCATTCATTTTTGGCCAATAACAAAATCTTTGCAGCTGTGCAAGTGTTTTACTTACCCCAAAGTGACCTGATATTAGAGAAGTGTGTGCTTCTCTAATTATCTTTACTCTCTCAGTTTGTGGAATGCAAAGTTTCCCACAATGGTATAAGAGTCGGTCCTTTACATGATAATCCAATTCTTCTGCCTTGACTCAAAGTTGCATATACATCTTTAAAGTCTATGTCTTGAGCATATTTTTCAATGTAACTTTCGTGTAACACAGAATTATGCTTAAGTATAGTAGATGCATTTATAATGGGTCTAGATAACATGTCTGTAACTTTATTATGTATGCCCTTTTTATATCTGATGACTAGATGAAACTATTATAGAAAACCCATCCATCTGTAATGTCTTGATTGCTACAACTTAGTTTGGGATTGTAGATATTGAAGTGGTTGATGATCAGTATGTATTATTGTCTCTTTTCCCATTAAGTAATGCTTCAACTTTTTCACACTCTACACTAATGCATACAATTCTTTGTCATATGTAGGATAGTTAACTACTGCAGGATTAAAAGTCTCAAAATGATAACATATGGGTTTACCGTGTTGTGTCAACACTGCTCCCATGGAATAGTCACTGGCATCCATTTGGATCTCAAATGGTCTTTGCAGATCAGGCAGTGCTAGTACAGGTGTTGTACTAATATTTTCTTTCAAGGTGTCGAAGGCTTTTTGATGTTTGCCTCCCCACTGAAACACCTTGTTCAATCCTATCAAAGCATGTAAGGGAGCCGTAATTGAGGAGAAGTTAGAAATGAACTTCCTCCAATATTGTGCTGCCCCTAAGAAGCTTCTCACTTCTGTAGCAGATTTGGGTTTAGGTCAGTTTACAATGACTGCCACTTTAGAGGGATCTATTTTCAATTCACCACCCCCTACTATATGGCCCAAATAATTTAGAGATGTTTCGCCAAATTCACATTTTGAGGGTTTAACATGAAGTTTTTCTCTTTTCAAAACATATAATGTCTTCTTAACATGCTTTAAGTGTTCTTCCCATGTTTTACTAAAAATCAGAATGTCATCCAGATACACAATAACAAAATCATCAAGAAAATTCCTGAGTACATCATTCATTAATCTCATGAAAGTAGCAGGAGCATTAGTTAAGCCAAAAGGCATAACTAGCCATTCATACAATCCCTGCTTTGTTTTGAAAGCAGTCTTCCATGCATCTTGTTCTGCAGCCCTCACCTAATGGTATCCACTGTGCAAGTCTAACTTGTTGAAATAAACAACTACTTTCAATTGATCCAAAAGATCATCTATGCGAGGAAGGGGATAATGATTTTGATTGTTATCTTATTCAGTGCTCGGTAGTCAATGCATATTCTCCATGAGCCATATTTCTTTCTCACCAAAACAAATGGTGACCCACATCGTGATGTGCTAGGTCTGATGAACCATTTCTCGAGCAACTCCTGAACCTACTTCTTGATTTCAGCATTCTCTAAAGCAGACAACCTGTACATTCCAATGTTAGGCAATGGAGAATCTTGCTACAAAATAATATCATGTACTATTTCCTTTTTGGTTGGAAAACCTTTAGGTTCTTGAAGCAAGATATCATACTCTGAAACAAACTTTTCTAAATCAACTTGTTGTTCAGCATTATAGCCCTCAATACATTGGTTTATCAGGTTTCTTTTCCTTTACAACCATCAGTAAGAATTGTTTACATGAATTTATCATTCGTTTCATTTGCCCTGATTTTATGAGAGTATAATTATTCTTGAGCTTATGAGCTCTTACAAAGTATTCAATTCCATCTTTGACAAGTAGATAATTGTTCTCGGCTCTATAGAAAATAGCTTTTCTATCATACAAGTAAGGACTTCCTAAAACAATTCCACATATATCCAAAGGAATTATGTCTAAATCAACCTCATCTACAAATTTTGACCTAAAAGAAAACTTGAGTTTGCATTGTCTAGTCACTTGTAGTTGTGCTTTATCATTCAACCATCCTAATGGGTATGGTTTCTTGTGAGGTGTAGTTGCTAATCCCAATTTTTTTAAAATTGCTTCAGAAATTAGATTTACTTGTGAGCCACTATCAAACAAAGTATCAATCTTTTGATTTTTGGAAATAACTCGAATATGGAAAATCTCATGTCTTTTTCTCTCATTTTCTTCATCAATAATAGATTGTGTAGAATTACTAGTAGATGCTTCAGAATTCTTACCTTTTATACCTATAGTTGCAATAGTTGTTTCATCTCCTGAGTTTGACCCCAAATCTTTCTGAATAGCTGCAACAGTCTTCTTCTTCTTGCCCATGAACTTCTTAGGTCTCAGCTTTGGATGTAGAATCCAATAGTGCTCATCATCATGCCCATCCTTTTTACAGTGGGTGCATGAAGCCTTTCTTTTCTATGGAGTATTATCCTTCCTTGCTTTCCATTATTGCTTTCTTTTCTCCTTATTCTTGCTTGCAGTGGGTTGGGATGGTCCCCCAACTTCTGGATTTCCATTCTTTCCTCTAGCTTCTAGATGAGTAGCTTGTATAGATACCTCATCTATACTAGTGGGATTAAACATGAGGATGGCATGCCTCATGTAGCTATGTATACCACCGATGTACTTCAAAAAAGTTTCTGGTGAGTCTAATGAGATTCCTAGAATCAATGCTCTCTTTCTAAATTATTGAGTGTACTCTTGCACACTTTTCCCTTTCAACTGCCGAAGAGTTTTCCAACTCATCATGGCTTGTTGCATGTAGGCCAATGGATAGAACAGCTTTTTGATTGCAGAAACCAATTCACTCCAGACAGAGATAGTCTTACCATGTCTTTTCATATCAACTTCGGTTCTGCCTTCCCACCAAACCAAGGTAGTGCCTCCTAGGCGTAGGCTTGCCAGCTAAATCTTGCTTTTGTCTGAATCAATACTCTGTACTTTGCAATAAACATCAATTTGTCTAATCCAATTGTCCAACTTTTCTGCACTCAACTCTCCATCATATAAAGGTAAATCAAATTTAACATCTAGTTCGATCAAAGATGCTTTCTTTTTGTGTTTAGGGCTGTTAGGAGGTGTGAGAAAGCTTTTCTCTTTCCCTTTTCCTTTTGAGTGGTCATGGAAGTGAGACTCATCTTCTCCTTTTTCTTGCTTGAAGTCTGATGAATCTTCCTCCTTATGCTTTCTAAAGTCCCTATACATTTCTTCTACCATGGACTTTATGGCTAGGAAATTATTTATGAATTGAGGGTCTGGTCCTATAGAACCTTCTTCTGACATTATCTTCTGAGGATAGACTCTCCCAATTTCAGGATTAGTTTCAACCAACTCTCCTTCTCCTAACTTGAGCTTTAATCTAGTTAGCATTCAACAGTGAAACCAACACAAGCTTGTATAACCTTACAGCCTAGATGCTCTGATACCACTTGATCTAAAAATCACCCTTGAGTGAACTCAGTTAATTAATTAATGAATGTAATACAGAATCATGTGTTGATGTGTGTCTATGTCATTTTAGGCAACAGATCGATCAGATTGCAAAATACACGACACTGGAAATAGAAAGCAGCAGAGAAACACAGTAAGCAAAAGCAAGAACACAACAATTAATAAGGATTTCACCCTATCCTCTAGGGCTACGTCTCCGGTCCAGCTTTTAGTGGTGGCCTTTTTTTTTTGTTTCTTTAAAGCAGAAAATTACAATGAGGAGCTTAATCTGAGTCTCATGAAATAGAATTGCTTGGAAGGGTGGTTCTTGGATCCCCAAGCCACTGGAGTGTACAAACTCTTTTCCTTACCATCTCTTGACCTCTCTGGTCTTAAATGGAAGGAGCCCAATGTGGTACTCAGTTCCTTGACAAATCCTCTCAGGGATGGCTCAATGCTGCCTTATGCTGCAAGTCAGCTCGGTTCTTTGTCTTTCTGCTCTTTGCTTTACTGTCTCTTCGTTCTCTGTCTTCCTCCCTCCGTTCTCTCTCTGTGTGTTCATGGCTTAAAGCCACAATGGCTCATGACGGCTTGATTCCTCTTCCATCCCCCATCAAGTCACCTGCTACTGCTCACTTGGAGTTCCCTATCTCTTCGTCTTCATCAACGGCTCACAGGAAGTGGCCACTTGTCTTCCTACGAACTACGCCAGCTTTGCCTTGTCAGTTCAGTTCTTCGGTTACATTGGGAATTGACTCATCTGCCACCTCAACAGTCAAACTGGACCTCAAATCCTTATACATCACAGCTCAATCCCCTATCAAATCTGGTTCTTTCATCGGGCGCGATCTCAACCGTTAGATTTGGAGCCCCTAGATCCGATGCCATTCGCTCATTTTGTGCAGTTGACTTGCTCGACCGTTAGTGCACGATGAGCGGCAGTTTTCTCTCTCCTCTGCTTGCCACATGTTAGGCACTAAGTGGAATTGCTCATTTTTCTCCAAATCCACTTACCGCCCAAGGGTGCCCCTGATAAATACCGCCGGTTTTGGAGCTCGGGTCCCGTCTTTAGCCTTTAGCATTTTCCCCACGGTTTTCCCAGTTCTCATGCAATCGAGCACTCAAGGCCTCTCCTTCTCGAGGGGTTTTTCCCAGCAATGCATGATTAGCACTAATCACGCATCAGAAACTGCTTCCTTTTCCCAATCCGAGCTTCCCAGGTGCTAGTTTCACCTCCTGCGCGGTTTGCATGGGCCTTGGTTAGCGTGCTTTGATCGAAGTCCTCGTCGTTCCTCGCTGGCTGCCAACTGCCACTATTCAGAGGTTTTCCTGATCACTCTGTGCTCTTCAATTCAAAGTTTTTTCCTGACTTGATACATTCATGATGCTTTGATTATTCTTCATGGATCCAATTTGGATCACATAGTCGCTGTCACAAGTGAATGTCCGCCTTCACCTCATCAAACAGCTCCACCACCACCGAGTGTTGCGAGAGAAAATGTACACACATCTGGTGAACTGTCACATCCTCCCACCCCACCTGCTCTTGAGATCTGTGAAGATTTGGCTTGCAAGCCTGTTGGTTGTCACGTGGATTCGTTCCCTTGACCTCCATCCTCGCATTCTGTTGATCCTCCAGATTGTATTATCTTGTGTTCTTCCATTCCGGACTCCTCACCTGTTGTGAATGAGGATCAAGTTGTTGATGGAGTTGGTGTTACGCAACCAACCTATGCCATCATTCATGATGAGTGTGTGTAGGAATCTAAAGAAGAACCTACACTGAAGGATGACTCCCTTCTAGCCACGCCTCATCCGCTTCATCTTGAAATCCCTTGTAATTATATCACTACTAATTCCCCTATGAAAACTCATTTTCGGATGGTTCTACTTCCGATCATTCACAGGACACGTCAGATATTAGTCTGTCACCACAGTGCATAGAGGACACATCTTCCTTCGGAAATCCATCCAATCTATCATATATCATTCCTGAAAACACAGAGGGTGAAAATCTTTGCTTCCCATCTACCCCTCTGCCCGATTCATCAAATCATGAGGATGCCAAAGAACATCTCGAATTTTTTGTTCTTGGTTGTCGTGATCTATTCACTTCCTCATCCGATCATGATGTTGATTCAATCATTATTAATCTATCCAAGGCATTGGTCTATGAATATCTATCTGTCAATGAAGTCAAAACCCCCCAGAGTGTCGAGGCACTTCAGCTCAAGCTAATGGTTATATCAGGCCCTCACTATCCTAAGGTTGGTTTCACTTCTGGTCAGGAAATGGTTGAAACACCCAAGGATCCTCATCACTCTCTAATTTTCATTGAAGGTCAATCAAACACCCAGATTTTACTTCCTCCACACAAACTACACGATCCCATCACTCATGCATCGGAGGAATCATACACAGCCAACACACATGCAAAACACAAGTGGTCTACCTTTCTCACATTTTCTTGCATGTCAAAGTCAAGAGAATGCATACACTCAACATCTGCACGCAATATGGCATAGGGCCATGCCAGCTCCACAGAATGCATTTCACGTGCTTTCACTCATCCTTTTTCTATGGTTTCTTATAAGCTCACAGTGTGTTTGTCTTCTCAGTTACATCTTTCCTGTTTTATGGTTAGCTATCTTGTTCGCGAACCATGCCTTCACCAACATGGGTCAACCAATGCGTCAGTGGCTACATTGGAAGTATCACTTCACATGATGTGATCCATGCACTGTTAGCTTCGGGGTAGGAGTAGTGTTTGCTTTCAATTGTTTGCATGCATGCTTGTTTACTTACTTGCTTTGTTTTCTTGTTTGCTTGTTTGCTTGTTTCTTACTTTCTCTACTTTCCCTTTTGCCTCTGCTCTTGCTTTGCTTTCTTATTTGTTAGTTCACTTTTTTTGTTCGTAGGTTAGTTTCACATGAAACCATTTATAACTCTTGAAGCAAGTAGGGTAAAGTACAAGAGGCCTTGTGCTGCTATGACTACTTGGTTACCTGTCATCCTTCCTTTGTATGAAGATCTTGTTACTTTTAGTCCATGATACATAGAAGGAAATATGTATTGTTGGAAGTGAACCTTAGTGAAAACACAACGCTTGCACGCTAACTAGTGTCACCTTCTCTAGTCGATTGTTTTTGGGTTAACCCTTGTTAGCTCAGTCAAGTAAAGTAAGGTGAAGGGGAAAACCTTAACACGCACATCAGAGGTATAATAAATTACTTCTCTACTGGAACAACCTCTTCTGCTCTCAATAAGTCAAGATCCCTATTTCGCCTCTTAAATGAATAAGCGTTATGCACAGTTACAAAAATGAAAAAAGTGAAAGTTTGAAAAAATGAAAAATGAATAAGGCGAAAGAAGAGAAAGGCTTCTTCCAAAGAGAGTTGATGCAAGTAACTCTATTGGGGTATTAACTAGGCTCGTTGGTAGCGGAGCCATGCTTGTGTTCCTATGTGACTCCATCGGGGTACTGTCTAGGCCTTCTAGCAGCGGAGCAACACGAGAGATGAATCTAAGATTCTGATGACTATACTGCTTGTGCACCCATATACTCCTCAACCCTAATTGAAACAACCACGTTGTTGTGGCTTGGAATGTGTGTCAATCGACCAAGAGTTTGGAAGATTCTACATCTTACAATTAAGCTAGTGTGAAACCAAAATGAGTTGAGAACTGAACAATACTTTTGGGGGTGTTAGACTTTCTTTTCATGAACAAGGTCCATTCAGAGAGTTAGAGTTCTACCAGTGTGTTGCCAAGTGTTGTAGTGCCTACAAACACCCTCCAAAATTTTTCCTTAGCTTCGTTTTGGAGCCTCCCCACCCACTTTTCACAACAGCTTGTCTTGCTTCGTCAAGTTCACAAGTTTCAGTGTTTTTCTTGCACAAAGAAAGCCTGCCGATCACAGGTCAATGCATTCCCCTTACATGCTAATCACCCGAACTTGGTCCAACTACAGGCTGAGAAGCTCCCCCAAAAAATTGCGTAATTATGGAGGGAAACCAGCCTTCACTTCAGAAATTGCATAATCCTAACTGGCAGCTTGTTGGGCTCCAGAATTGCGTAATTCTGGTAGTCGACACTCACAGTGAAAATTGGGCAATTTTCCCTAGCAGGGTTGCTCAGCCCACAATTTGTGCTAATTTGGGTAGCAGTTAGCTTCTCTACCAAGAAATTGCGCAAATTTCTTGGGCAGCCAACCTTGCTCCTAGCCAGAAATGTGCATTTTCTCCCAACAATCGAACAGCCTCCTACATGTGTAACTGAGTTAACGGGTTCTCTCCATGACCGAGCAAAACAAACTTGCATGCATGGACTGCTTCTCCCAAGGTAGCATGCAAATGCATCTCTTGTTTCAGGGATCTATTTTTTGGCAGTTGGAGGTTACATGCAAGGATCACTTAAGAAACCTCTGACCAAGTGTCGCTTTCCCTAGATTTGTGGCATGTGTGTCACAACCTCGATTTTATCAAAACTCATCAACCAGACACTGCAAAGCTCATTCCTCACAGAAAATTTGTATCTCTTCCATCCCACATCACATCTAGGAGTTGCTGGCTCATTCAACTGAGTTGTGTTGGGATAAGCTCGCCTTCCATGCCTTGGGTTGCATTTATGTTGCTTTTTTTGTTTTTGCTTGTGTGAGTCTTGTTTTCTTGATTTCTTTGGACTCTTGTTGTCGTTTACATGTATACTAGCTTGTCCTAGCACTATTTCAGTTTTCATTGCTATCTCATTGTTATCGCATGCATGAAGCTATTTTCCATGAACGGTCGTTGATTCGGTGACTCACCTCACCCACGTGCATGTTGTACCATTTTCTAAATTTGTCATTCACTGTTTGCATGCATGATCATTCACTTATGCTTAGACTCAGTATCACCATGCACTCGCACTCACATTCGCATTTAGTTTCTTGTCGGTGACCTTGGCCCACACTTTGCTTTCACTAAGACAACATTGCGTAATTCGGGGAAGGAAGGCTATGCCTGCCTCTCGAGAAATATGCATTTCTACCCAGGCATTGTCCTTTAGGATTTTTTTGTGCATTTCTGAGGGATAGTGATTGTTGGCCCCAAAAATTGCACAGTGCAGTCACTGAGCCTGCAACCACTACCAGCTGAGATTTTGCATTGCATAATTCCAGCAGTCATCAACTAGACTAGGTTGTGCAATCTGCAGTTCCAGCAGTCATTCAATCACCTAACAGCCCAGATTATGCCTTGCACAGTCTTGACAGTACATATCTGGACCTCCTGGCTGAAATTGTGCAACCTTCATGATTAGTCACACAGGTATGTTGCAAGTCAGTTCTCAGGTTCATTTTGGTTTTCGACTGACAGGTTACTTGCCATGAGTGTTGCCATGTCTCTAGGTATTTAAGGTGCCCATCTGCTTCTCATCAGTGCAGGTACAATGGTTTCTAAGAGAGCAGAGTCAAAGACACTGTTCAGAGCACACTTGGAGATGCAGTCGATCAAA
The DNA here is from genome assembly GCA_031772625.1 of Pinus tabuliformis. NCBI lineage: Eukaryota > Viridiplantae > Streptophyta > Pinopsida > Pinales > Pinaceae > Pinus > Pinus tabuliformis. Next base: position 198,685,334 of record CM062805.1, on the reverse strand, counting down.
TGTCTATGAGATTTCCTACTCACAAAGATATCAAGTTGTTAATAGACAAGGACATCAAGATATGACAACATCAACATCACAATGAGCAACATCATGAACAACAGCTGACAACAACATATCAAATACAATGAATGCAAGAGGAAGGTTGTTGACAACAAAAAGGTGGAATAAAGTTGCAAGCTCAAGCAGATCCACTGATGATGAAAGAAACTTTGGGGACTCAGGCTATGAGGTGATGACGTGACATTAAGGTCGTGAAAAGACAAAGAATGGAACAAAGAAGGATTTGCATGTACTGAAGCAGTAACTCATGGAAGAACATGAAGCTGCACAGACAGGCGAATGAGTTGCAGTGGGAACAGGAACAATAGTCGGTGCAACATGCACTCATGGATGAAACTACACCCGTACAAGTTATAGATCTATTTGAGTATCTGGCGCAGAGCAAATAGGGTGAGTAGTGATGTTGACCACATGTAAGGGATTCAGCAACATGCATGTCATTGTGCACACACATGCGATCCAACCCATTCAGCACACTCACCAAGGTGAAGATAGGAAGCAAGTCCAATTGGAGTTGAACATGTACTTCAACAAGTTGATGCACATGACCACCAACACACACTTGAAGATCAGCACAGACACTATGCATTAGTGTGTTGCTGTTTTAGCCACACCCAAGAAGACCATGTGCATGCTATGAGATGTGTTGGATGAAGGAGATATACCAATACACCATATGCAACGGAGGCAATTGTTCGCTTTGACAATATGCCACCATAGGGTGCATGCAGACCATCACAGATGACCAAGCTTGGCATCAACTCACCACCTTAACCATCACATGCATGTCAAAGAGTTGGTCTCACCTCAACGGACAGAGCGTCAGCGATGTTTGGCATGGCTTTCTTACACCATTTTGTCTCACATGAGCACATGTGCATCATAATGTAACGTCATGTCAAGCGGAAGTTCAAGTGTCAATAGTTGGATGTAAGAGTCATAAAGTAGATGAATAGTCATGAGGGTAGATTAATTGTCACAAAGGGGAATGTCAAGAGTCACCCTGGCACCCTTTGTTATAAATAGAACCTCATAAATCATTGTATAGGCTTTTGGTCAGCCAAGCTTCCAATAAGACTATCTTGGAGAGAGCTTGGATAGTATTGTAACGTGCCTTGGCTTCTCCATTGCACGGAGCTAGTTCATTTCTTTAGAGGAGCAAGCGGATGTGGCTATAACGTTCCACTATTGGGGGTCGTGGGTATACATGGATGTATTGTATGACTAGAACTTACACTTCTTTATATAATAAGAGCCACCACGTTTCATGCATATGTTGTATTTTATTCCATTTGTCTTGTTTACTCTAAATGGCATATGTATTTTCTTTCTTATGTGTGCATGTATGGACTGTTCTGTATGAGTATGTATGAATATTTCTGAAATTTGTTGATTGGTTTAACTATCACTTTGGATTGCCAGCTGACTTGCTCTCTATCTTGTGATGTATCTTCGCTCGTGCGTTCCGTTCCCATCCAAGTACTATTACAGGTTGCCAATGAGTGCACTCATCTCAACCCACCTGTGTTAGAACCTCTCATGCATCTTCCTTGACTCACTACAGTGGTCACACCCTTGCTACCAACAGAGTTATCTCACAGTCCTCTGTTCGAAATCACGGTCAAGGCATTACCATACGACGCACTACTGGGACTCCTACACCAAATGGTATGAGGTCTAATTGGGACTTCTTACTGAGGATATCCCCTTACATGTTGGTAGGTCCAGCACTGTCAACAGTTCCCTATCCAAGAAGGACCTAAAGCACAACTTTACATAGTAGCTTAGGTTTTTTGGTCATGTGCAATTACCTTTCTTAGTTTATTTGGGATATGATAATCTCCTTCATGCATGAAAAGTCATGATAAATTGTCTCTTTCATTATTTCATTGGTTCTCTCCTCACATGCATTAAAGCCTCATTATTTACCTAACAAATTCACGTATGTGTATTTTTCCTTCCACACAAGATCTTTCATTGATCTCCTTTCATAGATTACCTAAAGATTAGGTATACCTCTCCCCATATTCCTCATGATTTTATTCCTCTTCTTATTTCATATAAGATATTCCAAACTCATGGTGAGATTAAAATCCTCTAATTAGATTCAAAATTCTTTAGATGGGTACTCTACCCATCCCTTGGATGATATAGTTGGGCACAAATCTCGGTTTGTTGGGGCTTGACCCAGGTTTGGATTTAATTAGCCAAACAAATCCCTATACTACTAGTCCTTTCAGCGACAGTCCGTGGAGTGCAAACTGAGGTCTCACTCGAGGTAGTATGGGAGGGTACTAGAACCAGGTTGCCACACCCTTGAGATGTCTGATGGTTCGACGGGTCCAACTGTTCATCCCTGCACGTAGGTTGCTTCATGCATTTCCTTGGCCTTCACGCCCTAATATACTTGCCTTCGTGCAGTGGTAACTAGGGGTTGTGGGGCTTCCGTGCTATTGGAGCAGCGTTCTACGCCATTCGTCTAAGTCGCACCTGAGATCTTACTTATCTTCCTACGCCTAGTCAATTATCTTTGTGCAACTGGATGTCTTACATTATATTTATTTATACAACACATTCATAAGAGTTCATGCAACAAATAAACAATACACTTGCAATTTATACCCAATCATACATTAAAACAGGAAAAGATACATAGAAATATGGTAAACTTCTCTTTATTAATTCTTCCAATGGTTACAGACTCGACCTTCCTTGTGCACTCAGTTGTAGGGGTCTGCACACTCAACTGCAAAGTATTAGCCCTCTGCGCACTCAGCTACAAAGCCTTCTCCTACTCTACGACCCAAAGACACACTTTACACTTTGACTCAATCATTTTTACTCATCATGCTTCCATTCTAGTTGGTTTTTTAATATACACTTAGAGCCTCACTCTATTTATACAATCCCATGGTCCGCGGACCATGGGTAGGTCTATCAAGTCGACATTACATTACAGAACCGAGGGTGGACAACCCCATGACTCTATTATAACTTCGCGCTCCCTGCCCATAATTCACGGAGTTTTTACAAAAGACTTGGTCAAAACTTGGGCTTTAAGCCTCAAAACATGCCTTAGGAGATTCCATGCCCAGCAGGCCCCCAACATAAACAGTGTGACTCACCCTTGAGTCACTCTATTGGTGCGGAGATCTTCATGTAGAGTCCCTCCAACTCTATCTGAATTGCTGCAAGGTCGGCAACGCACTGAGCGGATGCCTACTGGATCTCCTATACATGTTGTTCTGAGACGGCGGTGTCGGAACTGCTTCCCTGCATCTGTTCCTGTGTCCCCTGCATTTGCACAAGCTTGCCTTCAATTGTTGTTGTGATGGTGAAGGCTTCATCAATCCAAGGCTAAATGCATGCCTTCAGGACTGCTTCCTTGTGTCGTGTCGTGTCCACCTATTCTTTTAGTGCTTTGGCTTGTTGCATCCATGTGAGCCTCTGAGTGAGGGCCACCATCTATGCAGTTCCTTTCATGCTGTCCTACTTTTGCTAGAGTTCTTGCACCTCTGTCTCTAAGCGCTGTATCTTGGGGTCCTCCTGCAGATTCATGAGGACCTCAAAGGACTCCTCCAACATTTTGGTGCAGTCTCACACTACACTACCGATCTCGTCCAGTCCCACTGTAATAGCACTAACACATTGTTCTTTGACTTCTAGACAGGTGGATAGTTGCACTTTTAACCTTATCTCAGTGATCTGAAGGTTTAGCTCCAGCTGAACCTTTGTCATTTCCTCCTGCACCTCGCGCACCCCTGCTGCTAGCCTGTGGATGCGCGCCTCTACTGGTGTGTCTACTAGGAAGGTCAGCTCAAGGATGCTTTGAAAAGCTTCATCTAGTACTTCTACTAGTTGCCAATTCTATGACTCCACTTCATTGTGATGCGAGCTCAACTGTTCCATGTTGATTCTCTACTCACTTAGGACTTACAGCATGTGGCTCTCCTTAGCACATAGTTTTGCAGTAATCCCATCCTGCAGAACATATAATGTTTCCCATAGGAGCGAAACCATGTTGATGCTGATACCCTTCAACGCATTAATCGTAGGCATGTCAGCCTCATTCGATGTCACCTGTGCCACTTCCAGCAGCACTATGGTATTTGTCACCTGAGCGCGCAACATTTGTTCTTCTACCATTGTCCTGACTGCGAGGCTAGTCGAAAGGTTACCAACCTGAGAAGTGCACACTTGCAACTCTTGTAGCTGCACTTTGAGGGCCCCCAACACAATCTGGTTCTCCTCGATAAAATTTTGGAGGGCCTTGGAGGTGACATCACACACTATCTCGTTGATGTCGTGTAGGTCACCCTCGGTAAGTGTGATCAAGTCAGTCGACAACTTCGATTCCTTGACCTTCTTATGCGGCCCTGTCTGCTCGGTCGGGTGCTGGCGCTTCAACTTTGTTGATGCGGTTTGTGGGTCCACGCCTTCCTCCTCTTCTTTTGCTTCCTGACCATGCGAAGGTGACTTTTGGCCTTTGCGCGCCATCGCAACTACCTCTTGTGCTACTACTACTGCTGCTGCCTTTTTCTATTCAGCTGTTGTTTGAGTAGCGTCAGACACATCCTATACTTCTGCTGTCGTTGCCTCCTTTCTTCTCTTCTCGGCCAACTGCGCTATGCATAGTTTGGCCTCCTCTTTCTTCCTTTGCACCACAGACTTCTCCATTTCTGAGATGTCTGGAGTGTGCCACTCTAGTGGCCATGTGTCCAGTACATTAAAGACTATGTCATCTGTGGCCACAAAGGGTAGCTCTGTCCATTTCTTGGTCGCGTCCTTGCTCGCTATGATGTATATGTTGTAGACAGTGGGTGACAACTGCGGCTTGCGGCTGGTCCCCATTCTGAGGTTCATCTCCATGAACACCCAAAATATCTTACTGTCACGGATCCTATTTGAAACCTTTGTGGCCTAGAGTGAAGCATACTTCGCGGCCTCCAGCAGATCCCTGTCAATTGTGGGGAATTGACTGTCTTCCGACATTTCCCCTGCCGTGAGTACTATGTATAGAAAAAGCCATGCATAGTGGAACATTCTACCCTGTTCCTGAGCTTCATGGAAATTCTCCAAGAATTCCTTACAGAGGAACTCGAACCAATTAAACTGGACCCCCTCCGTGAACTGCTCAGGAAGTGCTACAACTGGCGCGGGTACTTCGTCCACGTGGCACTTGCGCATAACCTTACCAGCTAGAATTTGGGTCGCCACCCATACTGATTTTCCATTGATGTTGGATATGGCGTATCCCCTCTTCTTCTTTTCCAGTTTATACTTCTTCTTCATGGCCTCTACGAAGGCCAAGTCACTACTTTTCCCCTCCGAGATATTTGTAGGGTCCTCTCCTTTCCATCGCATCTGGGTGATGCGGTGAATTAAATGCTTCGTGATGGGGATGGGCTCCTCAAGCCACAAACACCCACCATGCACTAGGCAGAGCAACTGCCTGATGATGAAAATTGTTATTGGGGCAGGGTGGAAATGCATCAATCAAAGTAGGTTTAGTAGCCTTGCCTTTTCCACTCTCCGCAACCACTTCTAGGGCTCTAATTCGGTAACTCCCAATGCAGTATTCTATTTAGGCTTCATAAGTTGTGTGGTCTCTAGGTGAGGGAACTTCTTGTGGTCAGCGAGGTCCCAATCTTCAAATTTTAAATTAGGCACCCGTCCCAAGTGTGTGCTCTCAAAAATGATGTTGTCTGGGAGGAGTGGGGTCTAGAGAGACCTCTTGCTCTCATCAAGATCCTTGGGCACTTTATCTTCCCCTTCCACGGGGGGATATAGGCAGGCATATTTGTTGGAGGGTGTGCAGGCTCAGTTTCCTCCTCCATGCCTTCGTCCTTATTTTATTCGATGAGCAGGCCCTCCAGGTCTTCCTCCTCCTCATTGATTTTTATGCTAATGGATTTCCCCTTTGCCTCCATCGTCAACCTGGTGCGCAATAGGTTTCGCAGAGACACACGTATGGTACCATTGCCTGTTTGTCTTTCTTTGGTCTTGGCGCGCGTGGTGATTTCAATATTTCTGCCACAATCTCGGGGCCTTCATGGGCATCCCCCACAGTTAGGGCCTTTGTGGCCTCTTCGAAGATCATCTCTATGATATCCATAACTTCCTCATATGCTACCATTATGTCCGACCAAAAATCTATCATTCGCATATTCAAGGGCTCAATGAACGCTCTACACAAGTCAAACAGGACTCTGCTCAGGCTACGCAGGGTATAAAACTTCTCAATTTGCAAATGACCAAGTGTTGTTTGCTGGGTAGCCCTTTGTAATCTATAGCACCTTTTGAATTTAAATTCAACCATTCCCCCCAAATCTGAATCATTAATGCTCCCTTGGTGGCAGATTTTCCCAAATCTTGACCATAAATCGTGTCCTAAATGCCTGCTACCGGCTCCTTTTGGCCTGAAGTCGAGCATCCCATCATGAATAGTGACTTCAATGGTCACTTTCTGACCAACCCGCACAGCACCGCAACCCCCCATGTATGGTCACGAACCTTATGACTCATTGCTTCTACGCGCAGCTCCAACATCGTGCAGCTTCCAGGTAGAGTAGTTTATAGTCTTGCGCCTCCTTTCAACTACCTGAAGCGCTAAGACCATACTTCCCTCGGCTAGTTAGGTGGTCGCACTACCTGTATAGGGTTTCATTCTATCATCCATCACTTTTCCTAGAAAATTCCCACCTGTTATTGTTACAGGCAGTGTCGGGCACTTTATCATCTGCAACGCGCCATTTCCTTTCCTGCACCTGCTTACTGACCATGTCTCCTAACACGAAGACTATGTGCATCCATGCAGGTTTCATACCGTATGCCTGCATCCATCTGAACAAGTGGGTGCATGGACCGTTTCATCCAGCAATTTTGTCCACCAATTACATCTGAGGCTTCCCAAATCACATGTGCATCATCCTTCTACATTCGCGCTAGTCCTCAAAACTTCTTTGGTGCGTACCCCACCACTTCGTGGGCATAGCGCGCAGTACCCACTTCAAAGCTTCAAAACGTTGTTTTTCTTGCACTTCTCTTTCAAATCTGCTCAACAAGTCATCCACCTCACTTAATCCATCATATATAGGTAGATCCCTCATCTTTGTCGATATGCAGCGTGATGATATTGTCATCATGTTACAGTTTAGTGTGGTTACCTCATGTAATTGGTTCTACCATCGTTCTATTTTCTCATCTGAATCTGATGTGCAGGAGCTTTCATGCTCCCATGAGATTCTTCCATCTGTAGTCGGATTCACCCATCCTTGCTCTCATGCAGTTATTTTATAGATGCAGTCCAAGTCATCGTCGCTATCGTAGTCACACATCGGCTCGGTGTAGTGCGACCCTTTTGTAGGGTCTAACAGTACAACCATGCTAAGAGACTTTTTCTCAAAAACCATCTTGCGTTTATTCAAATTTATCACCCCATTCAGGTTAGCGGCCCAATCTATTCCCAATAGCATGGGGTAGGGATTGCTATCATCAACAATCTCTATCACTTTGAAATCTACTAGCACACATGCTCCTTCGATATCTACTGTGATTCCTTGTAATCGCCCCATAGGTAGGATCTTTTACTGGTTCACCATTCGTAGTTGGATAGGAGACCATTGGAGTGTAGGCCTCCCCATGCGCTCCCATGTCTACTTCTGCAGGATGTTTGCATCCGATCCTAGATCTAGAATCACTTGGTCCATCTCATATTCTCCAATCTGCACGGTCAATCTCATCTCCCTTCCCATCTACATTGTGTGCTTTCCAAGCTTTCGGATTATGCGTGATTCTCCTTGTGCGATCCCAATGCATCATTTTATGAGTTCTTACAGCCCCCTTACAACCTTGCTGTCGCGAAGAAACTTCATGCATGTTTCCAGGAACGTAGTGAGCATCAATGGGTCCATTTCCGGCTGCAGTCTATCTTTACTTCCTAAAGTGGAGGCATCAACAAAGCTCCTCTTGGCTTCCATGAAGGTCTCCTTTGTGTGCTCCAAATCAAATTCTTGTTCCTTCGTTGGAGCCTTGCGAACCCAAGTACTTTCTTTAGGTTTCTTGCCTTTGTCATCCCTTATCATAATTCTACTCCGGAGAAGGATATTTACATTATGGTCTTCCTCGTGTGGCTCAAACCTCATCATTTGCAGGTTCTAGGTTGGGGGAGGTTGGAGTGCTCCTTTATCGTGCAACCTTGCTATCAGTGTGGGACAATCCTCCATCTCATGATCAAACAACGTACAATATAATCATGATGGTCACATTGGATTTGTACAATCATGGGCATAATTCCCTGGCCCTCCGTAATTGTAACATATCAGCTGTCCGTGACCACTTCCTCGTCCCCCTCCACCTTGGCCTCGCTCGTGCCCCTAAAATCCGGTGCATGCTATTCCTATGTTCTGATCAAGGGGCTGTGTTTTGGCCTGAACTTTGTAGGTAGGAGTTTGATCCATCATCAACCCATAACTTCTATAGGTGCGCTCATCATGTCCCACTCACCTACATAAATTACAGAAAAACTATTGTCAATTCTGTGTATACTTCTGTAATAAATGGTAGTTATCTATAGCATGCTTTCCTCCTATCTGACAAATCACGGACCATAGTGCAGGCACCACATTCTGTCCTTCTTGTGCCTCCAGTGTCAATGGCATTGGCATTCCTCCTGCAAGGTAATTTGCGAATACCAGGCAGTGGTCCTTGTTGTGCCCCTGGCCCTTGCATTTTACGCACCATACCTCATCACGCACCTCTGGGCGGGTTGTCCTGTCTTGTTTCAAACTCTGCATCTCAAGGCACAAGTTTTTCAACTGAGCGTGAATATACTGAACTCCCAGGTTGGTATCTTGTATCGAAGTCTCGTGCAATCTCATCGTTACCTCCAAGGCCTTGGCCTGAGTGGTTAGCCTCTATTGTGATAGCACGTTCGGTAGATGCTACGTTAACGATGCTACAAACCATTTGCGATGTTTCCCATCTATTAACGTCATGTTAGCTTCGTGAATTTTGTAGTTCAGTCTTTGATCCAACACCCAAGGGGTCTCGCCTAGTAGCATTGTGATTTCCTTGAACCCAATGATCGACTGTGCCTCTGACTTTGGCCTACTAAATTCTTTATTTAGTGCAGCTTGGATATCTGCGATTCACACATTCAGATTGTCATTGGAATGCTTAATGTACTAGGTCAGGGCGCGATCCTGTAGAGCGCTAACCAATGTTTCCTTCTTTATATTGTCATCCGTGACTCCCTGGGCTTCCCATACAACTTTTATCAGGAACCAAAACTAGTCTGGATCTTCATTCCCTACTCCCTTGAACACTGGTAGGTTTATCACGCTCACCATACTACTTCATAGTGGTGGCGGAGGTGGTATGGGCGAAGACGGGGGTGAAGATAGTGAAACTGGCAGAGGTGTGCTTGGGGGTGGTATGCGCAGAATTCTTTTCCTTATCAGATTGATCGAACTTCTTAGTGAGACCTGTGCGAGCTCTTCTTCACCCCATCGCGAAGATGAAATCAAGGGGCAAGTTTCTAGTTCTGTGCTATCTTAATTTATGTAGATTCTCCCACTTCACGTAGCCCCAAACATCGATTTATTCTCATAACCCGTTTTTCACATAGTAGCATTTTAATCCAAGTGTTCAAATATTTAACATACTTACCTTGTGGTCCTTTGAGGAAGCGTCATTCTGCCTCGCTATAACTGACTGAAGTATCTACCACGAATTCAGTGATGAATCTTGCTATGATTTGATCAAGCAAGTGATCGACAACGTGTGCGATCTTATCCTTTGATGCTTCCAATCTGCGCACCAATTCTGGAGTCAACACAATAGGTATATCAAGTTTACACCTTCATTTTCTATCTGCTAGCTTCATGATCCACTCATATAGCTCAATAGGAAAAGATGTGAAGAAAATTTCATGGATCTCTGTGTATAAGTAGTAGTGTAACCACTCTTTCTTTGATAGTCACGGATTCCGGTTTTCCTATGCCGCGAACTCGTGAATCCTTTTTTCCAACCAATATTCAATTCCCTTTTTTGTCAGATTCCAGTGATACGACATTAGACACCTCTATGTAGATCCCGATCCCAGCAACGGAACCATTTGTTGGCTTGGTGGGGCCTGACCAAGGATTGAAGTTAATTAACCAAATAAATCCCTGTACTACTGGCCCTTTTGGCAACATTCCATGGAGCACGGACTAAGGTCTCACCCGAAGTAGTATGGGAAGATGCTAGAACCAAGTTTCCACACCCTTGAGATGTCTGATGAGGTTCGAATGGTCCAAATGTTCATCGCTAAGTGCAAGTTGCTTCGCACACTTCCTAGGCCTTCGCGCAACCCTAACCAAGGGCTGTGGGGGTTCTACTCTATTCGCCTAAGTCGCACCTGATATCTTACTTATCTTCCTATGCCTAGTCAATTATCTTCACACAAATAGATGTCTTACATTATATTTATTTATATAACACGTTCATAAGGGTTCACACATCAAATAAACAATACACTTGCAATTTATACCCAAACATACATTAAAACAGGAAAAGATACACAAAAATATGGTAAAATTCTCTTTATTAATTCTTCCAATGGTTATAGACTCAACCTTCCCTGCGCACTCAGCTGAAGGGGTCCACGCACTCAGCTACGGACTACTAGGCCTGAACTACGCACTCAGTTGCAAAGCCTTCTCCTACTCTATGACCGAAAGACACACTTTACACTTCGACTCAATCAGTTTTACTCATCATGCTTCCATTCTAGTTGGTTTTTTCTATACAATTAGAGCCTCACTCTATTTATACAATCCCATGGTCCGCGGAACATCGGTAGGTCTATCAAGCTGACATTACATTACAAAATGGAGGGTGGGCAACCTTGTGACTCTATTATAACTTCACGCTCTGCACCTATAATTCATGGAGCTTTTACAAAAGACTTGGTCAAAACTTGGGCTTTAAGCCCCAAAACATGCCTTGGGGGATTCCATGCCCAACAAAAGCCCAACTACTTCCATAATTAAAGAATATGGTAGTTCAACTACCACGTCCTTCCTATTAGGTATTTTTTTGGGAAAGTTGACAATCTTGGATATCCTAGATATTTGGACCAATAAAATAATCTATTAGCAAGGTTTATTTCCATAGTTATGTTTATGTTAACTACGTAACAAACCCTCTAAAACTCATTTCAATAAATTTTGGGGTACCAATGCACTTGTCTTTCCTTCACATTAATATCTAGTTTGATCATTATCCCCGTAAGAAATAAACTAATGAGAAAAGTGGCAGGATTATTTGCATAGTTTCCTAAGTGAATGAAATTTGGTACCTTTCGAAAATCATTGATGCCATTGGTCACTAACAAAACTTCTTATGTCATGCTTACGGGTAGCACAATAAATTTTGTTAATCGCCGATAAGTCCATTGACCATTTGTGATAATTTTTAAGTAAGGTCAACGTGCAATATAACAAAAATTTATTGATCATTGACTAGTATGTGGGCAATCAATAGATTTCATTAGGTTATATAAATATACACATGAGAAATTATGCCACCAATAATATTTGATTGGTAATAAGTTGAACAATGGGCTCTTTTCTATTGATCACTAATGAGTCCATCAACTATTAATGATATTCAATAGATCACAAATTATTGATGCTAAACTTTCTATCGATGGAAAATTGTGGTGCCACATTCAAAATTAATTTTCCTGCCTAGGTTATATAAACTACTAATCACTCTATCAAGAATTGATGATTGCCTTCAAGTAAATACAACCTGGGGTTTATGGTCAATGTTCTTGTAATCCTAACTCCATTATCCCTCATATTCCCAATTTCTCTATGAAATCTTATTGTTCAGAACATCCCATGGAATAACATCTATAAGCTAGACCTCTCCAATGGAACATGATCCAAGAAAATCCAAGATAGTTGATCCCATCAAATTAGATTTTACATAAAACCCTCACTAGGAATAAAAAATGATATTTTCTTAAAACAGTATGAGCATGTGCATTACTAAATTAGCCAAAATTCCATGGATTCTCCTCCTTCCAGCCAGGTTGAATGATAACATACAGTTCATGTAGGCCCTCGCACTAATATGAAAGCTCAAGAAAATATGGTGAATGAAAAAATCCCTCCTCCATTGGATTTCAATGAGATGGAAACCAAAATTCCATTATGAGAAATGATTTTTCACTATGATTTTCACTCACCTAGAAGATCAAAAATTCGTAATGGATGGGGGGTCCCTATTTCTTCAACTTAGTTGGACTGTGCATGAGTTACTAGGTGGAATGATTCAATCATGATAAGGAGACTTCTTATGGGATCCACTTTGGATTTGCATGTACTATTTTCCCTATGAATACTAGGATCTAGAAGCCCTGAAGGAAATTGGGAACAAGATAGGTGAGTTCATATGCCTCTTAGAACAAACAAAGCATGGATGCTTCACCCCTTATGCAAGGATTTGTGTTTGGATGAACATATCTAGATCCCTCCCTGAAGTCATAGACTTGGAGTCATAAGATAGAGATTGGTTTCAAACCCCCGAATACGAGCGCATTCCCTTTCACTGCAAAAAATGCCACATGCATGGCCACTTGTTATGGGACTTCCCTCTAAATTAACCCAAGAAAGATCCCCAAGAGAGAAAATAAAAGAATGAGATGTTTTCATTAGAATCCCTTCCAATAGATGCCATAAAAAGATGCTACACCCAAGAGACATGCAACAAGTAATAGTTTTGAGGTTCTATCAAATACGTTGAAAGGATGAGGAATTCTAGAGAAAGTTAACATTCATGAAATCCATTAAAAATGAATCTAAAAACAACCTAAGAAGGAGTAAGAAGATGGAAAAGTTGAATCCATTCCTGGAAAAAAATCACAACCCAAGACTGAAAGAATGTAGAGAACACAATTATGATAGAGGAGGATGAGTTTGTAGACATAGAAGGTCTATATCCAATGAAAATTGAGGACGCATATTGTCACAATGACCTGGAAGTGAGCCCTCAAAAGTATATCAACCAACTAGTCATTTCAATCCAAAAATGTAAGGCCTATCAATAGCTAGGAGTCCATACCATCCTCACCAAAGAGGGTAGAAAAAGAAGGTAGGAAATTGACTCTCCAAAGAACTAACACGCTAGTTAGGAACCTAGTCAATTCAAGCAAATAAAAATAAATATCAGAGATCTACGCCTCGCAAAACATTGTTTCCTCATGAATATAATCTCATGTAACATAAGGGCTTTGAATAACCCCTTTGAACAATGCATTCTTCATAGGAAAACCCAACATGATCTTCCAACAATCTTGCTAATTCAATAAACTAAATGTTCTAGCACTAGTTTTTAGCAAATAATGTCATGCTTATGAAAAGATGTAAATATCATAGAAGTTTATGATGAAGGAGCATCGGGTGGCCTTGACATAGCCTGGGACCTTGTTCAGATCAACATAACAAGCTTGTCTCAAGAATCCTCTATTCGCTCTCTGTTTCCACATACTAGGAATAGATAGAAATGACTTTCTCTCAAATTTTTATGGTCCTCAACTCCTAATAAGGAAATAGGAAATGATTAGGAATCTCCATTCTCTTCAAACAAGAGTTGATAAGCACAACTAGATAATCAAGGGTGACTTCAAAGTGATCGCCTCCTTGAGTGAAAATAAAGGAGGACGAAGGCATCTGGAGTGCAAGTAGGAAGACCTTCAAAGATTCATTGAACAAAATGACATGGTGGACATACAAACTAGAATTGGACTCTTCACATGGAATAATAGGTGTCAAGGTAAAGTGAAAATATCCTCCTGACTAGATCATTTCCTTGTCTCAGAAAACCTTCTCACCTACAAAAGTGAACTAATAGTAAGATCCTCCCCTCAGTTGGTTCTGATCATTGGCCAATTTGTCTCTCTTGGAGGACCTTTGGAAAACCTATAAATTATCCTTTCAGGTTCGAATAATTCTGGTTCACATATGTTAGCCTCATCAACATAATCCAAGAATGGTGGCAAAACATGAGTGCCATTGAAAGATTGAAAATATTTTTCTTTAAACAAAATATAAAGAAGATCAAAATTCACCTCAAAAGATGGAGTAAAGAATAATTTGGAAACATATTCCAAGAGAAACAAATATGGAAATGGAAATGGTATCTCCCAAATGGGTAATCATCAACAATGGAAGAACAATGGAAACTATCAACAAAGAAATCTCCCTCACAAAAAATTGGAGGAAAGATACAAATAAGAAGAGATCTATTAGAAACAGAGGTCTGGGATAAGTGGGTTGAAGGAATGTAAATAAAACACCTTGTTCTTCCATCATTCCACCATTCAACATCATTCACATAACAAAATCACATCTCTATGCATTGGGAATGGTGAAATTGTAAAGAAGCATGATGACATTGAGGAAGCACTGGTAGACTTCTACACCGATCTAATCTTTGATCCTCAACCTCAATGGAATGAATCCATCAACAAAATCTCAACCAATATCCTCAATCTTGTCACGGAAGCCGAAAACACTACTCTCATTAGGCCCTTCAATGCTACAAAATTTCATGAGGCCATTCTCCAAATGGTGGATGGGAAAGCCCCTGGACTAGATCAAATCATCAGTACCTTATTTGAGAAATGTTATCACTTTCTTCAGACGCAATTCCTAGATATAAGTGATGATTCAATAGTTAATCAGTGCATTCTCCCAGCACTCAATGCTACTTTCCTAGTGCTAGTTCCAAAGGAGGACACTGTCACTTCTCCAAGTAAATTCCAGCCCATCACACATTGAAATGTAATTTACAAAATCATCGTCAAAGTGATCACTAACCTTCTTAAACTCATTCTCCTAATTCTCATTTCTCGTAACCAAACTAGATGTGTGGAAGGGTGAAAATTCCTCGATGGAATTGTTTTAGTCCATGAAACCATCCACCCCCTCAAATTACTGAAGAAGCTAGGCATGCTATTGAAACGTGACTCTCTAAAGCCTTTGACAAACAAAACTGGGCCTACATGGAAAACATTCTCCTTGCCTTTGGATTCAGTGATCACTGGAACCAATGGGTCATGTCCTTCGTCTCCATTTCCTTCTTCTCCATCCAATTAAATGGCACCCCCTCTCACACTTTCAAACCCTCTTGAGGTATTAAGAAAGGAGACCCCCTCTCACCCTTCTTCTTCATCCTCATGGAACAAGGGTTGGGAAGATATATTAAAGCAACCATGAAAAATGGCTCTCTAACTTGCTTAGATCTTCATGATGATACCCTCTAACCCACCAATATTTTTTGGATAACACCATTGTCATGAACCACCCATTAGTAAAGGAAACCAAAAATGTCAAAGAGATCTTAAAAATTTTCTCAAATTCTTTAGAAACATCTATCAACTTTGAAAGTCAAAAGTCTTTTTCTTCAACACCCCTCTCATTACTCAAAAAAATATCATCAGAATCCTTGGTTTTTCCCTCGCTTCCCTTCATTCCAAATACTTAGGAGCTTATTTTACTCACTCGACCATCAAGCATTCCTCCTGGTGGGAACACCTAGACAAAATCAATAACAAGATAGATATATGTACTTTCCACTCCATGATCATAGTTGGCCATCCTGTTCTTCTAAAATTTGTGCTCCAATTTATTCTGACGTACCTCTTCTCTATCTTATAACACACAAATGGGTTCTAAACCGCATAAGGAATCTTCAAACAACCTTGCTATGGAGAGGCACTCATATCAAATAGAAATGTTTGGTAGTCAAATGGGACACACACTTTTATCGAACATAAAGGGAGGTTTGGCTTATGTGATCTTGAGACTGCCATCAAAGTGATGGGGGGAAAAATATTGTTGTAATGGGTCAAATGGGATTCAAATCCCTAGGAGCACCTTTGGCACGTGAAGTATTCCAAGGAGACATAAAATGAGAACCTTATTCGATAATCTCCAACAACACATGGCTCCCTCATCTTGAACTTGGAAAGCCTCAACAAACACATAGTCCAGATACATAGATTGTGGTAAGTATCAGATGTAAAAACATCAAAATTCTAGGAAGATTCCTAGAAAAATTGGCTAGCCTGGTCAACAAGTTCTACCTCCCCCTAATCCAAGATAATGCCTAGTGCTCAAGGCCAACTCAAGTTCATCAATACTATCTAGAGGACGACACATCTAGGATACAAAAATGGCATTAATCAATGTCCTGGCAGTAAGAGGGATGTATGGAAAACTCAAAAAAAATTGTGGCAAAAACTCAACAACAAAATCATAAGGAAAAAAACAAGTTCATATATCCTCCATGGGTTTACAAAAATCTAGGAACCCTTATAGTCAAAGAAGTGTATTGGTTAACCCGTAAGGCACCACAAATGACCTAGATCCATTCTAGAAAGAGCTATGGTACCTAGGCTTATGGGTATATATATATATATATATATATATATATATATATATATATATATATATATATATATATATATATATATATATCTATATGTTCACCTGGGTTCTAGCGAAGCACCATATTCTCACTTGGGAGAATTTGATCAAAAATGGCTTCATAGGACCCTCTTGGTACTATATGTGCAGAAAAAAGTAGGAATCCATGAAACACCTGCTTCACTCATGCGAGATAGCAAACATACTTTCGGAAAATCTTGCATAGGGCTTCCAATGAACTCACTGAAATAGACGAAATATTGTTCAAACTAGCAAGACTTGGGAAAAAATCGCTTCCAAAGTTCGTTCCTAAATAGACTCTAGACTATAGCACCAAGCCTTCCCATTTGGGAAATTTGGAAGGAATGAAATCAAAGAATTTTTAATAACCAACATAATACTCAAGAGGGTATTTGACTTCTCTTCCACGAACACATCGAGGAAACTTTGTAGGAATTTACAGGGTAAGTTCTTCAGACAGAACACCAAAGGACACCGCTCACAAATAGATTGCAGATCAATACACCAGTACTTTTGACATGGTTAAAACCCTCAAAGAGGGAAACAGTGCACGGCCTGAGCCAACGCGGCCACTTTAGGCAATTTATTAATAAAAGAATGAAAATTTACATAAGCTTCTCTTATGAACGGTTAACCTACAAATGACCCTCCATGCTCTTTAAATAGAGATCATGGACCAATTGGGTGTTAAGCCACGGATCAAGTGTCGGTAATACCGAGGAGAGAATGAACCGTCGGATCACTACATATCGTGATCGTCGGATTGTAAGTTACAAAATGTACATAGTAAAGAAACACACTTTACCTAACTCTATACTAGACCAAGTTGTACTTAACTATTTCCTATGTGTCGAAATATCCTAACATCCCCCCTTAAGAACAACTTGGGATAGGATTGAAGGATTTACAAATATGACACGATAGGAGAAGGAAGGAGGCACTAGAGACTATCCCCCCTTAGTGACAACTTCCTGAACTCCAACCATAAATCGAAGTTTAGTGAACTTCGCCTCTGTGAGATCCTTTGTAAAGATGTCTGCAACTTGATCATCTATTGAACAATATTGCACTTCAAGAACATGGTCATGAATGAGCTTTCTGATGAAGTGCATGTGCAGTTCAATGTGTTTGTTGCGCTGATGTTGGACTGGATCTTTGCATAGTTGAATGGCAATTTGATTATCACACCAAAGTGTGGTCAGATGCTGCTGCTGAAAGCCAAACTCTAACAGGATCTGACAAAGCCACAAGACTTCCTTACTAGCTTCTATGGCACCACGATACTCTGCTTCTACTGAAGAAAGAGAAATGGCACCTTGTTTCTTGCAAGCCCATGTAATAGGTCCTCAACCAAGAGTGAACACATAACCTGCAGTAGACTTCCGATCATCAGGGTCACCAGCCCAATCAGAATCAGTGAAACCAACCAATAGAGGAGATGCTTCGGCATTGTAATGAATCCCAAACTGAACTGTACCTCGAACATAACGAAGTATTCTTTTAGCTGCTTTCCAATGACTTTCACGTGGGTTTTGCATAAACCGAGCAACAAGGCCAACAGCAAAGGAAAGGTCAGGACGAGTATGGGTTAGATACAAAAGTTTTCCTACAAGTTGATGGTATAAGGTAGCATCAACTTTAGGAGAAGTACAAGTGACTGAAAGTTTGACTCCAGAATGAAAGGGAGAAGGGGTTGGCTTATAGTCTTCCATGTGAAAATGGCGTAGAATATCACAGGCATACTTGGATTGGGAAAGGGAAATACCTTCCTTGGATTGCAAGACTTGAAGACCAAGAAAATAATGTAAGTGTCCTAAGTCTGTCATTTCAAACTTCCTTTTAAGGCTAGACTTCACATGGTTTATAAGGTTTGGATCACTACCAGTCAGGATAGGATCATCAACATAAAGAACAAGAATGATAAGAAACTTGCCCACTTTCTTGGTGTAGACAATATTGTCAGAATGACACCTAGAAAAGCCATTTTCTAAAATAAAGTTATCCATTTTGGCGTACCAAGCTCAAGGAGCTTGCTTGAGACCATAAAGGGATTTCTTAAGCCGACATACAAGGCTGGAGTCTGTTTGTATAAAGCCAATAGGTTGTTCCATATAGATTTCTTCATGCAAGTCCCCATGCAAGAAGGCGGATTTAACATCCATCTGATAGACTTCCCATTTGAAAGAGGCAGCAAGGGAAAGAACAAGGCAAATAGAGTTCATTTTGGCAATAGGGGAGAAGGTTTCAGTATAGTCAATGCCTTCAACTTGTGAAAAACCCTTAGCAACAAGACGAGCTTTATGTTTATCAACTTTCCTATCTGGTCCATACTTGGTTCTGTAAACCCATTTGCATCTAACAAGTTTTCATCCCTTTGGTAGAGGAACAAGATCCCATGTATCATTTGCCAATAATGAATGATATTCTTCATTCATAGCTGCTTCCCAATCTGGATGGCCTGAAGCTTCTGCAAAGGTGTTAGGATCATAATTCACTGAAGCTTGAGCCAGTAAAGAAGAGGCTCTCTTGAACTGAGAACGTGTACGTCGCTGATCTGTAGGATCATCGACAAGATCACCTGCTGCATCCCGAGTAGCACGGACCCATTTTGGAAGCTGAGGAGCTGAAGGAGGATCCTAAGAAGGTGGGGGAGGATTTTCATCCTCGCTTTCATCATCTGAAGAAAAAATATTTTCAAAAGTAGAAGAGATAGGAAGATGTGGCACATCTGCCGAACTAGGCTCGCAGGCCGATATATTTTCAGTAAACTTTACATCTCTTCTAATGATGACATTTTTGGACTTAAGTGGAATAAGTATATATCCTTTGACATCTTCAGAATATCCAAAAAAAATACATTTTTCACTCTTAGGTTCTAAAGCTTTATGTTTCTCATCTAGAATATGGGCCCATGCTTCACTTCCAAAAACACGAAAGTGACTTACATCTGGTTTGATTGAGCTCCATGCTTCTTCTGGAGTGATATTCTTTAAAACCTTAGTAGGAGTGCGATTTATTATGTAATTTGCATAGTTAATTGCTTCTTCTCAATAATTAAGACTAAGTCCTTTAGATTGAAGCATACAATTAGCCATTTCCTTTAAGGTGCGATTCTTCCTCTCTGCTACACCATTTTGTTGTGGAGTATATGGAACAGTATGTTGCATTTGAATTCCATTATCAGTGCAAAAGTTTATGCATGTGTTTTTAACATATTCTCCGCCATTATCAGATCTTAGCTTAAGAATTTGATGTCCAGATTGTTTTTCAACAAAGGCCTTAAAGGCCAAGAACATGTTAAATACCTCACTCTTGAGTTTTAAGAAGTATACCCGAGTGCATCTGGAGAAATCATCAATGAAAGTTAAGAAATACTTGTAGCCATAGAATGAATCAACTGGAAGTGGACCACATAAATCACTATGCACGAGTTGTAAAGGGGCTGAGGCGTGCCAAGAGGCACGTTTTTCAAAATTGTCCTCATGATGTTTTCCAAGTACACATCTGGAACAAACACCATCTCTGCAAGATACCATTAGAAGACCTGTCACCATATTTTCTTTACATAGATTCTGAAGAGAGTGATAGTTTAAGTGACCAAATCGCTCATGCCAAAGTTTTCTCACTTCATCATTATGAGCAACAAATACTGAGGGAAGATTTGATGACCCAAAGTTGTGAAACTTATACAACCTTGTAGAATCATCAACAATGCCAGTAGCTAAAATCTGTCTCGGATCTCTTAGGTCCTTAATTATAACATCATGAGGTGAAAATTCAACGATTTTACCTTCACTTGAATGGGTTATCTGATATACAGATAGAAGGTTGCAGGATAAGGTTGGAACACATAATACATCATTAAACTGACCATTGTCTAGATGAATAGTTCCAGTCCCTACAACACTAAGAGATCTATCATCATCAACATATATATTTTTGGTGTTACAATCATTTAAAGAAGAAAACATGGCTTTGTTTTTGGCCATGTGATAAGAAGCTCCAGAATCAATGAGCCACTCATGAGAATGAGAAGAAGAAGATACATTTAGTGCATAGCCAGACCGAGATTCTTGACAACCACATGCAGAAAGTGCCATTTCTGAAGATGAAGTTGAAGTTGAAGATTGCTCCAAATGGATGTTATGCTTCTTCATTGCTGCTTCCAAGGCTTCCATCTTCTTAAAGCATTTGGATTCTAAGTGGCCATCTTAATTAAAAAAGTTGCAATGTCTATCAGTCTTCTTCCATTTGTTTTTATTTGTCTTATCATTTTGTTGAAATGATTTTTCATTTTGAGGTGGAAATTGCTTAGGACCCTTGTTTGGTTTAGGACCATTCCTTTTAGGATACAACTTCTTAGGATTCTTTGAATTTGGTTTCTGTTGGGTGGCTAACGCTTTCTTAGAAGATTTTCCAAGATGAAGAAGACCAAGGTGTAAGAGTTTTTCTTGTTCTCTTATTAAAGAATCACAAAAGGAATCAAAGGTAGGGGACTTGTAGGCTTGTCCTTGAGAAATGAAGGCTTCTCTTGTAGAATGGAAGATGGAAAAAAACACAGAATAGGTTGGTCCCAACTTAGTAAGAATGGAGTAGATAAGGCTACTATATTCTTTCTTAACCTTAACACCTTCCAAGAGAAGTCTAAGGGTCTTGAACTTGGACAAGAAATCTTCAATGCAAGAAAAATTATTGGGGTCCAATGTAAGCAATTCATTTTCAAGTTGATGGGCTTTAAGTTCATTTTTAATTCCAAAGACTTTAGTAATCTGTTTCATTGCTTCATCAGGAGTATCAAGTTCTGCAATATGGAATCTAAGATCTGGAGAAATAGACATCCCTATCAACCCATGTGCTTGGTCTTGCCTATTTTCCCATTTATCTACCTTGTCTTCATCTTTCGGTTTGGTCTCTTGGCCTGTGGCTATTCTGTAAAGACCTTTACTTCTAAGTAAATCCACAATGTAGGACCACCATTGGAAGTAGTTGGTGCTGTCAAGAATAACTTGGCATGGACTTTCCATTTAAAAAAAAACTGAAGCTATAGACGCTGAAACTAAGTGTTTCAATGGAAAGATCTCGAAAAATTAGGTTGTTTAAAAAAAACGGTTCTGAAAACAACTTCTGGATGAAGAAGTTATGGCTTTTTGAAGAAAATTTGATGAAGTCGCCGACGAAGTGCAGGAATGTGCGGAAATGAAAAATCCGCCCCCACAAAATGGAGACTTGAACCCAAGACCTCTACTCTCATAAATTAGCTTTGCACCAAGTGAGCTATACAAAAAGTTTGAGAGAAAGAGAGAGAGAGAGAGAGAGAGAGAGAGAGAGAGAGAGAGGGAGGTTGATGAAAACCCAACATGGACATACAAAAAAAATGAACTTTGCGGCTCAAAGTTAGCTTTAGCCAGAAACTAAATATTTTCAAAAATGAACCTTGCAGCTCAAAGTTAGCTTTAGCCGGAAACTAAATATTTTCCTCAATGTTTCTGATTTTCCGAGATCACACTAAGGCGTAGCGGAAAAGAGCATGCGCATGAGAAAAATCCTTCCTTTCTGTTTCTTATTTTCCCATATCGCACAGAGTCGTAGGGCAAAGAGCATACACAGAAATGAAAGGTATAGATCCGGTAATAAAAAAAAGCTAAATAAACCGAAAACCGAAATAAACAGAGAGAAAATAACTGTAAACTGCAAATAAACATTGTATACCTCCAGATCTTAAAAATGACGCAGCTAGGGCTACCGGAAACCTTTTCGCGTGAAACGAAAGGGGTTCCTCACTGGAACAGATGCTCCCAACACAACAGAGTAGTCCTCTCGGCCTGAAAGCAGTCAAAAATAGTAGATCTAGGAAGCGGTAGTCGGATGCAGTTCTACTGGCTTCAGATTTGGATCACCAATGGACGCGGCCCTCAAATAGCTCTGATACCATGTAGGAATTTACAGGGTAAGTTCCTCAGACAGAACACCAAAGGACACTGCTCACAAACAGATTGCAGATCAATATACCAGTACTTTTGACGTGGTTAAAACCCTCAAAGAGTGAAACAGTCCACGGCCTGAGCCAATGTGGCCACTTCAGGCAATTTATTAATAAAAGAATGAAAATTTACATAAGCTTCTCTCATGAACGGTTAACCTACAAATGACTCTCCATGCTCTTTAAATAGAGATCATGGACCAATCGGGTGTTAAGCCACGGATCAAGTGTCGGTAATACCGAGGAGAGAATGAACCGTCGGATCACTACATATCGTGACCGTCGGATTGTAAGTTACAAAATGTACATAGTAAAGAAACGCACTTTACCTAACTCTATACCTAACTCTATACTAGACCAAGTTGTACTTAACTATTTCCTATGTGTTGAAATATCCTAACAAACTTTGTGTCTCTCTTGCTGGGAAGTGAAGAAATTCCAAGGGCCTTCTAATCTAATAAAAAAATTGATCTTTTGGAAATTCAAGCATCCTCATGCTACAGAAAATACCTCTCACCCTAGACCTAGAGATTATAGTGTTATGAAAGGGGTATCACAAGGAAACCGGGAAAGATCATTAGCTTTGATACCAAATGTTATGAAACCAACTCACAAAAAGATAGAAAAGATAGATCTATGCCTTAGAATTCAGTCTCTTCGAGGGGGCAACCTCCTTTACATTACAGAAATGAACAATTCTTTGATGATACAAATGATAAAACCTCCCTTCTATATATAGGAGTCTAAGGGGTCACAATATAACCAAGCCGGCCTAACAATAATAATATAAAGGCACAAAAATAACAATAATGGGATTCTATGGGGCACAATAATAAAAATAACGGATACAATGACAATAGTAATGGGGGAATCACTAGTATTATAGGGACCTAACATATAGCCCAGAGACCTAGAAACCTCTTCCAAAGAATTACTGCAAACTAAACTATGATGGAGCATCAATAGATAATCTAGGGGAAGAAAGGATCATAGGAGCCATAATAAATCATATAGGTAAAATAATAAGAGCCTATAGGGGATACATAGGGTAAGAAAGAAAAAATGCAGCTAAGCTAGAAGCCTTAATTCAAGGTCTTTTCATTGCTAAAAAGAAAGGTTTATATCCTCTCATAATTAATGGTGTCTCCCAACTAATAGTCCAAACCACACAAAAACTCCTCAATGGATCTCCTCCCTCAAAGTGCTCCTCAAGCGGGAAATTAGATCAGAGCATGCACCATCTTGTGCAAATTCTCTCTCAGCATGAAGCAATAATATTCTCCCCTGTTAGGTATAAGGCTAATTCCCTAGTGGGCTTCCTCACCAACAAAGGCATAGAAGAGGAGTATCCGTGTGGATACCTAAATCTAGCATCACAACAAATAGTGACCTAGGCTTCCTAATACTTAGATATAACTAAGAAATATTTCACCTCCTCGGGTCTGGGTGTCTTTTTTCTCAAATGGAAACATTGATTCTACCCATGCTACCACATCCTAGAGGATGAATGGCCAAGGATATGTGGTGATTTCATTTTGTATTGCATGTAGCCAACATTCAATGTCAAAGGAAGGGAGGTGAATGGACAAGGCCCCAGTATTTATATTGTGCTTGGAAAATAGAATTTGGATTTAGATCATAGGGGAGCATTCATTCCCTCACTTGTTATGCTCTACAGGTGGCTCACCTTTGTTAAATTCAATCGATTCTATTGCAGACCTCTGTTTCACTAGCTAGTCTCTGTTGTCAACCTATGTTACGCTTGTTGGCCTCTATTTCACTAGATGGGCAGCAAAGGTCAAGCAAATTGGAATTATGGGCAACAAATATTGTTTCCTGAAAACCATGGTTTGAGAAAGAGGTTGCGCTATGAGAGAAGGGCAAGGATGAGGGTGACAACCTTCCCCACTTTTGCATGGTCAAGAGGTGGATAAATATGACAAAGACATGCCTTAGCATAAGAGATTCTTGGTTGTTGCTATGGAACCTTAGGAGTTCAGGAATACTAGCAATGGTCACTAGGCTATCAGAAACTTGTTGGGTCATCATGTAAGGGACTAAGAAGAGGTCCTGCGAGTTGTGGAAGGAAGAATTATTTGTTGAAAAATTTAACTATATTCGATATTCATAATTATTATTGTATTTTATCATTATGTATTTCATAAAAAATAAAAAGAAAAAAGGAAAAAAGAAAATTATTATTTTTATTATTATTTCCTAGTCAAAGCATGTTCTTCATGCTCTTAGAGTCATTTGAGTCTAGAAGAAAATGTAATTGAGTTAAATTATATTTGGACTCTTTATAAGGAAAATAAAGAATTTTTTCATTGAGTTAAAAGAACAAATTGTCCCCACGATACCAAGTTAGACCTCTAGGACATGTCGACCTAGAAGAGGCACCCACTCATCCATTTGGAAAACTATATATGCAAGATACATTGACCTCGTTTGATCACCCATCATCCACTTCTATTTCTATGGAGAAGAAGGATATTTTTAGCAAAGTCAAAGGAGAGAAAGAGAGAAGTCAAAGGAGAGAGCTTATCCACATGTGTGAGTTCTGAGGTAGCTTATGTGACATTATAAGCCTAAAATTATAGGGCCAAGATTTCAGGGAGACAAGAATTTTAGGGATTGGCTAGAATTTAAATGTTTGACTAGTAAGAAGAAAGATTAAAGGAAGGTTTATTTGGAGAAAGTTATGGAGGTTTTGGTCTTGGTCTTGGGCCTTGGATATCTCACTTTGATTTGATTCTATAAGAAGAGGAAATTTTCTAGGTTTTCCCCATTGTGGGGTTTTGGCCCTAGCTTGGAGAGCCTACATCTTATGTTCTTTTGCTTCTTTGTGATCTTCATGTACATTTTGGTAATTTCTTGATGAAGATGAACATAAAATAATAATAATAAACAAACAAACACTAACAAGTAATTATCATGAAAAGGAAATCAGCCCTAATATGCCTACATTTTTTTTCTCAACATTATGAACATGGACTTCCATCTAGTCTAGGCTTGTCTGACCTTGAGGGTCCTATGAGAATATTTTGGAATTCAATTCCCCCCTCACCCCCACTTCCAGCTTCATTTAAATTGATAAAGAACTGAGAAAACTCACAATTTCTATTTTAAGGATCCAAACCTCCCATCCTTGAAATCCAAGGGCCTGCAAAAGTGAAGGAAAAATAACCAGGTATCCCTCGCACTTTCCTCCCCGTAGAGAAAGAACAAAACAAAACCGCCACTACAAATAATATGAAAGACGAAACTTCATAGCAGAAGGACAATATTAGCTCATATTTAGTGTTTCGTGAGTGGGAACGACCTGTATGGCTACAACAAGGCTACAATGACCATTTCTAGTACTTTTCCTAGGATGACCAAGCCTGCTAACAAACTCTA
The DNA here is from genome assembly GCA_031772625.1 of Pinus tabuliformis. Lineage (NCBI taxonomy): Eukaryota > Viridiplantae > Streptophyta > Pinopsida > Pinales > Pinaceae > Pinus > Pinus tabuliformis. The sequence goes on along the minus strand of CM062805.1, from coordinate 198,659,387 downwards.
GGAAAGGTTTTCTCAGTTTCTGCTCATTGTTTTTCTTTCGATCTTTTAATTTAATTGTTTTCCTAGTCTCTATTACACATGTTTTTGTCAAGATAGTATGAAATCAAAAACTGTTATTGAAGGATTTTCAAGAATACCACCTGATTTTCCACTAAAGGGTGGATGGCCTTTCCCAAGCATCCTCCAAGATATTATGGTTTTGGTGCCTAGAACACACTCATCTAAAAAAATCTACTCATGTTAACACATGCATGTACTTTATCTAATTTCTTGAAAATCTAATGATTTTTTCCTCTCTTAACAAAAAAAAAAGGGCCAATTGGCGACATTAAGATGATCAACTTTTGCATGACATAATAAAATCCGTTGATGGCCAACTGAATCACCCATGAGTAGAAAATTTGGATAAATGATAAAAATTGTGATAATACTTCTAATGTCTCACAAGAACCATTTAGCTTGTTGCATCGACGCATCACATTTCTTTCCATTAGTGATCGAAAAAAATTGCTTGGTACTGTGGTGACACATGCCATGGAATATGTCAATGGATAATTAAACTATAAATATACCAAAGCACAAAAAAAAAATATTGCCGAATGCACCCAAAAAAATTCAAGAATCCCCATGGGTGATGACGACACAACAAGAAGATGAAATTAATAATTGTTACCAACTAGATTGTGTATTTATTGAATTGAAAATAGGAAATCCAATGAAAATTATGTATTGAATGGAATCAATGGGATATTTTTTCCTATAAAACCAACAAAACATAATTTGATCCTCCTTTCTATAGCTAGAAGCGTATACGAGAGCAAAGGGAAAATCTATTATAGTCTTTAGTGTGCTAACTTAATAATAACTAAAGATTTGGACAACGCTAACTTAATTATGGATGTGATGCTATTAAATTGAGAAGATAAGGCAAGAGTGTGTGGATGTACTAAAAGGTCACATGGGGTAATGACTTCAACGACCTGCTTGATTTTTTGAAAAATGGTTGACCCATTTTGTAAATAGAAATTAACACCATAAAAAATATTACATGAAATATTCCACGAGTTATTTGAAATTAAATTAAATAATGAGGTGACATTTTCATCATTATAGGAGTACATTGAGTAGTGACTCAAACATGCCCCGAAGAACAAAATTATTTAAATATAATTCATCAATAGTTCTGATATGTAGGTTTTCATTTGGAATCCATTATATAGGAGAGAACCTTTAATGAGAAATGGGTATTTTTCTAGCATTGTAAATAAAGTGTCTATTTTGGTCTTTCATTCCCTACATTTATGCTTTGTACATAGTAATCATTCAACATTCTCATTTCTTAGTCTTTTTTAGTGTTATACTTGACTCTTAAGTGCAGTTTATTTTCTCTTCCATATCTCTTTTCTTATTTCTATGGTCCATGAGAACCCCATTCTACTGTTTAAATGCACAAATTCATTTTAATTTTGTAGATAATATGAACTTGTGTATGTATGTATATATATATATATATATATATATATATATATATATATGTATGTATGTATGTATGTATGTATGTATATGTATATGTATATGTATGTATACGTATATACATACATACACACACACATATATATATATAGGTACCATAGAGATCTAGCACCAATTCATATGTAAAGTTTTTTACTAATGCAATGAATCTTTATTTAATCCATCCAAGTGTGTTATCTTATACTTTCTATTAAGTAAACTTTCTATTAAGTAAGAAAGTGATGTTTGATAAGTATACAACTTTTATTTATACTTATGTGAATAATGTGTTATATTATTGTTAGTATTAATTCCATATAAAGCCAAGTCTTGTCTCAAGCATACTATTTGCATTTTCTTCTTTATTTCTTTTATTTAAAAGACTAGTACCACCTTTGTAAAAATGAGGAAGGAAGCTTTTTCCTTCGAATGTTGTCTTTATGACTTTGACCATTCCTGGTGATCAATATGTCTCTTTTTTCCATTAAGGGGTTTTGTTTGTAAATAGAGCTATCCTTATTTTGAAGTGGGTATTTATAAACCTAATAACTTATGTATCTTGTTCAAAGCTAATTTATATTCAATATAGGTGTCCATATACCAAGTGTCAAATTTATTCAAGTTGGATACCATTAAATCGACTCTCAAAATTCCATCTTAGTGATCTTTATTCAAGTTGGTATCATAAACTCACTCAATTTTGTATATTAACCATGGGCACATGTAAATTCAATCACATATGTGTTTCATTTTTCTTCTCTATGTCACATTTTCAAATTGAGGGTATTGAGATGGTATAATCTTCATTTATGGCTATGAACAACCCATATTGTGGTATTAAGACATGTGGCTAAGGTCAACTAAATTCCATTTATTGTAATACTCAACTTATATGCGGGCCCATAACCCCACTTGGTGAGGCCACACAACTTTTTTTAATGTGTATAAATATAGGCTCAAGTGCCATTTGTGAATCATTAGAATTGCCATCTTGTGATCTTATTGATAATTTATTTAACCAAGGAGCCTCATATTGTATAAATTGTTTCATATATAAATGTGCCTATATATTTCACATTCACTTGTATTTGGATATGGTTTTCTCTATCTTTCACATGAGTTTATTTCTCTCTACTACTCTTAGGGATCAACTCTAGCATTGATATTTTGTGTTATCTTAATTTTTATTTGTTGATATCTAAATGGAACCATTATTATTTTCTCTATATACCATAAGTTTCACTATTTGTTAATAGTTCCATACAATCTTTTTCTCTTATCAATTACTAATTCCTAAGTGACCACCATTATTACAACAAAATTTTCAATTTTTATTGACATTCCTAATAATACTTATACTGTAATATTATTATGAAACATAAAATACTCACACATTTCTTGTTAAAACAACATTGACATAATTTTAATATTGATAATAACATATATATATAAAATAATAATTTAATATGTCATTAATTTTTATTATATATAAAAAAATTCAATTATTATTCAAGATTATATTTTAATTTCATTTATTTTATTTATATATATAGTGTTACATTTTGACTATAAAAATATTGTACACTATTCTGATTCTTGACCAATCGGAACTAAAGCTCTCGAAATCAATTATTAGAAATAAATAATAATAATTTAATTTTAAAGTTAATGAAATTCCCTTATTTATAGAATAAGGGACACAATGACTCATAAAATATAAAGAAATGTACATACAATAGTATTATATTGCTCCATACATCAGTATGAACTTTTCACTAGCAATATGTACATATAAATATTTTAGGCCGTCAATCTTATAACAAATTATTGACCATTGGCCTTTGGTGATGGTATAAGAATAATTAGACTTTAATTATTTATTTTCTTTAATATCTAAATAATATTTATTGTATTGGAAAAATTTTGTAATTTAATATTGAGGAAATTTATGCTATTTTATTATAAAAAGGTTTCATATATTATTTTAATATTTAATTAATTATAATTTTAAACTTATATTATTATTATTATTATTATTATAAATAATAATAATAATAATTTAAATGGATTTAAAAATAAAAACAATAAAAATTAATTTTAAAATATTTTATTTTATAAAACTTAATTTAGCTAATTTTTCATTTTCAACTTAGTCACCGGAGAATCCACAGTAAGAACCATTTTCTGCCAACGTTTCGAATCCCAACCGGGATCCATCATCAAGACAACTTGAATGCTTGATAGAAGAAGAGCAGACTATTAGGGTTTAAATAGAAATGAGGAGGGAAAAGAGGGGAAGGTCGGCTCTCAATTTTTTGAGAAGTCGGCTGCCCCATTTATTTATTATTATTATTATTATTATTCATAATCAAATTATTATTCAAAAATTTCTTAATATACAACAAATTAATATCGTATATTAAATAAATATTTAAATATAATAATCTTTTACCTATATTACACCAATACTTAAATATATTAATCTCTTTTAAACTAGAGTAACAAAACATAATTTTCAACAATTTTCTATACATCTTATATATATATATAATTATAATATTTCAGTTTAAAATAATATAAATTTATCATTATAAATTAAATAATTTTAATTTGATAATTATAAAAAAAAATTCAAAAATTTTAAATTATATTTGATTTTTCTTGTAGTCAATATTTAATACATTCTTACTTTAGAGCTTCTTGGAGTCGCTATCTAATACATCTTAACTTTAAAGCATTAGCTTTTTAATTAAATTTTTTATAGATTTATTTCATATTGGTAAACAATCAGTAAATGCTAAATTAATGATTTGCCTCATTGTATTTCCATTTTATCATTAAATTTGATTAGTTATGCTGTGTGCCTCAGGTACTTGCGAGATAGACCAAAAAAAGATTTCATGGCATTCTGTCTTTTACATGGCCATGATGGCCTGTTATCTGCCAAAGATCGATTAAATGAAATGCTTTCCTATCAGCAATCATATTAAAAGTTAAATTTGACTAACTAAAAAAATTTTATAACAGGTTTTTATTAAAAATATCTTTAGTGATATTTAGTTTTACATTTAATAAGTATTTTGTATGGTGTATATTTATTTATTTTTAACCTGAATATTAATCAATTTGTTCATTGAAATATTATGAAATGGTATTTCATATAAAATGTACAAGTATGAAGTATACATTATGATATAATAATTTTAAAAACCAAGTACACATTATATAACATATTTATGAAATTTGGCTAAATCAGTAAAGGAAAATGGGAAATTCGTTCGATTCGAACAAGGACTGGAAACATCCAGATGCGTTTAATATAAATTGGAGACATTAAAGCTAATTTAATAGGAATATCTTTTTGCGCAGCCCATGAGGAAATATTAGAAAAACTATATGCATTGACTATTACTTTCATAAGAGAGGGATCCAGTCAACTAGACAAGTTAAAGAAACAAACGCCTTTTCTTAGGTAAAGTTGAAATTATAAGTGGATTTCCTAAATTTTGAAATATATATGTGAATTTTTTTAATTTAATTATTCTTTCAAGTATGGTTTTTTTTAATTTAATTATTTTTCGAATTATATAGGTGGATTGTTTTAGAAGATAAAGTTTAAAATTAAAAGTTTCATAGAGCTTAAAACTTTCTAAGAAATTTTTAGCAAAACAAAACAATATTACTTTTCCAATTACAAATATTTTCAAATTTAAATCAACCAATCACAATTAATTAAAATAAAATAAATTTAATTGAAATTTGTTTAAGTACCATAAACACATTTACAAATAATATCTAAATTGATGAAGAATTAAACATATACTCATGCTTTGATTAAATTTCTTGATTTATAAACTAGAGCTTGATCACATAAAATCAGAATTCTTCACATTTTACACAACCAGCTTTGCTCCTACATGATTAAAGTTATGTTTTTCCATAAAATTTAACAACCTTGATCACATAGGACCACTTCCCTTCACATTTACTAATAAATAACTTTGGTTTGACCACTTCCCTTCACATTTACTAATAAATGACTTTGGTTTGATGTGATCAAGGTCATTGATTTTTCACTATAAGCAAACCTTATAAGCAAACCTTATAAGCAAATCTTGAACGCATTGGATTAAAGCCCTTCACAATAATTAGTGAAATATGGCTTTGGTCCAATGTGATCAAGTTTATTAAATCTCAAGAAATGTGAAAGGCATTGGATTAAAGCCCTTCACAATAATTAGTGAAATATGGCTTTGGTCCAATGTGATCAAGTTTATTAAATCTCAAGAAATGTGAAAGGCTTTGACTCTATGTGATCAAATGTAAAGACCTTTGACCCTATGTTGAGTTTAATAAAAATCACTACCCTTGAGTTTAATCCAATATAAAGTTATTGGATGTCATTCCTAGTACAAGTCTGATGTCATTCCAAGGAGAAGTGGCTATAGAACTTTATAGAAAATTCCCACTAATTTACTATTCTACGGCCACGAACCAACCAACACCGAAATTTATTCGAAAGATACAAATTACAACACCTACTTTTGAAAACGAAGGTTACTTCCATCAATAACCTAATAATCTTTCTTTAGAGATAAAGGAGATCCTAAGACTACTTTCTTTTTTATATTAATATGAAAAAGTAGCGTTTCATATTCGTGGATATTCCAGCACATGTGTCAACAACTTTTGACCATAAACTTGTAACTATTACTTGAAACTCAGCACCTCTTGAGAATCAAAAGCATGAGTGCATCTATCGTATAAAGCTATAAATTTCCTAAAAATATAAAGGCCGACAACAAAATACCCAAAGACCAAAATACTGTGTTTATCGGGCAAAGTGACTCGTGTGGTTAAAGCAGTGTTTGACTAAGATATATATACAGTGAAGATCAATGCCACCGACTTTATTTAGAGCTCATAGATATATCCAATCCCTTATCTTATACTACATTATTTACTTCCGTAAGCTTTTAACTATAAGCTTTTAATATCCAAGCTGTGTATGTGTGATATTTTTTTTAAAAATTGTATTTTTTTTTTTAAATTGGAATTTACATAGATATGTTAGACATGCTAGGTCAGTTTTCTCTTAAAGTGCAGAGAAGTGCAGGAGATAATGTTTTACAAAGGTTAAATCTAGAAAATTTATATATAGTGAATTATATAGTTATAATGTAAAATATACTTAAGTATAGTAAGGCTAAGTTGAGGGATGTAGTTTGGATAGGGTTTCAAGGGGTATTTATTTTTTATTAGGGGACGAATGCCAAGACACTACTCTATGTAGCCCAATTGTTAATCTATGTCCCTCAAATAATGTTTAAGGTGCTCTAAAGAGTGTAGGATGTCACCTTCCTCATGGAAGTGCTCTATGAGAATTCTTCCAATGACTAACTTCAAATCCTAGTATAGACCAATGGTGTACATGTATTGATTAAACTAGCCTCATTTATGCCCAACATATGACACCTAATCAACTAAATTTGCCATAACTTTTGCCCTCTAAAAGTTGTTGCGGTTGGGAGTACCCTTCTCATTCCATACAAACTAACTCCTCTTGGATGGGACCCCACATGAGGTTGACGCTGATTTCTGAAGCCAATGATGTGCATGTGTATGTCCCTAAGAGGCACACTCCTCATAATAGGCAACCTCTTGGAGGAATCATGCTTGGTGACTCTGCATGTCAAAGGACTAGACTTGGGTACAAAAGATGATGATTCAAAATTTGAATATGTAAGCATTGGACTCAGAGGTATATGCCATGTAAGGAAAGTGGGCAACCCGATAGCATAGCAAGATGGAAACAAAGGTTGATGACATGGAAAACTTATGTACGTGGCTCCATAAACTCTCAAAATTCATAAGTAGCTCAAATTAGCTCAAAAATAAAAGTTCTCGGATTTCACTCAAACGAGAACGAGATTGTAGTTCTCTTTGTACGAGGCAACAATTTAGATTTTTCACCTTGTTAATTTGTCTAGTAAACTCCAAAATTCAATGAAAATTTTGTAAATACTGTGTTTTAAAAAAATGAAAAAATAATTTAAAAAAGGGGGTTGCGAGCCACTACCTCGGCCACCCCACTCACTGCATATGTATTATAAACAAAACATATATGTGGCAGACCACCAATGTTGGACTCGCACCAAATGGTCCAATGAACATATCACATATATTTAAAAAATGGTCACATTGTCATTTGACCGCGACTGACACGGAATGAACCTGCTCAACCGTTTGGCCAACCCACTAAACAACTGGCCCCATTCCCACTACCATATGTAATGGTGCCAATAAAAAAACAATACACCGCTGTATGTGTTTAACTGTTGCATTCAAACATAAACTAAGCGCCACTTGAACATAACCACTTCCAATTAAATGCATAACCAAAAGCAAGTCATCCGAATTGGGGAGGTCGCGGGGTTGGAACCCACACCTCACCAACCAAAGCTAGCAATGGTTACCAACTCAAACAATAGACTTCCTTTAATTAATGCCTCAAAAAAAATTATGTAAACCCTTCATTTACATGCGACGGTACACAGATCAAAGGTTGAGAACAAGAGCCCATGTGAAACTAGGAGCTGAGGTAGAATTGTGCCTAGGCGAGGCACAATTTTCGATGCAAGAATATTCCAAGAGAATATTCCACAAAATATTCCATGTAGAATGTTGGAAAAATCTAAAAGATTCCCTCGAGGGTGATTTTTCAGAGTGACACACTCGTGGCAAGTTTATACTCAAACGAATCAGAATTTCGAAGGTAATGTTATGGTGTGGTCCATTTAATCATCTGAGCAACAAAAATTCAGGCAATTAGTAGTGAGGAATCTTGCCAAAATCTTGATGAATCTAAAAGACTCCCTTAGAAGTTAATTTTTAATAGAGTAAAAATGATGTCGGCTTTATAGTCATTCTTCTCAAAATTTTGCAAGGAGCACAGTGGTGTGCTCAGATTTTTCATCCAAGCAGTGGATTTTGTGCCCATCTCCAGGAATGAATCTTGGAGGGAATCTTTGAGATTCCCGAGGACCCAAATTTTGAAGGTGTCAAAAATGGATCAAGTTTACAGTCATTCGACATGATTTTATTGTTGAGATCCTTGATACCATTATTTTTAAGGATGCTTGTATGCCACATCATGTGAGAATTTATTAGTTTTTCATGTTGAAGGAGGTTCCATTTGAGTGAGAGTTCCTATAAGAAAATGTTTCGTGGAGAGACATGCCACACTAACTGAGGGAATTTACCCTTGTAATGAAAAAGAATATACCTTGTCCATCATCATCATTTTGCAACATTTAATGAAGAGGCCTCCCCACTCTTGACATTGGACCCAGAGACATAACCGACACTCGATGAACTTCATTATCAATGTGTTTGTGTTCTTTGATTTGATGGCTGTCGTTATGTTTCATCTTCTTTAAATCACGTAGATTTTTATACTCTTTCACATGCAATTCTGATAACATCATAGAAGTAAAAGATCTTGGTTAATTCTAGCAGCTGAAGAGATCCGAACCGAGTTTGATATCAGAGCGGTCTTCTCGCTCATGTGAATTGTGAGTTTGAATGATAACCAGAGATTGAACGTGCAGCTAGAAAGAAAATGGAGAACAATAAATATTTCTGTGAGGACCTCCTCAGGATGTCACGTATGGTGGACATAATGTATGGAGATTATGAGGAGAAAATGGAAAGAGAGCAATAGAAGAAAGAAAGAGCCAAGGACGATGCTCTATCTACTCCTTCTAGTGAAAATTCTTCTTCTTCATTGTCATCTCATCATTCAAATGAGGATATCCATCAGAGCCTACGAGCAGAGAATGTTGAATTGAGGAGACTTCTACGAGAAAAAAAAGAGGAGATGCAAAGATTACAACTTCAGTTATGAGCCACGAAGGAGGCCTTGGAAAAATTGAAGTGCAACGAAGGCTTAACAAAGCCATCATCACATGCTTCCGAATCCATAGCTGACGTAAATAGTTGATGCAGGAGCATCTAGAACACCATGACCGGGTTCAGTCTCTGCCAGGTTGGAAGGTTGATTATCTGGATTGTTTTTTTATTATTATAGCTTATGAGTCATGAGACAAGAGTTTGATTTGTTTTTGTTTTTAAGTTGTTATGACTAATTCAAGCTTAAATAGATAGTTAGGGTTGTCATGGTCTAAACAATAATAAAGTCGTAGTTACGAGTTGATATATTAATTTAGAAGAGCAAAGACAAAACTGTCTTATCAAAATCTTGTAATGCCAACCATAGCATGATTGTCTAACCGAAATCCATGACAGTTTAACTAACTGTAATCTCAATGTATAAGAGCAGAAATTTAAGACAAAGACATGGTTCATCAATTCGAGAATAGAGAGAAATAAAGAAGAGAAAAATAAACCTTATTTGCATAAACAGTCTATCTGGTTCATCCATTTGTTCTTGTAATGTAATGTTATATTCTATACATCTATTGTGTAATGTAGAACAGTTCCAACATATTATTATCAACCACTGCAAGTCGCATTTTTAGTCATTTCTCACAAATAGAAATTCTCAAGTGCATTCGCATAATACGGCAGAGCAAGAGCGTGAAAAACTGGAGAACGAAAAGACAAAAGCCAAATCAAAACGAGTCCTCTAACAAATTATTGTGGAGTAGATTATCGAAGGAGATAAAAACCAACACAGGTAACCTGATAACCTTTCCAAGCTTTCACGATTTAACAAAAATATACAGAACAGTAGCCATAGTCATTGTTATTCAAACATATTTACAATATAGCCGTTATAAGCAAAAGACGGGTATCAGTGTCCTAGAAGGACAAACCCCAGGTTAGGGTTTTACCACAGAGTTCAGTTCTTTTTGTTGAAGCATAACAGAAAATTCAACCAGAAGTCGAAACCAAACCAAATTACATTCTACAGACAGTGTTTCGGGCAAAGCGTGACTGCCAGACAGCGAACAACAGACCTTCCAAGAAACCCTACCAAACCCCTAACAATAAACCGACGGGACTCAAGCATCAGAGCCTACCAGACAAGGTTTTGTAGCATTGGAAAGTCGAATTGTAGAAGAGTCCATGCGCCCAGGTCGAACCACAGACCTGCATGACCAAACAAAGTTCTGTTAGCCATATTCACAGTGAAACCCGAAGTAAAAAGTTGAAACAGAGGACAAAGGGAAGTCCCAACATACCTAAGCAAACCGGACTGAGAGTTGCAGAACAAAGCCGCTGATAAGTCGATAAAGCCTGTGACAGAAGGAGCAGTTCATGGTTAGACTCCACGCCAGACGAGGGAAAGATTAAATCAAGGAAAAGAGTGATTACCTGCATGCCTTTGCCGAGGTTGTTTGTCCCGTTAGCTGCGTTCATAATCACCAACCAGCTTGTAAATCGAACAGTGGCCAAGGGCAATGAGAGTAGCAGTAAAAAGGGAAACCACAGACGAAAGACCACATGCAAGAGCCTAGTGATTGAAACAGAATCGAAAGACTTACATTCAAAGGAGAGCCCGTGCACATACATTTCCAGGACTCCGACAGACTCGCACCACAGAAGTAAACCACAAACAACCACATTGTCAAGCTTAGGAAACTAGCAGGCATTTGCAACCATAGCAGGGACAGGAACAGAGACCGCTACATGCGCTTGAGGAGGAGCCATACAGGGTAGCTCCCAAACCCTCGCCAGACCGCACAGCAGCAAGGAAAGATCGCGAAAGACCAGACCGCCAAAGCATTTTGGCAAAGGGTGCACGGAGGAAACAAGCCCGAGGCTGGTAGCTGGGCAATAAATGACTCATTAACACATTCCAATTACCAACGAAAATATCTATTGCCACCCTACATACAACCACCGGCACAATAGATCAAAATCCGCCACGTCACAAAAGCCGAGACCAAGTGTAAAGCGAAACTTAAGTGTAAAGTGCGGGCCCGTGTGGGCTGGGCCACATCAGAGTGGTATCAGAGCAGTTTCTTCTTAGTAGGAGAAATGGAGAGAGGAAGATGAGGTCATGGCAGAGGTGCTAGAAGATTGGTAGAGGAAGGATTGAGAGAGGAGATCAGAATTTTCGCTGCCCATTTGGAGGCAGTAGAGGCAGGTAGACGAAGAGATTGGGAAATAGGTGATGACAGTGAAGAGGAAGTTGAAGTAGAAGTAGATGGACCAGAAGGTGAATCCGCAGAAGTGAGACTATTGCGATCTGTTTTAGTATCAAGCAGTAAACCCAAACCAGAACTCCCGACGTATGATGGCAGCCTGTCTATCGAAGTTTTATTAGATTGGATCAGTGAGATGGATAAGTATTTCGAGTGCGAGGAAGTCAGCGAAGACCGCAGAGTTAAGTTCGCTGCGACAAAATTGAAGGGACACGCAGCCCTATGGTGGGACAGTGTTCAGAACGAGAGGAAAAGACTGAACAAGGCGTCGATTAAAACCTGGTCAAGGATGGTGGCCAAGTTAAAGGGAAAATTTCTGCCAAGGGATTATCAGATTTCATTGCATAGGCAGGTGTAGAATTTGAGACAGAAAGGATTGAAGGTAAGGGAATATATGGAGGAATTCTATCGAGTGAATTTGCGGGCCGGATATACAGAGGATACAGTAGAAAGAATAGCTAGGTATGTTAATGGATTAAGGTTGGATATTTTGGATGAAATCAGTATTTTGTCACTGAATAACACTGAGGAAGCATATCAGAGTGCGATGAAGGCTGAGGAGAAAATTACCAGAAGACAGAACGCCCGGAGAGGACGAGGAGCCAGCAGAGGGAAAGGCCAGTCCTATGGAAGAGGGTGGACTGCTAGTAATAATGAGGAAGGTAGCAGTTCCAGGGCTTCTGGATCAGCAGACAGAGGTGATAGTGCAAGAGGTGGAAGGTCATCCCAGCGGGGCAGAGGTAACGACCGAGGAAGAGGGGCTAGTTACCAATGTTATCGATGTCATAAATGGGGACATAGATCGTTCGAGTGTCCGGAAGCAGAATAAGTTGGATAGCAGGGTGCATACATGGCATAGCCAGAAGAAGCATCAACACCTCCCCAAGAAGTAGAGAACGCTCCAGAGACGGGAGAAGCTTTGGTGCTGCACAAGGTGCTGTTGAAACCAGTCAAAGAGGTCACCGACCAGACATAGTGGAAGGCTTTATTCAGAACAGTTTGTAAATCGTGAGGTAAGTGTTGTAAACTAATTATTGATAGTGGTAGTACTAAAAATTTAGTGTCTACAGAGATGGTGGAAAAATTGGAGTTGAGATGCTCAAAACATCCCAACCCTTATAGAGTTTCATGGCTGGAAAAAGGGCATCATTTGTTGGTGGATGAACAGAGCGAGGTTGAGTTTCAGATTGGCAGGTACAAGGAAAAAGTTGTTTGTGACATCATGCTGATGGATGTATGTCACATACTGCTGGGCAGGCCTTGGCAGTACGATAGGAAAGTGGTCCATGATGGATTGACGAATTGTTATAAATTTGTGAAGGATGGAATCAAGCATACGCTTGTACCCATCAAAGAAGAAGGGACAATAGAGACTAGTGAACCAAGAACATTGTTGGTCAGCGGAAAACAGTTTTTAAAACAGGTGGAGGACAGTGAGATAGGTTATGCAGTTGTAAAAAAGGCAAAGACAGTATTGTTGCATACAGAGATATCAGATTTACCTACAGAGATCCAACAAATGTTGGAGGAGTTTACAGACATAGTTGTAGATGACTTACCAGACAAATTACCCCCCAAACGGAGCATAAGTCATCATATTGACTTCATACCCGGAGCCAGCTTGCCGAACAAAGCGGCATACCGAATGAGCCCCAAGGACAATGAAGAAATTCGGAAGCAGGTGCAAGAACTGTTGGACAAGGGATTGATAAGGGAGAGCTTAAGCCCCTGTGCTGTTCCAACGGTCCTCGCTCCCAAGAAGGGAGGAGAATGGTGGATGTGCACCGACTCAAGGGCCATCAATAAAATCACCATCCTATACAAGTTTCCACTACCGCAAATGGATGATATGATGGATTGTTTAAGCGGGGCAGCTTATTTCTCAAAGATAGACTTGAAGAGCTTGTACCATCAAATTCGGATATGAGAGGGGGACGAATGGAAGACAGCCTTCAAGACAAATCAGGGGCTATACGAATGGCTGTTCATGCCATTTGGGCTGAGCAATGTGCCCAATACGTTCATGAGGTTAATGAATGAGATGCTGAAGGAGTATATTGGGAAGTTCGTGATAGTTTACTTGGATGACATCCTTATTTTCAGTAGAACGAAAGAAGAACACCTTCAACATGTGCGTAAGGTGCTGGAGAAATTACAGCAGAATAAACTGCTAATAAATTTGAAGAAATGTACTTTTCTGCAGAAGGAATTGATTTATTTGGGGTTTGTAATAGCAGAGAATGAACTAAAGATGGATCTGGAGAAGGTGGCAGCGATAGTAAATTGGCCATCTCCGAAAAATTTATTCGAGGTACGTAGATTTCACGGATTAGCAAGCTTTTATAGGAAATTCATCAATAATTTCAGCGAAATTTGTGCACCCATGCTAGATACCATCAAAAAGGCCAGCCAGCCTTTTCGGTGGACAGAAGCAGCGGAGAGAAGTTTCCAGTTGTTGAAGAGGAATATTACTGAGAGGCCGATCCTGAGACTACCAGATTTCCAGAAGTTGTTTCAGGTTCGCTGTGATGCCAGCGGGACAGCAATTGGAGCTGTTCTCAGTCAGGAGGATAAGCCTGTAGCATTTTTCAGCGAGAAGCTGAATGAGAGCCGACAAAAATACTCATCATATGATAAGGAGTTTTATGCAGTCATACAGGCACTAAAGCACTGGAGGCATTATCTGTTAGGAAATGAGTTCGTGTTGTTTTCAGATAACTCTGCACTACAGTACATAACGCAGCAGCACAAACTGAACCACAAACACGCCAAATGGGTGGAGTATCTACAGAGTTTCAATTTCGTATTGAAACATATTAGCGGGCAAGCTAATAAAGTAGCGGATGCGCTGAGTAGGAAAGCTCTACTTCTGCAGGAAAGCACTGTGCAAGTGCTGGGGTTTGAGCACTTACGAGATTTGTACCAGACGGACGCAGACTTTAAGGAGGCCTATGAGGCATGCCAGAACCCCTTGGTGAGGGATAACAGCCCTTGGTTAGATTACAATTTGCAGGAGAAGTTGTTGTTCAAGGGAGGACAACTGTGCATACCTGACTGCTCGATGAGAGAGAACATTATTCGAGAAAAGCATAGCGGAGGTTTGGCCGGACATTTCGGTGTGGATAAAACACTCGAGCAGCTCAGACACTTTTACTTTTGGCCAAGGATGCAGAGGGATGTGCGGCGATTCGTAGCCAGATGCAAAGTGTGCCAGTTAGCAAAGGGTCACAGTCAAAACGCAGGACTGTATACACCGTTACCCGTTCCAGGCAGACCATGGGACTCAGTCAGCTTGGATTTCGTCTTAGGCCTACCTAAGACACAACGAGGATACGATTCGGTAATGGTAGTGGTAGACAGATTCTCGAAAATGGCACATTTTATTCCTTGTAGGAAGACCAGTGATGCCACCCACGTGGCCCACTTGTTTTCTAATGAGATCGTCAAGTTACACGGATTACCCAAATCCACCCTGTCAGATAGGGACGTGAAGTTTACAAGACATTTTTGGCGTACCCTATGGAAAAAGATGGATACTCAGCTGAGTTACAGTTCTGCTTACCATCCGCAGATGGACAGAAAAACAGAAGTTGTAAATAGGAGTTTAGAGAACCTGCTACAAAGTCTAGTGGGAGAGAATTCACAGATGTGGGATCGAGTGTTGGCGAAGGTAGAATTCACTTACAACGATTCACCTAACTGCAACATAGGCTTGAGCCCTTTCCAAATCCTATACGGCATGCATCCTCACAGAGTGCATGAACTGCGGGATCTTGGACTGCAAGAAAGGCGAAGCGTAGATGGAGAAGATTTCGCTAACACGATGAGGGATTTGCATGAACAGGTGAAACTTAAATTGTAGGAAAGCAGCTTAAAGTATAAACAACAAGCAGATTTGCGGAGAAGGGAGGTACAGTTCAATGTAGGAGACGAAGTCCTCGCACATTTGCGCAAGGAACGTTTTCCTAAAGGTACGTACAATAAATTAAAGTACAAGAAGATAGGACCTTGCAAAATCCTTCAGAAGTTTTCAGCAAATGCCTATGAGATCCAGTTGCCACCAGGAATAGGCATTTCGCCTATTTTTAATGTAGCAGACCTATTTCCCTACATGGCTGACCCAGAGGAGAAGGAAGAAGATGGAACCACGCGACCCACATAGAACACCCAGGACGAAGGAGAAGCTTGGAAGAGACAGATGCCTTACGTTCAACCTCCCGAGATCGAGAGCATTCTCGACACTCGGGTGGCTAAATGAACTTGGCAGAGGGAATATATGCAGTACCTGGTCAAGTGGAAGAATCGTCCTATTGAGGACAGTTCATGGCTTGATGCCAGGAAAATTGAACAGACAGGAACTACAGTCGAGGAGCTCATGGACCAGACCCATGATTTCTTTTTTCCCTAGGAGCCTGATGTAGGAGCATCTAGCTCACCATGACTGGGTTCAGTCTCTGCCGAGTTGGAAGGTTGATTATCTGGATTGTTCTTTTATTATTATAGTTTATGAGTCATGAGACATGAGTTTGATTTGTTTTTTTTTTTAAGTTGTTCTGACTAATTCAAGGTTAAATAGACAGTTAGGGTTGTCATGGTCTAAACAATAATAAAGCCGTAGTTATGAATTGATCTGTTAATTTAGAAGAGAAAAGACAAAACTATCTAATCAGAATCTTGTAATGTCAACCATAGCATGACTGTCTAACCAAAATCCATGATAGTTTAACTAATTGTAATCTCAATGTATAAGAGCATAAATGTAAGACAAAGACAAGGTTCATCAATTCGAGAACAGAGAGAAATAAAGAAGAGAAAAATAGATCTTATTTGCAGAAACAGTCTATCTGGTTCATTCATTTGTTCCTGTAATGTAATGTTATATTCTGTACATCTATTGTGTAATGTAGAACAGTTCCAGCATACTATTATCGACCACTGCAGGTCGCATTTTCAGTCATTTCCCACAAACAGAAATTCTCAAGTGCATTCGCATAATACGGCAGAGCAAGAGCGTGCAAAACTGGAGAACGAAAAGAGAATAGCCAAATCACAACGAGTCCTCTAACGAATTACTGTGGAGCAGAGTATCGAAGGAGATAAAAACCAACACAGGTAACCCGATAACCTTTCCAAGCTTTCACGATTTAACAAAAATATACAGAACAATAGCCATAGTCATTGTTATTCAAACATATTTACAATACAGCCGTTATAAGCAAAAGACGGGTATCAGTGTCCTAGAAGGACAAACCCTAGGTTAGGGTTTTACCACAGAGTTCAGTTCTTTTTGTTGAAGCATAACAGAAAATTCAACCAGAAGTCGAAACCAAACCAAATTACATTCTACAGAAAGCATTTCAGGCAAAGCATGATTGTCAGACAATGAACAATAGACCTTCTAAGAAACCCTACCAAACCCCTAACAATAAACTGACGAGACTCAAGCATCAGAGCCTACCGGACAAGGTTTTGTAGTATTAGAAAGTCGAATTGTAGAAGAGTCCATGCACCCAGGTCGAACCATAGACCTGCATGACCAAACAAAGTTCTGTTAGCCGTATTCACAGTGAAACCCGAAGTAAAGAGTTGAAACAGAGGACAAAGGGAAGTCCCAACATACCTGAGCAAATCGAACTGAGAGTTGCAGAAAAAAGCCATTGATAAGTCGATAAAGCCTGTGACAGAAGGAGCAATTCGTGGTTAGATTCCATGCTAGACGAGGGAAAGATTAAATCAAGGAAAAGAGTGATTACCTGCGTGCCTTTGCCAAGGTTGTTTTTCCTGTTAGCTGCGTTCATAATCACCAACCAGCTTGTAAATCGAACAGTGGCCAAGGGCAATGAGAGTAGCAGTAAAAAGGGAAACCACAGACAGAAGACCACATGCAAGAGCCTAGTGATTGAAATAGAACCGAAAGACTTACATTCAAAGGAGAGCCCACGCACATACATTTCCAGGACTCCGACAGACTCGCGCCACAGAAGTAAACCACAAACAACCACATTGTCAAGCTCAGGAAACCAGCAGGCGTTTGCAACCATAGCAGGGACAGGAACATAGACCACTACATGCACTTGAGGAGGAGCCATACAGGGTAGCTCCCAAACCCTCACCAGAACACACAGCAGCAAGGAAAGATCGCGAAAGACCAGACCACCAAAGCATTTTGGCAAAGGGTGCATGGAGGAAACAAGCCTGAGGCTGGTAGCTAGGCAATAAATGACTCATTAACACATTCCAATTACCAATGAAAATATCTATTGCCACCCTATATACAACCGCTGGCACAATAGATCAAAATCTGCCACGTCACAAAAGCCGAGACCAGGTGTAAAGCCAAACTTAAGTGTAAAGTGCAGGCCAATGTGGGTTGGGCCACATCAATAGTGTTGATCGTTCTTCAGTTTCATTTTCACATGATGTTATTTCTATTTTAAACATAGAGGTACCCATTTTAGGAACTTTCATGAGAATCCTTACTAATATGGGGTATAAAGGAGGAGGACTTGGTGTTAATGGCCAAGGAATGACTCAACCATTGGAGGTTGTACGAAGACCTCGATTTGTAGGTTTGGGGTACACTAAAGGAGAGTTCTTGAAGGTAGCGAAAGCTTCCAAGGCATTGAAAAAACCATCGAGGAAACAGGATGATGGGAATACATCACAATCCTCCCATGACAGTGCACATTGCATAGGAAGAGCTAAAGCAAGTTCTCATCATGAGGGTCGCACTAGAGATAGCTGAGAGAGGTATAAAAAGTCTGAGTATTATAAAGTTAATTTTGATTAAAATCATATTGTTAATGATGAGCATAAATCATGGCATTGAAAACCATGTAGTTTTTGTGGTTTTCATAACCATGTGGTTGTTGAGCATTGTAAGAGAATGGCAACAAGAAAGAGTATGATGCGTGAAATTTCTTCTCCACATCAGGGAAGGAAGAAGGTTAAGCAAGTCTCGAGGAAGAATAATTTTTGCAATCATTCCAACAAAGGTGGACATCAAAGAGCCACATGTTGGAGGCTCCATCTAGAACAATGTCTCAAGCACAAAGCACCCATGTAGTTACTAGTTGGTGAAGATTTTGCAACATGCGAATCAGCTCCACGACGATGATCCATTCAATTTTATGAGTGAGGCATGGTTTTACTAAATATGGTGGCTTTTCATGGCTACATTTCTTAAATGATGTGTTGCAATATAAATGTAAAAGTGATGATGTGTTTTCCATAACTTATGAAATCAACAATAATTTTTTGGCCTTTTATTGATAGTTGGGGTATTTGTTTCTATTATGTTGTAAAATTAACCAAAAAGCGTGTGTTGTAAACTCTTGGCAAGTATGGGGATGCTTGGGTCATGATTAGTCATGTAATTGAACATGTTGTTTGCAACTATTGTACTACAAGTTTGCATAGGATGTAGGTGTCAATTCATCACTTATGGCTTCGAAGAACAAGGGTGAAGGAGAAGGAAGTGTGACATGTCAAGACACTTGTTGTGCAGACAATGTAACACAACAGTTGCAGATTGAGTTCATTCCTTTGGAGGACCAAAAGCTCTGCAATGGGGGGGAACAATCCAAGTGGCTCTAGAAATGCTCAAAATTTAGAAGTGGCTCAGAATATCTCAAAAATCAAAGTTCTTTTATTTCACCTAAACTAGAACCAATCATAGTGCTCATCGTATTGATTCCAATAGCTTGAAATTCACTCAAATTTGAGTTCATATGCTCAAGATATTTGAGGTGAAAGTTCTGGTCAGACTAGGCTCGGTGGTAGCCACTAACGAGGCAACAATTTGGAATTTTCTGGCACATGGATTTTGGCTACCAGAACGAGTGAATTTGTCTGGTAAAACCCAAAATTCGGTCAAAATTTTTTAAATAGGATTTTTCTTTTAATGTTAAAAAGCAATTAAAAAAAAGTGGGGTGGTGGGCCACCACCCCCGCTGCCCAATTACCGCATAAGTATTATAAAAAAAACATTCATGGGGTGGGCGCCAATGGTGGACCCGTAGCAAATGGTCCAATGAACATATGTAGTTTTACCGGGGCCAGCGGGGATCGAACTTGCCTAGCCGTTTAGCCATCCTACCAAACTAGCGACCCCATGACCACCACCATATGTAACGATGCCAATAAAAGAACAACACACCACCATATATGTTTAACCACTGCATTGAAGCATAAACCAAGTGCCACTTGAACATAACCACTTCCAATTAAACACATAAGAAAAAATGACTCAGTCGAATTGGGGAGGCCTTGGGGTTGGAACTCAGGACTCACCAACCAAAGTTAGCAATCATTACCAACTCAAACAAGAGACTTCTTGTAATTAACACATCAAAAAATTTATGTAAATCCTTCATTTCCATGCAACGGGATTCAGACACCCATAAGGGGTGTTTTCAAGCGTGTAGTGGAAGACTCCATTTGTCCCAATGTACTCACCGACATGCACATTTGGTAGGCTATGAAAATGAAACAACAAGTTCAAGCCATTAATCCAGGGATTCAAATGGAAAGCAGCACTAAAATTCTAGGAAAGGAGGAGAATTTGATTATTTTTGGAGTTGATGAGAGAAATAAGAATGGGAGTGTCAAGTTTTGGCCAACACTCACAAAAGTGGGCCACTCAGAGTTGAGGAAGGAGTTATAGACCAAGAGAATGGATATCTTATAGTGGCATAAAAGAGAACAAGAACTGAAAGGAGGACTATATATATGAAAGTGTTAAATATATTAACCACACAAATAGGGATGTGACTATCCTAGCGAGACGATGACTATTCAATGACTATTCAATGCTTCTGTAATGAATGGTATTGAGATTGAGGATCTTGCATACTATTTTCCTTAGTTGAAATGTTATGAGCCCATCTATCATACAATGTATTGTGGGGGTGTGTTGCCATGTCCCTCATCCACTTAATAAGGTCGGGTGGTAACAACTTGCCTCTCCCCTTTTGCATGAAAAACACCCCATCTAAGTTTATATGTATAAAATTGTTATTTAGATAGATACAATTTAATTAATAACTATCTAATTTAAGTATCATTTTTCATTTTTCAAAATTAATGACTATATATTATTATTTTTATAAATCCATGTATTCACATGATTCCATTTGTTATTTGATAGTTGGTAGATAATTTTATTATTATTTTATATAGATGTGAAAAGGTAAATATGTATTTCTATGATGTTATTTGTTATTTAATGATTTGCACGGTAATCATAATTGTATTAGGTAAAAGTGAAAAGGTAAAAATTTATTTTCATGATGTCATTTGTTACTTGATAATTTGCATGGTGATTTCATAATTGTACTAGCTAAATGCAAAAAGGTAAGTATAGAATACATACATTTTGAGATGCAAGCTAATTAATTTTCCAAATTCCATCAATTGGTGTAAAGGAGATTACTAGAATATGTCAACATTTTTCATTTATGACCACGATATAATGATTTAGATTAAAAGAAAGATTAAAATT
The DNA here is from genome assembly GCA_031772625.1 of Pinus tabuliformis. NCBI lineage: Eukaryota > Viridiplantae > Streptophyta > Pinopsida > Pinales > Pinaceae > Pinus > Pinus tabuliformis. Next base: position 198,638,201 of record CM062805.1, on the reverse strand, counting down.
TCGGCCTTAAATAGGAGGGATGATAGTGTAACAACAGTTGGTATAGCCTTAATATTAAAATTAAATTATTCTTTTTATTATTAATATGGTGTTTGTGAGACTAAAGACATAAATATAATAATAATTTCAATGCACGACTATTTTAAGAATAGGTCTTCCAAAGTTTTAATTTAATTACCAGTAACCATTAAGTGGATGATAGAGATTTAACCTCCACTAAATATGTTGGAATAATTTTAGTGGTAATCATAAATGAAGGACTGATATTTTTCTCCATGTTAATTATGCTCTTTTAATTAATTTTTCTCGAATTAATTAATTAAAGAAAATTTCATATCAACATGTGTCATATTGGACATGTGGTATTGGCCCATGGTATTGTAACAAAGGCTATTTACAAGTTAAGAATTTAGATAGTAAAGTGGGGGTGAATCTTCATGGTTAAGAATATGGATACATATTTTTTTAAATGTATATATATTTAACTCATATACTAATTATTTTTAGAATTGATAATGGTAATAATTTAAATTCAAGTTATAATTTAGTTTTTATTTTTTTGAATTTAGTTTTTATTTTTTTTTCTAATTAATTTGGGAAAAATATATCCTAGAGTAAGTGTTTTGATCCTTATTATAGATTGATGTATATGAGTGTGCATGAGCCATTCAATGTATATGGTTTCACTAATTATAGTTTAATTTTAAGATAATTTTCCAACCGAAACATCAAACTATATCCCCTTTGAATTAAATTTACACACTCTTAATCATTAAGTGCACTAAAATTTATGTTTAAATATATGAAAATATAGAATTTACCAAAATATAAAATTAACATATTTTACAATTTTAAGTGTTCGAATTGAAAATATTATAAGGATATGGAGCTCAAAGGAAAAAGGTCATTATGACGTGTTATTATAAAGTCTTATTATGTTATGATTTATCATTTATGTAGTTAATTTTAATCATGTGATAAATTAATAAACTCATTTTTAACTTAATAAATTAGACTATTTAATTATTTGTATTTGTTAATTTAACTCTACTTTTAATCTTAATTTATTTACTAATAAATTTTGCTACTTATTCTAATATATTCGATAGACCATCTAACACAATATTCATTTTACACTTTCCATCCTTAACTTTAATGAATATGCCATTCTTCATGTACTTTCCCATGCAATATTGTATAATTTTGTGCACTTCGCATTATTCATATTCATCCTTTCTTGCACTCTGTATTTTTCCATTACGCACTTTCCAAGGGTGCAATAATCACCTCAACCAGAAGCTCGTATGAGACAATAATTCCTCTTGGAACTTGACCTATCGAAATTGACCACCAAAGTTAGAGAAGATGCCATGGCAGCCCCTATTATTCATGGAAAATGGGCTAGCCATGTGCTCATTATGAAGGACCGAGAAGAGTTAGTATTGTAACTCTAGTTAATATATGGAGGAATAAAAATTAACCACTAGTAGGCTGTTGGGATGTGTTATAATTGGGCCACTAGAAGGAAAATGGATTCTGTATTATTAGAGTATATTTTGTTCCATAAATGAGTATGGTAGCCGAGAGTGTATAGTGAGATAGTAAGCATAAAGGGTTTGTAAAATGTAGTACCCCACTATTCATAGGTATCACTTCTTTGAGATTGCATCCATTCTCTATTCAGAGAAAGAGAGTAGATCAACCTCACCTTCAAGTAGATTTTTCTCTTGAAAGGGTTTCTGAGGTTATATCCTATGCTAATTTGTGGTTTGTGAGTTTTATTTCATTGTTCTCTACTTTGAACATATTTTATCTATTGCATGCATAAGCATAACCTAGTAATTAATGAATCTATAAATCGAAGGGGAAATTAATCCTCGATGTAGATTTCATATTTTGTTTATAATTCAAAATTTATTGTGATGAATTGTCTAGTGGAATATCCATGGAAATTTACGAATCACATTGGTATCATAGTAGATTTATTTGGGTATATTGTGGGGAGTTGTAGTGAATCAAAATTGGTTACGCTAAAATTCATAAAACTCCAGCCATGGATGACAAATCTATAAATAACCCCGAAGTTCCTGCAGAGGAGAATATTGTGTAGTTGGAAGCAGAATTCATAGATATAAACCATACTGTGAGCCTTTTTATGAAAATTGTCAGCAATAAACTCAAACTATTTGGAGAATATGAAGGTTTTAATGTGAAGGTTGAATCATAGGGGGAATTGTAAGATCGAAATGAACTAGAGAAGGTTCCTAAGAAAGAACTCGAAAAGGATCAACATAGTTTTAGTTCTCCGAACCATTCACAGTCCCTATTAAAAATTCAAGAGAAGGTCAACATCAAGTCATATTAAGGTGATATTGATTCTTTGAATTTAAATCATTGGTTGTAGAAAATAGAATCTTATTTCAATGTTCATCATATAGTGGAAGAATAGGTGATTTCATTTTCATAGAGGAAATTACAGGGCTATTCCCTAACTTGATCGGCTAGCCACACAGAGACCCCATGGAGTGAGGGGAATCCTTTACTGATTGAGTGGGAGGATTTCAACCCTTTGATAAAGTCATATGTTTACCCTATTAGGTATGTAGAGGATCAGTGGATTTGATGGAATTACATTAACTAGAACCAGGGGCAAAGTGCACAGGAGTACACCACAAAATTTGGAAAGATGGCCATAATGTTTGGTATCTCCCCAAAGAACCCAAACATACTCCTCAACTATCTTAAGGATATACACAACAATTTATGGAAGCAACTGATGTTATTCAAACTCGTATTTGTGAATGAGGCTTCTCTCATTAGAAATTTTTTGAGGTCTAAAATGGGCCTCCTAAGAAATATTATAAAATAATAGTGGAAATAATAAAATAACATTACATTGCGTCATCAAAATTTAGAGGGAAAAAAGAAAAACCCACTTTTTCAACTCATATTTTCAACTTATCTCCCTATGGTTTTACTCAAATTTCATGTGGGAGCACTCGTTGGATGCAAAATTTAATTCCTCATCTAAGGAGTATCCATTTCTCATACTTTCGATGGACCGTACTACATGAAAAATGAGAAATACATGAAAAAATGTGATTGCAATCATGTCTTTCATCCATTTTTCAGTTTTTGTGTAGCAGGGTCCATTGAAACTATTAACAATGGTACTCCTTTAATGAGTAATTAAATTATGCTTCTAATCAGTGCTCCTGCTTGAAATTTGAGTAAAGCAATAGGGAGATAAGTTGAAAGTACAAGTTGAAAAAGTAGTTTATTTTTTTTTATATTTTTACTTGTTTTCTCCAAAAATGGTGAATCATCCCCCATGGTTGAAATCATCATCTTGAATCCTATTGGTTCTTATAAAGTTTATTTTTGTTGTACATTTTTTTTTTAGGCACATTTTAGACCTGAAAATGTCTCTAATGTCAAGAATATTACCTGGAGAACATAGGCCATAAGAAATATCAATTATTTGAGTCAAAGTAGAAAGAGCACTAGGAAGCTCCCAAGGGGAGGAAGAAGAATTGTAAAGGGGGGAATATAATAAGACAATATCCAAAACACACAAGTGCAAATATCCCAAAAACCACTATAACATTGATGGTCATACAAAGGAGAAGTCATGGAAGTTGCATCCAAATGTCAACCAAAAGAACAATAATAAAGATACTAAGCGGAAAAATATCTTGGCCATAGATTTGAGTAACCAGGAGGAAAGAAACATAGGTATGGATGGGAATATTTTATATATATCAATGCAGATGGAGGTTAATCTAAGTATCCTTCAATAGTAAGAAGAGAGTAACATACTAGAATCATTGATATAAAGATATAGGTCAAGAACACAAACATTGATGCTCTCTTCAACTTATGATCATAGAAGAATCTCATTGCAACTGAGATGTTCAGCAAATTGGGATTAGAATATGAAGATCATCTAAGCCCATATTCATTTGGATATGTAAATAAGGATTCAGAAATAAGGGTAGTGAAAAAAAGTAAAATTAGATTTGCTATCAATGATGATTTTATTAATGAAGTAGAAATATATTTAGTTCTCCTTGATGTATGTGGAGTGGTCTTTGGAAGTCGCTATATGTACACGTAGGATGAAATATTCATGTGGACAGCCAATCAATATTGCCTCATCAAGGATGGAAAGTCCTTAAAAATCAATGCTCATAAGGCATGTCCAAAATTTCACTAGTAAGTGCCAACTAAGCCAAGAAACTAATTAGTTATAGTAAGAGGTATGTTTTACTAATTTTAAGAGAATATATGTCTATAGAAGAGTGTCTAAGATCAAATTCATCCCTAGAGGGGTTTACCATGGAGCATAAATGTTATAGACATTTTTGTGCCTTGCATCACTGAGCATGAAATGTCAATAATTAAGGGATCCAAAGTCCCTAAACATGTTGTTCCTACCCCTAGAGGAACAAGGCCAGCAAACCACAGCAATTCACTGAAGTTCTCCACCTGAAAACACTCAAAAACAGGCCATTTCTGGATCATGTCAACTGCTCCACTGAGCATCTGCGCTGAATGTCAACTGCTCCACTGTCTACCTGCGTTGAATGTCAACTGCAAAGAAGGCTACCTGCGCTGAGCATAACTGGACAAGTGGCAGGCTCATTTCTCAAGGTGTCAATGCCCAGGAAGCTTCCAAAATGACACTTGGGTCAGGGAATTCGACTGGTGATGAGTAAGAGGTTCCAAATCTCCAAGTGGAAGCAAGAACCTCCAAGTGGACTCAAGAACTGAAGTGGGAGAGGACACTAGTCAGTTTCATACCAGCCTCAAGCTGACTCACCCTCTCTCCAAAATTCCTTTATATAGATCTCTCTCCATGAGGTCAAGGGAGGCTGGAAGGTTGTGATTGCAAAGAATTGCTGTTGGTTTGTGGTTGGATCATTGGGTGTTTATGCTTTGAAAGGGGCTGAAGAAGGAATTCCATTCTGCTGGGAAGGAGATGCTGGGTTGGAGCCCTATGGGTTGTATCTCTTCCTGAACCTTGTTTATCAATCAATAAAGCTTCTTGGTTCTTTCCTATATGCTGGTGTATTTTGTATGATTTGCATTAGTATATTTGATTTACTTCTAATCCTGAATCATTTATGAATATGTATCTTTGCCTTTGTGTTGTGTCCTTCTCTTGTCGCAAGTAGCTGTTCTCTTGTCACAGGTAGCCGTTCTCTTGTGATCTCGTGGGAATCGAGTAGCTGTTCTCTTGAGCGAGCGAGGAGGCAAGTAGCTGTGGACACCCAAAGAGGAGAGGATCTAGATCGAGGGACAACCGGAAGATAACGATAAGTCTACCAATCTCCTCTCTTTCATATCTCATAAAGGAAGAAACCGAAGTAGCTGTATTCGTTTGTTGCTAAGGTACTGTCACACCTTAGGTGGATATGATCGTCCTCCATAGGCATTTTTCCCCACAACAAATTGGCGACTCCGCTGGGGAAGAACTTTGTTTTAGTCATTTTGTTTGTGTTTACATCATTGTTTGCTTCATAGACTCAACGACAACAATCGAACTGCTTTGCAAAGTAGGATGTTGTTGCTTTGATCCTTCACTGGATTTTTGTCTATGATCTCAACAATGGACTCACAAATGACTTGATGATCCTTTGTGATAGTCTTTAGTACCCTCTCAAAGCATCCCTCTGTTTATACCTTGCTTGTTTTTCTGATTTGGCCTGAAACAGTTGATTTTTGAGCATTTTATGACCCGGAAACCAAGAGAAACGAGAGTTTCTCCTTTCAGCGCAGACACTGTGAAGACAGTCTACATTTCAACGCAGGTCCCGTGAAGGCTACCTGTGCTGAATGTCAAACTGACAGTGTTGTACCTGCACTGAACCAGTGTGGCCTTGTGCAGCTGGGGTTCCTTGCTGTCTTTTGCCCTGTTTTGATCTCTGTTTTTGCTGCCTTTAACCAGCATAGGTACCAATCTGATTACCCCTTTTCTTTGCTTGAATTCCGCCTCATTTTTTGTACAAAAAGACTGTAAGTGTTTTTATGTGTTTGTGGCGTCATTTACAGTTTTCCTTTGCATAAGCAAAATAGTCATCCTGTAGCCCTTGATTCAGATCTGATTGATTGATTGATTGTGATCTTAGGAGAGAGTTCATTGGCTGTTTACAGTTTGATTGTACATTTGCTTTTGCTTATTGGTTTGAATTTGTCACTTTTAAGTGTTGAAACGAGTATTCCTTTCGAAAAATCGCAAAGTGCTTGTAATCTCTTCTACCCTTGTTGATTTTGGAAAAAGAAAACTTGTTTATTTCAGTCATTTAAAAGCAAATTTGAAGTTGTACAAAAAGCTTTCTTTGTAGGCATTTATACTAAGAAAGTGAAAACAAACACCTGCATTGTGCATTTTGCATTTTGATAAGTTTGCATGTGTGATTTAGGAAGAGTGCATTAGAATGTGCTGATTGCTCTTTGAGAAAAGATAGTCGCTCTCTTTTCCCTTAGTAGCTAGGATTTTCAAAGTTGAAAGATTATAAAGCTTGCTTATCATCTTAGACTGCATTTAGGAATTGTACCATACATCTCGTGGTGATCCTGAAAGACAAACTTTAAAAAGATCAACTTAAAATATATTGAATGAACCTAACAACGCTTTGCAACATAACGCACAACATAGAGGTCTAGGTAGAGACGTGTTCCGGCATCGTTAAACGTAGTGACTGTCGATCTCTAAGAAGGTGGGTGATTCCTCCTGAGGGATGATAGCACTAATACGGATTTGTGCTCCCACGTACCGTCACGTATATATTAGGAGACCCCTATAGGCATATATCCTTTATCCTTAGGAAGCCGTGTCGGCCGCCCTACTGATCGCAATGCAGTGAACACAGCATTCACGAAGATCGACCACCCGTACCGTAAAACGTATTCTGTGGTTTTGCGAAAAGTTTGGCACACCCTCTGCCTAGATCTCCAGAGTAGTTTCTTTTGGCCTTTTTCAGACTCTATAACAGAAAAAGTCCATCCGAGCATTTGTCACTTCGGGCTCGTTAAAACATCGAAGGAGACTAGAGTCGTCTTTAGCTTTTTCTCGACTCTCTAAAACTGAAAAAGCAAGTTGTGTCTAAAGCGTCGTTAACAATTTATTTTAAACGGAACAATCACCCTTATTCCCGCGTTGATCTTTAGGTTGAAAAGATGGAGCACACAAAACAAGGAGTTCCCCTTGATGGAAATCCTAGTCCTTTCTCCTCTTGGGGAGATGTTGGTGCGCCCCACATGGCCACATTGTCGCTTCCAGGACTGACAATTGGCCTACCAGTATGGCTCTTTTCAACCAATGTCGTTCAGAATACCACCATTCCTGAACAGTCGAATCAACAGTTAGATCAGACAAGAGTTGCCCACCAGCCTTCCACTTCATCTTCCTCTCCTCCTTCCTCTTCGCTTGCTGGAACTGGTCATTCAAAGAATTGGGTTCCTATGGAGAAGAAGGAGAAGAAGAAGAAAGAAAAGAAGCAGAAGGAGCCTAAGGCGATTGGGGGCAAACAAGCGTCATCTAACAAAAATCCACACATAGCACTCGTAAGGCCTAAATCGCCATGCGTCATATGCAGGGGAGACCACTTCCATAGAGATTGTCCATGTATCCCCCGGATACTAAGAGACTGGTCCCCCCGTTTGCACAATTCGGTAGCATCGACCTCTGATAGCCATGTCGATTGTTCACCGTCAACTAGTGGGAGTGAAGCTCTAGGACAGAGCGGGAAAGTTAAATTTCCCTGCAGACTGTGTGAAGGTGATCACGCCATCCACCGTTGTCCCTTCTTAGACGAGGTGAAAAGAGTTCTGGAAGATCGCCCGATATTACGAGCGAATCTTCCTCCTGGATATCAAAAACTCTTGCCAAGTCCCTCGCTAGTTGAGAATCCGGTTGACCCGCCCAGGTGGTCAGCCGAAGCACCTGTCATTGAAGATGAACCATCTGAATCCATACCAGAAGAAAGTCAAAAGGTTGAAATGGCAGTTGACCCGGTTTTGCCTTTAGAGGCTCTATCTTCGAATGACACCATCATAGAGGAGAATAAAGACGACACCGTCCAAATTCTCTTCATCAGCACTGACTCTGATGATCAAGGGGGCAATGCCACCATTCCTTTATCGCAGGAAGGAAGTTCATCAGAGCGCTATCCGGCCGTTTACTCGGTCCAACCACCAAGCAACCTGGTTGCGTCCTTTGACTGGAACCAACTAGGCAGACCCCGCTTGCCAGCTAGCATACCATTCAGAATTATTGTCCAAATATATAGAATGGTAATGGCTGGTACAGTTATTGATGAAGGGGCATCTGTGAGTATCCTTTCCTCTATTGCTTGGAAAGCGCTTGGTTCGCCTGCGCTTTTGCCTGAAACGAGAAATCTATCAGGCTTTGATAAGGGAACCAGTCGCCCTTTAGGGATCCTCCCCAATGTGCCAATAACATTGAAAGGGAAGACCGTTCAAATGAACGTGATGGTCGTTCAAGGACCCTTGGATTATAACCTACTCATTGGACGAAACTATATATATTGCATGGGAGCAATAGTCTCCTCACTCTTTAGAGTAATGTGTTTTCCGCATGAAGGAAGAATGGTCAAGCTCGTGGACCAACTTTCGTTTCCCGGGTCACACATCGCAAATAGTCATATACCATCCCTAAATGGTCTATTCACGAAAGAAATGTCTCAACCCACGGTCCGTCCTCCTGATAAGCGCGAGTAATCCGGGAGGATATGACTGGAACCCAGGGGGCATGCGTCCTGGTCTGCTTCGGCAGAGAACTTTGGGTATAAGATAGGTTTCCGCGGGAGAATATGACTAGTCCGTACCCCGTCCGTAGAGGAAAGAGGGTTGTTCTGGAATAATATTCTTTTGTCAAAGTTATGTGAGAGGACGGGACCCATCGCTCACCTTTGTCTATTTCGGTAGGCATTGCCGAAGAAGTGTTTTGTTTAACGAGACAATCTTTAGGTAACCTGAAAAAGGTAAGCCAAGGAAGTGTTTTGACTAATGAAACAATCTTTAGGTAACCTGAAAGAGGTAGGCCCCCCTCAGTAAAACAAATGTTTTGTCTTTTGAGTAGTGTTCTTCTCTTGTCGCAAGTAGCTGCTCTCTTGTCGCAAGTAGCTGTTCTCTTGCGATCTTGCAAAAATCTATTGAAAGTTGGGCTAACGAGAGGACAAGTAGTTGCTCTCTTGTGACCTCGTATAGACCCGTTGAAGCTGGACTAGCAAGATGACAAGTAGCTGTGAACACCCAAAGAAAAGCAGAGGTGAGAAGAAGGAGGGGAAACCTTGAAATTGTATTTTATACCTGGGGGCATGCAAACCTTTTGGAGTGCAAGCAAAGAGCGGTTATTTATCTGTTTTTTGGGTTAGCCATTTCCGAACTTGCATAAATAAAGGATATGGAGCAAAGCATAGTGAGATGAAGCTCCATAAAAAATAGCAATCTCACATGAGACAATCTTATCATATGACTGGTATATCGAGCAGTTTTACCGCGGAATTTATGCTCGTTAAAAAATAGAAAAGCGAGATCCGAGCAGTTTTAGCAGCATAGTTCATGCTCGTTAAAAAATAAACATAAGCTTGAGCAGTTTTAGCGACGCATTCAAGCTCGTTAAAAAATAAACCCATCCCGGTAAATAACCCTTGAAGTATGTAACCTGATCAACCATAAAAGACCTTGGTCGTGTTTGTGCACCATCACCTCCACCGTTCATTTGGCCGATCGTTCACCTCCATATGATTGTTTACCCATTTTGAGGAACAGCTACGAAGAGTGATTTCACCTAGCCATCCTTGTGACACTGCCGTGATTGGAAAATTCCAACCTGTACCTGGAATCAGCTGCTAACCCTGTTCATCACTCGTTCCTCGAAAGACGAGTCTTCTTTAAGCTCTTTTCTATTGACTCGTAAAATATGAAAAGGTTGCCGAGTTTTGGCCTTCCAGCTCGTTAAACGACCGGAAGAGCTATCCCTCTAGATTTTAATCTTTTTGGACCTGAGGGATTATTGCACAAAAAGATCGAGCGCTTGTTTTGTTCGGCTCGTTAAAACTATTGAAAACTCATCCCTTCTGTATTGTTTTATACTTTTTCGGACTTAAGGGATTAGATGACGAAAAAGGAATTTTGGAGTTAACTTTATGTACCTTTTCAGACTCTCTAAAAATGAAAAGGGTCGAGTTTTCCTTGTCGTTAGACTCGTTAAAATCATTAAATAGCGACAAACTTGTCTTTAGACGAGAACGAGTTTCACTATCGCTAGGCTCGTTAAAAAATAGCGATGGGCTTGCCCGAAGGGCAGGTTATAGAACAAGCATATGTTATCCTCCTCAAGCTTGACAAAAATAAAGAGGTACTGGTCAGTAATGACTGGGGAAAAATTGGGAAAAAATCAAAAAGTCTTTGATGGTAGCAGGTCGCTCTTGAACATGACACTTTTCTTCCGTACCACATCGGGTTGGGTTGTTTCATTCACCATGGTCTTGCCACACCATCCATACTTGGGGTAATGTTACCAATCCATCGCATCAGTGTTGCCATATGTTCAAGAGAAGTCGTTCAGAAAGAGTCAACCAGGTCCCATCCACTGCCATACATTATCCTTCATCCATTTCATGACCGCCACCCTGAATCATATGTTACAGATCGTTTTCACCTCCATTAAAATCATTAGCTCCGTTCCGTGCCACTGATGTGGGATTCATTAAGGCCCTCCTTTGACGGATGGCTTCTTGTCGACATCAGCTCATTATCCAAGAAGTTGATCTAGGAACAACCCCCTCAGTACTTTGAAGCTTGCATGCCTCAATGGCAAGTTTCTCACTTCCGGCGACAGGTATACATCAATGACCTTCGACCAGAAGATTTTGCGTGGTGTTCGACGCCAAGTCCTTTATTCACACCACGTGAATTGTACTGCAGTACCTTGAGGGTCATCATCATTATCAGTGATTCCTCTCACGCTTGTTAACGATTTACATCATTGACCGGTAATCAAGCGATGTCTTTCCATGTTCGACTTCAGCGCAATCCTCACATGGATCGAATTGTACTTAGAGTGAAGATCGAACGAGTTTGAAGACCCCGGATCTAGTTTCATCCATCTGGGCTGCGATATATATTCAGGAAAAATAAAGACATTTGACATGTACATCATTGCAGCAGATGATCATCCTACTCAAAGGATGATAGTTTCGCCAGAATTATCAGTCTACCATCAGACGATCGTCTGTTCTATGTACCAAAATGTATTTATAAAGCTGAGCATGGGAATGCCCGCCTCAGCTAGATCATGAAAGCAGTATGAATCATAATGTATTGTATTGTATCTTATTACAGGTCTCCTCCCAGCAAATGGATGAACTTCGGACTCCCCTAGATAAAGCATTTCACCTGATAAACGGCCTCATACTTTAGGGGGCAACTGTTATAGACATTTTTGTGCCTTGCATCACTGAGCATGAAATGTCAATAATTAAGGGATCCAAAGTCCCTAAACATGTTGTTCCTACCCCTAGAGGAACAAGGCCAGCAAACCACAGCAATTCACTGAAGTTCTCCACCTGAAAACACTCAAAAACAGGCCATTTCTGGATCATGTCAACTGCTCCACTGAGCATCTGCGCTGAATGTCAACTGCTCCACTGTCTACCTGCGTTGAATGTCAACTGCAAAGAAGGCTACCTGCGCTGAGCGTAACTAGACAAGTGGCAGGCTCATTTCTCAAGGTGTCAATGCCCAGGAAGCTTCCAAAATGACACTTGGGTCAGGGAATTCGACTGGTGATGAGTAAGAGGTTCCAAATCTCCAAGTGGAAGCAAGAACCTCCAAGTGGACTCAAGAACTGAAGTGGGAGAGGACACTAGTCAGTTTCATACCAGCCTCAAGCTGACTCACCCTCTCTCCAAAACTCCTTTATATACATCTCTCTCCATGAGGTCAAGGGAGGCTGGAAGGTTGTGATTGCAAAGAATTGTTGTTGGTTTGTGGTTGGATCATTGGGTGTTTATGCTTTGAAAGGGGCTGAAGAAGGAATTCCATTCTGCTGGGAAGGAGATGCTGGGTTGGAGCCCTATGGGTTGTATCTCTTCCTGAACCTTGTTTATCAATCAATAAAGCTTCTTGGTTCTTTCCTATATGCTGGTGTATTTTGTATGATTTGCATTAGTATATTTGATTTACTTCTAATCCTGAATCATTTATGAATATGTATCTTTGCCTTTGTGTTGTGTCCTTCTCTTGTCGCAAGTAGCTGTTCTCTTGTCACAGGTAGCCGTTCTCTTGTGATCTCGTGGGAATCGAGTAGTTGTTCTCTTGAGCGAGCGAGGAGGCAAGTAGCTGTGGACACCCAAAGAGGAGAGGATCTAGATCGAGGGACAACCGGAAGATAACGGTAAGTATACCAATCTCCTCTCTTTCATATCTCATAAAGGAAGAAACCGAAGTAGCTGTATTCGTTTGTTGCTAAGGTACTGTCACACCTTAGGTGGATAGGATCGTCCTGCATAGGCATTTTTCCCTACAACAATAAATAACAACTTAAAGAGCTTTTAAAATCATAAAGGGGTGTGTTATAAGAGCCTAAAGGAATAACACATCAGAGGAAAGTGGAGCACGAGATATAGCTATTTCTAAACTCCTTGTTGCCAAACATTGGGTTGTATATGCATTATATTATAGAATAAAGTGAGGTGAAGAATTTGTTATAATAGATACTAGAATAAGGTTTAATTCAACTAAGTACCTCTCCATGTGGATCACTCAATATTATTATGCAAAAGAAGAATGGGATTTGGTGGATGTGTATTGATTACAAGGAATTAAACAAAATGACACTTAAGAACAGGTACCCCCTACCTAGGATATATGATATGTTTGATCACTTGCAACAAGCCGTATTATTCAACAAACTAGACTTAAATTCATGACATCACGAGGTTTGGGTCTAAAAGAAGAAGATACATCGAAGACCACTTTAAAAACTAGGAAAGGTTTGTATGAGTGGTTTGTCATGATGTTTGTCATATGTGATGCACTAGCTATGCTTATGAGGTTGATGAATGATTTGGTACACTATTTTATAGATTCATTCGTTATTTCTATTTAGATGATATACTAGCAAAAAATTCTACATCATAGGAGCACATGTCACATTTCATGCACGTGCTATAAATATTAAGGAAGCACTGACTACTACAAAATATCAACAAGTGTGAGTTTGAACAACAATACTTGGTGTATTTCGGATATGTGATAGGTGGAGGAGAGCTTAAGATTACTCCTACCATGGTGGAGGCCATCGAATTGACCAATTCTTATTAATGTTTCTAATATTAGGAGAATCATTGGGGTAGCAAATTACTTGAGAAAATTCATAGTGTTGTTTTCAATAGTATGTTGCTGGCCAAAAATGAATTCATTAAAATTTGGGATACCACCTAGTCATAGTCCCAAGTTAGACTCTTTTCATGGTGGCTCCAACTAGTTTGGAATGGGTCTAGTTATAAAAGTCTTAAGTGGTGATGGAAAAGGAATGGGTCAAAGTGGATTGATTACTAAGACATAAAATAACTAGGACTAATTAATATAATATCATACTCATATATATTTTACCCAGGTGTTATAAATGCATTGGTGATACAAAGATAACAATATAATAATGAAAATAAATATTTTCAAGATATAATGTTAACAATCACAATTAAAAATATTAATTTGATTAAATAGTTAATCAAATAAATGTTTAGAATGAACACATATTAAAGAGCATTGAAATAATTCAATGAACGAGAAATTAACATATCTATACACAGCAATAGTGATTATGTTTCAATTGATGAAAGAAAAACACAATGAACATTATATCAATATAAATATATTGAATCTTTTTTTTAAATAAACAAAAAATATAGTAGATAGTAGTACCAATTTTCTTCTCATTCTTTGTGTGCTGGAATCAAAATGGTTTAGATGTATTAATAAAAGGACTCGATTACAATAGTGCAACAACATCTATTTTAACAAAAATTTAAAATGCTTTGCATGAGCTCGAGAGCCTTATTTGTAGTCTTTTCACAACAAAAGGGAGAAACTGAGTCTCTGATATTCTCTCAACTAAACCAAAACAAACTAAACATAAAATAGTAAAAAATTTAAATTTTGAAAATAAAAACCCAATTAGAAGATTTTAAGTTGATTTTAGTCTAATAGTCTACTATCATTGTTGATGGATATCTAGAAGGGGCTTCAACTCTTGAGGGGAACGAGGATTTATATTTAGCTAACAGTTGAAAACAAAACCTTGAAGAAGTGGAAGCATATGAGTTTTCAAATGTGTCAAAGTATTGAGGACTTTCCAATGACCATGAGGTTTAATTAATAGTTTCTAATTCAGCTCATGACATACTTTAGATAATTGTTTAACCCTCCTACCAAATTTTACACTATAATCTATCCAACTGCTATGTAGCACTTCAGAATTAGGTAGCATATACTCTTCATAATTTAAAAGAAAATTTTCCTCCAAAAGAGGTTGGGTGATAGCTTAGCAATAAAGCATGAAATCTCTCTTGTATCATTAACCAATTTTTGGCTAAATGAATTATGTCCTTCCAATTCCCCAAAAAAATAGATTTTTTCATTTCACCAATCCTACATAGGCTATGATGTACTATTTTATTATCTATCTTCCACTCAAGGAGACCATTTAGACTTTGTTTAGCCTCATCATATTGACTTTCCCTATTAACCAACTCATCAACCAATGTAGAGCTCAACTTGTGTTGCACCTGAATCAAGCTTAGTTTTTCACAAAATATTTGTTGTTGCTTGACAAGTTGCATATTGAGTTCAAGAGCCTCATGTTTGAACTCAGCGAGATTGAAAGTTTCAACTTTTGCTTGTTCTAAGCTTTGCTGCAATTCTTTTAACTAATCATCTCAATTCTTAAGCTCCTCAGAGTGCTTACTCTTGACTAGCTTGATTTGATCTTGTAGTTTTCCTGAGACTGAGCCACTTGTTGTTCCAATTATTGTATCTTGTCATCCTTCTCTTGCACAAATTGTTTCACATGGGATGATTTATAAATAGTATTCGATGAATTGTCCCTAGATATTGAACCAATTACTGTAACTCTTTGTGTTGAGCTACAGAAGATCCTCTGCATATTACTTCCAAGGAAGTAGAGTTAGGAGGAGATGCTTCACTTTCTGCCTTCCTTTTCTTCCTTATTTTTTTTATTACTTCCTTATGTTGAGGATTATAAAAGATTTCAATAGGAGGAATTTCTTCAACATTTAATTGAATCTCTATAGTAGGATGAGCAAGGATGATTTCCACATTGACTTGAGTGTTAAGTGGAGTTTTAGCAAGGGGGACAGAGTTTGTGAGAGTAGTCTTTTCAGATTCAAGAGTGACAAGAACTATATGTTGAGTGACCATGTTTGAAGCGTCATCTCCAAGAGCTTCTTTCTCCTTTCCTGTTTATTTTTTAGCTACTAGCTTATTTAAAATTTCCTTCCATTATTTGTTCATAAGTATAGGATTCACTGAAGAATATTACTCTGTTGAAGAGACTTGCATTGGTGTCGAAATTTGAGGCATTGTCTGTGATGTAGAATTGATGGTTTTCTCAATAAAACCATCTCCCTCCAGAAGCTTAATAAAATGCATCTATAATGGGGCCCTTTTGGAATCTTTATGAACAACAAAGTGTTGAGAATTGTTTGGCAAAAATTGCTTGGCTTTATAACAGACAGGTTCATAAGTTAGGGCCTACTAAAATAGATCATTATATTCAGTTTTCTCATCAATATAATTTTTTGTATGTGTTTCATTGGCTATACCTTGGGCCACAATAGAAGGGCTTGTTGGGATGGGGTCCCGAGGGGTAGAATTGAATTAGAATTAGTCATTTTTGTAAGTAATTTTGTAAAAGATGTAAAGTCTCCATGATATGTGGATGCAGAGAGCGTAGATGAATAAGAGTGAAAGGGTCTTAGCCCCCTATTTTGGGTAAAGTTTTGAGTCAGTTTTGAGATTCACCCATGGTTCGTGGACGATGGCATTATATTGAAAAGTCTATAAATATCATTTTTGGGATTCAACTGCGTTAAGTAAGTCATTCAAACGTATGACCATTTCCATGAGAGGTAGTCGTAAAGTGACTAATTTCTCATGATTTTTTGAATAATTCACTTAGCACTCATTGCATCGGGTGATGCTCACAGGGGTGAAGAAGTGGGATTGAAACTAGTGAAATGTGGAGAACGAATCACATAGCATCAATCATCACTTCCGGGGCTTGCACCCGGTAACCAGGACTTCCCAGGAGGTCACCCATCCCAGAACTCCTCTGGCTCAAGCGCGCTTAACTGTGGAGTTAGCGAGTCTTAGAGGTAAGTTAAGATAGAGAATCAGGTACATTGAAGAGTTTTTGTTGCCTTAGGAAAGAGATAAGGCAATAAGTATTCTCTTCCTACTCTTAGGTAGGGAAGGGAAGGCTCTTGCAACTGAATGAATAGGAGGCCTGGGTAGAGTCTGGAGCTAAGTGCACGGATTGCTATAGCTGTGTGCACAAGGTAAAAAGAGTCTATAATCAGTGAATTGAAGATCAATAAAGACTGTTTTTTGATGAATTACTGGGTATTTTCATTGTATCTGTTTATATTATATGATGTTGATTGGTGATATGTTTTTGGAATAATGACTGAATGCTATGCGAATGTCTTGAATATATCTTAATGATGTATGAAATGATTTCTTAGCCACTTTCATGAAGTTTCAGACCATTTCTCTTATGTTTTCTAACAAAATAACTAGATCTATGTGAACTCTGATCTAGGGTTATTTGTTGATGTGCAAAAATAGATAAATCGACTCTTTAAGGTTGGCAAGGACTAATCATGAACCTTTGTAAGGGTCTGAAGGCTGCTTTAAATTAATGATAGTAACAAGACCTAAAAGTCTATCGATCTACATGAAGGTAGCTCCAAAGCACTAGAAAATATCACACTAGTCTCTGGATGCAGAAACTTGGTTCTTGCATCCCCCAATACTACTTTGGGTGAGAATGAAACTTGCGTTATGTAGGCTGTTTCTGAAAGGGCCAACAGTGTAGGGTTTTGTTGGTTGGCACAACTAACTCTTAACCTAGGTAAGGACCCCCTAAGCCAACAAATGGTATCCACTCCCCTACTTCCGGAGCAGGTCACATTTAAAGGCCCTAAGCTTGTGCATATCCCACTGTTGAAATTGGAGGACTAGGAAATCGTGGATTAGGAAAAATTTCTACATATGGCGACCCATAAGTATATGACAAAGATTTACTATGACGACATAGGATTTACACAGTTAAAACCTATGAAGTGGGTCCATGACGTTGAGCAATTGAGGCTTCTGAATATGTTGTTAGTGCCGCACTATCATGCTCCCTTATTAATATGGTCTATGTGCGCTAGATCCTCGAGATGGTGCATGATGGGATTCCATGGCTAGGGTAGCCTATTCCGATAAAAGATATCATGGTCCATAGGGTAACGAAGCTACCCCACAAAGGAGCGAACTCTGCCAAGGAATTTGCAAGGAAAACATGGGAGAAGTAGCTAACTGAAAAGATGAAAAAGGAGTATGTTCTCATGAAGAAGTCACGAGGATACTCCATTCTGTCAGCAAAATATGAGGCAGTCTAGTTTTCTACCCAAATCCTAGCTAGAAAGATCATGCGAAAGTGTCGCGCAGACGAAGTTTCGGCACCGATTGTCTCACGTACTGCTGAGTGTGTGAAGGACATGCAGTATAATTGGTCGAGATATCTCTGCTAGTAGTTCCTCGAAAACTACAAAGAAGACCAAGATGATAAAAAGTCGTTTCATTATGCCTGGCTTCTACTGTCAATTGTCTTAGTTATGTAAAGGTTACTGGAGAATAGCCAATTTCCTCCACACAAGGACGAATTCCCTGATGCGGGGAGGTTCGCCTCACTCTAGGCCACAAATGATGTGGTGTGCATTGAAGAAATGAATATTTTTTGGGTCCTAATAGAGATGGACCTTCATATGGTAATCAATCAATGGCCGAGGTTGTCCCCAAGCTTGTTTGGGAAATTAACAGCTTATGCAAAGTTCAAGGCTGATTTTCAAAATGTCTCAATCTATGCATGGAAGGACCCCGAAGGAACGTGGCATGTACTGACTTATCTAGTGTCTGAGATGGATGTGTAGGATGTCATAGGATATTGGCTACCAGAGTGGAGAGATCCTACAATGCTGGAGGTGGGAACCAACAAAGGCGCAGAGAGCTCTGCTACGTAGAAGTGGAAGGAAGCCACTAGGAAAGCAACGCACACATTAGACGAGAAAAAGAAGGAGTTTGCTAAGGTAGCTACAAAGAAGGCACAAATAGAGGAAGAACACACTGCTAAAGAGTAGGCAGATAAGGAATGGAGGGATGTTGACGAGAGTGAGAAGTTTTCTACGCCCTGCACTGATGAACATGAACTTTACAAGCAGGAAGGAGGAGGCAGTGAAGAGTAGAGCACTCTGTTCATTTTGAACAAACACGAACAAGAAAAGATGGGTGGCCAATGAAAGAAACATAAGTCTGACAAACAAACACATCTAGATCCCACGGTGCTCACAAAAGGAAATCTCAATGAGATCAGTGACAAGATCCTGGACACAACGACAAAGGTGTTGCAACAATTTGAGTAGCAATACATACAGATGCTAGGAAGCATCCAAAAGGATCTACGCAAGCTACATATCTAGGCAAACAGGATTCAGGTGGATGTCAGAAAGGTGAATGACATGCAATTAAGCTTGATGCAGGGCCGTAGCACTGTCATAGAGATTGAATGGCCTCTAGATCTTAGAGTCTTTCCTTTACCAGAGGGGTTAGTCTGCGTGGAATCAGACAAGGATCGTACAATGCTCCACACAGTAAAAGATATGGGACTAAACCTTTATGCGCTGCCACTCAAGTCTCTTCATGCACTACATTAGCGGGTCTTAGATGAGTTGAAGATCAGAGAATAGCACACACTCACTGTCATCAGTGAGTTTAAAGTTAACAACGAGAAGTTGTTCATCGAAAAAAATTAGGCATTAAAGGACCAAGAGGAGTTGCGAGCACAGCGCCAGAACCTAGTCATAGCAATTGAGTAGGCCTGCAAGTCCGTACCTGAGTTGAATATAGCTAATGATGCAGAGGCATCAGCTAAAGTGAGGAAATTGGCTGCTGCAGTGCACACATCAAAGGAAAAGGTTGATAAGGTGACTTTCAATTTGTAGATGAAAATAGACTAGATGCAGTTGAAGTTGTAGTCGACCACACCATTAGAGGTTCAGGAACAAATAGGTGCGGTAATAAAAGAATCCATGGCTGATCTAGATGTTGCAATTCAAGGTTGTGACCAACTCTTCATTCACACAATGGAACTATGGGATACACTGCAACAATTTGACACAGAAATTAGGGAAGTTCAACAGTAGTACAATGAGATCAGTACGATAATGTGGACGTTTGCACCAATCTAGTGCTTCATGTGCTTATAGGAAGGAAAGGAAAAATTGACGCAAGTCTAGGAGTTACAAAAAAAGAAGTCCTTGCTTAGAGCTTGGATTGAGCTTTGAGCGGAGGAAGTCTTCCAGTTTTCACAAAACATTCATGAGAAGCTGAAAGCAATGCGGCAGACACAGAGGACTACACAACTAGTAGTAGAGGGGGCAACGACAGAGAACCTGGTCTAAGAAGTAAAACAAGCAACAGAATAGAGTACCGTGGAGCTTCAGGTGCTAACCAAGGCATTCAGTGAACTCAGCTAGAATGTGGAACAACCAGCTCAGTTTCTCGAGGGCGAGTCACAATATTTATGTTGGGGGCCTATTGGGATGGGGTCCCCAGTGATAGAACTGAATTAGACTTAGTCATTTTTGTAAATAATTTTGTAAAAGATGTAAATTCTCCACGATATTTGGATGTGGAGCACGTAAATGAATAAGAGTCAAAGGGGCTTAGCCCCCTATTTTGAGTAAAGTTTTGAGTCAGTTTTGAGATTCACCCATGGTCTGTGGATGATGGCATTGTATTAAAAAGTATATAAATAGTTGATTCTTATCGAGTCTTAGAAGTAAGCTAAGATGGAGAATCAGGTACATTGAAGAGTTTTTGTTGTCTTAGGCAAGAGCTAAGGCAGGAAGGCTCTACTTCCTGTGCTTAGGTAGAGAAGGGTGTTGGCATTATGACACAGGTTTGGCGCTATGGCACAGGTGTTGTCCTTGATGGCAACTCACTCTGGTGATAGATCACAGTTCAGGCACTCAGAAAGAAGAAAAATATATATATGCAGGTTCACCTTGACGAATCCGCATATACACACGGCTTAGATGTTCCAAAGTTGCGTATGCATATACACGCACTTTCACGCAAGGAAAAGCGCGTACATGTGGGAGAACATACTTTTGGTCCATGGTATTTAGTCCTTGGTATTTGAACTTATGGTTTTGGGCCATGGTATCTCGTCAAAAGTGTTGATCCCAAGTATTGGGTTCATGGTATTGTCTTGATATGGTTTTGGACCATGGTATTGTGAAAGGCCTAAGTCTATAAAAGAGGAAGGAGATCATTTGGCAAAGGATCATCTGAATTATTGAATATCTGATAAATTACAAGATATGAAATATTGGTGATTGGGTTATGGTGTCGATCTGGATCTGAATGAAGGATGAACCTGAGCGCAAAGAGAAGGATAAGTTCTATTAATGGGTCATAATCTTAAGGCTTGAATAATAGTATCTTTGTATGTTTTTGATCCATTATATGTGGCACATGCTTGATCTATAAATCTGGTAATCTGGGTTAATTAATGTCTGAATATTTGAAAGAGTGAATTATCTTTTATAGATCTGTACGCATGTTCATTGAAGCTAAGGTGCGTATACACGTTGCTTCTGTGAGTAAAAACAACGTATACGCAGGTTGGTCCAAACACAGAAGCGTATGCACACAGGTTTCTAGGTATTGAAGTAGCGTACATCTCTTGAGTTGTGTTCTAGCTACTTCTATCTATTGCTGCAGTGTTCTGGGTTCAGAATTTTGTGTGTGGTTACTATTACTATGTTCTGGGTATAGCTGTCAGAGAAGTGTCTACTTGATTCAGTTCTAATTGGTGAAAAGAAGATTGTTTGATGCAAAAATTCTTGATGATTGATTGATGTTCATGGATCCAGTCGGAAAATTTATGAAACGTGGTCCCTGGAAGTAAAGAGAAGGTTGTAGCCTTCTGTAGGTAGCAACCTGCGTACTAGTATCCCAGCTAGTACAAGAGCTAAGGGGGTTGTAGCTCCCTTCCAGGAGAAGCTGGAGAACGAGAGAGGGTTGTAGCTCTCTGCAGGTAGTAGCCTGCGTACTGGTAAAATACTGCACCAATACAGAAACATTTTAAAAGGAAGTTTCTAATTAAAAGAAGAAATAGATGAATTGCAGCAGGTGGTTTTCACCCACATTGGGTTTCCACCTTATATATTGTGTTCTTGTGTGTGATTGTCTTCTGCTCTATTTCACTGTTTCTGGTTACTGTTTATTTGATTCTGATACACAGATTAATGATCAACATCTGTAAGATAAATTAAATTATAAATTTGCATGGTATACATGGGTTTCCTTATCTATAGTTGCATATATACACGGTTTTCCCTAACTAAAGTAGCATATATGGTCTGGGTTTGAAGAATAAAATAATTGACTTGATAATACTGATTCACCCCCCCTCTCAATATTATTTCCAACGATTGGTATCAGAGCAGGTCCTTCAGAAGAAGCTTGATCGCTTGAAGGAATATCTATCATCATGAGCAACTACGAGAGAGAAGCATCGATTAGGCCACCAATTTTTGATGGGACCAACTTCGTCTATTGGAAGGTAAGAGTCACAGCCTATCTTCAATCTCTTGGTACAGAAGTCTGGGATATCATAGATACAGGGTACACTTTTCCATCAGCAACTCCTACAGATCCGGCTGGTAAGAAGCAATATGAAACAAATGAAAAGGCTTTCAATACTCTATTAGGATGTCTATCTCAATCAGAATTTGTCAAGGTTATGCAGTATAAATCCTCAAAAGAAATATGGGACAAGATTGTTCTGAGCTATGAAGGAGATGAACAGGTAAATCGAGCAAAACTTCAAACCCTCATAATTCAGTATGAAAATCTCAGAATGCACAATGATGAAAGTGTGGCTAACAATTTTCTTCGTATAGATGAGATTGTTAATTGTAGGAGAAACTTGGGTGAAGAAATAAAAGAGGTTGTTGTGGTTGAAAAGGTTCTAAGATCTTTGTCCTCTAAGTTTGAATCTAAAGTTTCTGCAATAGAAGAAAAAGAGAATCTATGGAACCTTACCATGTCACAGCTGCACATAATTCTAACTGCTTACGAAATGAGGAAAGGAGGACCATCAGATAGGAGAGAAGTTGCATTCAAGGCTTCAGGAAAAGGAGATTACTATGAGTCAGGACATATGACAGAAGAAGAGGAAGAATCAAATTTTGTCAAGAACCTTCAACGGGGTGCTGGAAGATTAAGAGGTAAGTTACCTTTCAAATGCTTTGCTTGTGGAAGAGTCGGTCACTATGTTGCCAAATTTCCTCATAAAGATAGGCTTGAAAAGGGTAAGGAACCTATTAGATGGAACAAGAAACAGAATGTAAATAAGAAAAGCTATTACACTCATGAAGATAGTGATGGACTTTCAAATAGTGATGAAGATGAACACGGTAATAAATATAGAATTTTAATGGCTTTTGAAGATGATGATTTCATGGATGCTATAGATTAAGAAGGTCTTTATGAAGATATTTCTAAGCTCAAAATTTGTTTAGAAGAGAAAAATATGATTATTGATACTCTACAATTCCAACTGGTTGAAAGGGAAAAACATCATGAAAAGTTAGAATGTGAAATTGTGGGACTTAGAAAAGAGATTGAGAAATCTAAAGCTCTTAATATTAGATTTGTTAAAGGATCTGAAACATTAGATGAGATTATCAAAGTGCAGCATTCTCCTCTAATCAAGATAGGTCAGGGATATAATGAAGAAACAACTCAAGTGCAGGAACCATCTACCTCCAAAAGTTATCTTGATGCAGCAAGGAAAAGTGAACAAAGGCCAAATGGAAATCACTAGGTAAATCAGGGACAATTCACCTCAAGAATGAACAAAGACTATAAGATAAATCAGGGGCAATCTACTTTTAGAATGAACAGAAGCTACAACTAGCCACAAGTAAAATCTTCTCAATTTGCCTCAAGAATGGATGTCAATAGGAACTACAATCATTTGGCTGGTAGATTTGATAATCACAAGAGTTTCTTCAATGGCAAATGTTTCTCTTGTAATAACTTTGGTCACAAAGCAACTCAATGTGTTCCCTATAAGACAATCATGACTAGAGAAGCTCATAAACGGAGAAGTATGACTGGGATCATGAAAAGGACCTACAATAACTTCTCTGCTCTTGAAAATGAAATAGAATGTTCTATTTGTAACAATTTCGGTCATGAATATTCTGAATGCAGGAGCAGGTTTCGGCAAACAACTTAGAAGGAGCAAGCCTCAAGTGCCAAAACATGGAGAATAAAAGAACCAAAACCAGAAAGATGTGGTATAGCCTTATATGAGGAAGGGCAGGAAAATCAATGGTGCATCAACAGTGGATGTTCGAAACATATGACAGGTGATAAAGAGAAACTTCAGTCATATAGTGCCTTAGAGAAGGAGAAGAAGGTCACTTTTGGAAATGACACCCCTGCTCTCATAAAAGGTAAAGGTTCTGTTCAGTTGAAAGAAAGGGTCAAATCTAGAAATGACATGTATGTTGATGGCTTAAAGCATAATCTATTGAGTGTCAGTCAGATGTGCGATCAAGGAACTGAGGTAATATTTCGATCAAATGGATGTAGTGTTCATGATCTTGATACAGGAAAAACAGTGATAAAAGGCGTAAGAACTCCAAATAATTTATACATATTCAAAGAAGGAAAACATCAATGCTATCTAAGAAAGAATGATGAACACTAGCTATGGCACAGAAGATTGGGGCATCTTAGCTTCTCACAAATAAGGAAAGCATGCAAATACTAGGCAGTTCGTGGTCTTCCAGACATAAGAATTCTAGACAATACAATATGCAAATCATGTTAGTTTGGTAAGCAAACGAGAACTAACCTCCCCGAGAAGGAAGGATTAGCGAGCAGGCCACTTGAACTTGTCCATACTGATGTGTGTGGTCCATCTAGGAAAAGGTCACCCCGAGGAGAAGAATACTTTATATTATTCATTGATGTTTTTTCCAGGATGTGTTGAATAGGACTTATGAAGGACAAAGATGAAGCCTTTGAAAAATTCAAATCATTCAAAGCCTTGGTGGAGAACGAATCGGATCACATAATCAATGCCTCAGGTTTGATCGAGGAGGAGAATTTACCTCGAATGAATTTTTTGATTTTTGTGAAGAACATGGAATAAGAAGGGAATTCTCTACAGCTAGGACTCCTCAGCAAAATGGAGTAGTGGAAAGGATGAACAAAATGGTTCAACAAATGGCTTGTGCTATGCTTGATGAGTCTGGAACTCCCGCAACCTTCTGGGGTGAAGTCACATTTGCTACAGTTGTTATTCTCAACAAGACAAGTGTCTGAGTGAACAACACTCAAACTCCTCATGAGCTCTGGTATGGTGAGACTCCTACAACAAAACATTTCAAAAATTTTGGAAGCAAATGCTATATTAAAAATAATGATGAAAATCTTGGCAAGTTTGAACCTAGAGAAGATGAAGGCATTCTCCTTGGTTATTCTCCCCACAACAAAGCATATAATTGTTACAATAAAAGACTTGGAAGAATTGTTGACAACATTGATGTAGTGGTTGATGAAGAAGGAAACATTCCTAGGCAAGTGAATTCCGAATATTTCGAAGATGATGAGGACTATCCTTCAACATCAAATTAGACTTATGATGAAGAAGAAGCTCAAGAGGCACCAGAGGAACAGATAAGGATAGAAGATAAGACTCCATCTAGATACATTCAAAAGAATCATCTAGAAACTCAAATTCTGGGGCAGAAAGAGGTAGGTATACAAACAAGAAGAACAATTGCAGAAGCCTCAAGCTATTTGGCATTGCTTTCCTCCACTGAACCACAAAATGTAAAAGAGGCATGCAAAGATGAATGCTGGGTCAAAGCAATGGATGAAGAGCTTGAGCAGATTGAAAATAATAACACTTGGGAGTTGGTTCCTAGACCAAAAGACAAGAATGTCATAGGGACAAAATGGATATTCAAAAACAAGTTGAATGAAAATGGGGAAGTAATTAGAAACAAGGCTAGATTGGTTTGTAAGGGTTTTGCTCAACAAGAAGGAATAGACTTTGAAGAAACTTTTGCTTCCGTTGCTAGACTTGAGGCCATCCGAATGTTCCTTGCTCTCTCAAGCTTTCAGAAGTTCAAAGTATTTCAAATGGACGTGAAGTCAGCCTTTCTAAATGGAGACTTAGAAGAAGAAGTATACATCGAGCAACCAGATGGTTTCATTCTTGGGAATGATCCAAATCTTGTATGCAGACTAAAAAAGGCTCTATATGGTCTTAAACAAGCTCCAAGGGCTTGGTACTACCGTTTGGACAAATATCTTCATCAACAAGGTTTTTCAAAAGGATCAGCAGATAGCAATCTTTATATAAAAATTGAAAATGACAAATTGCTAATACTTGTTGTGTATGTAGATGATATTATCTTTGGCAGTAATGAAGAGGCTATGAGTCAAAGCTTTGCCTTGGTGATGCAGAAAGAATTCGAAATGTCCTTGCTTGGAGAACTGACATATTTTCTTGGATTAGAAATCCAACAAAAAAAAGGCGGTATCTTTTTATCTCAAACCAAGTACCTCAAGTAGATTTTGAAGAAGTATGGCATGGAATATTCGAAACCAGTATGTACCCCTATGGTTACAGGATATAGCCTCAGTGCAAATGATGAATCAGTAGTAGTGCATCAACCAACTTATAGATCCATGATTGGAAGTCTGCTCTATTTAACAAGTACACGACCAAACGTCATGCATGCAGTGGGAATGGTTGGAAGATTTCAGGCAAATCCTAAGGAAACTCATCTTCAGGCAGTAAAGAGAATTTTCAAGTATCTTCAAGGAACTCAAAACTATGGCCTATGGTATCCTAGAGATACAAATCTCACTCTTCATGCTTATACAGATGTAGATTGGGCTAGAAGCGTGGATGACAGGAAAAGCACTAGTGGTAGTGCATTCTTTATGGGTTCCATACTAGTATCTTGGTTTAGAAAGAAACAGAGTTCGATTTCTTTATCTACAGCTAAAGTAGAATATGTGGCTGCCACATCTTATTGTACACAACTCCTTTGGATGATGCAAACTTTGCAGGATTTTCAAATCAATTGTACTCCACCTATCTCCATCTTTTGTGATAATACAAGTGCTATCAGTATCTCAAAGAATCCTGTCATGCACTCAAAGACTGAACACATACCGATCAAGTATCACTTTCTCCAGGAACAAGTGTTGGAACAAAAGGTCAAATTGGAGTATGTTCTCTCTAAGGAACAAGTTGCTGATATTCTCACCAAACCACTGCCCAGGGAAACTTTTGAATACCTCAAACAGAAGCTGGGAGTAGTTGATGCATCATCTTGCTATTGAAACTTGTCTGTTTCAGAGAAAAATGGGTGTACGCGAGTTTCCTGAGGTGGATCCACATACATACGCCGGTTTATACAGAGACAGTCATGTATATGGTAGTTTGAAAGAAATCAGTGGGGACAAACTGAAAAGAGTCTGATATGGGTCTGATAGAGACCATCCGGCACAGTTTTAGGGGGAGCAGATAATATTCTAATAATGCATTGTTGGCATTATCTTAGAAACTTTTGGTTCTAGTACACAGCTGTTGTTGGTTTCAGGTGGACCAAATGCAGAGGGAGAACAGAATGCGAACATGGTTGCTGATCTAAATAGTGATTGACAGATGCTGCTGATATCAGTTATTGATGACTTCCATAAGTCTTGCTCTAGATATTTCGTCTCTATGTGACGTATATCTTCTATTATTATCAAGGTCATGTAACAGCCTATTTTGGTTTCCCCACTATGCCTGGGATGATTCATGTAATGTACTTGGTTATCATATGTAAATTTTTGATGTATTCCCACTTGGTTGGGTGGATGATCCCCACTTGGTTGGGTGATGGATGTATGTATAGAGTCTTTTGGTGATAGGAAGGTCATTTATGATGTATATGTCATGGTTCTTCTTGAAGAACATCTTTTTGCAGATCTTGCCTATAGTCAGGGGGAGCATGATCAGCACAACAAAGTAGAGATTTCAGCATGTTCTCAGGGGATCACAACCCTTTGCCCTTGATGACAAAGGGGGAGAATGACTTTGAGGATCTTGGGGTTGCCATCAAGTCTAAAGGGGGAGATTGTTGGCATTATGACACAGGTTTGGTGTTATGGAACAGGTGTTGTCCTTGATGGCAACTCACTCTGGTGACAGATCACAGTTCAGGCACTCAGAAAGAAGAAAAATATATATATGCAGGTTCACCTTGACGAATCCATGTATACATGCAGGTTAGACGTTCTGAAGTCGCATATGCGTATACACGCACTTTCACGCAAGGAAAAGCACGTACATGTGGGAGAACTTACTTTTGGTCCATGGTATTTAGTCCTTGGTATTCGAACCTATGGTTTTGGGCCATGATGTCTCGTCAGAAGTGTTGATCGGAAGTATTGGGTCCATGGTATTGTCATGATATGGTTTTGGTCCGTGGTATTGTGAAAGGTCTAAGTCTATAAAAGAGGAAGGAGATCATTTGGCAAAGGATCATTTGAATTATTGAATATCTGATAAAGTGCTAGATCTGGAATATTGGTGATTGGGTTATGGTGCAGATCTGGATCTGAATGAAGGAGGAACCTAAGTGGAAAGAGAAGGATAAGTTCTATTAACGGGTCATAATCTTAAGGCTTGAATAATAGTATCTTTGTATGATTTTGATCCGTTATATGTGGCGCATGCTTGATCTATAAATATGGTAATCTGGGTTAATTAATGTCTAAATATTTGAAAGAGTGAATTATCTTTTATATATCTGTATGTAGGTTCAGTGAAGTTAAGGTGCGTATACACGCTGGTTCTGTGAGTAAAAACAGCGTATACGCAGGTTGGTCCAAACACAAAAGTGTATGCACACAGGTTTCTAGTTATTGAAGTAGCGTACATCTCTTGAGTTGTGTTCTAGCTGCTTCTATATATTGCTATAGTGCTCTGGGTTCATAATTTGGTGTGTGGTTACTATTACTGTGTTCTGGGTACAGCTGTCAAAGAAGTGTCTACTTGATTCAGTTATAAGTGAAAAGAAGATTGTTTGATGCAAAAATTCTTGATGATTGATTGATGTTCATGGATCCAGTCTGAAAATTTATGAAACGTGGTCCCTGCAAGTAGAGAGAAGGTTGTAGCCTTCTGCCGGTAGTAGCCTGCGTACTAGTATCCCAGCTAGTACAAGAGCTAAGGGGGTTGTAGCTCCCTTCCAGGAGAATCTGGAGAATGAGAGAGGGTTGTAGCTCTCTGCAAGTAGCAGCCTACGTACTGGTAAAATACTGCACTAGTACAGAAACATTGTAAAAAGAAGTTTCTAATTAAAACAAGAAAGAGACGAATTGTAGCAGGTGGTTTTCACGCGCATTGGGTTTCCACCTTATATCTTGTGTTCTTGTTTGTAATTGTCTTCTGCTCTGTTTCACTATTTCTGGTTACTGTTTATTTGATTCTGATACACAGATTAATGATCAACATCTGTAAGATAAATTAAATTATAAATTTTCATGGTATACATTGGTTTCCTTATTTGTAGTTGCGTATATACACGGTTTTCCCTAACTAAAGTAGCGTATATGATCTTGGTTTGAAGAAGAAAATAATTGACTTGATAATACTGATTCACCCCCCCTCTCAGTATTATTTCCAACAAAGGGAAGGCTCCTGCAGCTGAGTGTGCAGGAGGCCTGGGTAGAGTCCGTAGCTAAGTGTGCGGACCCCTACAGCTACATGCGCACTGTAAGAAGAGTCTGTAATCAGTGAATTGAAGATCAATAAAGACTATTTTTTTATGAATTACTCAGTATTTCAATTATATTCGTTTATATTATATGTTGTCGATTTGTGATATGTTTTATGAAATAATGACTGAATGCTACACAAATGTCTTGAATCTATCTTAATGATGTATCAAATGAATTCTTAGCCACTTCTGCGAAGTTTCAGATCATTTCTCTTATGTTTTCTAACAAATTAAATAGATCTACGCGAACTTTGATCTAGGGTTGTTTGTTGATGCGCGAAAGTAGATAAATCGACTGGTTAAGGTTTGCAACAAATGATCATGGACCTTCGTGAGATTTTGAAGGTCATTTTAACTTAATTATAGTAACAAGACCTAGAATTCTATCAATCTACGTGAAGGAAACTCCAAGGCGCTGGAGACATCACAGTAGTCTCTAGATGCAGAAAATTTGTTCTTACATCCCCCAATACTGCATCGGGTGAGACTACAGCCTATGCTACATGGGTTGTTGCTGAAAGGGCCAATAGTGTAGGGTTTTGTTGGTTGGCACTAATAAATCTGAACTTGGGTCAAGGCCCCCTAAGCCAACAGGGTGCGTGTATGGGGTAAGAGTAGACATTGAAGGAGAAGTGCTTTAGCTGACTTCAAAGTAATTGAAATAGTGGATTACAAAAATCCTTACCCTGTGATATTAGGAATTTATTGGGCCTTCAACATGGATGCAGTAATTAATCTGAAGAAGCAAAGAATAACATTTGGGAGGAAGGCACTTCGGGTTATTGTCCCATTGGATGCCACTGAAGGAGTGCACTACACTGAACCAATTTGTGAATATGAAGAGGAAGACGATTTGGATCAGATATACAAGATCATTATGTGTGATGAAAATTGGATCAATCCCAGTGCAGATGGGAGAATTACATGGGATAGAGATAGCTCCTGTACCTTATATTCAGATGAAGAACTCAAGCACTAGTAGAATAGGTTTCATGAAGTCTCAATGCTATGCTACAATATGATGAGAAAATCACTTCATTGCATCTCTACAGAAGTGCTAGATCTGGTGCTGTGCGCTACGCATGCATAATGGTGGGGGACACATAAGGATAG
This sequence comes from Pinus tabuliformis, assembly GCA_031772625.1. Lineage (NCBI taxonomy): Eukaryota > Viridiplantae > Streptophyta > Pinopsida > Pinales > Pinaceae > Pinus > Pinus tabuliformis. The sequence continues at coordinate 198,607,890 of CM062805.1, read as the reverse complement.
CTTTGCTAACTGTAAAGAGTACAAGTGAATGACAAAGCTAAGTTTAGATACGAAAATACCCGCTTGACAAAGGAATACTCAAGCAAGGATGATCTGCACGAGCATTTGGCGCGATGGACTAAAGCTTGGGGGGAGGAGCCTCAACCTGAATGTGTACATATATTTTGTCACACCCTAGATATTATTCCGATGAACTGGTACTTGGAAATAGAGCTACGCCATGGGAGAGCTGAGTGGGATATCCTGAGGAAAATTTTCTTGTTAAATTTCATCTTTGATGATGGATTTGGTTGCATTGATGAAGCGCTCCAAGAAATTGAGGCCTCAATCTTCAGGATGCCTAAGGAGCTGGTAGAATGGGTTCAACCAGACTAGAATACACAATTGTGCCATGCGCTAGAATGCTACAACATGACTATAGAAGAAGAAGAAGAAGAGGATCCATGAAATATCAACATTCCAGAGTCCAAGGAACAGCGCGGGGTTGAAGGACCCAAAGTAGCAAACCTTGATATAACATAACCTTTGAAGACTAGGCATGACCATTAGATCCGATGCGCAACCTAAATTTGCAAATATGGGTGATTATTAGGATGAAGATACAGTTGATAAGTTTGTGGAAATCCAGTACTTGTTTCCTACCAAGTTCTCGGATCTGAAGGGAATAGTAGGGTATCTGGGTGTAATGAGGATCATGAAAAGCCAAAAAAACATAGACCCTACCATCTATATCCCAAGTATAAGCAGAAGGTGTGCAAAGAGTTGGACAAAATTCTAGAGGCTAGAATAATTGAGCCAGTGGAAGAGTCTGATTGGGTAAACCTTATGGTTGTTAAGGAGAAGAAGCAACAAGATGAGATATGTGTAGTTATGAGGAAGCGCAATGATCTGTGTGTCTATGACCCATTTCCAACACCGTTTAAAAATGAATTCTTAGAGAATGTTGGAGGGAAGGAAACCTATTCATTCACTGATGGATTCTCAAGGTACCACTAGATTAAGATCGCTCCGGGAGACCGCAGCAAGACCACCTTTGTGACAGAGTGGGGATGCTTCCAGTACACAATGATTCCATTCAGGCTGAAGAATGCACTTATGATCTTCTCAAGCGTCATAGTTGTAGCTTTTAAGGAGTTCATCCATAAATTCTTAGAAGTTTATTTTGATGACTGGATTGTGTTTGGGTTGGTAAAGTGCCACATTGCAACACTGTGCCTTATGTTGGATACTTGTCACAAATACCAGATTTCCCTAAATTAAAAAAAATGTATCTTTTGTGTGTCCTATGGGATATTGCTGGTCCATGTGGCCTGCAAGAAGGGATTAATGGTAGACCCTGCAAAGATAGTTGTTATTGTCAATTTGGAGGCTCAAAAGAATTTAAAACAACTACATGCAACGTTAGGCCACACTGGATACTATAGGATGTTTATCAAAGCTTATGCACAGATAACTACGCCATTGGAGAAATTACTGAAGAAGGATGGGAATTTCTACTGGGATGAGGAGTGTCAGAATAATTTAGATGTTTTAAAGGAAAATATGGTGACTGCACCCATTTTAGTGTTCCCAAACAGTAATTTCATGTTCATGTGGATGCCCCTTGTATTACATTAAGTGTGGTATTGGCCCAACTAAATGAAGGCGAAATTGATCCTCCTATAGATTTTGCAAGCAGAAAATTATCAAAGGCCAAGAATAACTACTGAAATACAGAGTGTGAAGGGTTGGCGATGGTGTATGCACTACATAAATTTTGACATTACCTCTTAGGTGCGGACTTCAAAATGTATACAGATCACACTGCTCTCAAGTACCTAGTCAATGAGCCTATGTTGGGAGGGATGATCTGTAGGTGGTTGTTTCTTTTTCAAGAATATGAATTTGAGGTGATTGTGAAGCCTAGATGATTGAATGCAGGACCATATCACTTATCCAAAATTGAGACAGGTGAAGAGCCCACTAGTTTGGAAGAGTTTCGAGATGCGAACTATTTGTTGTACATGTCGCAGAAGATCACTTTCCTGACATAATCCAGTTTTTAACCACTAGCACAACCCTAGAGGAATATTCTACACAGCATAAAAAGGAATTGGTGGTCCATGCGACTGATTTTTTATGGTCGCTGGACACTTGTATAGGATGGGCTTCAATGAAATACTGCATTGATATGTTAAGGAGTTTGAACAATCCAACATCTTCACCGAAGCACATGGAGGAGTGGTGGGAGGACACTATGCTGGTAGAGAAACCGTGCATAAGATCCTGTGCACAAGATTCTAGTGGCAAAAAGTGCATAAGGATTCTAAGGCATATCGCAGGGCATGCGATGCTTGTCAAAGGACAGGGAAGCCATCACGGAGGGATGAACTGCCCTTAAACCCATAGATTTATTTGCAGGTCTTTGACAAATGGGTGATTTACTTTGTGGGTCTGCTACAACCACTAGGGAAAAAGATGGGCACGTGATACATTATTACTGAAACTGAGTATTTGACGTGCTAGGAGGAAGCACAACCGATCAAAGATTGTAGCGTTGCTACAACTATGAAGTTCATTTTCGAGTTTGTCTTAACTTCGTTTGATTTCCTGAAGATATTTATGAGTGACAGGGGGACGCATTTCTTAAATGAAACTATTGCTACGATGCTAGATGAATGAGTTTATCACCAAAAGGGCACACATTATCATCCTAAATCTAATGGTATAGTTGAATCGTTCAATAAGATCTTGGAGAGCACATTGACGAAGGTCTTCCACGCGAAAAGGAATGATTGGGATGTAAGCGTATCAGAAGTCCTATGGGCATATAGGATAATGTGTAAAATGTTGATAGGCCAAACTCCTTTCAGGTTGGTCTATGGGATAGAGGTTTTGATGCCCATGAAGTATATTATGTCAAGTTTATGGATTGCAGCACTAACCGATATGGCTAATCGTGACACTATGGAGGAGCATCTCACGTAACTAATGGCATTGGAAAAAGATAGGTTTTTAGGAGGATTTCACCAACAGGTACAAAAGGAGCATGAAAAGGCCTGGAAAGATCGACATATTAAGCAGCTCACTTTCTAGGTAAATGATTTAGTGTTACTTTATGATAGAAAATTCACAAAGATTCCTGGTAAATTTCAAATGTATTGGTTGCGTATGTATGTCATCAAAGAAATTACAGATGGTGGTGTAGTTCAGCTCGTGAAGCTGAATGGAGAGATGTTCCTAGGAAAAGTTAATGGCAGTTGGTTGAAGTTGTACAAGGGTGATCCCCCCTGTTCAATGACTATATGATGCAGGGATAGTCTTAGTACTTAAGGTAGCTGCAAGGGGGTACAGGACTTTAAACTACTCTGCCCAAATCGTAAACAGATGAAGAAAAAGGATTGTGTGATGGAGGGAAGTAGGGTGTCGAGGGGAGTGGCGCAAAGGTAACTGTGCTATGGGGATGGGTGGCATGCAAACCACTCAAGAAATAGTCGTTGAAGATATTGTATATGATTGGATAGTAAATTTTCCGTTAGGAAGAATGAGGGGGCCACATTTATTGGGAAAATATTTAGAAATATGCTGCCAAATGAGCATTGATGATGATTTTTTGGAGGGAACGGTGATATTAAGATTTGAAATCACCTATAAATATAACATGCCACCCCGCATTAGAACACTTTTCTCTCTAAAAATTGATAGTGAGATTTCTCGACTTGTGTTGCGCCAAGAGTTGAATTTTGTGAACAATTCCAATAGGGAAGAGCTTTTCTCATGACCAAGGTTTGTTAACATGTCTGAAAATTTCTGTAACGCCTTCCTATATACAATGACTACAACTCACCCCACAAAAGCCCTAAGTTCTAAGCCGCAGCCTCTGAAGTTGCTCCCCTTGAAGCTGCACCTACAATGGAAGCAACAAGTTTTGCACCTATGGTGCTGCAGTCAGCTAGGCCTAATCCAGTTGCAACTGATAAGAAGTAAGAGAAACCACAGTCCATTTCGATGAGGCAATCACCGTGGAGAAACCCCAGAAAGATACACCAAAAGGGGTAAATGGATAAAGCATAGAAACCACATGAGCCCCTTGACCTCGATAAATAATAGCTTCGTGGAGGCATCGAGGAGATGGATGCCAAAGAGGGTGAGCCTATCACTCAGCTCTTGAAGTATATCCCATCGTGCAAATGAAAAGCTAAGGTACCTAAAGACCTAGATACTACCAAATTCATGGTTTCTACACCACTGCTATAAGAGAAGGTGGTATTTTAGAGCACGCTATTGGGGTGCATTCCATTGATTAAGCTGGAGGATTGGGATTTGGGAGATCATGATAAGTTCCTGCAGCTTGCACTGAATAAATATATGGCAAAATTGTACTATGAAGAATCTGGAGTAATGCAACTAGAGTGTTGGGTGTGGAGCCTAATTATCTTCCTTATTCAGATGTATCATCGCATTAGACCCCAGTTCGTAATGTGGTGGCAACGTCGCCTATAATATTTGTGCTACAAGGGGGGCCAGTGGGGGCGGCAATGATCTTTAGGAGCCCCCCTGGCGGGGGTTCAAGGGTAGTGCCCTCGAAGGTAAAAATAGATGTAAAATTGCCTTGTAAAATGTTGTAATTTTGTAGTCAATCTGGGTCGTTCATTAGGCGGAGATCTGACAATAGAAGTTATGTTTAATTTAGGGTTTTGTTCCCTAGAAGGAAACCCCTCACTATATATGAGGGAATTGTATTTTGTTTATGTAGATTTATATTCTAAGTGAGAAAGAGAGAGGAGATTTTATGAGAGCGAAGAGGGAATTACAATGGGTCAGCTGTTGGTTGTATCTCTTCAGTTTGCTGGATAATAAAAGGGAAGGATTGGTTGTTTCCTGTGGACGTAGCCCAAACTAGGTGAACCACGTATATCTGTGTCTCTCTTGTTTTATGCGTTTTCTGTGTTTATGTTTTTGCAATATATTTTATGTATTCCATTGTTCTATAATATATAATTTCCTAACATGGAGTTGATGATGTGGGTCATGGGAACTAAGAAAGTAGGTCTGTCGAACATGCTCTGGGTGCCACATTTCAACGAGATTTATATAAACATCACGTGGCACTCCCTATCCATACCCTACACGAATTGCAGCAAGGTGTGTCCGACGAACTGAGGGTAAGGGAGCAGTGCAAGCTGTTGGTGATCAATGAAGTCAAAACCAACAACCAACATATATTTTCAAAAAAGGCATAGGTGTTGAAAGAAAAGGAGGAGCCTGCTACGAACAACCCATAGATGGAAGAAATGATTGCACAGACCTATAATGTGCTGCCTGAACTTAACATTTCCGTGAAAGAATAATTACCAGAAAAGATTCAGAAGTTGGCTGCAGCAGTTAGAGAATAAAAGGACAAAATTGGCCATGTCCAATTTGAACTCTAGTTGTAGATTATGGGGTTGTAGTTGAATTTGCAGATAGTAACTCCACCAAAGGTTTGGGAGAAGTGTGGAGCAGTGAAGAAGGAAGGGTTGACCACATTAGACACAACAATCAAGGGCTGCACAGACTTATTCAAACAACACATGGAACTTTAGACATCTCTGCAGGAGGACCCCACTCTGCAGAAGTTCAACATTGATGTTAAGGAGAAGCAGTAGTAGTTTGATGAAATAAGGTCGACTATGCGCACTTTGGTGCTAGTCCAGCACTTTGCATGCTTACAGGAAGGAAAGCAGCTACAAACATAAATTGAAGAGTCGCGCCAGAAAGAGGCCATATTGAGGGCCAGAGCACAACCTTGGATAGAGGAAGTCAGCCAGCTCACTCTGTCAATTCAGAACAAGTTGAAAGGCTTCCAACAAACATAGAGAACAACAAGGCTTGTGGTGGAAGGCCCTCTATAGAGAAGCTCTTCGAGGAAGTACAAAAATAAGCTATGCAAGGCACATTTGATTTGCAGGTTTTGAACATAGAGTTCTGCAAACTTTACAAAAATATTCTAGCACTAGTCGAGTGACTCGAGGACGAGTCACCTAATTATCTTTGGGGGCTATTGGGATGGGGTCCTTGGGGTTACTTTTTGGTCAAATTTTGGGTTAAATTTTATATAATATGTAAATTGTCTGTGAAATGTGGAAGCGGAGCACGAAGATAGTATGAGTCAAAGGGGCTTTAGTCTATTAGGTGTGTAAGTGATAGGGAGGCTTTGAGACCCACCCATGGTTCGTTGATCATGGTATTGTAAAAGAAAATATATACATAGAAGAGTCATAGTGAGTTTAAGAATCATCGAACTAAGATAGAAAATTATTGATTGGAAAAGTAAGCTAAGGCAGGAAAGGTTTGTTTCCTACACTTAGGTGAAGGGGGAGGCTCATGTAGCTAAGTGCACAAAGACCTTGGTAAGTCTATAGGCTGAGTACGTGTGACCGTACAGCTAAGTGCACAGAGACCTTGGCAAGTCTGTAGGCTGAGTGCATGGGCCCTTGCAGCTAAGTGCATAGGGAAAGAAGTGTGTACTTAAAATATTATACTTAATAAAGATAATTTTGAGCCAATTCTGATGCATCTATGTATTATTTCTTACTTATGCAAGTTTCTATATTTTCACTCCATGTTGAAATTTATATGAATTGATGTTTATCTAGTGTGCGAAAGTAGTAGATCAGTACTATTTCTACATGGTATGAATAATTAAAGACCTTCGCAAAGATTTGAAAGTCGTTTAAGTGATTTTACACTAATAAGCTATTTCGGAAGGGTTATGGTTTGTCAAGATAGATCTAAGCCCTAGGAACCATCGGAACCCATCACATTGAAGTTTGCATGAAAAAACCTAGTTCTACAATCCCCCAATACTGCTTCGGGTGAGACTACAGCCTGTGCTACGCGATTTATTGTCGAAAGGGCCAATAGTTAGGGTTTTTTTGGTTGGCAAAGTGAATGCTAAACCTGGGTCAGGCCCCAATAAGCCAACAACCATCAATATGAATGCTTGTAAATGTGGGGAGCCAATTAGGATACCAAGCTAATTAAATATTAAAAGCATGTGTCAAATCAGTATGAGCATAATATGTCTGATCTTCCAAATGATTCAAGCATTGAATAACAATAAAAATGACTAATTGTATGAAGAAAATAATTAAATTCATAACATACTATTGTAGTGGTAAAACTTTGGTTTGCATCAAATTTCAGAGCCTCCTTTGAGAGTTTTACTTGATGTCTGCATGCACTAGGCTTCATGATCCGGATCTTGGGGGGAAGGCCCTCAAGATCTGAAAGATTGAAATGGATCTTAGGGGGAGAGATCCCCAAGATTTGAAACCTTGAAATGGATCTTGGGGTAGAGACCCCCAAGATCTGAAAAGTTGAATTGCTAGAAGAAAAAGAGGAGAATGCCCAATAAACAAAACCATAAAGAAGCTTTTATTTAAAATAGTAATGCTTGATAAACCAGCTAGGGAAATGGTAGCTTATCTCTAAGAAGAGATGTGTGGCTACATGCCTCTGAACTGTAAAGGCTACATTGTGGCAGACAATCTGTCCTTTTACAAAATGTGACTTGTTACTTATAGTATTTTTCAGTTACAATACCACGGGTCAATTCCATGGGTGAATGAATACCATGGGTGGATTTTACAATACCACGGGCAGATGCCATTTACAATACCATGGGTAAATTCCATGGGTCGATGAATAATATGGGTGGATGAGTACCATGGGTTGATGCCATTTTCCATTCGGATCATTCCTCCCTCCTTAAGAAGCAATGGTCCCCATTGCGTAAAGTTCCCTCCTGTGAAGCCTTTGTTGAATATGAAGAGCCACTGAAGATAAGGGTTTTATGTGCTTAACCCAAAACCTTGATAAACGAAGATCCGAGGATAGAGATACCTTGTAATGCTTGTGACCAACTGTGATGTTGACAGTGTGCGGCCTAGCAAATGGACTTCGATGACAAGGATTTTATGCGGTTGACCCATAACCATGATGTTGGTTGCTGATGAAGTAGCAGGTGCCTACATAGCATGGGGTGGGAGGGCGCGTCTCCAAATAACCCAAGCTGAATGCTGCTATGTTGAAACTAATGAATGTGAAGCAGGTGCCTACTAAAGTGGGGTGGGAGGGCACGTCTCCAATGGAAACCCACTCCGAATGCTACTCCAGAATTAGAATGGACATAACTCGGCCAATATAACTCAAAATATTTATTATAACCTGTTTTTGGAAGCAGAATGATCATTTTGCATCTTCCCATGAGTTGGAAATCCTTATCTAGACACTTTGAGATCTCAGATTCGCACTGCAACAGTTCTGCCGTCACAAAAATTCTGATAAGATATTTGATTTTAAATCAGTGATATCTCCCACATCCGAACTCTGATTCGACCCATTTTTTTTTTTGAAATTGGGTGATTTTTCGAGAGGAATCCAGATCTGGTATTTGTTTTTGTAAATTTTTTTCCAGATGTTTCAGATCTGATCCGCAAAGTCGCCACCAAAAAAAAAATTCCTACAAAAAAATGAGAAAAGAAAAATTCTTCCTGCTTGACCCAAGAAAATGCTCTGTGGAGGTTGTAGCACATGCCTGAAATTTGTGAATATTGCTACAAAATTTGAAACTACATCAAACCCTCATTCCCATGGAATCATAACCTGCTCTGATACCACTGATCCGGATCTTGGGGGGAAGGCCCTCAAGATCTGAAAGATTGAAATGGATGTTAGGGGGAGAGACCCCCAAGATCTGAAACCTTGAAATGGATCTTGGGGTAGAGACCCCCAAGATCTGAAAAGTTGAATTGCCAGAAGAAAAAGAGGAGAATGCCCAATAAACAAAACCATAAAGAAACTTTTATTTAAAATAGTAATGCTTGATAAACCAGCTAGGGCAATGGTAGCTTATCTCTGAGAAGAGATGTGTGGCTACATGCCTCTGAACTGTAAAGGCTACATTGTGGCAGACAATCTGTCCTTTTACAAAATGTGACTTGTTACTTATAGTATTTTTCAGTTACAATACCACGGGTCAATTCCATGGGTGAATGAATACCATGGGTGGATTTTACAATACCACGGGCGGATGCCATTTACAATACGATGGGTAAATTCCATGGGTCGATGAATAATATGGGTGGATGAGTACCATGGGTTGATGCCATTTTCCATTCAGATCACTTCACCCCGTGAGCTCATGTGAGTCTTCGCAATCACCTTGCTTGTTCATTCAACGGACAACTTTTTGCATGTTGATGTCAATGCCATGCTTACGACCATGTTTTGGTCATACAAGAGGTCTTCACTTTATGTGTACATGTTGTGTTTACTATGCAAACATTTTTCGTTCTCACACATGGAGTCATATACACTATTGTGTATGTGTGGTCACAATCATCCAATGATCAATCATAAGTGTTGCGCTTGCCGCTCACACCATCGGTCAATCATGTTGAGAATGTGTGTCTGGATGGTTTGAGTCATCTCATCATTAAGTCATGTAAGTGTGTGTTTGCAAGTTCATGGTTTCATATTTTCACTCGCTCACACACTTAGTCATTGTTGAAGTTCTAACAACCAGATTCCCCTCTGATAGCTAGACCTTCACCCTGCCATCAACTCGATTAGCTATCACTAGAACAACATTGAAGCATCAAGAAAGTCATTTCAAGCTGCGTTGTCGGCAAGATGATCAATCAACCTTCATGCTAGGTAATCAGAGATTTTGACCTAACAGTCACCCCGGGACTGACTCCCCTAAAAAATTATGCAGAGGTTGCAGACCTTGCCCGCTCTGCTAACTGGGAAAATTGTGTAGACAAGCTGGAAAGACACCCAGTGCCCATCCCTATCTCCCCTAGAAAATTGCACAATTTTTCCAACCAGCCCATTAGTCATCCGACGAATGTCTCACTCGGAAAACTACATTGTTTTCCTGAGAAAGCCCTCTTCTTCCCAATAGTTCATTGAACTCAGAAACTGCACAGAGGTGATTAGCAGGCTAGCCTCCTAACATCAATGTAGTTTTTCCTACCAGCAACTCCCAGCAGTTGCCTGCTCGTTCCCTCCATGAATTACGTAGTTTTTGCTGCCAAGCTCTAGCAGCTGACTGTCAGTTCTCTCCAGGAATTCCGCGGTTTTTTCTGCCAAGGTCCTAGTAGAAAACTGCTAATTACCTCCATGAATTGTGCAATTTTGGCTTCGAGGCTTTTGCTGCCCATTCCTTCCAAAAATTGCATAGATTTGGTCTACCCAACCTTCCTGCAGCCTAGAATACTCCTCTAAAATATTGCTCAGTTTTGTCCTCCAGCTGAGCCAAATCCTGTGGAAAATCACTGTTGATATGGATTGCCCATATTTCCTCACCCAGTGACTTCTACATAGTTTTAACCAGTAGTGCCCAAAGCCGCCATCCCAGCTCACAACTCACAACCTTGTCTCCTCTCTCGGTCACCTGCACCCAAAATGATCATGTATCATGGTAGCCTAGGAGGTTGATGCATTTGATGTCGTCTCATCATGAGTGACTGCAGATATAGGTACACAAACAAACATGGAACAATGAAATATGGGATGACCAAAGGGAGTACATGGAGAAGGACATGTTCACCAACAGACGAACAAACGATGCATGCAAAGAGATGTGCTCGTGAATGAACGAACATGCAAGGATATGTCCGAACACAAACGGACGGACGAGTGAACATGCAAGATGTGTTCACGTACGGACAAATGGATGAACGTGCACTTTTCGCAAATAGACAAACTTGGAAAGCATGTCCACATGCAAGCAAGGAGAAACATGAAAATGCAACATCAAGCGAACCCAACGACCACCGAAGACTTCATGCTTTTTTCCATGTGAAGGTGAAGCTATGACACACCATGAAGACATCCATCACCTAACAAAATTGTAGCTTAACATGCACTCTAGTAGCAACATGAATGTACTAGCACTATCATGTCGAGTCTTTTCATGAGTGATGTCGTCCACATCTCTACTCTAGGCCATACTGTCAACCAATGTAATATAACGTGGAAGTCCAAGAGACTCGCTTGTCATATGAAGAGTCATGTAAAGTCAAAAGGTCTTGAAAGTCAAAAAGTCATGAGGGTAGTCGAACAACCACAAGGGTCAGTTTCACCCTTGGATATAAATACCATCTCATTTGTACATGAAAAGGAGTCTTTTGGCTCCTCCCACATAGCCTTGAGAGTCTGTAATATTTTCTTTGAGGAGTAAGTAGTGGCTCCAATGCCCTACCCACAGGGTTATTGATGTATGTTGTAATGATGTGTCTTGGAACATTCACTTAATTTCGAAGCATGTAACATGCCAACACGTTTTCACACATGTATTGTAAATGTTGTAAGACTGATCTTGAACACTTGTAATGCATGTTTCTTTAACCTGTGTTTAACACTTGAACACATTCAATTGTTGTAATACATATATATTAATGAAAATGTGTTGTATGAGCTATTAATTCTATCCTACCTATGTTGGTTACCTCCCCGAACTTCAGACAAACCTTTCACGTAAACTTGCTATAACAACGTTGTACCCACATGAACTCCTCCACTGCGTGTTGTACGTGTTATCCTTCCTTGTGTGTTGTGACTCCCGCATCCATGTGGACTTCTCTTCTGGAAGCTGTGCATGTCCTATTGTGTTGTGTGTTCCTTACAAAGTTGGTGCTTCCTCCCATCCGACTTGGGACTCACTCCCACCCTCTCCCTCTACAGTGAACGAACCATTGACAGAGGTAACAGTAGTAGTCACCAGGCACACAAGCCTCACTACTAAAAGATAAATAATACCACTCTCTTGTGCTAACAAGAAAGAGTTGAGGAAAATATTTAAGTTAATGGAAATCAGGGCATCATACTGGATGCTCGTGTTGGTTTAGTTCAGACTTCATAACGCAGTGATCCTTTGAATGTTGGCAAATCTAGCACTGTCAACATTTCTAGTGCTAGAAGGAGGGCCATGAGTTGTATATGGTTGAACGTCCTCTCACACTCTCTCATCAACCATCTAGTCAAGGCAATAACTCACACTGCCTCTCACCTATGTGTGACTCTGTAGTTGGTTAGTTCTCACCGCCCAACACTGAACACAAAATTCTATATCATAACCTTCACTCCATCCGTCCCATCACCCGCTAGTTCGTGAAAGCAGTCAGACTAATCCCATGCATACAAGAACTTCCATATGCATCAAAGAAGACAAAAGCCACTCCCACAGGGGTTGTTTTATCATCAGTGGAATAAGCAGTTCTTGCCACACTTGAAGGTTTGGAAGAATCTATTGAAGATGGAGAGGAACCTCCGGTCTTCCGACAAGGGGAATGATAAACCCTTGTGATCTTATGATCAGACTTCGATACAGGTGGTGGAGGGGAAGGAAACAGAGGAGGTGGGGGTGGGGACGAACCAACAGATTTAGAGCTGGAGCTGTCAGATTTTGAAGAAGAGGAGGAGGATGAAGAAGAAGAAGAGATGGTTGACCAAAATCTAGAATGGATGACTTAGGGGCGATTGGCTCTCTCGAGTGCTTTACACAAGATTCCAAAGTGAGCAGAAAGAATGAACATCAAGCTCAACCTTGAAAACATAGTGAAGGCAAAAGAACATTTGGACAACTTCTACCTGCAGCTGCAGACCCTTGAGGTATTGTATGGTGACGTAGCATGTAGATTGTTTCCATGTACCTTAGATGGTCGAGTAGCTACATGGTATCATAGCCTTCCAGCCAACTCCATATAGAACTAGGGTGTGTTCAAATACATGTTTCATGAAAAGTTTGTTGATGACAAGACCCCAACTATGTTACTCAAATAATTGGGAAGCCTGAAGATTGAGGGGAAAGATAAGGTAAAATATTTCAATCAGAGGTTTACATGCATATTGAATAGGTTTGTAGTGGATACCAAACCTCATGACTCTGTTAGGTCCCTATACTACTAGTTTAACCCCTTATTGTTATTAGTGCAACCCCCTTATTATATTGTTGTTCCCATGTAGTCCCCATATTTTTATAATTATACCCCCATAGAAGCCCACTATTGTTATTATTGTTCCCTTACATTATTACAATTATGTCGGCTTTGATTATATTATGACCCCTTAGACTCCTATATATAGAAAGGAGGTATTTTCATTTGTTTCATCCAAGAATTATTCATTTGTGTGATGTAAAGGAGGTTCCCCCTCGAAGAGGATTATTTTGAAGGCGTTTATCTATCCTTTCTATCTTTTTGTGAGCTAGTTTCATAGCATTTCGTATCAGAGATTTGGATTCTAAGGTTTCGCTGCTCCAAACAGGTCATTGTGGCATTTTTGCTACAAAGTTTGAGAAGCTAAAAAAAAAACATTTGAGAATAAATCGGTCTAAACCTTGGGTTCGAAATTCAGATCTTGTCTCACTATACTTTCAGAGATATGATCTGAGGAATTTAGGGTTTTTGCAACCTCCAAAATTTGATCTCAAATAGGTCATCATTGAATTGTCGCTATAATGTTGTTTCTACGAAGGGTCATACTCTGAAATTAAAACCCATTTGAGAAGAAGTTTTTTTGAATCTCGTGTCCAAATTTAAGATCTTGTGTCACTATATTTTCGGAGATATAATTTGAGGAAGTTAGGGTTTTTGCAGAATCCCTAATTATATTCTAAATAGGTGAGCTTGGGAAAATTGTCATAACTTTCTCTCTGAGCATCAGATTGAAATTTTTTAAGAAGTTATAGAAATAGGACGGACTGTAGTTTTCTGTGTATTGTTTTTAGATCTGAAGGTCGAAATAGTGACACATGGCACGTCGTACAAGTTCTCTCTACTAAAACATTATATAATCAGGTCATCTTAGGAGATTGGTATTAACTCTTTCTTGGATAATCTAATTTTGATCAGACTGATGGCATTGGAAAAAGTACTCAAAGGACTATTGTAGGAAGAAATTACAGATCTAGGAAAGCCGCAATTACAAAGAGACAACAGATTCAATATCAAGCTCTTACAAAGCGAAAAAAGTTGTGTAGTTTTTTTATTTTTTTTCATAAGATTGGTTTCAAAAAATAGTTTCAAGGAATTCAAAGGGAATAGTGAAGCATTATTAGCATTGATTGATGCCCCAAAGAAATGAAATGGAAACACCTAGTAAGCAACCTGAATGCTCTAGCATGACTCATGATGAAGAGGAAGAAATGCAACATGATATATCAAAATTACGAGACCAAGTGCAACAAAATTCACTCTCACAAAATGTAACAGGAGCTAAGATGGATGGTTTAAAGAAAGATGTGGAAGATAAAATGGATGATTTAAAGAAATACATGGAAGCTAAGATGAATTATGTGGAAGATAAGATGGATGGGTTGGAAGCTAAGATGGAAGGAAAAATGGACGATTTGAAGACAGGTTTGACAAAGTTGCTACAAGAAATGTTTACGAACGGAGAAAAGGTAGTAAAGGAAACTCATGATGAGGACAAAATAAACGTTAATCATGATTTCATATACTCTAATGTTGGAATGAAGACCCACCATGTTCCAAGGATCGATATGAGGAAGTTTGATGGCAAGGATCCCAGAATATGGATACTACAGATGGAGCAATTTTTTGATCTCCATAATGTGCAAAACACACGAAAGGTACATATTGCAACTTTATATTTGGAACCAAATAAGTTTGTATGGTATCGATGGCTTTGCTCTCATAAACAAATTGTTACTTGCACAATTTTTATGAAAGAAATGATAGAGCATTATGAGGATACAAAAAGCAACAACTTTTTTAGCCAATTGATAAATCTCAAACAAAAGGGTTCAATGATGGAGCACGTTAAGGACTTCCAAAAATTGAACATAAGGGTAAAAGATATTCCAGAGGAGCATATGATTGATGTGTTCATAGGGACTTTAAAGGATAACATCCAACATGAGGTTCACCTTTTGGAACTTGATTCATTGGAGAAGGCATTTAGGTTGGAAAGAAAAATAGAAAGCAAAATTATGGCAACAAGGAATCTGACCACTCACAACTATGGAAGTGTTGCTGCCCCTAGCCTTCCACAACCTACAAGGTTGACACCACAACAATTGCAAGAAAAAAGAGAAAAAGGGATTTGTTACAGTTGTGATAGAAAACACACTAAAGGTCATAAGTGTGCTAAGAAGAAATTAATTTACATATATTGTGAAGAGGAGGAAGAAAAGGAACAATAAATGTCAAAAGAAGAGGATATACACCAAGAACAAAGCCTGGAGAAAGAAGAAATGAATTTGACCATATCTTGTAATGCATTGGCCATAATAACTACTCCTCAAAATATCAAGATAGAAGGACTTATCAAGAATAAAAAGGTAATAGTGTTGATTGATTCGGGGAGTACCCATAATTTTATTCATTGTAAGATAGCCAAGGAATTGAATTGCTTCCTATATCCAACACCGAGTGTGAAGTGATGGTTGCAAGTGGAGGAACCATAAATTTCTTTGGAAAGTGCCATAATATCAAGCTATCCATGGGAGAATATGTAATGAATAGCCGAATGCTTTCCATTCCAATGGGTGGTGTTGATGTTGTACTAGGAGTCCAATGGCTAGAATCCTTGGGTACAATAGCTTTTAATTTTCAAGAACTCTTCATGAAATTTTCTTCAGAAGGAAAGGAAGTTGAATTAAGGGGTATCACAGGGATATCAGGAAAGATAATCAGCTCTAATTGAATTACAAAGCTTGTAAAGAAAGAAAAAATAGGCGTAATTGCACAATTATGTCCACTAGAGGTTCCCAGATTGAAATCATATATTTCTCCAGATCTCCAAAAAGTCTTGGAAAATCATTCCAAGGTATTTGAGACTCCTAAAGGCATCCCACCTATTCTTGAACATGATCATGATATTAATTTTATTCCAGGAAGTGTTCCTCCAAAAATCAGGTCTTACATATATCCATATGCCCAAAGGAGTGAAATTGAATGTATGGTTGTAGAAATGCTAGAGGTTGGTATAATTATCCAACCAAATTTGATAAAAGAAGCAAGGGATAAATGGAATAATGATGAAGTAGGGTGTGAAATTATTCAAAAGTTGCAGAAGATCCCAGTTCAAACAATATTGCCAGAACTTGACGAGGAAGGAAAAATCATATTGGAACCTGAAGCAGTCATAGAAACAAGAACTCGATAGCTACAAAATTGATCAATTTCATAGTATCTCATCAAGTAGAAGAACTTAGCTATTGATGATTCCATAGGGGAGGATGAGAATTTTATACAGAAGCATCTAGGACTACTCAAGCATTGAGGACAACCCTTTTTGAAGGAGAGGGGCATGTTAGGTCCCTATACTACTAGTTTAACCCCTTATTGTTATTAGTGCAACCCACTTATTATATTTTTGTGCCCATGTACTACCCATATTATTATTATTGTTCCCCATAGAGGCCAACTATTGTTATCATTGTGCCCTTACATTATTATTTTTATGTCGGCTCTTATTATATTATGACCCCTTAGACTCCTATATATAGAAAGGAGGTCTTGTCATTTGTATCATCCAATAATTGTTCATTTGTGTAATGTAAAAGAGGTTGCCCCCTCAAAGAGGCTTATTTTGAAGGAATTTATCTATATTTTATATCTTTTTGTGAGCTGGTTTCATAACAGACTCTATCACTGTTGATTACTACATGTCCTCACTGTCGACCAACATTGCATAGTTTGTCAAGTGAGCCACAAAACCAACACTATTGGAAAACTACGAATAGGCTAGTGATGTTGAGAAAGACCTGCATGCAATTAGAGTCATCAAGGATGATGAACCAGTGAAGGACACCAAAGACATGAGCTGGAAGTCCCAGGCGGTAGCGAGCAATGGTAGAGACAAGGAAACAAATGATATTGAAACCCTCACTCGCCTCATTAAGAACTTTAAAATAGAAGTGTCCGAGCTTAAACAAAGAAAAAAAGACAAGTCTCTGATCAGCCATCCACCCAGACAGAGACAAGGAAGCATGTCATCAGGAAACAATTGGCACCCTAAAAAATTACGCAGAGCTATGTATTCCACCTTGATCAATGTGCAAATTCTAAATTATTTTCATTCCACGAGGAACATCACCTAGAGAACTCCTATTCAGATTGGAAGTGAGTTTCAAGCTCTGTATGCAGTCATACATTTGACATGGAAAATAATATGCATGAACAGCTGGAAGATGTGGAGTACTAAAGAAGCTATGTTTTTGGTAATTATTTCAACATATTTTCATTAGAACTTACAAACCTTTTGCATCATGAACTAGGAAAATGATAAGGAATTGTAATAAAACCTGTGAGATTAATGTGCAAAGTGAAAACATTGACAATTTTCATTTTCTTATGCAGAAATAAGGGAAAATGAAAAACTGCCATTCCGAAGGAAAGAACAAGGCTGGGTTAACCGCTGTCCCTTTGACGGGGAATCGTATACAAACAAGGAAAAAAAAATCAAAGCGAATCAGCCCTGGAAAGGAAGTGGAGATATCGGCTTGGCGCAAAAATGAAAAGAGATAACTGAGGACTAACTGTTCGGCGAATCCCTCAGGATCCTTTGATCCTGAGGGATCGCTGCTTTAACTATTTTTGCACCTAGACATCTCCGTCTTCACCATTATAAAAGGGGCAACACTGTTAGCTCGAGGGGTGGGTCGAGTCTGTTATGTTTTATGTAATTTCTCTCTAGATTGGAACTTTGATCATCGAGTCTTGTTGAGAAATGATCTACTGTAATTCTGCCTTATGCATTAATATAAACTTGGTTGTTGTTTCATCTCTGAGTCTAGAATAACTTCAAGCGGTGTACCCCTGGAGGCTAAGGACCCAGCCCTGGAGGACACTTGCTCCTGAACTATTACATTTGGTTTATGCATGTTTTTCTTATCAGCGTTATTTGGTAATCTGATGTGTTTTGTTAGTTTACATCACATGCTCTGTTATGTTTAATTTACTGAGGTTTCTAAAGATAGAACTATTGCATTAACTCTGCAACGTATCACTGTTCTTTTAAGTGTTGATATAATACTTTCGGTCTTTACAGAATATTGTTGTTGTTCAATTACAGAGCCTCTGTGTTGTGCACTTATTCATTGATATTACGGAATTCATCTTAGCAATTATGTTCTTTGCGATTGTTGAGTATATGGACATTGCTGTTCCATTCTGAAATACAGTCGTAATCTTTATAACTGAGATTGATAATTGGTTTACCAATATCAGGTTACTATTAAGGTGTTCCATGTGCATATATGGTTTTCAAGCACTATTCTATAATTCATCATTAATCAGTGATGTTCCATTTTTGTGTGTTGTTCAATTCATCCTTAAGAGTGAAGGATTGCCATTTGATTCCTGTAGGTTACAATTGGTGCATTTGATCTTGTAAATTAAGGTGTTACTGCTTGTTAGACTTAATTGCTGTTACAGTTTCTTGTTTGCTATTCCATTTCAGGTTTGTTGTTCTATTTCTTACTTTCTATTCCATTTCTTGTCTGCCGTTCCATTTCCTGTCATTTGTTATTTTGGTGTGAAGAACGATCCAAGGCTGTAGTGAGCATTGATATTTAATTTCTGGCTCCCAAATCCACGATCTATTCTCTAATTTCTTTTAGTTCCATCAGTTTACAAAGGGATGAGTTACTGCTACTAAACCCTTGACTGATAAATTGATTAGTTTTGTGGATGTGTGGTTTAGTCTTTCCAAGTAGTTTGTTGCACACAAGCATCCATTTACTCTTGTATTTTTGAGCACTGTACTCCTAGCATTACTCTGGAAAATGATAGCCTCAGACTGAGACACTCTTTGAAATAACAAAATGTTCCTGGATTGACAAACTAATGTGAGGTAATTAGAGGTGAAAGAGACCCTTTTTATAGCTCGACATTTTGGTGCTGTTGCCGGGGAAAGAGTGTAGCCATTTGTTCTTTTTCAGAGTAGTGTAAGAACCTGCTAGGGAAGAATTGGGTTTTAAAAACGGAAGGTAAGAACCTATGTGAGGAGCATGTAATAGCCCTCCTCCCCTGCCTGCTTTCCTACAAATTTGCTGATGTTTTGTTTGGGTAGAACCCAGTAGTTGATTTGTGTGCATGACTAAGCAGAAAAAACCAGAAAAGAATTCCAAACCTCTAGCCAAGCCAGAAAAAGCTAAGGGGCCGGTGACCCTTGGCCGATCAACCTTCATAGACGAAATCTTCAAGAAAGCAGAATCTCAGCCTTCAGTAGGACCCAAAAAAGTTATTTCTAGACAGCCTACTAGTTCCCTTCAGGCCACAGGATCACCATCTGTAGCCTTTGCTGAGGTGCATAGTCAAACTGAAGAGCAGGACTTTCAAGAAATTGAAAATTCTACTCCAGAACTATTGCAAGAAGGGAATTTTAGCAATCTTTGTGAAGGAGGAGAGACAGGAGAAACTGAGGAACTGAGGTCTCCTCTTGGGACAACTCAGTCATTGAACAACCCAGACAAGGGAAGTGTTACAAAAATCATTGTTGAATAAACTCAATCTCCTCAGACATTAGGCACTCTCATTATCCCAGATAGAGGAAGCGCTATTAAAACCATTCCTGTTAAAGCCATTCCCTCTCAACCTAGAAATACCCTCCTATATATCCCATAAAGTTATTAGCATATATTTGACCAAATGGATCAAAACCAGCCAAACACCCAAACCTCTACATTGCAATACCCCATAGTGGATACTGTAGCAAATGCACCCATGAAAGCAATCCCTCTTCAACATATCCCTACATTCCATGGTCTTACATTAGAATATCCGAATGCATTTCTATTTGAATTCGATGTGTTGTGTAGGGGATATGATTACACCATCGACCCCTAGAAACTAAAATTATTTCCCTCTACATTAAAAGGGGTTGCCTTAAGATGGTTTATGGGATTAGGTGGCGGGGTTATAAATAACTGGGACCAAATGAAAGAATCTTTTCTGAAAAAATATCAGGACTATTGCAGGTCTAGAGAACTGAAGGATGAAATATTCCAGATGGCAGCTAGACCAAATTAAACATTAGAGGAGTATGTGGAACGTTTTCAGTATAATCTTCAAAGATCTCCTTATGCATCACTACCTTTACCTGATAATGTGTTAAAAACAACATTAATTAGGGGCATGAAGGAACAATGGATTGAAACATTAAATATTATGGGAAAAGGAGATATTTATCAGGAAAATTTTGCTGACATTATTGACTTATGTATCAGGGGCTCGAGAGGCAACACAAGATTAAAACTGGCAAAACATGATCGGTTTGTAAGAGATAATAAAATTTCGACAGAAGGAGTAACGCGTGTAGAAATTGGAAATTTATTGGAAAATTTTAAAACTGATATACTAGGGATGCTAACTACACAACTTGATGTTATGCAGGCCAAGCATAAGCAAATGGAGGTAGAACATAATTTGGCAATCTTCTGTCCCCGATGCAGGAAGAAACATATCCATAAGGAGTTTCCACTAGATGCAGTTCGAACATGCGCCATCTGCACAAAAGAACACCTTATAGAAAGTTGTCCCTCACTTCCTGGATTAAAAGTAGTATATAAGGAAGTAGAAGAAGAGCCAAAATCAGTGTATTTGCTCAACCAGCGTCGTCAGTGGCAGCCGCGACAATCTGGTATGTTTTCAGACCCAGCCTCTTCTTTTTAGTCTCCACGGTATAATGCTCAACAATATAATATGTGGCAAAGTCAATCCCAGCCCCCGTTTCCAAATTGGTCACCTCAGTCGTTTCCTTCATCAACCCCGTGGTTGAATCAGGAAAGCCCATCCGGTTGGCCGAATTTTCCCTATACCCCACCATATTGGCAAAGTAACGCATACCCGCCACAATGGACTCCCCCTACTTCACAAAGTTCAACCTGGCAAAGACCGATGCATCAGCCAGTAGGAACTATGCCACTCCCTCAACCTACATTGCCAGCCTTACAACAAAACCCCCAGTCTAATCTGAGACCGCAACTCCCAGCCCAACCCAACCCAACTCCAATCTAAATAACAGAATGGTCGAATCTGTCCAAATAGTAGAAACATCAGAAATAGGAGATGATCTGAGGGAGTGTAATGATCTTCAGCTAAGATCTGGCGTATTATTGAAACTGAGGGAGATAAGACAGCCCATATCGAAAATTAGTTACCCAGAGAACACCTGTCACAAGAAGAGGATGTGAAAAAACAACAAACTCATAACCAAGCAACCACATCCTCTCCCCCGTTCCAAGAACGATTAATCATACCTCGACCTACACAATATCCTGATTTTGACATTCTGGGAGAATTACAAAATTTGTACATAAAAATTCCATTCCTCCAAGCCATTCAAGACATTCCGATATATGCAAAGACTATCAAAGAATTGTGTGTAAAGAAACCAAGGTGGAATGCAGCAAACAATCGAAGAGTCCAAGTAGTTGGCACTCTATCTAACTTATTATCAGGAAAAGAAACGCCCATTAAATATGAAGGCCCAGGAAATCCAATAGTCACCGCACAAATTCATGGTCAAACCTTCCCTAATGCCTTAATTGATCTAGGAGCCACAATAAACATCTTGACAACTACCACTTGCCGAACGCTAGGCATCACATCTGTAGAACCCACTTCTACCTTATTAGAACTGGCTGACCGATCTGTGGTTAGGCCAGAGGGCACACTACATGATGCCATAGTATCTGTTGACTCCTGGGAATATCCGACCGATTTTCTGATAATAAATCCCAAAAGCCGACTTGATGGACACCCATTGATTTTAGGTAGACCTTGGCTTGCAACTGCCAATGCCTATATTGGCTGCCGACAAGGCAATATAACCATAACGAGTGGAGCCAATATCAAGAACTTAGCCTTATATCCTCTAGCACAGCCAAGTGTCATAGTGATCAAAACTAATAAGCACCCTATAACATATCTTACTGATAACATTAGGTCTCCATTAACTACACAAGAGGCACTTGATTTTAAAGATCAGACAGAGGATGATGCTATCAATAAATTTATTAGCCAAACTGAATTCAGAACCCACACACAGTGTCACATGATAGAGGCTGCAATTGATAACGAATTAGAAGAAGATCCTTTTAAAGATACACATGATCAAATGATATCTGTTACCTCTGTTGCAAATAGTAAAATTGTGGAAATCGAATTGGGAAAAACCTTAAACATTAATGCCAACCTCACCTCCGAACAAGAAACGAAGCTCATCCATTTGTTGAGGAAATATAAATAAGCATTTGCATGGGACTATCCTGATATGAAAGGAATTAACCCTCAATTATGTACACACCACATTTTCATAGAAAAAGATGCGAGACCTGTTCGCCAGCCTCAGAGGAGACTTAAGCCTCATCTAAAAGATGTGGTAAAAGCTGAACTTCAAAAACTTTTAGATGTCAACTTCATCTATCCTATCTCTGATAGTAAATGGGTCTCTCCACTTGTGGTGGTACCAAAAAAGAATTGGAAATGGAGAATTTGTGTGGACTACAGAGAACTAAATAAAGAAACACAAAAAGACCACTACCCTCTCCCATTCATCGACCAAGTATTAGACACTTTGGCAGGAAAGAAAATATTTTCTTTCCTGGATGGCTTCAGTGGATACAACCAGATTCAGATTGCCCCTGAAGACCAAGACAAAACCACTTTTACTTGTCCTTGGGGAACATTTGCCTACAGAGTTCTACCTCTTTGCTTATGCAATGCTCCTACCACATTCCAAAGGGCTATCCTCAGCATTTTTGTAGACCTAATAAATGAAGGACTTGAAGTATACATGGATGACTTTACACGGTATGGAGACGATTTTGATCCAGCATTGGATACACTGGAAAAAGTCCTACAACGCTGCATTGCTACTAGGCTTTGTTTAAGCCATGAAAAATGCTATATGATGATGACTAAAGGACTTATTCTCAGACACTATATTTCAGCAGCTGGCATTCAAGTAGACCTAGCCAAAATCTAAATAATTTTGCTTATTCCCACTCCTATCCCTCAAACGGAGGTACGTTGTTTTCTTGTATTTTCTGGTTATTATAGGAGGCTTATAGAACATTTTTCGCATATTGCTTCACCTCTATATGCACTATCTGGTAACGTTGATTTTCTTTGGATAGAAAAATGTGAACGTGCTTTCCAGGATCTAAAGAAGCTTGTGTCCACAGCCCCAATCCTTCGAGGACCAAATTGGGATTTGCCATTTCAGATATCATCTGATGCCTTAGATACAGCGATTGGAGCAGTCCTTGGGCAAGAAGAGGATAAAAAACCATACGCAATTTATTATATTAGCAAAAATTTATCCCATGCTGAATTAAATTACACTGTTACTGAGAAAGAATTTCTAGCTATAATACATGCTGTCAATAAGTTTAGACATTACATTACTGGATATCCTGTTATCTTGTATACAGATCATTCTGCCATCAAATATTTAGCAAACAAGCCTATCACAAATGGAAGAATAACTAGATGGCTAATTTTATTGTAGGAATTTGATATTACAATCAGGGATCGACCTGGAAAAGAAAATCCTATAGCCGATTTTCTCTCAAGAATGCCAAAGCCAATCGATGCAGCAGCAGTTGAAGATCAATTTCGAGACGAGCATCTGTTTGTTGTTGCTGTTCAAACACCTTGGTATGCTGATGTTGCCAATTACCTAGCATTAGGTAAACTACCGAAACATCTAACCCCTAATGAGAGGAAATAGATTATTCAGAGGAGTGCTCGATTCTCATGGGTTGGAGGCTACCTATTCCACACAGGGGTAGATATGCATATCAGAAGATGCCTTCGAGAGGATGAAATCTTCGACATTTTAAAAGCCTGCCATGACAGACCATGTGGTGGACATTTCGCCAATCGCAGAACTATACATAAGGTGCTGCAAATAGGGTATTATTGGCCTACAGTTTTCAAAGATGCAAAAAAATTCGTCCAAGCCTGTGACAGTTGCCAGAGAGCAGGATGCTCTAGTCAGTCCAATGAGATGCCCTTGAACGCACAGTTAGTCATTGAACCATTCGAATGATGGGCCCTTGATTTTGTTGGACTAATTAACCCACCCTCAAACCAGAAAACATATATTCTGGTGGCAACAGAATATGTCACCAAATGGGTTGAGGCAGAGGCATTTCCAAGAGCTACAGAAGATTCTGTCATACAGTTCTTGTTCCATATATTTTTTCATTATGGCCTTCCAAGAGATATAATTACAGACGGTGGACCATAGTTTATTGGGAAAAAAATAACTGCAACACTCAAAAACTATCATGTCCAACACAAAATCACTACTCCATACCACCCACAGGCAAATGGTCAGGTAGAAAGCAGCAATAAAATAACAGAAGCAATCCTAACAAAAACAATTGCGTCACATAGACGTGATTGGGCTTTCAGACTACCAGAAGCACTGTGGGCTTACTAAACAACATGGAGAAGTACCACTGGTTACTCACCTTATCAATTAGTGTTTGGCAAGCAACCCATTTTTCCCATAGAATTCGAAATCCAAACATTGCGAACAACATAGGAAGTTGGTTTAGATTTAACTGAGACAAAAATTAATCGATTACAGCAGGTCAATGAGCTTCTCTGCACTCCAAAACACTACACTTATCCAACAACAACGAGCTAAATGGCATGATGCTCTCATTAAAAATAAAGTCTTCCGCGAAGGAGACTGGGCACTTTTGTACGATTCTAGGTTTCAGGACTTTCCCGGGAAACTCCAGACTCGTTGGTTAGGACCATACGAAATCCAGAAGGTACATGACAATGGAACTCTTACTCTAATCACTATTAACGGTTCTGGATATGCCTTCAAGGAAAATGGCCACCAAGTTCGCCTTTATCGCAAACCACTTACTCAGAAGTCCTTCTGCCAACAGCTACGCCAAGACTCTGATATGGAAATTTTGGGGGAGGGAGAGAAATCTTCCTCACATGTGATTCATTAAGTCATTTGTTTCTTTCTACACTTTTTACATAATTTCTTTGTTTTGTTGAACTATTTCTGTAGCAGCAGTAATTTTATTATTTTCTGTTGTTCCTTTTTCAAAGGAACAACACCTTTTAGATCAGCCGTCATTTTGCTTTAATTTTGTTCTTTTTCTTTATTTTTTCTTTCTGCTGTTCCTTTTCCAAAGGAACAACGCTTTTGCTTTTTGCTATTCCTTTTCCAAAGGAACGACATTTGGGTGTTTTGCTGTTCCTTGTCCAAAGGAATAACATTTTCGATTTTTGTTGTTCCTTTTCCAAAGGAACAACATTTTCGACTTTTTTTGTTGTTTCTTTTCCAAAGGAATGACATTTGTGTGTTTTACTATTCCTTTCCCAAAGGAACAATGTTTTCAATTTTTGATGTTCCTTTTCCAAAGGAACGACATTTGTGTGTTTTGTTGTTCCTTTTCCAAAGGAACAATGTTTTCGATTTTTGTTGTTCCTTTTCCAAAGGAACGACATTTGTGTGTTTTGCTGTTCCTTTTCCAAAGGAACAACATTTTCGATTTTTGTTGTTCCTTTTCCAAAGGAACGAAATTTGTGTGTTTTGCTGTTCCTTTTCCAAAGGAACAACGTTTCCGATTTTTGCTGTTCCTTTTCCAAAGGAACAACATTTGTGTTTTCTACTGTTCCTTTTCCAAAGGAACAACATTTTTTATCTTTGCTGTTCCTTTTTCCAAAAGGAACACCATTTTTATTCTTTTGTTCGTCCTCTTAGAAATAGCGACATCCTTGTATTCCTTTTACTTATGCTTTCTCCCCTTGCTGTTTTAAATTAAGGATGTTTACTGTTCCTGTTCTTTCAAGTCTTTTGGAATACAGCTATGCACTTATGCAATGGATACAAAATCACAACATACTGAAATTAGGTGAATTATAAAATCGTTCTTTTTATAAGAAATTGCTTTGAATTGGTAAAAGGACAGAGGGAAGGACACACTTATCCATTATCTTTTGTTGTCATTGTTTCATTGACTCCACTCTGATTGGTTATCTTTATCGTGTTGGTTCTTTTTAATCCTCTTTGATTATTATTCAGGAATAAGAGCAAAGGGTTTATATCTTCCTATTGAGATGTTAAGACTTATTCCACCATTCCTACTCTTAAGAAGTGTTGAACCACCCTTTGTGTATAAATGGGATAGTACTTTATGAAAAAGAAAAAAAAGAAGAGAAAAAAGAGCAAACTGACTTGTTTATATAAAGTTGTCAAATGCAGGATAGGGGGTCTCACCAAGAGCCAGCCTACCATGATCATGAGGAAGAAAGTGAAGTGCCATTCCCACTATGGCCACCACACTAGGGATATGGTCCAAAAGGTATATCAAATAAAGAACCCTTGGAACAGGAGGTCTCATCACGAGTTGGCCTGCCCACCTTTCTCTCCTTCCTCGTGAATGGCATTATGACTAACTGGTTACCAAGCCAGCATAATGGCCTACATTTTGACATCACACAACACTTCCTAAGCATACACAAAGGATCATGGTTCCATGGGTGAAATAAACAACTTTGCCAAGGTTATGGACACCTGTCGGCAGCAGAGCACTGTTAATGGTATTGAAGTCACATTATTTACACCAATAGGTAGTTATCAGCACCCTTCTGTTTCTTATACCATAGTAATCAATCGCATAAGACGGATGTATATTATTTTCCAAACGATACAATGCATGTAAATCTATTATCACCAATCATGACAAAATAATTGACAATGACCGCATGAGACTCGGTATGTACGGCAGATGTCTTATCCTCCCAGCCTCGCATCATATCACAGTGGTCTCTTACGTATTAAGCGATCCAACTTGACACCTCAATTTCGGTAATCTGCAACTTTTGTAAACATGGCATATTGCTCCTTTATTTGACGGCTGGGATGACCTATCACATTGCGGGGGGGTGGCGGGGGGAGGTTAACCTCATCATTCCTTGGATGACGTGTCAGACCGCTATTCAGGAAACTGCGTACTTGGGAATAGCATGGCTCAACGGTATACTATTTTTTTATTTTTTGCATAACTTGCTGTTCCTAAGCCATTTCCATTGTATACTCTGCAGCATTAGATTTTGAGCGAGTCTTGCGTCTATCAGCCTCTCTGTGTTTTAATAGCGTGAACAGCTGTCGTTCCATTGTCAAAACTCTGAGATTTTTACAGCGAAACCATAAACATGGGTGGAAGATCGATTCGGAGAGAACCGCAGGTGCTAACAGTCTCTGATGCTGCACGGGAAATCCTGGCAAGAGCTGGGTGGCTGACTTATCTCAATCACCTACAGGAATCCAACGAGACTGTAGCAATTGAATTCTTGCAGAATTTGCAAGAGGATCACTCCACAGTGAGGGGGAGACACATAGTAGTCACCGATGACATAGTTACAGAGGTCTCAGGACTGCCAGCCACTGGACCTGTATGGACGCTAAAGAAGGAGAGATTGCAGAAGATTATAGAAACCTTCCAGGAGGAAGGCCAGAGCCTGACAATTAGAAGAAAGGGGGTTCTACTAGCAGCATTAGGAGAACTGCGGGTGGAATTGGCAAAGACCATTCAAAGCTACATCACCTGTGAAGGAAGAAAAGATGTGGTAAGACCACGGCACCTTAAAATTTTAGCTGTGTTAAAACAAAAATGCTCTCTAAATTTACCTGCATTCTTGAATTCATTACTGCGTGATGTTGCACGGAGCATGAAAAAGGCACAGCATGTAGAATCAGTTGTTAGTCATCATGGGTTGATATGGTTAATAGTCAGCCATAGCCTTATCCAGCAGCTGGGAAGAGCTAATTGCCATGATAAATGGAGGATTGACCACACCATCCCCAAAATGTAAACATGCCACCAGTACACCTAAGCGTCCAGAAAAATGAAGGAAATTGGTCCGACTAGCACAGCTACGAGGGAGGCTGGAGAAGCCCCAA
This sequence comes from Pinus tabuliformis, assembly GCA_031772625.1. NCBI lineage: Eukaryota > Viridiplantae > Streptophyta > Pinopsida > Pinales > Pinaceae > Pinus > Pinus tabuliformis. The sequence continues at coordinate 198,579,942 of CM062805.1, read as the reverse complement.
GGAAATACCAGCCAACCAGTAGAGATAGAAGATATAGGGGATGAGCAACCCCCACGGTTGGAAGGAGAAGACAATGAGAAAGTAATGCAGGAAAACGAGGAAGGAGAAATGGAGGAAGAAACCGAGCAACCTGAGCAGGAGGAGGAAATAGAACAGCAGGAAGGCAGCCCATTGCAAGATCCATTGAGAGAAGATGAATTGGCCAAATTTTTGGCCAATATGGGCGAATATGGCCAATCTTCCAGCCCATCAGATCTCCATGCTGAAGAAGAACCAAAAGAGCACTCTGCTCAGGAGGGAAATGCACCTGAAGAATCACATGCAGAGGAGGTAGAAGAGGAGAGTCAGCTTGTTCATGATGAAAACATGACAGGAGATGCAGAATAGGAACAATCCATTCCTAGCCAGACAACACCAGAAGAAACCCTGGAAGAAGGGGGAGCAGAAAAGGAAGTCACCAAAGAAATAACAGAACCAGCTAGGGTTCTTTCCTCGGAGCAACTAGAGCAGAGCAACAAAGAAGTACCCCAAAGAGAAAATCAAGGAATTGATCATAGTCCAGGCTGTGGTGAACAGTTTGATGTTCCTTCTAAGGAAATTGAGGAAATTAAGAAATTACGGAAAGAACAGCAACGACTACTGAATGTAATAGTTCAACCTCGACAGCAGATTAGGATTTTGAAAGCAAGGAAAAGGGTAAAAAAGACTTTGGGAAGGAAACATGCAATCACTTTAGCAAAATTCCTCAAGAGAAATGATCAGAGGACCAGAGTCCACCCTGCTGTTCAAAACCCTGTCGAAAAGCGGGCTGTTGTTCCAAATGTTGTTGAGAAGCAGACTGTTGTTCAAATTCAAAAGGAACAACATTTTACTGTTACCCATGTTGAGATACAAATGGATGATATATTGACCTGCGATAAGGAAATTCAGATAGAGGCACCACTCTCGGGAGTGATAAGGGCCATGAACGCAAGATAACGCAATAGGAAAATTCAGGTAAAACTCCCGGTCTCCACCGCTGCATGGGAAAGAGATCCGAGAACGGTAACCCTGCGGGAGGGTTTGATGCAAGCTCAGCAAGTAGTAGAAAAACTCATAGAGCAAACAGTCCCTTGAGAAAGGTATGAAGAGCTACAGCAACAGCTTAGGAATGTCAATCTGTCCGAAAGCCAGGCCTTTGAAGGGTGGCGAAGGGAAGAAGAAAAAGTCGCGAAGGTAACTCGTAGGTTAGATATAGTTATCAAGTAGATGGATACCTTATGTTCTTTATACAATGACGTCCTAGCATGTAGAGCCCCTGCTAAGAATTATGCCCTGTTTTTAATGGAACGATATTTGCAATTGAAAATAAAGGCTGTTAAAGCAGGTGCTCCCATACAAATTAATACCATCAATGATTTTATAAACTATTGTAAGCACTACGGGGTAAAAGTTCAATGACTATTGTGTGAGTTTTATTTGTATAACCTTGTATTAGATCAGGACACCGAGCTAAACCTTGGCCCTTTCGTTGGGGATATCCAATTGCAAGCATTTATTTCATTTGGGGTTAATCAAGTTAAATGGTTTAAAGCCTATAATGCTTTTCAAAGGCAAGAAAACATATTAGATTTGTGGGTAAGAGCTGAGCCTAGGGATCCAGTACAGTTGTGGAGAGAACATAGGAACCTCATGAATACTCCAGGTGTAATTGAAGCATTAGGACCCATTCACACAGCAATCAATCAGCAAGGAATAGAATACTTTTTCACTATCAAAGACCTTGCCATTGATGCGGCTAAATTTCGATATCAGATCTCTAATTCGAACATCCAACTCAGGGAGCCATTTAAGTATGAAAATTTTAAGTTAGCCACCAACCGCTTGCACCTCTATGGTGAAGTCATTTTGAGGGTAGGGCCATCTTGGTTAGGATATAAGTTCCGGAGTCCAATTATTTGGCACAATGCACTTGGATACCAAGCCCTATATGAGATGCTTGAGGGTCAGACATGCCATTTCTTTGAACACCTAGTTATGCATCATGGCTGTAGACCTCCACATGAGATTCCATCTCCAGCCTACTCTCTCACTGCCTTACATGTCAACTACAATGTTTTCATGAGGGCATGAAAAAGGGTAAGCAAGGGGGTGTGTGGAGTACTAAAGAAGGTATGTTTTTGGTAATTATTTCAGCATATTTTCATTAGAACTTACAAACCTTTTGCATCATGAACTAGGAAAATGATAAGGAATTGTAATAAAACCTGTGACATTAATGTGCAAAGCAGAAACACTGACAATTATCATTTTCTTATGCAGAAAGAAGGGAAAACGAAAGACTGCCGTTTCAAAGGAAAGAACAAGGCTCGGTTAACCGTTGTCCCTTTGACAGGGAACCGTATGCAAACAAGGCAAAACAAATCAAAGCGAATCAACCCTAGAAAGGAAGTGGAGATATCGGCTCGGCGCAAGAAGGAAAAGAGATAACTGAGGACTAATGGTCCAGCAAATCCCTCAGGATCCTTTGATCCTGAGGGATCGCTGCTTTAACTATTTTTGCACCTAGACATCTCCGTCTTCACCATTATAAAAGGGGCAGCACTGTTAGCTCGAGGGGTGGGTTGAGTCTGTTATGTTTTATGTAATTTCTCTCTAGATTGGAACTTTGATCATCGAGTCTCGTTGAGAACTGATCTACTATAATTCTGCCTTATGCATTAATATAAACTTGGTTGTTGTTTCATCTCTGAGTCTAGAATAAATTCAAGCGATGTACCCCTAGAAGCTAAGGGCCTGGCCCTGGAGGACACTTGCTCCTATACTATTACGTTTGGTTTATGCGTGGTTTGCTTATCATCATTATTTGGTAATCTAAAGTGTTTTGTTAGTTTACATCACATGCTCTGTTATGTTTAATTTACTGAGGCTTCTAAAGACAGAACTATTGCATTAACTCTGCAACGTATCACTGTTCTTTTAAGTGTTGATATAATATTGTCGGTCTTTACAGAATATTGTTGTTGTTCAATTACATAGCCTCTGTGTTGTGCACTTATTCATTGATATTACGGAATTCATCTTAGTGATTATGTTCTTTGCAATTGTTGAGTATATAGACATTGCAGTTCCATTATGAAATACAGTCGTAATCTTTATAACTGAGATTGATAACTAGTTTACCAAGATCAGGTTACTATTAAGGTGTGCCATGTGCATATATGGTTTTCAAGCAATGTTCTATAATTCATCATTAATCAATGCTATTCCATTTTTGTGTGTTGTTCAATTCGTCCTTAAGAGTGAAGGATTGCCATTTGATTCCTGTAGGTTACGATTGGTGCATTTGATCTTGTAAACTAAGGTGTTACTGCTTGTTAGACTTAATTGTTGTTACAATTTCTTGTTTTTTGTTCCATTTCAGGTTTCCTTTTCTATTTCTTACTTGTTGTTCCATTTCTTGTCTGCCGTTCCATTTCCTGTCATTTGTTATTTTGGTGTGAAGAACGATCCAAGGTTGTAGTGAGAATTGATATTTACTTTCTGGCTCCCAGATCCATGATCTGTTCTCTGATTTCTTTTAGTTCCATCAGTTTACAAAGGGATGAGTTACTGCTACTAAAGCCTTGACTGATAAATTGCTCAGTTTTCTGAATGTCTGGTTTAGTCTTTCCAAGTAGTTTGTTGTAAATAAGCATCTGTTTACTCTTGTATTTTTTAGCACTATACTACTAGCATTACTCTAGAAAATGATAGCCCCAGACTGAGACACTCTTTGAAATAAAAAAACGTTCCTGGATTGACAAACTAATGTGAGGTAATTAGAGGTGAAAGAGACCCTTTTTATAGCTCGACAGAAGACAAGGTGTTTATCCTCAATTTTGTTCTTATTATTGTTGGATTTAATTCCCATTTTGCCCTTTTTGTTACCACGAAACCCATTTCTCTACAAAATCACTATCCTAATCCTATCTCTACTCTCCACTTGAGGTAAACCTTCTCATGGTTACATTTAGCTAATTATTGGTAGATTTAATTAAATAGAAGTGGAATATTCTTAAACTAACTTATTATTATTATCTAGTGTAGACTCTCAGCAGAATGTGCACGTCGATCCCTAGAAGGAGCAGTTGATGCCTGAAGACCTTCTAGTTTGGTACTCAAGCGCTATATGCAGATGGGAATTCAAGTAGCAAAATGGATAAGGTTGCAACATGTTTTGGAAGATGAGAGGGCACAACCACAAGTAGCACGCATCATGATCCTGAGATCCTCGCCTGATTTCCCTTGATTGTAGCATATACAAAATTGGGAATTGGTTACGAATGGATAGACCAATTCGAGATTCATGTTTGAACCAAATCACCTGAAAGGAGTAATGTCAGTTCATTCATTATTTTCAATTTATGTTTAGCGATTAGTAAATGCCTATAAAGGTGATTGAATGTAATATGTTAAGGGTAGATCGTAGCACTGTGGCACCGAACTTATGAAGTAGTTTTGATGTATGATCGAACCAGTTTGAATACAATTGTAATGCTATTATTCTGAAGTGATTTAAATGTGTTGATGGAATGAAGTTTATGTTTTAATTGTGCATCAAATCATTTAAGCTACTATAATTTATCCAACCCCAAGTGTGGCTGGGCCCACCCATTTGGGATTGTTTGTATTTGAAACTGCAGTGACACTGCAATTGTAGATTTTCTTAATCTCCTTTTCATTTACAGTTCCGTTGTGTGAATTATTATTTGGCTGATTGATTATTGGTTATGCTTGTAGAATATTTGTCATTTTCTGAGTTGCAAATGAATTTTAGTGTGATACCATACCCTTCGAACTAGAGCCATCAAATCGTTTGTTGCCTTCACTTGGAACACATTGCATAGTCATCAATATATTTGGACTGTCACCCATAGTGAATGTTTGAGTCCTTAATCTCTTGAGTAGTTATAGAGGAAGATTTCAATTGAATCAAACCGGCTTTGTCCCCTTCCCTTAAATTGACCTCTGTTTTATTGGTGAGAATTGATTTAAGTTAATCACAATTATAGTGTTATAGAGGCATTTGAAATTAGGATGAAACTAGTTAGATCACTCAAAAGGCTTAATGAACTCAATTGAATTGTTGAATTGATAGTTTGAATACGAGAATGTTTGGGTTTCACAAATAATTAATTGACTTGTTTTATTGTGGATTGATGCATTATAAACTGGTATAAACATTACAGGGATGTTTTCAAAAGAACCATTCCATAGTTACCATTTATCTTCTCTGTTCATTTAATTGCTAACACCAGTGGTAAATCGAAATGATCATCCTCACTTTTGTGCAAAAAGGTAGTCTCCTTTGAATGAATTCTTTCTCAGTTCATATATTCAGGTGTTTACTCCATGAATAAATCATTTTTATGACTTACAGCAGCAAGAGGTAGGGATTTATTTGATTGTAGTATAGAATTAGGTATAGTCTTAGGATTGATAGTTGAGCATTAAGTGAGATAAGTATCATAGTTTCTTTCATTTATTAGAATTCTGTAAGTGATCCATTGAATACAAAACAACAAGATAAAGCAAAACAGAGTAATTCTTCCAATTGGTACTTGAACCCTAAACCTTGATTTGGACATAAACCCTTAAGTACAGAATAATTGGTTGATTGAAGCATTAACAAGATAGATCACTTGTTGAATTAGTAATTGGATTGTTATAGAATAGTTATCATTATTTGCTCTGGTAACGAATGATTATGGCATCAATAGTTTAATAAGCTGAGTGGCGATTATCATAGGGTTGTTTGATTTCTTTCAAAGAATTGTCATTATAGAATGCTTGTTGAAAATGATTGAGTGATTTTTCATATAGAGTCTGGTACTAGCATGCACAGTTTGATTAGGGTTTGGTGTGAATAGAAGTTCATTTTTACTAGGAATACTCAGTTAAGTGCATATTTGAATATTGGGATTTGTGAAGATTTTAGGTAAGATTTGATTGTTGGGTTTGCTCATTAGACGATAAGATTTGCAAGTATTTCTTTCATAAATCATTAATAAGGAAAACACTAAACTCTAACATAGCCTAAACAAAGGAAGCTTAAGGCAATTCGTGCTTACGAACCTCAGTTGACAATTAATCTTAAGGGATTTAATTTGACAAATTAATATCTCAACATATGGATAATGACGAAGGTGTTGCACCCAATGAAGCATCAAGTTTTTGGTATGTGGTGAACATCTATCAGTGCTCGCAAGCAACATTGAAGGCGAATGCCGAGAAATAGTCCCCAAAGAAAAATGACCATTACAATCTTAGGAGTAAAGGGGCTCCCCTTACACTTGGGGAAGAAAAAGAAAAGATGAGACTGTGGTTGAGGAAGGATGATCCGCCAACAGCCCCAAAGAATAAAACACAAAACAAGTCTGGGAAGTTAGCAATGGACAAGAGTATGTCCATAAGCAGAAAGTTGTAGAACACTCCACTGGACAACATGAACATCAGTCCTACCCTGAACACCTTGGTGAGTCTACCACCTTTGAACTACAACATTGTATATGGCATAAATAAAATTGCGCAAGCATCAATTTTTTTGAGTTAGCTAAGATTCAGAGTGAGTGAGATATCCTGCTGCATGCGTTGGGACAGACAACAACAAACAACATAGCCTCTTCCAGCAAGGGAGCTAGCACACCTCCCAAATCACTTTCCATTGTGCTAAACACACTCTAGATGGAAGAAGAAAACTTAGGTTGTCCTCCATTCTTGCTCTCATTTGAATTTTTCAACTATAATGTTCACAACTGCTTGGTTGATTCTGGCTTGAGAGTGAACGTCATGCCACTCTCCATTGCTAAAAAGATCATTGCATAATGGAGCAAGACATCTGCACATATCATCCAACTTGATTGAACATCTGTACCAGCCATTGGTGAAATCCAAGATGTGATTATCCGACTATCTCATGACAGTTGAGTCCACAAATGCATCAACATAGTTGTCATGGACATATGAGAAGCATATGGTTTACGACTCAGCAGAGACTAGTCCAACAAGCTGAACGGATATTTTGCTACAAACTGGTCACACATGTGGCTTGCATACAAGGGAAAAAGAACCAAATATACCGAGAGGTATATGAGGCATAATTTCACTCCCATCAATGGTGAGAATGAACCGTTGGCCTTCGCAGAACTTATGTTTGGCAACTACCTCCTGGAGAAAATGTTGGGGTGTTATCCTACACAGCTAGCTCCAACCCCACTAGACATGTGGTTGGGACTCTTTCCTTTCCCAACTGATGGTAATGAAACATGTACAACACATTGTACCAATAATAGCAGTAGTATAAGCGCGTAAAATGCTTTGTGTCTAGACAAGTTGTGGACCATGTACTTTGATGAATCAAAGACATGGGATGGCTTGGGAACCAGGAGTGTCATGATCGACCCATACAAGAAGAAGCATTTGGTTTCAAGTCGCTTGGAGTTTGATTGCATGAACTATATTGTTAAGTATGAATCACTCGTGTTGGGCTTGCATAAATCTATCAGTCTCAACGTGGTTGCACTCAAAGTGGTAGGTGATTCAGAGATAGTGGTATGGCAGGTATGTAACACCATTCATTGTTTGTCACCGCATCTCAATAGTTACCAGCAAGAGATATAGCCACTGATCTCTAACTTCCAAGCTTTTAACATCACTGTTATAACACATACATGTAATGCAGCTGCCAATGCTCTGGAAAACAAAAATTCTAGAATGTCACCGATTAGGGATAGATTTACTATTAAAATTTTGTACAAACCATCTATCTTGAATAACATAAATAACTTATGTGTGTTTAATGATGATCAATAGATACTACATTTCATAGCCAATGCTGATGTCTTTAAAGATGCAGTGATAGATGATGACGAGCACGAGTGTTCTCTGCAAGTAGAAGCTGGTAACAAGAAAGGCCACCTTATCACAAAGGACGTGGCATATTTGGAAACACTTTATGACTTGAAATAACATTTTCAGGGTTCGAGGGATAGCAAAACCGACAGATCCACCATGATGCTCGAATTGATCAACTTGGGAACACAACAAGATCTGAATTTCTTCAATCTTGGCACATGTTGCACACAACAAGAGTGACAAGCCTTTGTCTGCCTATTCAAATAGTACCGAGATGTGTTTGCATTGACGTATGATGATCTGAAAACTTATGACATAGATAATCCAACACATCATTCCAATCAAAGAAGGGGCCAAGCCATATTAGCAAAAGTTGAGGGAAGTACACCCATCACTTGAACCCCTCATACAGAAGGAGCTTACCAAGTTGTTGGATGCACAAATCATATACAAAGTTTTTCATTCCATGTGGCTTTCAAACATTGTTCCTATACGCAAGAAGTCCAGGGAAATTCGCTTGTGTGTTGATTTCCGAAACATGTTCCGTGGCTCAGATAAAGAAAAATACCCCATCCTATCTATGGACCACATTCAACAAACATTATCTGGGGCATAGATTTTTTCCCTAGACCTTTTTTCAGGATACAATCAAGTTTTGGTAGCAAAAGTTGATAGAGTTAAGACTACCTTCCATACCAAGTGGGGTACATTCGCTTACAAACGAATGCCATTTGGGCTTGTGAATGCAGGCACAACCTTTCAGCGTGCCATGGACATCACTTTTCACACACTCATCAGGCAGAGCGTAGTGGTATACCTTGATGACATGACTGTGTTCTCAAGAAGAAGTGAGGACCACATACACCATCTAAAGAAAATGTTTGAGCAATGCTGAAAATACGAGATTTCCTTGAATACCAAGAAGAGTGTATTTACAGTGTCTAAGGGGAACCTTCTCTGACACATTGTTGCCAAAAATGGGATCAAGGTGGATTTGGACCTGGTCTAGACTATTACATAGATCCCTCACCAAACTAAAAGGAAATCCATGCAATCCTTAGGCAAGATAAACTTCCTCCAGAAGTTCATCTCAGATTATGCATAGATAGTCAAGCCCATGCAGGACATGATCATGAAAGATGTAGTCTATAGCTAGGGAAAAATGGAAAAGTATGAATTCACTTGTATCAAGTAGGCTATTACAGAAGTGCCTGCACTATATAGCCCAGACTTCAAGAAGGATTTCCTTCTATACACCTTCACCTCCGATAATGCGCTCACTATAGTACTCACTCAAAAGGATGAGATGAATGATGAAAGTGCCATCTACTTCATGAGTGCAAGAATGAAGGGACCAGAACTTAACTATGCCGCCATTGACAAACAAGCATATGAAGTTTACAAGGTAGTGAAACACTTCAGGCCCTACATCCTGAAGAACCATTGCATAGTCTATGTCCATCACCCAACAGTCCACACGCTACTTGTACAACAAGAACTAGATGAACGATGTGTGAACTAGATGACAGGCTTGCAAGAGTATGATATTAAAATCAAGCCAATTCACATGTTCAAAGGACATGAGCTCTATAGACTTGTAGCTGAAGAAGTAAATGCACCGAAGAGTGAAGAAGAGCTCGCTGGCTGGGAGAAGAAAGTTGAGATGTATTATATAAAGCGAGCAACATCCAATGAATATGGAACCTATTGGTACACAAATGTGCACTAGTACCTTGAGCACGGCACTGTACCCTCTCACTTTTCCATCAGATGGAAGAGGGCACTGCGCCTGAAAGATTTAGCATATAATTTGGTGCACAAAGTGGTTTACAAGAAGCACAACAACAAAGTTTTTCTCAGGTGCCTGGAGTCACATGAATCAGAGAAGGTATTATAGGATCTACATGACAGATCCATCGGGGGTTACTTTGTGGGAAACACCACTATACACAAAGTTATGCGAGCCAGTGTCTACTGGCCAACATTATTTAAGGATGCACATGCTTATGCCCGCAAGTGCCCGGTCTATCAGTGATGCAATGATAGAACATGAAGGTCAGCAGCCCCACTACACCCTATTGCGGTGATTGAATCATTCCAACAATGGGTTCTAGACATCATTTGGGAGATTTTCACACATTCGTCAAAACAACACGCCACATCCTAACAACAACTGATTATTTCACGTGGTGGACAGAGGTAGTTTTTCTCAAACAAGCGAACGACCAAGTGGTGATCAACTTCCTCTAGCAAAACACCATCTCACGCTTTAGCGTTCTGGTATCACTTGTTTTTTATAATGAAACATACTTTTCATCCTCAAAGCTTTATGATTTTTCATTACAAAATGATATTGTGCTGAAACACTCATCCAACTACTACCCACAAGGAAACAGTCTAGTAGAATCCACGAATAAAAACCTCATCCACATAATCAAAAAGACCATTTTCTCAGAGCAGCACAAATGGCATATTTCTCTAACGAATACACTATGGGCTGACCATGTAACACCCAAACCCTCTCTAAATAAATCACTGTACTCCCTTTTCTATAGTAAATAAGCCATCTTTCCACCTAATATCTACCTGCCTGCACTTCAACTATCCCAAGAATCCCAAGGCAAGCCTTGCCAGCTAGTTCAGCATAGGATGGATACACTCCACAAGCTTTAGGAAGAAAGGATGAAAGAAAAAGAAAAGTTTACACTCCACCAAAACCATATAAAGAGATGGTTCGATAAAAAATCTGCAGGGAAAGCTAACTTCAGCATTGGTGACTTGGTTCTAGAATGGGATAAGTCCCATGAAGACAAAGGCAATCATATGAAGTTCCAATCCCTGTGGATTGGTCCATACATAGTCCATGAGGAGATTGGCCCACACATGTACCATCTACAATCACTTGACAGGAGGATTGACAACCTTCCTATCAATGGCTAAGATCTGAAGCACTACTTCCAGTAGGGCAGGCCACACCTCATGCCATGTGCATAGTCTACTTGTTGTTTGTCTTTTTCATCTTGTTTTCCTTTCTTACCTTCTTTGTTTAATTTCGTTTTCTTCACTTACTATTTTTGTTTCCATTTGTTTGAGTTTCTTAATACCTTGCTATCTTTGTTTTCTGGAAACAAGTGCTGCCATCTATTGTGTTCTAGCTTTTGAATGAGTATGTGGCTGAGATATGAAGAGACTTGTGACACTACAACACTTGGCCAGTCTTGTGTCTCTCTTCTCCGTGCTTGGTTATAACCTTCGAATGATGAAGTCTTGATGGAAAATATGAGCCTTTTGCAAGGGAATTTTTGGTCCAACCATGAACCTATGTCCATGCTGGGGAGCCCCATGCATGTACTCAGCCTTCTTCTCTATGTGTTCAAGCTCATACGACTAGTAGAAATGGAGAAGGGGAAATCTAAACAAGAAAACCTATGTGAGAGGTCTTGCATGCTTCTCTGAAGGAACAACCTCTTATTCTCTCAATAAGTCGAGATCCCTCTTCCACCCCAAAAATAAATAAGCTCTTATGCATAGTCCTCTTTAAGAAATACAAAGGCAAAAGGAGAGAAAGGATTCATGTGTAGAGAGGTGACACATGCAACTCCACAGTGGTACTGACCAGGCTCGCTGGTAGTAGAAAAATGCGTGTTTTCCTGACTGACTCTACCAGGTACTGTCTAGGCCTGCTAGTAGTGGAGAAACACCAGAGATGAAAATTTGTACTTTGAAAATATTCAACTCACGAGCTAAACTACCCTTCCCAATTTCGGAACACTGTGATGAAGTTGAAATTTTGATTATGTTTGACTAAGTTGGAAAAGGGTGAACCATGTATGTCCATGGGGTAAGCGGGGAAGCCAAAGTAACTCACACATCAATTCAATACTCCCCAAAAGACTAAGGCCCTGTGCTGATAATGAAACAAAATAGAGAAGCTAGAATTCTACCAGTGTGTTGCCAAGTATTGTAGTAGCTACAACACCCTCCAAAATTTTGGTCTACATCCAATTTAGGAGCCTCCTTTGAGATTTTTACTTCATGTCTCCACGTACATTGGTTCACCCTGTGAGCTCATGTGGGTCTTCATACCAAACTTGCTTGTTAGTTCGAAGGAAAACTTTTTCATGTTGATGTCAATGTCATGCTTGCAACCATGTTTTTGTCATACACAAGGTCTTCACTTCATGTGTACATGTTGTGTTCGCTATGAAAACATCTGTCGCACTCAGAAATGAAGTCATATACACTATCGTCCAAGCATTGTTGCAGTCATCCAATGATCAATCACAAGCATCACACTTGTCACTCACACCGTCAGTCAGTCATGTTGAGCATGTGTGTCTGGATGGTTTGAGTTGTCTTGTCGTCAAGTCATGTAAGTGTGTGTTTGCAAGTTCATGTATGTATCTTTTAACTCACTCACACACTTATTCATTATTGAAGTTCTCACAACTATATTCCCCTCTGACAGTTGTACCTTCACCGAGTCATCAATTCGATCGATTGTCACCAGAACAGCGCAGAAGCATCAAGCAATTCATTTCAAGCTGCATTACCTGCAAGCTGATCAATCAACCTTCATGCTAGTCAATCAGAGAGTTTGACCCGGCGGTCACCCCAGGACTGACTCCCCTTAAAAATTGGACAGAGGCTACACTCCTTTCCTGCTCCACTCACTCAAAAATTGCATAGATAGTTCGAATAGGCACCTAGTGCTTGTCCTTGTCTCCCCCACAAAATTGCGCATTTTTTCCAACCAACTGACCAATCAGTCAACCAGTTGCTCACCCAGAAAACTGCATAGTTTTCATTAGCAATCCCTCTACTACCCAGCAGTCTGCTCAGCTTAGAAACTATGCAGAGGTGATCAGTAGGCCAACCTCCCAGCATCAGTGTAGTTTTCCCCACCAGCAGCTCCCAACAACTGACTGCTAGTTCCCACCAGGAATTGCACAGTTTTTGTTGCCAAGCCGCAACAGCTAATTACCAGTTCCCTCCAAGAATCGCACAATTTTTACTGCTAAGGTCTCAACAACTAGCTGTCAGTTCCCTCCAAGAATTGCGCAATTTTGGCTGCCAGTCTCCCGCTACCTGCACCTTCCAAAAATTGCGCAGATTTTGTCTGGCCAACCTTCCCGCAACCTCGAGTGCCACTCTCAAAAATTGCGAAGTTTTATCCTCCAGCTGACTCATATCTCATGGACAGTCACTATCTATCCAGATTTCCCATATCCATCACCCAGTGACTTCTACACATTTTTCACTAGTAGTGCCCGGAGCCTCCATCCCAGCTCACAACTCACAACCTTGTCTCCTCTCTCGGTCACCTACATTTGAAATGATCATGTATCATGGTAGACTAGGAGGTTTATGGATTTGATGTCATCATGTCATGAGTGAATGCAGATACAGGTACACAAAAAAAAATGGAACGACAGCAGATGGGATGAACAAAGGGAGTACATGCATAAGAACATGTGCACCAATAGACAAACAAATGATGCATGCAAAGAGATGTGCTCGTGAACGAATGAACAGGAAAGGATGTGTATGCACACAGATGGACGGATGAGTGAACATGTAAGATGTGTTCACGAACGGACGAATGGGTGAACATGCACTTTTCGCAAAGGGGCGAACCTGTCAAGTATGCTAACATGCAAGCAAGGAGCAACGTGAAAATGCAACCTCAAGTGAACCCAATGACCATAGAAGACTTGTAGATAAAGCATACCACTCTCTTCTATTGACAAGCAAGAGCTGAGGAAAATCTTTAAGATAATGGAAACTAGGCCATCATACTGGATGGGACTCCCACACCAACAGTGTGAGGTCTAGTTAGGACTTCATACCAGGGTGATCCCCTAAGTGCTGGCAAGTCCAGCACCATCAACACATACACAAGAAATATCAAGAGTTGATCATTCATGGAAGAGTTTGTCAGGGAGAAATCTTTCAAATAATGATGATCTTTGTCTTGATAATTAGAATCTATCAAAGATATGCACTCTAATTGTGGGTTTAATACAAGGGATTTGCATGAAGAATAATTAACCAATCAAGAATATCTTATCCAATTAGAGATTTTATCATGAGGATAAACATAAGCAACTTGAAAATGTTGAAAATCCTTCAAGAGTGAGCTTACATCTAATGAAACAATGGTAAGAAAATAATTATGCAAGAAGATTCTAATCTAACCTATTACAGGGACCTCATTGGGATCGTAAGAACCTGACATAACCATCAGTAGGAGCTGAAGTGCCTCAGATTCCTGATGAATTCCTGAACTTTAAAATGTTGAATGATTGAATTTTAGGGTGTGTTTAAATTAATGTTCAGGTGAAGACAACTATCACCAATTATTTCATTTATATCATTATGAACCAAATGGTAGTTGTTGGAACTAGTTGTTTCATCAGATGTGTGAACATCACCAAGTAGACTAGACAAATTGTAAGAGATATGTTTAATGATTACTGCATCATCTTCTTCATCATAGAAAACTATATTGGCTTATGTGGAGTTGAGGTATAACTCATTAGACTGTGAATTGGAAGAACGTGATATATCAATTGATTCATTACACACATCTTGACACAAGGCTAGTGATTCGAGGAAAAAATTCCTATGATAAACTCTTCTATGATTAGATCAGATTCCAAATCAAGGCTTTGCAAATCCAGGTCTTCTTGAGAAAATAAGAGATCATCTGATGTAATTGAGCATTCATCACCATATATAGTAATGGAGTTATCAATGTCAGGGTGATGGTTTTCTATGTGTTTTTATTGGTCAAGAGCTTTGGTTGCATATGAATGATTACCAAGGTTGCAAGATTCTTGATCAACTAAGAATGAAGTAATAACACCTTTACATAGAGGACTTTAAAAGAGGGAAGAGAGATTAAAATAGTCTTCAACCTTTTCCCCCTCTACCAGTGGTATCTGACCACCTTGTACTTGATCACCATTTGGACCAACAAATTGAGATTCAAGAGTATCTGAAGAACTTGCTAGTGGAGTGGATTGATCATCGAATCAAGGTACAAAGAGCCATGATAGGTATATGATAGAGGATGACATGTATACCTTAAAGAAATAGTAATTTCGATGATATCATATTCAATATTTAGATTGTGTACATTGATTTGATATCGAGGAATCAAGGGATTAGCCTTCACCTTAAGCTCCATGTATTTATTAAAACATTCAAAGTTTTCCTAGATAATATCTTGACCATGGGAATAAAATTAAGAAGGGATAAGTGGATCAATAATTTTATTTTCATATTTTTCAACTCCAACATCAACACAAGACGCCACTTTATTTGGTAATGAAAAAGGAGGAGGAGAAGCAACAAAAGGGGTAGCAGATTCCTCCTCTGAAATTTTAGGTGTCTCATGACTGAGAAATTTTGGAAAAATCAAATTTTGGATTAGACTTCCTTGATTTTTTTTGGAATATTACTATCATTATAGGATGATCTGCCATCAATAGGAAATTCATATTCAAATTGATTCAAAGATATTTGAACCAAATCCCAAAACTTTTCACCCATGAAATCCCAATCCACATCCTCTTCAGGAAAATCACAACAAAGATGAAGAAATCTATTAAAAAAAATATGATGATGGTTCATTGGTTTTCATTCTAAGGTGATTGATCCTCTTACATGTATCTTGATAATTGTACCTATCAAAAGCTTCATGAATCTCCTTAACAAGTTGTTCAAATGAAAGAATATAAGTGGTTGGTAATGTATGATACCATTTCTTAACTTGAGATTCAAGTGTGAGGGTGAATAATTTACAAGCATAATATTCACAAATCACTTTATGAAAATCACAAAACTTAAGATATAAAAGTGTATTCTTAGCTATAGATGTTTCACCCTCACCATTGAACTTCAAATGTGACAAGTCATGAATTAGTTCCATGGGGATTGTAAGATTCATTTTATTAGAAAATCATCCCAGGATTATGATTTGGTAAGAAGCAATTTAAAAAGAGAAATCCAAAACACAATTCATGGGCTCAGCTTATAATCTAGTCCTCTTTCTAGCACCACTTTTTGATAGTGGTAGAAATTCGCCAAGGGGGTCTCCCCGGTATGAAGTCCCAACTAGACCTCACACCATTTCAAGTAGGAGCCCCTTCTGGATAATAGGGCTGACCACCATTATTCTTAGGGATATTCCTTGGATTCAATTACCAACATAAGTGATTATGCAAACAATCTTTGAAATAAGAAAGTAACTTGAAACAATGAGGCATAACATTTCAATGTGTATAGGGTATGTTCACGGAAGGGAAAGGGAGAGTGAGCCTATAGAAGAAAAGTAATAGTAATATCCTAAAAGAGATACATAAGAGCATAGAAAGAACCATTAGTTAACTAGAAAATTACTTCACAAGATAACAATGATCATAAAATCAAGTAACAATGCACATTTAATAAGATGCATACTAGAGCCAATGAAATAGTTAATTTTCATTAGTATGGGTAAACATAAATATAAATCATAAATAGTGAAAGAATACTATTAAAAGAATTCATGATAGATGCATGAAATTCCACCAGCTCCAAGAGAATCATATAATTAAGTGAAATTCTCAAATACACCATTACAATGATATAACACTAGCTCCAATAGTGGAACATTAAGACACTACTTGCTCCTCCAATGAATGAACTTCTCTCATGTGCCAAACTAGAGAAGCCAAGGTAAAAATTATTTTTCTTGGGTTATGAGGGTGTATATATAACAACTAAGGTGTCTCTTCACCTCCCTTGTGACTCTAGAGCTTCCCTCATGACTCTTGAGATCCCATGTGACTTTTCGAATTCCTATGAGACCTTTGAGTTTATACATGACTTTAGAAATTTCTAGTGACTTTTCTCATTCCATGTGGGAACCTTGGGCTTCCACAGATTTTACATTTTCTCATTTTTTCAATTAAATAATTACACTCAACAAATAATGTGGCAAAATACGTGGTACTAAACAATACTCTTGTATTGACACTTTGAATGACCATAATTTGTTAACCATGGCATGTGACATGATGGAAATTTATTGATGTGAGGTTCTTTTATCCATTGCCATGTATTCAACTCTTGATTATTGATCTATGATGTGCTTCATATTCACCCTCCAAAGGATCTATATGAGTGTTGGAACCTTCTAAACGAACATGAGTTGTCATCTCTCTATAGTGGTCCAAGATTCCTTTACTCCTGTGTGATATCATATTTTTTTCTTGTCTCAATGAGTGTCCTTATGGTAACTTCTTCTTGCTAACCTCCTTAAACATAATCTTTCCATGATAGGGTCATAGAGCATACAAATGAAGCTTACTCATGAAAATACAACATCAGCCCAAAAATAACCTATTTTATCTATGTTTATTCATGTAACATACATATTGTGATGGGTCAACGGACAAGGGCTTTGAGAGGAAGAGGCTAAGAATTGCATGGTTAAGTACTATATGGATTGAGGGATGACCACATTATCCTATAGAACTATGAAATGTGAAATTAGGAAAGGATTATCAAGGTCCTATGCAATGGGCAAGTCCAAGATACAAGGGTGATGAGTTTGTTGACTAAGGATGTGCAGTGCACAGTGCTCAGGGAAGAAGAAGCAATGATTGTGTAGTTGATCTCTACAAGGACTTAGGGATGAATCCATTATCCACTAGGATTCTATGATTCATGGTTGAGGTCAGAACAAGGAAACGGTGTAGTGAGGGGTTTTCGTCAGTAGGAGCGGCAAGGCTAGGAAATATAACTGCTTAGTACACAATGATTGAGGAGCAGACTCCAAGGATTGAATAGTATTGGCATTATGACTAATGTGTTGTCCTTGATGGAAACCTACTTGATGAGTTGTATTTTTATGGAAGCCTACTTGATGAAGATATCAACAGGATGTGTCTACTTGTGACGAAGAGTTTGTTCAAAGGCATAGCAGTTCGGAGACAAAGGAATGATGAAGGAGGTGTTTTAATAGGTACACATGGGTTACACACATGGGCATGAAGAATAAAATGTGTGTACAGTTTATGCACCATGATATTTTAAATACCAAGGGTCTTTACCATGGTATTGACCCATAGTATTTAGCCCATCAATGAATATTTGATCCCGTCAAAGAATAGCATAGACATTAGTATGGTTTTGACCATGGTATTCGATAAGGGCTAAGTTATGTAAGGAGATGAAGATCACAGTACTAGGGTGTGCAAATGATGAATATTTCATGAATAGTTAGATTCGAACAAAGTGTGCATGTAATTGGATATTAATGAATTGTTTGGTCTGAAACTAAGTATGCACCTATGAATTTGATGATGGATCAGATCCAATAGATTTGAAATGACTATATTGATAATGGATTGATTTGATCTGTAATATTCATGTCTGATGCACATTTTATTATGTATGCCAAGAGATGGGGTTTTTCTAAAGGTCTAATGTGTAGCAAAGCTATAAGTCAATAGTTGCAGATTTGTATGTGGGTTTGATAACCTGAAAGGCGCGTACATACATGGGTTTCATAATAGTAAGTCGCGTGTCGATTATGCATTTTGGACAGATCTATACACAAGTTTTATTCCTAAAGAGCATGTATACAAGCGAAAGTGTTTTGTGGAAAGCGCGTATATAAGATAGGGTTTTGTTGAATAAGATATTTGATTAGTCTAATCAATCTTGCTATGTTCTTGATGTCTTCCAATGAAGTCTTACTTGATGATCTCAGTTTAACAATGATGAGTGAAGATAAATTGTTTGATTGAAGAGTGATGATGCTACTACATATATGTGATTGAAGATCTATAATGGTTCTATGATTATTTCAGAATAATTCAGCGGTTTAGGGTGTAATTCAATGTTTGTTTCATAATGATAGCGATTCAATTTCAAGGTTCAATTTTTTGAGATCTGTACATAGGTATGCTTGAAGAAAGTAATGTATACTCGTGGATTTTCTAAAGTAAAGTAGAGCATATATTCTGACATATCATTGATTAGGGTTTTTAGTTGATTCACTGAGTTGATGCAATGTTTTGGTTTAGTATTAGTATTCTGATTGCAGTAATCTACCTGCTTTGGTTGTTTGAGAATAAGTTGATTGATTTGGGTATTAGTTGGTTCAATGATTGGTTGATTCAGTTGGCTCAATGATTGAGTATTTGTTGCAGCGGTCAAGGTTTAGTTTTTATATTTGGTATTGGGCTTAAATGTTGGTAGTGGGTATATTCTGAAAGCAGCGTGACTTCGCAGTACAATCCTGCTCATCCTCTGACCAGATTAATTCTTATGATAGCTGAATGATCTTTATTACCAGTTATTGTTCGAAATCTCTTTAGATCACATAATAGAAGAAATACACCCCGGGTTAGTGTAGATTAGATGTGTTGTTTTTCCTTTATTAGATTACAATAGCATAGAGTTAGTTTAGACATTTGAATTAAATTAGCTTAAAATACTCCTAGATCAGCATCTTTCAACTCTACACACACACACACCCCTTAGATTGGGAAACTGGTCCCATTATCCCCAGTCGGACCCACTATACCAAACGGATAAGGAGCTGCCAACCAAGGTCCGGACCGGGTGGGTATCCCCCTTGTTGTCGACCCGATTTTTGGGGCTTCAACAGATCTGTACATAGGTATGCTTGAAGAAAGTCATGTATACTCGTGGATTTTCTAAAGTAAAGTAGAGCATATATTCTGACATATCATTGATTAGGGTTTT
The DNA here is from genome assembly GCA_031772625.1 of Pinus tabuliformis. Classification (NCBI taxonomy): domain Eukaryota; kingdom Viridiplantae; phylum Streptophyta; class Pinopsida; order Pinales; family Pinaceae; genus Pinus; species Pinus tabuliformis. Next base: position 198,560,301 of record CM062805.1, on the reverse strand, counting down.
TAGTTGATTTAGTGAGTTGATGCAATGTTTTGGTTTAGTATTAGTATTCTGATTGCAGTAATCTACCTGCTTTGGTTGTTTGAGAATAAGTTGATTGATTTGGGTATTAGTTGGTTCAATGATTGGTTGATTCAGTTGGCTCAATGATTGAGTATTTGTTGCAGCGGTCAAGGTTTAGTTTTTATATTTGGTATTGGGCTTAAATGTTGGTAGTGGGTATATTCTGAAAATTTGATGAAAAGTGGCCTACATATTGTGATGTTTTGTATAAGGTATATCCAGTGTGAAAAATTATGAAATGTGTTCCACGGTCGTGCTGAGGGTTGGAGCCTTTAATAAGGGAGTTGAAGTTTCCTTCCAGTGGTAGTTTGTAAATCAGATTAGGGGGTAGGAGCTCCCTTCTGGTGGGTGCCAGTAAATGAGATCAGGGGGTTAGAGCTTCGTTCCAATGGGTGTTAGAGAATGAGAGAAGGTTGTAGCCTTCTGCAGGTGGGTGCCTGTGTGCTGGTATGAGTCTATGCCAATACAATATTGTAAGAATTTTTTCTTAATAAAAAAATAATATAGAGACAACAACAGTGGTGGTTTTCTCCCACTTTTCGTTTCCACCTAAAATCCTAGTGTTCATGTGTGTTTCTTATGTGTGATAGTTTATTCTGTTCTTACTGCACATACTTACTGTTTAACTAATTCTTATTGAGGTTCTGATACACTGGTTCAAGACAAACATATGATGAATTAATTGAAAAGTAAGTTAACTAGATATATGCTAGTTTTCTGCATAACAGTCGCGTATATACACAGGTTTCTTTCAATAAATTCACATAGAGAAATATGAGTAAGAAAATAAAATTTAAGTGAAATTTAAATACTCATTTATCACCCCCCCCCCATTATTCTTCCCAACACATAGTCGAGCTCCTCACTGGCCTAAAGATGAACCTATTATCCATTGAAACTACACAATATGAAATAGGAGTAACATTTGGTGAAAGCATTGTGCAGAGGATTGAGGTAAGAAACACAAGCTTATGTCACTTTTCTTAGGATATTCTCACTACACCATGAAAGGAAGGGAGCCTTTGTATTGCATAGTTTGTTATTGCAAGGGATGAAGAATTCCTTACAATCAACTAGAAGTACTCAATGAAAAATATAGAGTGGGAATAATCAAGGCCTTGGGCAATGAGGCAGTACAAGTAGCAAGGTTTCAATGACTATGCTCTAAAGGTTCTTAGCGTGAAAGGGAGTTGTCCTCAAGAAAATATATGTGCACAGGTCCAAGAGGTAAGGGTTTCATCCCTAAGGCTTTTGAATGTGTACTTCTCATCATGTGGTTGAGGTTTGGTACTTTTATATTTTGCGCCTAATGGAAGGATTAAGAAGAGCTCTAAATTGTCCAAATGTAGGATCAACGGAATATGAGAGATAAATACTTTCAAATAAGTCCACAACAAATATTATACACATGTATAACATCAAATACAAGGCAAACAAATTTATAGTAACCAACATCAACACATATAGATTGAAACGACAGCAAAGTAACACTTGGTGTTGAGTGCGACACTTGAAATGTAACTTTGTGACACTTAAATACATGTTTGAAATACAAGTGGCAACTACAGCTGAAAGTTGTGCTATGGCATAGGAAAGTGTCCAACACATATTCTAATTATGAATAGTATCAACTAATGTAAACGAGTGTGTTGGGGCTACCTCTAGGAGTCACTCTATGGTGCTCTTGAGATGTATGAAAACAAGTGGAATCACCACATGCAAGACTGAAAATGACACTTGCAAACATAAATAAAACACAAGTGACACATGCAATAATGAAAGTAAGAAAAAGCAACACTTGTAAATTATTGAGCAACCAAAAATGACCCATGAAAGAGAAAAATAAAGCAAAAATGACACTTGTAAAATAAAAAGCGACAATCAAGAAACTCACTTGGTAGATAGATATTTTACAATCACGAGTGAGAGAATGTTCCTTATACTCCAACAGTGTACAAAGCTCAAAAGAAAAAGATAAGGATGAACTCTATGATAGATTATTTATATAGGGAAACCAAACATGTCATGAGGTTTATAATTGATTATGGTGCTTAATGCATGTCTAGAAACTAGGAGCCAAGAGTATATTGACTGACTTGAGAAATGTAACACCCCACCCCACATTTACTCACTTTTACAAGCTTACCAATGTAAACATGAGTTGAGAGTTACTATGCGTGACCCAACTTCCAAGATTCAATTATGTAAATTGGGTCCACATGTCCAAAATTACTGTAACACTCAAAGAAACATAATCATACTGACGTAGACCTAAATATTCCTGGTGATCACCTTCCCTAAGCATAGACCACCATTCAACCTAGCTTTACTACCTAGTCTCATGGACGCAGCCCTGCCAGTGTGACCATAGAGCTCTAGCTTCATGCATATTCCATATTGCGTGCGGTTGTAGCTGGATTTTCCTTCATTTATGCATGCAGCCACATACCTATTCCAGGATTTTTAGGGCTAGCGTATAGGCCAAATTCCAAAAACTTTACAAGACTTAGTAAACAAGGTTAATGTGTCTATATAATCTATCTTAGGCAATGCTCTTGATCAAACTTGTCCAATACATGTTAGTCATTTATATATACTCTTTGTAAATATAGTACTTGTATGTCATGAATGCATATATGTTCATTTTTTTATTATTTTCATTAGAGTTTCATCAAGAAGGCTTACTTCCCCCTCACACTAGCTGAAATAAACATATATTATCTCATGCACCCATATAAAACATTGAGGATATTATCAACCATGAGCAATACTAATAACAAGAGCTCTTCACATCATAAGAAATATATTATGCGTGTAACTAACATTTAACTAGAATGAAACCATGATAAACCATTTGCATAATCAAACATTAAAACATAACTTGTGCTCATTGATCTCATTAACAAAATACACATAATAACATATGCATAATACCAACCAGGTCAAGGACTTTCACATACCACCTAACCATAGATTGGGTTGAACCAAATCATTCTTACAACCAATCAACCCCATGCCATATTCCAATCATGAATATGGGATCACATGGGATAAACCAAAACTTAACCATAGATGGAATCCAGAGGAAACCACCTTCACCCTCATACCACAGTGATTTCACCCAATACTAAGTCTAGAAATCACCAAAACCAATACAAGCTTGAATGCCTTATAATTTATTCACCATACCAAGAGGAATTTTCTTGTCTCCACTGACCTATCAGGAGCTTCATGGAGAAAGACATCTCCATCCTCAACCCTTGTGATTTTCCTAATACCACCTCAACCAGGATCCAAAATATACTATCAATCCAAAGCTCAACCAAATAGGGAACCCACTATATCATGTGTATCCAGAAAATGGAAAAATGCAAGGCTATACATGACTGCCAATCCAAAAAATTCCCATGCTAATGAAAACAAAAATGACTAAGAAACCAATACATGAACCATGCATTCAAATATTGGAAAGATAGCCAATCATGCATACTATTACCTACAAATCAACAAATCAAATCTTCTTCATCGCTGCCCTTGAATTCCTCTTGCACTCCCTACTTTCCTTGCTTGTTCCTTGTTTGTGTCCAAGTTCTCTTCTCTTCTTGTTCTTGTTTTATTGTTCTCTCCTGATTTTTCCTAAAGTGCATGAATGATTGTCATCTCTCCCCTTTATTTTCTTTTCCTTTTCATTTTTCTTCATTTTCTCTTACACAAATATTTTATATTTTCCCCTGCATGGAATTTATTTCATTCGCCTTTATTAATTTTGCATCCTTGCCACATGTTCCTTTCTATCCTATATTAAATTATTTTCCGTTTATTTCCTTTTTCCTCTTTCCAATGCCAATTCCAATTTCCATAGACGAAAATAAATAATTAACCACAAGTGGATCCTAATGTAATTTTTTCCCCTCATTCATCTTGGAATACATGTCCCATGAACTCATTTTTACTTTTTCTTTTATAATGACAATTTATTTACATCGAACATTAAAATATATATGTTAAAAACCCCTACCCCTTGGGGCAACATTGTCCTCGATATCCCTATGATTCTTATTACAAACAAAACTACTAAAATGTGACAAATATATTTCTTATTTCACCTTTATAAGCACATCTCTCTCTCTCTCTATCTCTCTCTCTCTCTATCTATCTATCTATATATATATATATATATATATATATATATATATAGATATATACACACACACACACACAAACCTAAGCACATGTGCTTCAACTATAAAATAAAGAAGGATATAATGATAGCATCTGATCAACCATCTCTCATGTAGCTTCATCGGATTGAAAGTGCTTCTATTGCACTTTAACTTGCTCTATTTCTTTGTTTTAGAGCATGATATTCTTCTTCCATTGTTGGATGCATTGAGGCTCTAGTTGGAACTCTCCTTTTGGCTCCATCTACAATATAGACCAATCAATCAAATGATCAACATGTCGTGATATAGTTTAAGTAGAAAAATAAAACATCTTAAATTTTCACTAATGGAGGAAAAGAAATTATTCATGCCACTATTCCAATCCTCTCAAGGATATCAAAAGGCCCACAATACCAAGGTGCCAACTTGGCACATGACCGAATCTTCAAGGAGATCTTCTTGGGCTTGATACACAAGTACACATGCTCTCCACCATGAAACTCCTTGAATACTCTATGTTGATCTGCATAACTCTTATACATATCATGTGATACCTTCAAATTCTTTTTGATAACCTACATTTCCGCCTCCATCTCCCTACACATATATAGTCCAATCAACACCCTTCTCACTAAATCACTCAATTTGATAGGATTATTACAAATCCTCCAATAGAGAGCCTCAAATGGACTCATCTTAAAGTATTCCTGATACTCATTATTATAAGCAAACTCCACTAGTGGAATATACTCCTCCCACTTCCTATGTTGATCTATGAAATAATTCCTAAACATATCCTCAAGAATATTGTTGATTCTCTCTATCTGTCCATTTTTTTGCAAATTAAATGTTATACTGAAGGCCAAATTTGTCCCCAATCCTACAAACAACTCCTTCCAAAACTTGGAAGTGAACTTGGAATGTTTATCTGATATAGTCTTCTTAGGAACCCCATGCAATCTCACTATCTCCTTAATGAATATTTGAGCCACTTCACTAGCTGAATTAGTATACTTCATTGCAATGAAGTGAGCTACCTTTCTCAACCTGTCAACCACCACCATGATGGAGTCATGTTGTCTTGATGTTCTTGGAAATCCTATAATGAAATCCATAGAAACGACCTCCCATTTCCATTATGGAATCAGAATAGGCTACAACAAACCATCTAGATGCTTGCATTCAAGTTTCACTTGTTGACAGCCAAAGCACTTAGCAACAAACTCAACCACCTGTTTCTTCAAGTTAGGGAAATATCATATCTTCTTAATAGTTTTCAAATTCTCCAGGTATCCTGGATGGCCTGAATAAGGATTTACATGAAACTCTCTGAAAATAAGCTTCTTCAGTTCACTACAATCAGGCACATAGATCTTGCTCTTGAATCTAACCAAGCCATATATTGTGAGATGATAGTCCTCATCCTTATCACTCTTAAATTGATGCTACAATATTTTCTTTGAGTGTTAGTACCTCTCATCATGTTTCCTTGCATGTAATATCCACTCTCTCAAATTTTTCCCATAAGAACTCACTGCTAAAATATGATTCACATGTACTCTCCTACTAAGAGCATCCACAATCCAATTCTCGTTGCCTTTGATATACCTGATTTGAAATTCAAAATCATAGAGAGTAGTCAACCATATATCTTGCCTTGCATTCAAATTGGATTAGGCAAACAAGTACCTCAGTCCACTATGATCACTCATAAAACTCAATTTTATGCCAAGGAGATAATGTCACCACATATTCAATGCATGAATGATGGCTACCAACTCAAGATCACGAGTCACATAATTATTCTCATGCCCTTTTAGCTTCCATGATTCATAAAAAATCACCTGCCCTTATTGCATCAAGACTCCATCAAGTCCTTCCTTGTAGACATCTATACAAACGACGAAGTCGTTGTAAGTATTTGTAATCCTCAAAACTAGAGCAATGGTAGGAAATTGATTCCACTGATAAAGTTTGGCTACACACTCATTAGTACATTCAAACTTCTTCCCTTTCCTCTGTAAAGATGTGATAGGATAGCTAGTCTTAGAGAAATTCACATAAACCTCTTGTAATAACCTGTTAGTTCCATGAATGATCTGACCTCATTCACATTCTTCGGATCTAGCCACTCCAAGATAGCCTTAATCTTTTTTGGATGTATTTTTATCCCCTCCTTGGAACAACATGTCCCAAGTAATGAATCTAAGAAGGAACTACACTTGTTGAGCTTGACATACAACTTATGCTCTCTCAATAATCTAAACATCGCTTCTAGGTTCTCTACACGTTCTTCCTCATTATTCAAATAGACCAATCTATCATCAAAAAAGACTATCACAAATTTATATAGGTAAGGGAACAAGACACCATTCATCATACATATGAAGGTGGCTAGAGAATTTGTCAGACCAAAAGGAACCACCACAAACACCTAGTTCCCATTCCTTGTATGAAATGTAGTGTTATAGATGTCTTCTTCTTTGATGCACACCTAATGATACCTTGATCTTAGATCAATCTTTCAAAACATTTCATCTCCCTTCAGTTAAACAAACAAATCATCAATCTGAGGCAATGAATAACTGTTCTTGATCGTCACCTTGTTTAACTGCATGTAATCAATGCACAACTTGAAAGTAACATCCTTCCTCTTTACAAACAACAATGGTGCACCCCAAGGAGATACAATTAGCCTTATGTATCCTTTATCAAGCATGTTTTTAATATGTAACTTCAATTCCACAAACTCGGGAGTGCTCATCTTGTAAGGTGTCTTAGATGCTAGTGATGCTCTAGGCATAAACTCAATAGAAAATTCCACCTCCCTATGAGGAGGCAACTATGTAATATATATAGGAAGCACATCCTAAAACTACTGCAAGATAGGATACCTCCTAAGAACTTCAGTATCCTCATCATCCCCTATTTCACTGGAAACATGAACTATAAACAATAAAAGACCTTTCTTATAGTTATTCTTAACTTGGATGGTTATAACCATTCTCATTGATGTATGCTTCTTCTTTCCCTACAATACTCTGTTTTCTCAGTCATCATCCAAGCACTCAATGGAATTCTCATATCAATCTACCTTTTTCCCATGAATAAGAAATCAATCCATGCCTAAAATCATAATATATGCACCCAAAGGAAGAAAATTCAAGTTTGTTGATGTAGGCATGCCTTTAAGCTAAAAGGCACAAAAGGCCTCACCCAGTGGTGAACTCTTCTCTTGGTCCCTATATCCAACTACACCAGTCAAGATTCTGCATGAACTTCCTTATTAAAATGGAATTGATCCACCAGGTTAGGACTAATATAGCTATAATTAATCCTAGATCAATCAAAATAGAAACAAATTGTTCACAAAGCTTACCTTTCATCTCGATAATGGATGCATGATGGTATGATTACCTGTTATCAATTGTTATATAAATCTAGAGAATGTTATGACATGCATCCCAAATTGTCTTCGCCTCCTAAGAATTGTAGATTTGAGGCCTCATTCTTGTGATGATCTCTACCACAAACCCAACACTTCAATGGTTCTCTTCCACTACCTTTATTTTACTACTCCACATGCTAAGACCCATGTCCTTTCTCAGTTGCATTGGACTTCCTATGAGGATTCATATTTTCCTTCTCATATGCATCCTCGTATATTGATGAGCCTTATAAATTTGTAATTATATGGGTTCATTTTACCTCCTAACCTAGTCAATTCAATCATTCTCTTAGCTTATTGTATGATTTTTTGATTACATTTATGCTTATAGGGTGAGTTGAGTTAGTTATTATGCCATGTGGTCTAACATGTATTTAATCAAATTATTGATGGATTTCGAGGAGATAGAGGAGAGGAATTATAGGAGGGAATCCCCCTCATTTATTGCTCCTCACTTTGAATTCCCTTCATTCAGCTCGGAGTACAAGCAGCTGAATCATGCACTAGAAGGCAGACGAGCAAGTGGAAGATGATTGAGAGTTATCTCGAGTTTTGGGAGCCAAGAGTCCCTGATTTTAAGGAAGCTATTGGTAGCTTCAGATGTATAAGTAGAGAGGCCTAGGGCCTCATTAGGGTCAATTTTTTTTTTGCTTGTGTAAACTCTGCTCAAATTTTGAGCTTATTATTTTGTGATAGTTTAATGTAATCTTGCTACTTTTTTTTGATAATGAAGATGGAATCATTTTTGAGCTAGCACTGAGTTACCTCAGAGGGGTGAAGCTCTTGGTTTAGGGCCCAATCCAAGCAGCCAAGCTACTCTTTACTTTTATTTGTATGCTTTACCTCAGCTGGTATATTACTTTGTTGTTAGATGTATTTTTCTTATGGTTAAGAATAGGTTGCTTTTGATGATTTAGTAGTTTGCTTCCATTTGTGCTTTCTATAGCAAGTTAAGAAGTGATCAGAAAATATTCAAAAGGCTATAAATAGTGCCTTGGCCTCTCCCTCTAGGATCATGATTTGAGGCAAAGACTCTCTTGCTGCCCCAAAAACACAGATTTTCATCATTCCTAGGACTTCTAGTGTTTGCAGCTCTTTAGTATGTTGAGGATCCAATTTTTCTTTGCTTTAGATCATCTTTATCATGTTCACTCCCTGATTTACAATAGTCCTTTTGCATTCTTTCCTTTCTTACAACATTCCCCAACATTTCCTTCTATACATCATAGTTTAAGCCATTTTAATGCAAAACTCTGCTTTTCCTAGGATGCACTCATTTCATTGGTTGCTTGATTTTATTGATTGAATGTCAGTTTCTATGATGCATATCTCTTCCAAAAGTAGGCCAAATTACCAAAAATCACACCCTCCATCCGATCCATGCCCTATAGGTCTTCCAAACCTCACCTCAATTCTTCCCTAGTTTCCTTCATTTTTCATATAACTTCTTCCTCTCTCCTTGAGAAAACCCAATCATATTTCCCTCTCCTGGTGACTCATGGTAGACCTTAGGTGCCCTAACACCTGATTCCAACCTTCATCCACCTTCTCCACCCACAATCACACCCTCAAAATAGTGAAAATTTCTCTCGGTCTCCTCTTGTAGGCCTCCTGTAGTTTTCTTGTTTTCCTCCTGTAACTTTCCTGTGTCCTCCTGTAGTTTTTCATGTAGGCTTTATTTTGACGGCCGAGTGTGGGAAAAACCTCCAGAAGGCCACCTAAGACCTCCTAGGACCCATCCACACCATCCTACATCCTCCCAAGCTCCAAAACCACCCTCTAACGCCACTTGTTCGCTGCCACACACACATACAATCAATTAGACGCATGATTAAATTCACATAAAAGCACATAAAAATCCAAAAATATGTTTTTCTTCTTATTTACTGCCAAAAATATCATGGTTAGATGTTTTTTACTTCCTTGAGTAGGTAATCGCATTTCCTTCATGATTTTCATAGTGTTTTTGGCAGAAGTAGAATTGGCTTGTTAATTAGGCTTTACTAGGTTTTGCTTTACATTCCAGTCTTTCTCCTTTCTGCAGTTAGAATAGTATCTGTAGAGTAATCTTTCTTTCCTTTCATCACACATAGAGCTTCTTCTGAAATATATAGAAGTTGGCTTGAGCTCCAAGTGATCTTGCACCGGCTGAACAAGTGACAACCTGCAGTGAGAACTAGTACTTGTGCATACACATCGACGCTTCCAAGTTTGTTACGAACTACCGAGTTGATAAAAGTAAAGTTGGAAGCCTAGGAATTGCAACATTCTTGTTGCAATACTGGCGCTCACCAATTTTTGGTGTCATTTCTGGGGAAGCTTTAGAGTATTCTGTGATTACTACTTTCTTCTATTTCCTGTTGCAACATTCTACTAATAGTTTATTTCAGCAAAATTAGACTAGTCATTTCTTTTCTTTTAGTTCTGCATTTCCTTGCTTTCCTTTTCAATTTTGCAAATTTCCATTTAGCGATTTCATTTTAGCTAGTTGCAATTTTTTTTGTTCAATCACAATTTCAGATTCTGTAGGTACTATTAGTGAGGGGAAAAGGAAACAAAAACCAACCAAAAAGATTTCCTTTCATGCCTTGTAGGAATATAGATAACTCAGGAAAATTTTTGCCCAACACCCCCACTACTTCACACAGCCAACCTTCTCTCTTCTTCGGTGGTTGCAATCAAGAATAACCCTTAGGCGAATAGCCAGACATATTTGAAGAACCTATAGGGGAAGAAGAAGAAGAAAACATTCCTCTGGAGCCAATGGCTAAAAACAAAAATGCTGGGGGAAATGGAGAGAGAATAGAGGGTACCTTCCCCATTCGGAACACCAATGGGGACACCAAAATGAATAATATAAGCCCTTCAACCCTACATCACTTCCATGGTCTGACTACAAAAGATCTTGACACCTTATCGTTTGAGTTTGTTGTCATTTTTCAAACTTATGACTATGCAAAAGACGAGCAAAAGTTGAAAATGTTCCCTTCTACTCTGAAGGATGCAACACTGTGCTAGTTCATGGGATTACTTGGCAATAGCATCACAACTTGGGCTCAGATGCAGCAGGCCTTTAACATCAAGTATCAAGACTATTGTAGGTCAAAAGATACTAAATAAGAAATCTTCCGGATGACCATGGGAAGTGATGAGTCCCTGGAAGACTATGAAGAGAGTTTCCAGCTCCATTATAAAAGTGGCAGGTGTACACTTGACCTTGAGTCTCTAAAGTTGGTCCTGCTCAAGGGAATTTGGGAAGACTTTTTAGACACCCTCCATCTATTGGTCGGGGAGACATATACCAACTATCTTATGAGGACATAAAGACTATTTTTAGAAACCATTCTAAAGTAGCTAGAAAGAAAGGTAGGGGGAGTCAATCCAAAGCTAGTACCTCTTCCTCCAATTCATCCATTAAAGGTGAAATTGGAAACATGCTGGAAGATTTCAAGAGTGAGATGTTGCAAACTCTTGCCATGCAAATGGATACCTTACATATCAAAATAAAACAATATGAAGTAGAGAGGGCTTTGGCCAACTTTTGTCCTAGATGCACTAGGAGGGATCCTAGGAATGAATGCCCATTGAACTCTATAGAGGTTTGTTCAGTCTGTGAAGAAAATCATTCTACAAGTAAGTGACCTTCCTTGCCCAGACTTAAAGCTATATACCAAGGGACTGAAGGAGTCACTGAACAGATCTATTACATAAACCAAAGGAGGTTGCATGGACCTAGACCCTACTAGGAGGGGATGCCAGGGACATCTCAGGCATACTAAAACCCCAACTAAGTCCCCTCCATACCTTCTTGGGGCCCCCTGGCTCATCTTTCCTGGTCCATGCCTCATCCTTGGTCTTTCACATCTCAATATCATGCCCAACCAGCCACCCATTCATTTCAATCCTATGCTCAGCCACAACCTCAGTGGAAGGCATCTCATCAGGGGTGGAGGCCCCAATACAACTCTCTTCCCACTCTTTTGACTCCACCACCTGCCCAACCACAATCGTTACCTTCTGCTCTACCAAGGCAACCCCAAATACCTGCTCAACCAAATCCAAACCTGAAAAATAGACAGGGTCAACAAGTGTATAGTGGGGAACCATTATGCCCAAATTATGTTGTGGAGATTGAAGAAATTAACTTGCTATTCGAGAAAGTTCTCCCAGATAGCTATCCTCCACCTAGGGAGGTTGAGGAAGATAAAGAGGAAAGTGAACCTAAAGCGAATCCGCCCTTTCCTAAGAGACTATCCATGACAATCCAGCCTACCCCAAAACAGACTGAACTCCTGGGAGAATTCAAACACTTATGTGTGAAGATACCACTTCTCCAAGCGATAAAAGATGTTCCTATCTACAATAGTTTGATCAAAGAGAAGTGCCTTAGGCATCCAGGAAGGCACAACCATCAATGTCATAGGACAACTGTCCGACTTGATGTTGGGGCAAATAGTCTGTCCAAAATATCTAAATCTTGGAAGCCTAGTAGTTGATGTCCACATCAATGGCACAATGGTCCCACATACCTTGATTGATCTGGGAGCTACCATTAATGTGATGACAAAGGACACAATGCTCAAACGTAACCTCCAAGGCTCCTTGAGGAAGACCACGACAGTGCTGTAGCGAGCAAACCGCTCCACAATGACCCCTAAGGGGATTGTGGAAGATGTAATGGTCTCCATTGATTCTTGGGAGTACCTTGTTGATTTCTTAGTTCTCTAGCCAAAGGAAAAGCTCACTCGGTATCCTCTCATCCTGGGAAGACCCTGGTTCGCTACAGCCGATGCCTACATTAGCTGTCGAGGTGGAAACATGACCATAAAGAATGGGCATATCAAAAATTAATTAACCCTATATCCTCCTGCCCAACCCTTGCTAGAACATGATCTACCTCTCTGGTTGGAGGAGGATGATGAGGATGAAGTTTAATCGGCACCACTTTGTGCATTCGAAATCACTATGGGGGGGAAACCGCAAGATGAGGATGATGTGATTGAAAATTTGATTCAGAATCGACCTCCCAGTGTATCACCACTAGAAGACTTAGTAAGAGAAACCCAAAACAACCCCTCAACTGATCTCTATCTGGCCGACCCTACTTCACTCTATGTCAAAAATATAGAGTTCAGACTAGAAAGAACATTGAAAATCAATCCATCCCTATCTACTTCCTAGGAGAAGGAGCTATGCAGCCTACTGAGAAAACATCTAGATGCCTTTGCCTAGAGTTATAAGGATATGAAGGGAGTGCACCCTTCAGTATGTACTCATCATATATACATCAAGGAAGATTGAAAACTAGTTAGGCAGCCTCAAAGTAGGATGAATCCAACACTTAAAGATATTGTTAAGGAAGAACTACAAAAATTGCTTGATGCAGGATTCATATATCCCATCTCTGGCAGTGAATGGGTCTCTCCTTTGGTGCTAGTGCCAAAGAAAAATGGTAAGTGGAGAATTTGTGTCGACTATCAGGAATTGAAAAAAGCCACTAAAAAGAACCATTTTCCTTTGCCTTTCATAGATCAAGTTTGTTATAGACATTTTTGGGCTCTGCAACCCCAAGAATAAATGTCCATAAACCAAGGGCTACTAAGTCCCTAAAGGTGTTGTTCCAACCACTAAAAGAACAAGGTCAACTGATTAAAACATCTCCCAGAAGTTCTCCATGAAAAACTACTCAGAACTGGTCAAAACTGGACCATTTCACCTGCTGCATAGCCAAAGTGCATTGCATCCCACCTGAATACACACAGTAGGTGCGATGCATGTCAAAAAACCCTTCTATGGGGTGCGATGGGTGAGAAGGGACAAATGGCAAGGTCAATCCGCAAGGTTGAGGAGCATGGAATCTTCCAGAAACCTCTCCTGTGACACTTGCCTCTCTAAATTCGACCAGGGATGAGTAAGAGATCATCAATCTCCAAGTGGAATCAAGAACTATCAGAGAGAAGACACTAATCAAATCTCAAAAGTTGACTCACCTCCCTTGCAGACATCTATATATGGATCCCTCATCCCAGAGATCAGGAGGTTGGAATTTTGTATCTTGTAAGGAAGGGCTGTTGGTTTCTTGGTGCAATATCATAGTGTTGGGTGATCTAAGCTTTTCATGAGGTGAAGAAGGGATTTCTTGCGGAGAGGATGATGCTGGGTCAGAACAATTGGTTGTAATCCTCTTTTCTCTTTCTTGATTATCAATAAAGCTATTCAAGTTTTCCTCCACATTCTTGTATGGTTGATGATTTATGCATTTGTGTGGTCAATATACATCTGATCCTATATTGTTTATGATAATAGATCTATGTTCTTGGATAGTGTTATGCTGCTTTGATTCTATAGGTACTCTTTGAAGCTGGGTAGACAAGGAAGCGAGTGGCAAAGACCTACCAGAAGAGAGAGGAATTGAGAAAGGAACCAAGCACAAGGCAGAGGTTGGTCTCCTTATTCCTCCCTTATCTATTTCTAATAAAGGAAAACGAAAGTAGTTTTTAGTGTGTTTGTTTCTAAGGTAGCTACCAGCCTTAGTGGGACTAGCAGCTCTGTATAGACACTATTTTTCCCGATAACAAAATGGCGACTCCACTGGGGAGCAAGTAGATTGTTTGTTCATCTACATTTGTTTACTTTATAAACATACAGATGGAGCTTGAAGTCAATCCAGCTAGCCTTCGAACTGCATTTGCTATGCAAGTGCAAAGTAGATCAACGCTGCTTCAGTCTATCTCTAGGTTTTGTTTATGAATTAAACGATTGATTTACAAGCTCTCTAATTTCCCTCGTGGTGGCTCTAGTAACCTCCTTAGATCTACCCCTGTGATTGATTTACTGATTACCACTTGCTCGGCCTAAATACCTTAACTGAACTGCGAACTGTGACCTGGAATCCAATAAAAGTCTCATCCCTGGTCCAGCACACTGTCTGTTCTGTGAACTTCAAATGCATCGCACTTCCCGAGTGTAGTAGGTGCATTGCATTTCAGTTTCACTGTGTTACAGGTGCGCTGATCAGACAAGGCCTTGTTCCTAAATTTTGGTTTCTGTGTTCACTCTTTTCAGCTCTATTCAGGAGTTTTGCTGCCTATAGTCAGTACACCTCTGTTTGAAACCCCTTTCCTTGCTGTTATTCCACCTCCATTGTGCAAAGAACTGTAAATGTTTTTATGTATTTTTGAGTCATTTTCAGTTCTCCTTTACAAAGAAGTAGCGTAATTGTACTGTCGTTTCTTGATTTGAAAGTGTCGCAAGTGTCGTTTTCAGTCATAGAAGAGAATTTGATTGTTCTTGATAGTCAATTACATTGTTACTCTTGTATTTGATTTGAGTTAGTAGTTTTTCAAGTGTCAAAAGCAAGTTTTCAATTCCAAATAACAAAGTGTCGTCATTGTCCTCATTTTGTTTTGAAAAGAAACTTGTTAGTAATTGTCGCTTTGGAAAATAATTCAGATTTGCGCTTAGCTTTCTTTTTATCATTCACACATTGAGAAGGCTGAAAACAAATACATGCATGTGCGTTTGCATTTAGACCGTTTGTTGGTTTGATTTAGGAAAATGCATATAGTGTGTGCTCTCTGCTCTTTGTTGAAAGAACGCCATCTCTCTTTCCTTAGTAGCTAGGATTTTCATTGCAAAAAGAAGATTAAACGACTGTTTATCATCTTAGATTGCATTTTAGGAATTGTACATCTACATCACGTGGTGAACTTGAAAGGAAAATTTCTTAAGCAAGATCAACCATAAAATAAATTTAATGAATCTAAAAATGCTTTGGAACCTAACGCACAACATCCAGAAGTCTAGGCTAGAGACGTATTCCAGCGTCGTAAAGCCTGGTAGCTGTTGTTTTCACTGTTATTTGGGTGATTCCTCCACTTTGAGACGATAAGTGCTAGTACGAACTTGTGCTCCCACGTACCGTCGAGTATATTTTGGGAGACCACAATAGGCTTTATCCTTTATCCATAGGAAGCTGTGTCTGCCACCTTATCGATCACAATGCACTGAACACAACATTCGAGAAGATTGACTGCCGTACCGTAAAAAGTATTCTGCAGTTTTGTGATTGGTTTGGTAATCCCTCTGTCTATATTTCCAGAGTAGTCCCTTTAGTTCCTTTTCAGACTCCTTAACGGAAGAGGTCCATCTGAGCACTTGTCACTTCAGGCTCATTAAAAATCGAAGGCGACTAGAGTCATCTTTTGTTTTTTCTCGACTCTTAAAAATTGAAAAAACAAGTTGTGTCAAAGCATCTAAAATTTATTTTAAATGAAATAATCATCACCTTTCCTACGTTGATCTTAAGTTGAGAAAAATGGAGTCCACCAACCAAGGAGTTCCCCTTGGAGGAAATCCTAGTCCCTTCTCCTCTTGGGGAGATGTTGGTGCACCCCATATGGCCACATTGTCTCTTCCAGGATTGACAATCGGCTTGCCCGTATGGCTCTTCTCAACTTCTGTCGTTCAGAACACCGTGATTCCTGAACAATCAAGTTAGCAACTAAACGATATTAGAGTTACCCCCGAACCCTCTACTTCGTCCAATTCTTCCTCTCCTCCTTCCTCTTCGCTTGATGAAGCAGGTAAAGCCCAAAATCAAGTAACTGAGAAGAAGAAGGAGAAGAAGAAGAAGGGGCCAAAGGCGAAAAGGGAAAACCAAGCATCGTCTAGTGAAAATCCACACACTGCTCCGACTAGGCCTAAATCGCCATGTGTCATTTGCAAAGGAGACCACTATCACCGAGATTTTCCTTGCATCCCTCGGATCTTAAGGGACTGGTCTCCTCGTTTGCACAATTTGGTGTCCTCAACCTCTGACGATCATGTTGAGCATACACCATCAAATAGTGAAAGTGAAGCCCCTGGACAAAGAGGAAAATATAAATTTCCTTGTAAATTGTGTAAAGGAAATCACGCTGTCCACCGTTGTCCCTTCTTAGATGAAGCTAAAAGAGTTTTGGATGACCGTCCAGTTTCACCATTACGACTTCCTCCTGGATACAAGAAACTCTTGCCGAGTCCATCACTAGTTGAAAATATGGCTGACACGGCCTTGTGGTTGGCCGAAGCATCTACCATTGAAGATAAACCATCTGAATCCATACCAGACGAAAGTCAAAAGGTCAAGGCGGTAGTTGACCCGGTCTTGCCTTCAGAAGGTCCATCTTCAGATGATATAGTCACCGAAGAGAACAAGAATGACACTGCTCAAATTCTCTTCGTAAGCACAGACTCTGATGAACATGGGGGCAGTCTACCTGTTCCTTTACCGCAGGAAGGAAGTTCGTCAGAGTCGTATCCGGCTGTCTATTCCGTCCCACATCCAAGCAACCTGGTTGTTTCCTTTGACTGGAATCTACTAGGCAGACCCCGTTTACAGGCTAGTGTACCATTCTGAATCATTGCTCAAATATATAGAATGGTCATGGCCGGTACCATCATAGATGAAGGGGCTTCTGTGAGTATCCTTTCCTCAATTGCTTGGAAAGCGCTTGGTTCGCCATCGCTTTTGCCTGAGATGAGAAATCTAACAGGCTTTGACAAAGGAACCAGTCGACCATTAGGGATACTTCCCGATGTGCCGATAACATTGAGAAGGAAAACTGTTCACATGAACGTAATGGTAGTCCAAGGACCCCTAGATTATAATCTACTCCTTGGACGAGACTATATTTATTGCATGGGAGCCATTGTCTCCTCACTCTTTAGAGTAATCTGTTTTCCGCATGAAGGAAGAGTGGTCAAGCTCGTAGACTAGCTTTCATTCCCCGGTTCACACATAGCAAATAGTCATATACCAACCCTGAATGGTCTTTTCATGCAAGGAATGTCTCATCAATCCCCAGTCCGTCCTCTTGATGAGCGCGAGTGATTCAGAGGGCATGACTAAAACCCAGGGGGCATGCACCTTGGCTTGTTTCGACGGGAAAACCTTGGGTATAGGGTGGGTTTCCGCGGAGAGTATATGACTGGCCTGACACACCCGTCCATTTTGGAAAATGGATTAGACCAGAATAAGATACCTCTGTTGAGGTAGGCCTTTCCCGATAAAAAAAATGTTTTGTCTGCAAATTGAGAGGTAACCTGAAAAGGTAGGCCTTTCCCGATAAAGCAAATGTTCTGTCTGCAAATTGAGGGGTAACCTGGAAACTCTACTTTGCTATACCTGGGGGCATGCAAACCTTTTGGAGTGCAAGCAAAGAGCGACCATTTATTTTTTAAATTTATAGGTCCTCTAACCCTTTAAACTTGTAGGATTGGTCGTTTCCTAACTTGCATAAAGAAAGGATGCGGGGCAAAGCTTTGAAATAATGTCGTTTTTATATATGAGAGATCCCTATTATGCCACTGGATTAATCGAGCAGTTTTAACGCAAAATTCAAGCTCGTTAAAAAATAAACATAAGAAATGAGCAAGTGTTTCCCCCAGCGTTTAAGCTGATTAAAAGATGAACCAATTTCTGGTAAATAACCATCGTGAATGTATTACTTCAGCCTTTGAAGCCTTGGTCGTGTTCTCATCATCACCTCCACTTTGTATTGGCCAATCATTCACCTCCACTTGATTGTTTACCCCTTTTGAGGAAGAACTGCGAAGAGTGATCTTGTTAGCCATCCTTGTGACACTGCCATGATTGGAAAATTCCAAACCTTACCTGGAATCAGCTGCTACCCGAATCTATCACTCGTTCCTCAAAAAATGAGTCTCCTTTAAGCTCATTTCAACTGACTCATAAAATATGAAAAGATTGTCTAGCCATTAGCCTCTCGAGCTCGTTAAAGTGACTGGAAGTGTTATCCCTCCTCTAGATTTTAATCTTTTTGGACCTGAGGGATTATCACACAAAAAGATCGAGCGCTTGTTTTGTTCGGCTCGTTAAAATTACCAAAAATTCATCCCTTTTGTATTATTTTATACTTTTTCAGACTTAAGGGATTAGATGACGAAAAAGAATTTTTGGAGTTTCCTTTACGTCCCTTTTTAGACTCTCTAAAATTGAAAAGGACCGAGTTATCTTTGTCATTAAACTCGTTAAAACCTAATAGCGACAAACTTGTCCATAACAGACAAGAACGAGTTTCACTATCACTAGGCTCGTTAAAACATAGCGATGGGTTTGCCCGAAGGGAAAATTATAGAACAAGCATATGTTATCCTCCTCAAGCTTGACAAAAATAAAGAGGTACTGGTCAGCAATGACTGGGGAAAAATTGGGAAGAAAACTTGAAGAAACTTTGTTGGTAGCAAGTCGCTCTTGAACATGACACTCTCACTCCGCATCCGAGTCGGGTTGGGTTGTTCCATTCACTGGTCACATCACCATGGTTCCATCACACCATCCACATTTGCGGTCAATGCTACCAATCCATAATGTCAGTGTCGCCGATATGTTCGAGAGAAGTCGTTCAGAGAATTCACCTCTGTCTCACCCACTATAATACATTTTCGCTCCATTCTTTTATGACTGCCACCCTGAACCGTATATCACCAGATCGTTTTCACCTCCATTAAAATCATTTGCTCCGTTCTGTGTCATTGATGTGGGATTCACTAAGGCCCTCCTATGACAGATCGCTTCTTGTCGACATCAGCTCATTATCTAAGAAGTCGATCTAGGAACAACCCTTTCAGTACTTTGAAGCTTGCATGCCTCAATGGCAAGTTTCTCACTTCTGGTGACAGGTTTACATCAATGGCCTTCGACCAAAAGATTTTGCGTGGTGTTCGATGCTAAGTCCCTTATTCACACCACGTGAATTGTACTGCAGTACCTTGAGGGTCATTATCATTATCGGTGATTCCTCTCGCGCCTGTTAACAACTTACATCATTGGCTGGTAATCAGGCGATGTCTTTCCATGTTCGACTCCAGAACATCTCTCACATGGATCGACTTGTACTTTGAGTGAATATCAAACGAGATTGAAGACCTCGGATCTAGTTTCATCCATCCGGGCTGCGTTATATATTTAGGAAAATAAAGACATCAAATGTACATCATTGCTACACAGATAATCATCCAATCTAAGGGATGATGGCTCTACCAGAATCATTAGTCTACACTCAGATGATTGTCTGTCCTATGTACATGAAAATGAATTTATAAAGATGAGCATGGGAATGCCCACCTCAGCTAGATCATGAAAATAATATGAATATAATGTATTGTATTGTATCTTATTATAGGTCGCCTTCCAGCTCGAAAAAACTTTGGATCCTCATGATAAAGCACTTCACCCGACATCAAAAGATTAATGACCTCATGCTTTAGGGGGCAACTGTTATAGACATTTTTGGGCACTGAAACCCCAAGCATAAATGTCCATAAACCAAGGGCTCCTAAGTCCCTAAAGGTGTTGTTCCAGCCCCTAAAAGAACAAGGTCAACTGATTACAGCATCTCCCAGAAGTTCTCCATGAAAAACTACTCAGAACTAGTCAAAACTGGACCATTTCACCTGCTCCATAGGCAAAGTGCGTTGCATCCCACCTGAATACACACAGTAGGTGTGATGCACGTCAAAAAACCCTTCTATGGGGTGCGATGGGCAAGAAGGGACAAATGGAAAGGTCAATTTCCAAGGTGGAGGAGCATGGAATCTTCCAGAAACCTCTCATGTGACACTTGCCTCTCTGAATTCGACCAGGGATGAGTAAGAGATCATCAATCTCCAAGTGGAATCAATAACTATCAGAGAGAAGACACTAATCAAATCTCAAAAGCTGACTCACCTCCCTTGTAGACATCTATATATGGATCCCTCATCCCAGAGATTAGGAGGCTGGAATTTTGTATCTTGTAAGGAAGTGTTGTTGGTTTCTTGGTGCAATATCATAGTGTTATGTGATATAAGCTTTTCATGAGGTGAAGAAGGGATTTCTTACTGAGAGGATGTTGCTGGGTCAGAACAATTGGTTGTAATCCTCTTTGCTATTTCTTGATTATCAATAAAGCTATTCAAGTTTTCCTCCACATTCTTGTATGATTCATGATTTATGCATTTTTGTGGTCAATGTACATCTGATCCTATATTATTTATGATAATAGATCTATGTTCTTGGATAGTGTTATGCTGCTTTGATTCTACAGGTACTCTTTGAAGCTGGGTAGACAAGGAAGCGAGTGGCAAAGACCTACCAGAAGAGAGAGGAATTGAGCAAGGAACCAAGCGCAAGACGGAGGTTGGTCTCCTTATTCCTCTCTTATCTATTTCTCATAAAGGAAAATGAAAGTAGTTTTTAGTGTGTTTGTTTCTAAGGTAGCTACCAACCTTAGTGGGACTAGCAGCTCTGTATAGGCACTAGTTTTCCCGATAATAAAGTGTTAGACAATCTGGTAGGGAAAAAGTTTGTCTCTTTCCTAGATGGGTTTAGTGGGTAAAATGATATTCAAATCAGCCCAGAGGACCAAGAAAGACCACTTTCACTTGTCCTTGGGGTACCTTTGCATACCGGGTCATTCCTTTTGGTTTGTGCAATGCTCCAGCCGCTTTCCAAAGAGCGATATTGAGTATATTTTCTGAATTGGTTCATAATGCAATAGAAATATACATGGATGATTTTACTCCTTATGGCTCTGAATTTTAGGAAGCTTTATCTAACCTAGGAAAAGTTCTAGATAAGTGTATTGAGATGAACCTATCCCTTAGTCTGGAAAAATTTGAATTTTTGATGACTGAAGGGACCGTGCTAGGTCATGCAATATCTCAATAAGGACTGCAGGTAGACCCCAACAAAATTGCCATCATCCAAAGGGTCCCGCCTCCTCAAAAGGTGAGAGATATCAGAAATTTCCTAGGCTTAGCCAGATATTATAGGAGATTCATTAAAGATTTCAGCAAGATAGCCTCTCCTTTGTTTTTCCTCCTAGGTAAAGATGTTGAGTTCATATGGTCAGAAAATTGTTAAGAAGCCCTAGATACCTTGAAGAGTAAGCTAGTGACTGCCCCAATTCTCAAAGGCCCAAACTGGGCCCTATCCTTTCACATTCACAAAGATGTCTCAAACAAAGTGATAGGAGCAGCCTTAGGACAAATTGATGGAAAGTTACCTTATGCCATATACTTTATAAGAAAAAACTTGTCAAAGGTAGAGCTAAACTATACAGTGACCAAGAAGGAACTCCTAGCTATCGTGCATTCCTTAAACAAATTCAGACATTATATCACGGGCTATCAAACCTTTGTGCATACTGATCATGCTAGAATTAGATATTTAATGAACAAACTAGATGTAAATGCTCACATTATTAGATCGTTGCTTTTACTGCAGCAGTTTGATCTGACCATTATTGATAAGCCTGGTAAAGAAAATTTTGTTGCTGACTTTTTGTCTAGAGTAAATTTGCCTACAGGTGAAGAAGGAATGGTTGATGACCAAATGCCAGATGAACACCTATTTGCTATATCAGCACTCTCTCCATGGTTTTCTGATATAGCAAACTACTTGTTTTTAGCACAATTCCCACCACAGCTATCCTCGAAGGAGAAGAGCAAGATAGTAAGGAAAAGTGCCCCTTTCACTTGGATTGGAGGCAATCTCTTCAAACTTGGTCCAGATTAGATCTTGAGAAGATGTGTTAGGGAGGAGGAAGTCTTTGAAATCCTCCTGAAATGTCATGACAAACCTTGTGGATGTCATTTCACAGCAAAATGAACCACCTTCAAGATATTGCAAGCAAGCTACTACTGGCCCACTCTTCATCAGTATGTGAGGAGATACACAAGCTAGTGTGATTGGTGTCAGAGGATGGGGAAACCCACTCCAAAGGATGAAATGCCCATGCAACCTCAGGTGACCTTTGAGCCATTTGAGAAGTGGGGCATGGACTTTGTGGGGCCTATCAAGCCCCCTTCAAAGCAGAAGTAGTACGTAATTGTGTGCGCAAACTACTTGACAAAGTGGGTGGAGACAAAAGCAATCAAAGCAGTGACAGAGGAAAAAGTAGCCAAGTTTTTGAGGGAAAACATATTCTACAAGTTCAGGTATCCGAGATAGTTGGTCACAGACCAAGGCGGTCAGTTCACTTCCAGCCTGATTGAAGAACTACTCACACATCATAAGATCAATCACACGACTTCCACCTCTTACCATCCACAAGCTAATGGGCAAGTGGAAGTCACTAACAGACCATTGGAAGGGATCCTAACTAAGGCAGTGAGCAGCAGCATAAAAGACTGGGTGGATAGACTAGTTGAGGCCACTTGGGCCTACAACACAACATGGAAGACCACCACTGGGTTCACACCCTATGAACTGGTCTATGGGAAGAAGGCTTTGCTGTTAATAGAGTTTGAATTCAGTACCCTAAGGATGGAAACTTAGCTGGACCTAGACCTCAGCCATGCATAGAAGGAGAGATTACTTCAGCTCAATGGATTGGATGAATACAGATTGCAAGCCCTTCTCTATACAGAGGTAGTTCAGCTTCAGAGAAAGATATGGCATGACAAAAATATTAGGGAGAAGCAATTCCAAGAGGGAGATTGGGAATTACTCTATTATTCAAGATACAAGGATTTCAAAGGCAAGCTGAGGAAAAGATGGCTAAGACCCTAGACTGTGGAGAAATGCAATGAAAATGGTTCAGTTCTGATCAAAACCATTGATGATGAAGCCATCTGCATGCTTGTCAATGGACACTGGTTGAAAGTCTACAAGAAACCCCTTTCCAAGCGAGAGTATATTGAAGATTTGAATAAAACAGTTGTTATAGACATTTTTGGGCACTGCAACCCCAATCATAAATGTCCATAAACCAAGGGCTCTTAAGTCCCTAAAAGTGTTGTTCCAACCTCTAAAAGAACAAGGTCAACTGATTACATCTTCTCCCAAAAGTTCTCTATGAAAAACCACTCAGAACTGGTCGAAATTGGACCATCTCACCTGCTCCATGGTCAAAGTGCGTTGCATCCCACCTAAATACACATGGAAGGTGCGATGCATCTTGAAAAGCCCTTCTATGGGGTGCAATGGGTGAGAATGAACAAATGGCAGGGTCAATCTGCAAGGTGGAGAATCATGGAATCTTCCAAAAACTTCTCCTGTGACACTTGCCTCTCTGCATTCACCCAGGGATGAGTAAGAGATCATCAATCTCCAAGTGGAATCAAGAACTATCAAAGAGAGGACACTAATAAAATCTCAAAAGTTGACTCACCCCCCTTGCAAAACATCTATATATGGATCCCTCATCCCAGAGATCCAGAGGCTGGAATTTTGTATCTTGTAAGGAACTACTGCTAGATTCTTGGTGTAATATCATAGTGTTGGGACATCTAAGCTTTTCATGAGGTGAAGAAGGGCTTTCTTGCTGAGAGGATGATGCTGGGTCAAAAAAATTGGTTGTAATCATCTTTGCTATTCTTGATTATTAATAAAGCTATTCAATTTTTCCTCCACATTCTTGTATGATCGATGATATATGCATTTGTGTGGTCAATATATATCTGGTACTATATTGCTTATGATAATAGATCTATGTTCTTGGATAGTGTTATGCCGCTTTGATTCTACAGGTGCTCTTTGAAGCTGGGTAGACGAGGAAGCGACTGGCAAAGATCTATCAGAAGGGAGAGGAATCAAGCAAGGAACAAAGTGCAAGACAGAGGTTGGTCTCCTTTATTCCCCTCTTATCTATTTCTCATAAAGGAAAACAAAAGTAGTTTTAGTTTGTTTGTTTCTAAGGTAGCTACCAGCCTTAGTGGGACTAGCAGCTCTGCATAGACACTAGATTTACCGATAACAAAATGGCGACTCTGCTGGGGAGCGAATATATTGTTTGTTTATCTACATTTGTTTGGTTTATAAACTTATAGATGGAGCCTGAAGTCAAGCCAGCTAGCCTTCGAACTGCATTTGCTATGCAAGTGCAAAGTAGATCAATGTTGCTTCAATCTATCTCCGGGTTTTGTTTATGAACTGAACAATCGATTTACAAGCTCTCTAATTGGCCTTGCAGTGGCTCTAGTAACCTCCTTAGATCTACTCCTGTGATTGATTTACTGATTACCACTTGCTCGGCCTAACTCCCTGAACTGAACTATAAACTGTGACCCAGAACCTAGTTAAAGTCTCGTCCCTGGTCCATCGCACTGTCTCTTCTTTGGATTCTGGATGCATCGCAGTTCCCGAGTGTAGTAGGTGCACTGCATCTCTTTTTCCATGTGTTACAGGTGCGCTGATCAGACAAGGCCTTTTCTGCTCTTAGATTTTGGTTTCTGTGTTCACTCTTTTCAGCTCTATTCAGGAGTTTTGCTATCTGTAGTCAGTACACCTCTATTGAAACCCCCTTCCTTGCCATTATTCCGCCTCCATTGTGCAAAGGACTGTAAATCGTTTTATGTATTTTGAGCCATTTTCAGTTCTCTTTTACAAAGAAGTAACGTAATTGAACTGTCGTTTCTTGATTTGAAAGTGTCGCAAGTGTCGTTTTCAGTCATAGAAGAGAATCCGATTGTTCTTGATAGTCGATTACACAGTTACTCTTGTATTTGATTTGAATTAGTATTTTTTCAAGTGTCGAAAGCAAGTTTTCAATTCCAAATTGCAAAGTGTCATCATTGTCCTCATTTTGTCTTGAAAAGAAACTTGCTAGTAATGTCGCTTTGAAAAATAATTCAGATTTGCGCTTAGCTTTCTTTTTATCATTCACACATTAAGAAGGTTGAAAACAAATACATGCATGTGCATTTGCATTTAGACTATTTGTTGGTTTGATTTAGGACAGTGCATATAGTGTGTGCTCTCTGCTCTATGTTGAAATAATATCATCTCTCTTTCCTTAGTAGCTAGGATTTTCATTGCAAAAATAAGATTAAACGATTGTTTATCATCTTAGATTGTATTTTAGGAATTGTACATCTACATCACATGGCGAACCTGAAAGGAAAATTTCTTAAGCAAGATCAACTGTAAAATAAATTTAATGAATCTAAAAATGCTGTGGAACCTAACACACAACATTTAGAAGTCTAGGCTAGAGACGTATTCTGGCGTCGTAAACCCTGGTAACTATTGTTTTCATTGTTGGTTGGGTGATTCCTCCACTTTGAGACGATAAGTGCCAGTACGGACTTGTGCTCCCACGTACCGTCGAGTATATATTGGGAGACCACAATAGGCTTTATCCTTTATCCATAGGAAGCCGTGTTTACAGCCCTATCAATCGCAATGCACTGAACATAGCATTCAGGAAGATTGACTGTCGTACCGTAAAAAGTATTCTGCAGTTTTGTGATTGGTTTGATAATCCCTCTATCTAGATTTCCAGAGCAGTCTCTTTCATTCCTTTTCAGACTCCTTAAAGGAAAAGGTCCATCTGAGCTCTTGTCACTTCAGGCTCATTAAAAATCGAAGGCGACTAGAGTCATCTTTTGTTTTTTCTTGACTCTTAAAAATTGAAAAAACAAGTTGTGTCAAAGCGTCTAAAATTTATTTTAATCAGAATAAATATCACCTTTCCTACGTTGGTCTTAGATTGAGAAGAATGGAGTCCACCAACCAAGGAGTTCCCCTCGGGGGAAATCCTAGTCCTTTCTCCTCTTGGGGAGATGTTGGCGCACCCCATATGGCCACATTGTCACTTCCAGGATTGACAATCGGCTTGCCCATATGGCTCTTCTCAACTTCTGTCATTCAGAACACCGTGATTCCTGAACAATCAAGTCAGCAACTAAAAGATACCAGAGTTACCCCCCAACCCTCTACTTCGTCCAATTCTTCCTCTCCTCCTTCCTCTTCGCTTGATGAAGCTGGTGAAGCCAAAAATCAAATAACCAAGAACGAGAAAGAGAAGAAGAAGAAGAAGCCAAAGGCGAAAAGGGGCAACCAAGCATCGTTGAGCAAAAATCCACACACTACACCGTCCAGGCCTAAATCGCCATGTGTCATTTGCAAAGGAGACCACTATCATCGAGATTGTCCTTGTATCCCTCGGATCTTGAGGGACTGGTGTCCTTGTTTGCACAATCCGGTTTCATCAACCTCTAATGATCATGTTGAAAGTACACCATCAACTAATGAAAGTGAAGCCCCTGGAAAAAAAGGAAAATGTAAATGTCCTTGTAAACTGTGTGAAGGCGATCACGTCGTCCACCATTGTCCCTTCTTAGACAAGGCTAAAAGAGTTTTGGACGACCGTCTGGTTTCACCGTTACGGCTTCACCGTTACAGCTTCCTCCTGGATATAAGAAGCTCTTGCTGAGTCCGTCACTAGTTGAAAATCCGGATGACACACCGTTGTGGTCGGCCGAAGCATCTATCATTGAAGATAAACCATCTAAATCCACATGAGACAAAAGTCGAAAGGTCGAGGCGGCAATTGACCCGGTCTTACTTTCAGAGGATCCATCTTCAGATGATACAGTCATCGAGGAGAACAAGAACGACACTGTTCAAATTCTCTTCGTAAGCACAGACTCTAATGAACATGGGGGCAATCTACCCGTTCCTTTACCACAGGAAGGAAGTTCGTCAGAGTCATATTTAGCCATCTATTCGGTCCCACATCCAAGAAACCTGGTTGTTTCCTTTGATTGGAATCTACTAGGCAGACCTCGTTTACTAACTAGTGTACCATTTTGAATCATTGCTCAAATATATAGAATGGTCATGGCCGGTACCATAATAGATGAAGAGGCTTCTGTGAGTATCCTTTCCTCAACTGCTTGGAAAGTGTTTGGTTCACCATCATTTTTGCCTAAGATGAGAAATCTAACAGGCTTTGACAAAGTAACCAGTCGACTGTTAGGAATCCTTCCCAATGTGCCGATAACATTGAGAAGGAAAACCGTTCACATGAACGTAATGGTAGTCCAAGGACCCCTGGATTATAATCTACTCCTTGGACGTGACTATATTTATTGCATGGGAGCCATTGTCTCCTCACTCTTTAGAGTAATGTGTTTTCCGCATGAAGGAAGAGTGGTCAAGCTCATAGACCAGCTTTCATTTCCCGCTTCACACATAACAAATAGTCATATACCATCCTCGAATGGTCTTTTCATGCAAGGAATGTCTCATCAATCCCCAGTCCGTCCTCCTGATGAGCGCGAGTGATTCGGAGGATATGACGAAAACCTAGGGAGCATGCACCCTGGCCTGTTTCGACAGGAAAACCATGGGTATAGGGTAGGTTTCCACAAAGGATATATGACTGGTTGACACACCCATCCATTTAGGAAAATGGGGTTAGACCATAATAAGATACCTCTGTTAGAAGGTAGGCCTTTCCCAATAGAACAAATGTTTTGTCTGCAAATTGAGGGGTAACCTGGAAAAGGTAGGCCTTTCTTGATAAACCAAATTTTTTGTCTGCAAATTGAGGGGTAACCTGGGAAACTCTACTTCACTATACTTGGGGGCATGCAAACCTTTTGCGTGCAAGCGAAGAGTGACCATTTACTTTTTAAATTTGTAGGTCCTCTAACCCTTTAAGCTCGTAGGATTGGTCGTTTCCTAACTTGCATAAAGAAAGGATGCGGGGCAAAGCTTTGAAAAAATGCCATTTTTAAATGAGACATCCTTATTATACGACTAGATCGAGCAGTTTTAATGCGGAATTCAAGCTCGTTAAAAAATAAACATAAGCAATGAGCAAATGTTCCCCTAGAGTTTAATCTCATTAAAAAATGAACCAATTTCCGGTAAATAACCATCGTGAATGTATTATCATCAGCCTTTGAAGCCTTGGTCGTGTTCTCATCATCACCTCCACTCTGTATTGGCTGATCATTCACCTCCATTTGATTATTTACCCTTTTTGAGGAACAGCTGCGAAGAGTGATCCTGTTAGCCATTCTTGTGACACTGCTGTGATTGGAACATTCCAAACCTTACCTGGAATCAGTTGCTACCCGAATTTATCACTCATTCCTCAAAAAACGAGTCTCCTTTAAGCTCTTTTCAACTGACTTGTAAAATATGAAAAGATTTCCGAGCAATTGGCCTCTCCAACTCATTAAAGTGACCGGAAGTGCTATCCCTCCTTTAGATTTTAATCTTTTTGGACTTGAGGTATTATTACACAAAAAGATCGAGTGCTTGTTTTATTCGGCTCGTTAAAAGTACCAAAAATTCATCCCTTTTGTATTGTTTTATACTTTTTCGGACTCAAGGGATTATATGACGAAAAGGGATTATTGGAGTTTTCTTTACGTCCCTTTTTCAAACTCTCTAAAATTGAAAAGGACTGAGTCATCCTTGTTGTTAAACTCGTTAAAACCGAATAGCGATAAACTTGTCCATACAGACAAGAACGAGTTTCACTATCGCTAGGCTTGTTAAAACATAGCAATCGGTTTGCCTGAAGGGCAAACTATAGAACAAGCATATGTTATCCTCCTCAAGCTTGACAAAAATAAATAGGTACTGGGCAATGATTGGGGAAAAATTGGGAAGAAAACTTGAAGAAACTTTATTGGTAGCAAATTACTCTTGAACATGACACTTTCACTCCGCATCTGAGTCGGGTTGGGTTGTTCCGTTCACTGGTCATATCACCATGGGTCCACCACACCATCCATATTTGGGGTTAACGCTACCAACCATCATGTCAGTGTCGCCGATATGTTCAAGAGAAGTCGCTCAGAGAATTCACCTGTGTCTCACCGACTGCAATACATTTACACTCCATTCTTTCATGACTGCCACCCTGAACCTTATGTCATCGGATCGTTTTCACCTCCATTAAAATCATTTGCTCCGTTCCGTGTCATTGATGTGGGATTCACTAAGGCCCTCCTATGACGGATCGCTTCTTGTCGACATCAGCTCATTATCTAAGAAGTCGATCTAGGAACACCCCTTTCAGTACTTTGAAGCTTGCATGCCTCAATGGCAAGTTTCTCACTTCCGGCGACAGGTTTACATTAATGGCCTTCGACCGAAAGATTTTGTGTGGTGTTCGACACCAAGTCCCTTATTCACACCACATGAATTGTACTGTAGTACCTTGAGGGTCATCATCATTATCGATGATTCCTCTCACGCCTGTTAACAACTTACATCATTGGCTGGTAATCAGGTGATGTCTTTCCATGTTCGACTCCAGAACATGTCTCACATGGATCGACTTGTACTTTGAGTGAAGATCGAACGAGATTGAAGACCCCGAATCTAGTTTCATCCATCCGGGCTGCGATATATATTTAGGAAAATAAAGACGTCAAATGTACATCATTACTGCATAGATAATCATCCAACCTAAGGGATGATGGCTCTACCAGAATCATCAGTCTACACTTAGACGACTGTCTGTCTTATGTACATGAAAATGAATTTATAAAGCTGAGAATGGGTATGCCCGCCTCAGCTAGATCATGAAAATATTATGAAGATAATGTATTGTATTGTATATTATTACAGGTCGCCTTCCAGCTTGAAAAAACTTCAGATCCTCATGATAAAGCATTTCACCCGACATCAACAGATTAATGACCTCATGCTTTAGGGGGCAACTGTTATAGATATTTTTGGGCACTTCAACCCCAATCATAAATTTCCATAAACCAAGGGCTCTTAAGTCCCTAAAAGTGTTGTTCCAACCTCTAAAAGAACAAGGTCAACTGATTACATCTCCTCCCAGAAGTTCTCCATGAAAAACCACTTAGAATTGGTCGAAACTGGACCATCTCACCTGCTCCATGGTCAAAGTGCGCTGCATCCCACCTAAATACACATGGGAGGTGCGATGCATCTTGAAAATCCCTTCTATGGGGTGTGATGGGCGAGAATGGACAAATGGTAGGGTCAGTCTGCAAGGTGGAGGATCATGGAATCTTCCAGAAACTTCTCCTGTGACACTTGCCTCTCTGTATTCGCCCAAGGATGAGTAAGTGATCATCAATCTCCAAGTGGAATCAAGAACTATCAGGGAGAGGACACTAATCAAATCTCAAAAGCTGACTCACCCCCCGTGCAAAACATCTATATATGGATCCCTCATCCCAGAGATCCAGAGGCTGGAATTTTGTATCTTGTAAGGAAGTGCTGCTGGTTTCTTGGTGTAATATCATAGTGTTGGGTGATCTAAGCTTTTCATGACGTGAAGAAGGGCTTTCTTGCTGAGAGGATGATTCTGGGTCAGAACAATTGGTTGTAATCCTCTTTGCTATTCTTGATTATTAATAAAGCTATTCAATTTTTCCTCCACATTCTTGTATGATTGATGATATATGCATTTGTGTGGTCAATATATATCTGGTCCTATATTGCTTATGATAATAGATCTATGTTCTTGGATAGTGTTATGCTACATTGATTCTACAGGTGCTCTTTGAAGCTTGGTAGACGAGGAAGCGAGTGGCAAAGATCTATCAGAAGGGAGAGGAATCAAGCAAGGAACCAAGTGCAAGACAGAGGTTGGTCTCCTTTATTCCCTTCTTATCTATTTCTCATAAAGGAAAACAAAATTAGTTTTAGTTTTTTTGTTTCTAAGGTAGCTACCAACCTTAGTGGGACTAGCAGCTCTGCATAGACACTAGATTTCCCGATAACAACAGTGATGGTAGTGGATCATGTCCTAGTTCCCTCTTCACTCACTGACTAAAGAAAAAGAGAAAAATAAGGACTCAAGTGAAAAGCTCCATGAGGTGCTTGAGTCCCATCATTGGGTTGAAAACCTCTCCTGAGGCAGCCTAGTGATGTTAAAGAAAAAAGAGAAAAAGAGAAAAATGGAAGGAATCAGATCCCAGGGTGAAAACCTCCCTTGGGGTGCCTAGGGCAGGAAATTAGGGTGAAAACCTCTCTAAGGCATCCTTGTTGTTTTCAAAAAAAAGAGAGAGAGAGAGAGAAGAAGAAAAAATGAATTTTTATTGCATTGCAAGTTTGTAGGAAGACTACAGGGAGCAGAAGAATGTGCCAAGGGGACCCTGACATTCACACCAACATCCATATCACCTCCTCCACACCTTCCTCCATCATTTTTGACATCTCTTTCACCCCACTTTACCTTTTCTTTCAAAATTGTGTTTTCTACAAGAGGCTTTGTGTTTTCTATAGCAGGCTCCTGTAGGAATTACAGAGAGGCAAAAGTGTCTACAAGAGGAAGTTTGAGGGACAAGAACAGCTTTATGAGGAATTTATCATCCCTCTTACCAACTTTAAGCCTCCTTGCCATCATTTCCAAGCCTGCATCACACTCCAAGCATCATTATTTTTTCCCCTGTCCAAGAAAAAACACAGAAAAACAGTTTTTCAGTTTTGAAAAAAAGAAAAAACAAAAAAAGTTAAAGGAGAAAAGGCATCATCAACTTCACGTGAATCTTACCTACTATCCCTCCATATTTATCTACTGTTCTAGCATCATTCTCAAGCTCTGACCACAAGAAGAAGCTAAAGTTTCAAGGGGAGAAGCAGCTACAAGAGCTCATGTAGGAAATCATGTAGCAGCTGATCCCATAGAAGTCCAGCACCAGCAACATGAGACAACATATCTGAAGGTTGGAAAGGCATATGCAGCTCAGCTCCAAGAAAGGAAGAACCTGCAAAAACACACAGCAACACATCAGCAAGTAGAGACAGCATACATAAAGGAAAATGAAGGCATGCAACAGAGAAAGCCACAACACTTCACAACAAATACACTCGGATCATAGGTAAGTAACTAAGTCACTCCTCTATTTACATTTGTGTAATTAGGAGTCATACGAATGCAACAAGATGGTTGAGATTGAACGAGGGAAAGGTGGCCAGTTAACTTGGCCACCTTTATTTAGTTGACTCCACTTATCCGAGATGTCACCCACACGTGCACACAGTCAACTCAAGAAAAATAGGCCAAGGACACGTAGTGGGAGGAAGAGTTAACTCTGATGCAATAATGAGGCATGATTATGAGGAGGGCCCACCATGACCAAGTAGGTGGGGACCAACAGTCCTAATTCGGGCAACGTACACCTTGCCAGCTCAGCACTCATAACCAAAAATATCCATAAAAGGTAATGAGCACTCCTCCCCACGCATTCTCACCACCTTTCCTTCATTTTCTCCTCGTAACTAAGCCACACAACAATATTCTTATGCCCCCACAACCTCGTAACCACCATCATCCATCAATTTCCTCCATATTCTTGCTTTCAGCACTTTCTACAAGAGCACCTACAGGAAATCTATAGGAGGGATAGCGGGCTTCTACAAGAGGGGCAATGAGTCATTTTTAAGGGAGAAACCAGTATTTTTGGCACGAATTTCAATCTGAAGAGGTAGGGTTCATGAATTCCCCCTGTTAAATATCAATATATGAAGGAAGTGGTATCAATTTTAGGATGAAATAAGTCTTTAGGAGGGTAAAAAAACATAAAAGGAATTTATGTTTTAAAAAACAAAAAAAAAACACACAGTCCCCTCTGCTTCCCTATTTCACTCAAATCCTTGTCTCCACCTCCATATTTGTTTTTTCAAAAGAAGTACAGGCAGTATGATAGGGTGGTTTATGACAAAAGAGCCCACTAACTCCACTAGGCTCCATGTACATCCTCAAGTGGTGGACATATTTACAAGGGCAAACTGGATGAATTTCTTTGAGAAGTTTAGATGGTTTGATGATGAAATTGCCCAAGAATTTTCTCTCTCTCTGGTCCCTCACACAAGAACTCACGCTAATGTAACCATTAGAGGCCTCTCAATTGAAATAACCCTTGAATTCATCAGTAGGGTCACTACCCTTCCTCTTGGGCTACCTTGGAGTAAAGATGAGAAACCAATTGGCCACGATACCAAGAATAAATTTTTCCAAGATAATGAAACCCCTGTTGAAGACAAAAATGAAATTAGTAGGGCTAGTATACCATATCCCTGGGATGAAGTTAGCTACCATGTGATCAAACACATTTCTTGTGAGGGGAGGCACAACATTGTGTATGGATATCATTTCAGAATCCTCCATGACTTGAGATATGGCATGGATACCCTAGAACCTCAAAAGCTCGGTATCCCTTACTTTCTCCTTTAGTCCCTCATTGACTCTAGAACCAAGCTACAAGCAGGAAATTCACAACAATTAACTCACCATGGATTAATCAAAATCCTAGTAGAGGAAGCCCTCCATACCTTTACACTTCCTATAGCATGGGACGTTTTCTGAAATATGACAGTTCAGGATGACATAAAGGCATTAACCTACAATGTCAGTCCTGCTGTCAGTGAGGAGGAAGAACAACAAGGAGGAGAAGATGAAGCCAGTGGTGACATAGCAGAGCATGAAGGGAAGGAGGAAAGAAAAGAAATAGAGAAGGAGAGAGTTTAAGGGACAGAGCAAGAGGAAGAAAAAGAGATAGAAGAGGGAGAAAAGGAGGCAGAGAGGGCAGAGCAAGGAGAAGAGTCCCCTGAAATTTTGGAAAGAGAAGTAGCAGTTGCCCTCATTGCCCTCAAAACACCAATCAAGCAAAAGCATAAGAGGAAAAGAAAAACCTCCACGTATTTCAAGGCAAGGAAGAGCACAAAAATTAAGATAGGCAAACCTCAGCCCTCTTGAAAAGTTCCCATTACCATTGAAGATTCACCATATACCAAGGTGAAAGAATCTCCTTCCAAGACACCCATTACCTATGAAAGGGGAGTCCAATATCTTCTACATGGAAGGGAAAGACAATACTACAAGACCCAAAACTAGACCTACAGGAAGCTAAAACAGTCCTACAGGAGACACTGTCCCAACTACGGGAGACCCAAAAGCTTGAGGAAAAGATAGGGGGATAGCAAGATATGAAAGAGGAACCACAAGAGCTACAATAACCTGACCTCCAGCCTAGTCTTGCCTCCTATTACAATCTACCTGAGGGAGGTAAGATAATCCCACAGAAATTTGCAATTCCACTATTTTTCGAATTGGAGAAAGAGAGAGTGAGAACACATAGGTGGATTCAGATAGCCAAGTCCAAAGGAGTTGAGGATATTGGCCACATGGAAAACAAACTCAGGGAAATGGGTAGAGAATTTAGTGTTCTCAAAGACAGAGAAGCCATTACAAGAAGCCACCTTGAAAATGAGAATGAATTAGTAAGGAGGCAGTTGCAAGAGAAAGAGACTCAGCTAGAATACATGGCCAACTTATCCATGGAAGAATTACAATGTAGAACACCAGCCAAATCTTATGGCCTCTATCTGAAGGACCAAAGGCTTCAATTCCAAATAAAAGCTTTGGCACAAAGAGGCACAATGCCTTTCCAAGACTACAAGCAGTTCATGGGTTTGTGTGACCAAAGCACCTCAGAGGATAAAGAAAAGATGGCAGAGTTCTACCTACACAACATGGCCCTCATAAACATGAATGTGTGGGACCCCAACACCAAGCTAGGGGATCTACAATTAATGGCCATGGCCTCATGGATGAACCATGAAGAATTGATGGCAGCAAAAATGAAAAGATTGTTGATAAAAGAGAAGAATGAACCATTAAGGATAAGAGCTAAGCCATCAGATCCTATGGCACTCATCAACACACAGAACCTTCTTGCCAATGACCTTCATATTTCCCCTAAATATCTAGCCAATCAGACACAAGCCATTGCACACTTTGAAGATATGCAAAGGCTACTTGGCAATGAGCATGCATGCATGAGAAGATGGAACACCGTACCCCACAGCTTGTAGATCAGAGAATACCATTCCCCAATGAGGCTGAGGGAGGCACTGAAAAGAGTGCCAATGTATAGCACTCCATACAAAGGCTGAAGGTCAACTAGATTGGCCTCAAACTGAGCCCTCTACTCCTATTAGGCATGCTGGAAGGCAGAAGAGAATAAGAAGAGAAGGAGCAGTGGAAGGACATAGACAGAACAACAGGATTTTATGGAGAACATGAGCAGACCACATTAGAAGCATGGAATGCTAGGGAGGCCACCAGGGCCATAAAAGATGAAGAGATTGACTAGGTTGCTCAGAGGATGAGAAACACCTTCAGTAAGGGGGTGATGATGAGCCTCATAAATAGGTAATTATATGGGCTCATTTTACCTCCTGACCTAGTCAAATCAACCATTCTCTTAGCTTATTATATTATTTTCTGATTATATTTATGCTTATAGGGTGAGTTGAGTTAGTTATTATGCCATGTGGTCTAACATGTATTTAATGCAGATTATTGATGGATTTCGAGGTCAAAGTCAAGGATCTAATGGCCAAACTGTAGCAATAACTTGAAGTAGACATAGGAGAGGACTTATAGGAGGGAATCCCCCTCATTTATTTCTCCTCAATTCGAATTACCCTTCATTCAACTCGGAGTACAAGTAGCCAAATCATGCACTAGAAGGCAGCCGAGCAAGTGGAAGATGATTGAGAGTTATCTCGAGTTTTGGGAGCCAAGCCTCCCTGATTTTAAGGAAGCTGTTGTTAACTTTAAATGTATAAGTAGAGAGGCCTAGTGCCTCACTAGGGTCAGATTTTTTTTGCTTGTGTAAAGTCTACTAAAATTTCGAGCTTATTATTTTGTGACAATTTCATGTAATCTTGCTATTTTTTTTTTGATAATGAAGATGGAATCCTTTTTGAGCTAGCACAGAGTTATCTTAGAGGGCTGAAGCTCTTGGGTTAGGGCCCAATCCAAGTAGCCAAGCTTCTATTTACTTGTAATTGTATTCTTTACTTCAGTTGGTAGATTAGTTTGCTGTTAGATGTATTTTCCTTATGGTTAAGAATAGGTTTCTTTTGATTTTTTAGTAGTTTGATTCCATTTTTACTTTCTGTAGTGGGTTAAATAGTGATTAGAAAAGATTCAAAAGGCTAGAAATAGTGCCTTGGCCTCTATTCCTCCCTCTAGGACCATGATTTGAGACAAAGACTCTCTTGCTGCCCCAAAAGCACAGATTTTCCTCATTCCTAGGACTTCTAGTGTTTGCAGCCCTTTAGTAGGTTGATAGTCCAGTTTTTCTTTGCTTTAGATCATATTTATCGTGTTCAATCCCTAATTTACAATAGTCCTTTTGCATGCTTTCCTTTCTTACAGCATTCCCCAGCATTTCCTTCTATACATCATAGTTTAAGCCATTTTAATGCAAAACTCTGTTTTTCCTAAGATGCACTCATTTCATTGGTTGCTTGATTTTCTTGATTGACTGTCAGTTTCTATGAAGCATATCTCTTCCAATAGTAGGCCAACTTACCAGAAATCACACCCTCCATCTGATCCATGCCCTATAGGTCTTCCAAACCTCACCTCAATTCTGCCCTAGTTTCCTTCATTTTTCATATAACTTCTTCCTCTCTCCTTGAGCAAACCTAATCATATTTCCCTCTCCTGGTGACTCGTGGTAGACCTTAGGCACCATAACACCTCATTCCAACCTTCATCCGCCTTCTCCACCCACTCTCACACCCTCAAAACAATGAAAATTGCTCTCGGCCTCCTCCTGTAGGCCTCATGTAGTTTTCCTATTTTCCTCCTGTAGTTTTCATGTGTCCTCCTGTAGTTTTTCCTGTAGGCTTTCTTTTGAAGGCCGAGTGTGGGAAAACCCTCCAGAAGGCCACCTAAGACCTCCTAGGACCCATCCACACCATCCTACATCCTCTCAAGCTCAAAAACCACCCTCTAATGCCACCTGTTCACTGCCACACTCACACACAATAAATTAGACGCATGATTAAATTCACATAAAAGCACATAAAAATCCAAAATATGTTTTTCTACTTATTTACTTCTAGAAATAGCATGGGTAGATGTTGTTTACTTCCTTGACTAGGTAATGGAATTTCTTTCATGATTTTAATAGTGTTCTTGGCAGAAGTAGAATTGGCTTGTTAATTAGGCTTTACTAGGTTTTTCTTTACATTCTAGTCTTTCTCCTTTATATAGTTAGAATATCATTTGTAGAGTAATATTTCTTTCCTTTCATCACACATAAAGCTTCTTCTAAAATCTATAGAAGTTGGCTTGAGATCCTAGTGATCTTGTGCCGGCTGACCAAGTGACAACCTGCAATGAGAATTAGTACTTGTGAATACAACACCAACACTTCCAAGTTTGTTACAAACTACCGAGTTGATAAAAGTAAACTTGGAAGCCCAGGAGTTGTAGCATTCTTGCTACAATACTGGAGCTCACCATATATTCCTTGCTTCTTGGGCCATTTTCCTTTCATCTTATCGCTACCCTTCTAGTCACACTTGAAATTAAGCTTATTCTTTGACTGCTCATTGCAATGCTTCAACTTTTTGATAGCTCCCTCCAATGCTTGAGGCTCAACAAAATCCATCTGGTCTTTGGATGGTAATGGAAAATCATTGATGAACCTTTGGATATTTGCTTTCTCATCCTTGAGATATGTCATATATCTCAGTAGCTCTATAAATTTGGTTTCATATTCTTCATCTGACACTGAACCCATCATGAGCTCATAGAATTCCTTGGCATTTCCATCATAATACCTCTCCGATAGGTAGCTATTTTTGAAGAGTCTTTCAAATTCATCCCAAGTCAACTTCTCTTCCCTTATTCGCCTGACATGCTTAACATATTCCCACCAGATATCTTCTTTTGCTTGAAGGATAAAAGTAGTTATCTTTTCCTTCATATTCTCTGAATAATCTTGAAGTCTAAAAAATTTCCTCATTCCAGGTAGTCATGCTTCAACATCTTCGAATTTATTCATCTCACCATCAAAATTAGGAGGCTTGGTTTTCTTGAATTTCTCTAGAAATAACCCCTTCTCACTCCTCCAATAATTATGTTGGTGGTGATGATGGTGATGTCTCTGAGAATTAGAGCTAGAATTAAATCCATGCATACTAGTCCTCCTCTCAAGTGTATCCAAAGATATTCCATTATTTTTTTTATCATCCATGTCCATCTTGAACCTTTTCCGAGACTGACATCCATATGCACCATTAGTGTTTTCTTCCTTCCTATCTCCATGTTTGGTCCCCATCTATCTCTACTTTTGTAAATATGAAAGGGTCTAAAGAGTCATTGCATTAACCTACGCTTTCTTCTCTTGAGCTTTTGCAAGCCTTTCCCGTTCTTCAATCTACCTCTCATTATCTACTTTAAAACTTATAATCTCTACCTTCAAACTTCTTAATGTATCTGCTAGATCAAGAGTCTCCCTCTCCTTGTTTCCCAACTAATTTATCCTATCCCACTAATTTCTCTTCTGGCATGTACGGGGAGTCATATGAGCGTACTCAACCATTTTCTCATCATATCTAGCCTTCTATTTCCTACAACATACCACTTTTAGATAAAATAAAAGATTAATCAAAATAATTACCTCAATTTACTTTTGGTGAGGTTATTACATGTGCACAAGTCAACCTAGATTAGCACAATACATTATAATATCAAGAGAATATTGGCTCATACATGACCAAACTATAACACCATCATGTACGTAGAAATAACAATAGAATAACTAACACACATGCATGCATAACAATCTGCATTTACCCTAATGTCCAGTGTTGTGAACTTACTTTGATACCACTCAGTAACACCCCACCCCACATTTACCCACTTTTACAATCTTACCAAGGTAAACATTACCTAAGAGTTACTATGCATGACCCAACTTCCAAGATTTAGTTATGGAAATGGGTTCCACATGTCCAAACTTACCACAACAGTAAAAAAAACATAATAATATTAACATCAGCCTAAATATTCCTAGTGATCACCTTCCATGAGAATAGACCACCCTTCAACATAGCTTTACTACCTAGCCACATGCATTTAGATCAGTCAGTGTGACCAGAGGTCTCTAGTCACATGCATAATAGATCCTTCATGCAACTATGGCCAAAATTTCATTCATTTGAACATGTGGCCATGGACCTACAACCCAACTACCCAGAACTGCCCAGAACTTTCAAGGACATAGTCAACAAGGTTAATTTGTCTATATTATTTGTTTTAGGGAATTTTCTTTCTCAAACTTATCCAATACATGTGAACCATTTATACAAACACTTGGTAAACATAGTACTTGTATGTCATAAGTGCATATATGTTCATTGTTTCATTGGTTTCATCATAATTTCATCAGGAAGGCTTATTGCCTCCTCACACTAGCTACAATAAAATAGATCATGCATCTATATAAAACATTAAAGAGCCTATCAAACATGTGAAAGATAAATAAAAAGAGCTCTTCAATGTAGGTTTTAACCCTATACAGAAATTACCTACAGAAGAATTTTAAAAATAGAAAATAAACAATGACAAGAATATAAAACAAATACATAGATATTTCCCCTAGATCCCAAAACCGGGACTACCATATTGATTTTTCATTATGTTCCTTTCAATGTTATAATACATATATATACATGCCAAAGCATTCATAAACCCCAATCCATTAACCCTATATTAGAACATAACCATAGTTCCCTTGACCAGATCTACAAAATACCATGGGTAGAAAACCATCATGCCCAAAACCATGTGCAAAACCCATGCACAAAACCATAGGTAGGTCCACCCACCTAATATAGGGTCCAAAAAAAATTCTCGGGGCACTGCCCCAAACCCCATGCAGGGTGGCTACCAACCCCTTCAAACCCACCAACACCCCCCCCCCACCCCACGTGCGACTAGTGAAAGAATATAACACACACCCAACAATATCCCACTTGTTCTTTTCTTTGCCACACAGGGGGTCACAAGGGAGCTTAGTCATTGCTCTAGCCTTGCCACACCAATTGTTTCTCTACACCAAGAAAACTTCACAGTGGTCACAGAATTCATCAATGCATCTGCAAAATTTTTCAAAGTGTCCAAATTTACCAGCAGCACCTTTTTTTCCTCCACCATATCCCTCAGAAAGTGATACTAAAAATCAATGTTCTTTCCTTTAAATGATAAGGAAGGTTCTTTGCCAATAAAATTTCACTTTGGTTATCAAAGTCTATCCTTATAGCTCGTTGTATGAACCCGATACTTGAACACAATCTCTACAACCAAAATCATTCCTTGCTTGCATGTGTGGCTTCCATGTATTCAGCCTCTGTACTTGAAAGAGCCACTATAGACTTTTGTTTCCTCATCCAACTAATTGCACCTCCAAATAGGTTAAATGTGTACCCACTTGTAGATATTCTTTGATCCAGATCTCTAGCCCAGTTTGCATCAACAAAGCCATGGATCTCAAAAACTATTTCCAATCTTGGTCTTCCCTGGTATCACAAACCATAATCAGTAGTGCCACGCATATACCTGAAAGCCCGCTTCATTGTTATCTAATGCTTCTTCCCTAGTTTTTACATAAACCTACTCAATACTCCCACTACATTTGCAATGTCTGGTCTAGTACATACCATTGCATGCATTAGTCTACTGCCTACACTTGTGTATGGAACATGGGAAATGTCCTCTTCCTCTTCTTGTGTCTTGGGACACTTTTCAGTAGATAAATTTACACCTACATGAATAGGAACCTTCACCAGTTTACTATCCTTCATATTAAACCTCTCCAGTATTTTCTCAACACACTTTTTCTAGTTTAACTTAGCTTCCTCTTTTCCCAATATCATTTACTTTCCATGCCCAAAATATAGTTTGTAGCACCAAGATCCTTCATGTCGAATTTGGAGGACAATTGGATCTTCAGATCCTAGATAATTTCTTTTTCATTTCAAAACAACAACATATCATCCACATACAAGACTAGGTAAATAACATGCTCACCAATTAATTTAAAATAGACACAGTGATCTGCTTTCCTTCTGGTGAGGCTAAGTCCCCATATATATATGTATCAAATTTCCGATACCACATCCTTGGTGACTGTTTTGACCCATACAAATACGTTTTGAACTTGCATACTAGTTATTTCTTTCCCTTTACCAAAAATCCTTCAGGTTTCTTAATTTATATCTCTTCTTCCAGATCCCCATGAAGAAGTGATGTCTTTACATCCATCTATTCTACCTCAAAATCAAAATAAGGAACAACAAATAAAAGTAATCTAATATAAGCTACCTTGGCAACATGAAAAAAATGTCACCAAAATTGATTCCCAACACCTAGGAATAAACTTTTGCTACCAACCGAGCTTTGTATTTCTCCACCTTCTTCATTTATCTTCTTCTTAAACACCCATTTTCTCCAAATGGGTTTCCTTCTAGACGGAAACTCCACCTCATTTTTGTCTAAAGATGCCATTTCATCAACCATGGTCTCTTTCCATAGTTTGTCATCCTCTAAATCTACTACCTCCCTAACAGTTCTGGGATCATCATCAGTAATAGTTAAATAAAAATTTGAACTAAAATTAGATGGAATATAGCTTTCTAGCTGCCTTTTTTCTCGAAATTATCTTCTCACAACTAGAGTTTGTGGATCTTCATCCTCTGATTCATGTTCTATTGTGGAGTCTAGTTCTTCCTTCTTTAGCTCAAACTATATATTCTCAGGTTCCTTTGGTAGGAATTCATGTTTAATAACATATTTCACCTCTCTAAACACCACATCTCAATTGTACACATACTTCCTTGTTTCTAGGTGACAAAGCTTATAATCTTTTAATCCATCCTTATACTCGATAAATACGCACCTTTTAGATTACTATCCAACTTGGTTCTTTTCTCCTTTAGAACATGTACATATGCATCACAACCAAATACCCTCATATGTGAAAGAGAGGGTTTCTTAGAAATCCGCACCTCATGTGGAGACTTATCCTCCAATGCTGATGAAGGTGATCTATTAACTAGGTAACATGCAATCTCCACCACCTCTACCCAAAATTCTTGTCCTAACACGTCACCGATGAGCATGCTTCTTTCCTTTTCCATCAACGCCATGTTCATTCTTTCTACAACTCTATTTTTCTTAGGTGTGTATGGATTAATATTTTTCCATGCTATACCACACTTCTTACCAGAATCTTCAGATTCCTTCTCGTAGAACTCTCCACCATAATCTGTCCTCAACACCTTTATCTTGTTCTCTCTCTAGTTTTCCACCAGAGCCTTAAATTCTTTAAACTTGTCAAAGACTTCAGATTTCTTCCTGAGGAAATATATCCATTTATTCCTTGAGAAGCCATTTATAAATTATATATAGTACATATACTTACCTAGTGATGAAACTGACATAGCTCCTAACACATCATTGTGCACAAGCTCTAATATCCCTTTCACCCTCTTAGCACTAGAGGGGAAGCTCACCCGATTTTTCTTCCCATATACACAATTTTCACAAAAATCACAATCTATAGAGAAATTAGACATACCTTCTACCATACCCTTTCCATGAAGTATTTGAAGGCCCTTCTCTCCAATATGTCCAAGCTTTTGATGCCATATCATGGTGTTTTCTCCAGAGACCACTAGATTTTCTACTCCACTTTCAGGAACCATCGAATTGTTGCACCCATCAATAGCAGTGCTACCTAAAAGCTTGTAAAAAGTTTCAATTCGAACTCCTTGCATCAATACCAGTGTCCGTAAACATTCTTGTGTGTATATTTTTCAAACATTGTTTTTACACCTACATCATCCATCTTGCTTACAAAAACTCAAATTTGTGGCCAATGCCGGAAAATGCAGAACACCTGGAAGTGTTCTAATCCTTCCACCTTGCAACCTTAGATTGAAATTTCTATGTCTAATGATTCTATATTTTCTATCATCCCTAATAAGACATCACCACCATCATATTTCTCATAGTCGAAGAACCACTCCCTATGGGGAGTGAAGTGAAATGATGCACTTGATTAAATCAACCATACCTCATGATCTATATGTGTACTTGAAGAAGAAGAAGCCAAGTACACATCCCCACCTTCATTTGAGGTGGTTTTCACCTCTAAAGAAGGTGCATCATCAAATCCCTTTCCTTTCTCAAGAGCTTTATATCTACATCGCTTTTTGAAGTGTCCTTCCTTGCCACATTTCTATCACACCTTTACAAGTTTTCCTAGAGATTTAGATCTCCCTCTAGATTTAGATCTCCCACTCAAGGACTTATTATTGTTTCTATTTTGGGACAACCCTTGTACACACAAGGCATCTCGATTTTGTCCCTCCATGTTTTTCCATCTCATCTCCTCTGATAGCAAGAATGAGACTATTTCATCAAACTTCAAGGTAATTGTATTGCTACCTATTGCAACAACTATACTATCCCACGAATCTGGTATAGAACACAATAAAATAGTTCACTTATCTTCATATCAAATTTTATTATCAACAGATAACAACTAAATTACCACAGCAGTAAAGGAATTTGTATGCTTTGTCAACATCTCCATCCTTCAGCCTAAGGTTATACAACTTTTTCTGCAAG
The DNA here is from genome assembly GCA_031772625.1 of Pinus tabuliformis. Lineage (NCBI taxonomy): Eukaryota > Viridiplantae > Streptophyta > Pinopsida > Pinales > Pinaceae > Pinus > Pinus tabuliformis. The sequence goes on along the minus strand of CM062805.1, from coordinate 198,516,409 downwards.
AACAATTTGTTCACTAGAGACTAACAATGGTACAAAGTCCCTAACTTGACCCACAAATCCTTCGTTGTAGCTTCCCCTAATACATTTGATAATGACTTTGATTATTTTTCATTATTCCACTCATTGATGTAACTCTGATTATTTTCATTGTCCACCACCGTTTTTCTTCCATTTGAGTTCCCATTGAGATCAAACATTTCATTTGTTGGGTTTACAAATTATAGAGGAGAGAGACTCTATCAAAAAGCTAAAGAAATTTTAGGATAACCAAGAACCCATATCATAAAGGGGGACTAGTAACATTTATTTGTTCCCTTCACACGTGTTATAATAAAAACTATTCTTTGTATATCTGGCTTCCATTGGATGATTGGAGTTATTACTGTTTCTTTTTGTTGTTTAATTATGATTGTGGTATAATCGCGTTGCTTGCTTAAGGAGATGCACAACCCTAGCTAGCAAATGCATTAAGAAGCACACAACATCACATAGTTGCCCCTTAACAGCCTCCTGCTACTACGGACTGAGCTCCATGGATGCATCAGAGGATGGAGAGCCTCTCTCATATCAACAACAAGAAAATGAAGGAAGATCAAAAGGTTTTTCTTCTCTCATTTCTGCAATGGGCCTGACAAAGAAAAAACCATCAATCACTAAGTTTGTTAAAATATTGGAAGACATTCCTGAAATATCACTCCCTCCTGCCCTTCCCCATAGAGCAACACTTTCTCTAGCGGAACATGGATTAGTCGGGCAATTCACTCAGTTATGGTTATCGACCAAAACTGTGCAAAAATGGATAGAAAGGAACTAGATGGCATCAATAGATGGGAAAATCTCAATTAGGTTTTGTGGAAGAGGTTACTACACCTTTCACTTTGAAACCAAGGAGGATCGAGATCTGATATTTAGGATTAGACCTTATTTTAGGGATACAAGGGGATTGTATCTAAACAGATGGATGCTAGATTCAATACAGAAATGGATGTACCCAATGCCATCCCCATTTGGGTTAGACTGCCACACCTTCCCCTTCACCGTTCGGGGGATGATTTGGTCAAAGCCATAGGAAATGCAGTTGGGAAATATATAGACAGGTGCTAGCCAAAGGAAAATATGCATGCATGTGCCAGAATCTGTGTAGAAGTGGATCTTGGGAAAGGGCTACCATAAGCCATCAAAATCAAAGTGGACCAGTGGATGCACATAGAACATCTGGATTATGAACAAATACCCTTCAAATGCAAGGTATGTCATGAATATGGTCATTTTCCAAATAGATGTACAAAAAAAAAGAAATTGAAAATGAAAAGAGTGAAGATCTTGAAAACAAATGGGAATAGGTTAAAAGAAAGAAGACGGTCCATAAATAACCAAATATATCTTCTTCACAACCCTCCACATCCTCTGATCTCCACCCTTCATCACCAAAAGAAGATAATAATCCTCTTGCTAGCCTTAATCCTTTTGAGCCTCTAGATCCTTCAGCCCCCCCATCCCCTGGATCAAGATCCAAATCCAGGTCCAGATCCCCAAAACATACCCCCAACCCTCCCCATCCCCTCTGGTATCAAACACCCACACCCCTCCCCCCCCTCAGTAGACAGAATCCTAACCAGAAAGTAGTCAAAGGAAGCACCCCCAAATGTAGAATATAAAAAAAAAGTAGGAAGAAAGACAAACAAAGAACTCAGGGATGAAGCAGCAATAAAGGAAATGGAATTAGGAACGCAACAACCTATGGAAACCTTCTTAGGAAGGAGTACAGGAAACAATGAAAAAATCCAGCAAGGAGGGAAAGCAGCCATGCACCACCCAACAAGCAAATAATGATAGTGGTCTCCTAGAATTGCAGACGAATGGAATCATTCATTAAAGAAAATGCCATAAGAGAAGGTCCGGCAAAAGAAAACCTAGATATCCTTATGATTCAGGAGACAAAAAAAAACAGCCAAGAAACTGAAAATATCAAAAAAAATCAAAAATTATGAAAGGGAATAAATATAGGCAATAGGAGCGTCAGGAGGTATTTGCAAAATATGGAAAAAAGAAACATGGGAATTAATAAAATACAAAAAATATCAGCACTGGATCCAAATGGATCTAATGCACATTAGTACAAATGAGAAGTACAGTGTCATAAATATATACGCCCCAAGTCACTACAAGGAAAAAGAGCAATGCTGGGCCACCATAAAAGAAGGACTAAAAGAAATGCAAGCTGGGAAAATAATACTAGGAGGAGATTTAAATTTGGTAAGAAGTATAGAAGAAAAGTTTGGAGGAACATACCACACAGACCCACCCAGGGATATTTTAGAAGAAATAATGGAACAACACAATTTAATAGAAATCCCTCCAAGCAACAAGAAATACACTTGGAGCAATAAAAGAGTGGGCAAAAGAAACATAAAAGAAAGGCTAGATAGAATTCTAATACAAGAAAACATAGCAGTAGTGCACAAATCTATAAAATCAAAAGTTTTACACACCACAGCATCTGACCATAAACTGATGACAATAGTCATGGGAAAAATGGAAAACCATGGACTGCTCCCATTTAGATATAGCTCAATTTGGTACGACAACATAGAAATCAGTGAATTAGTCAAGGAATCATGGGAGCCAAGAGTAACAAGATCACCATAGTATATTTGGGAAACAAAATTAAAAACTGCAACAACCAAATTAAAGGAATGGGCAAGAGCAAACGAAAAAAAAAAAGAAAAAAAAAAGAAAAAATATTTACAGTAGAAAATGGAGAGCATACAAATTGAAAAAGAAAGCAAAGAAGAAGGTAAGCAAGATTATCTAAGAGAAAAGGCAATCTTTTGGGAAATATATAGGGAAAAAAAGAAAGAAGAAGAAGAGGCAAGATTGAAATCCAGAAGTTTGTGGCTCAAGGAAAGGGACAAAAATACATCATTTTTCCACAACACAATGAAGATAAGAAGAGCAAGAAACCAAATAGAAAAAATACAAGTTGATAGCCAAGAGGTTAAAGGTGTGGAGGAACTAAACAAAGCAACCTATCAGAACTTTAAAAACTTACTTTCATCCAACGAAGAAATGGCTGAAAGAGAAGATTTCTTAAAGCACACAATTTCTTTTTTTAAGAAGATCAAAATGTAGCAATGTGCAAGGATCCCATGGAGGAAGAGGTAGTGGCGGCCATATGGAGCCTGCATCTGGACAAAGCCCTAGGGCTAGATGGTTTCACAATAGATTCTACAGATTTCATTGGTATACCATCATAAATGATTTTTTAAGAATGGTGAAGAATGTCTTCAAAAAACAAATAGGAGGCAAAACAAAATTGTCCTATCTTGCTCTAATCCCAAAGGGAGAGAGCCCCTCAACCTTCAACAGGTTTCGCCCTATCTCTCTTTGTAATTCATCTTATAAGATAATAACAAAAATAATTGCAAATAGAATCAAGGAAGTGCTTCCAATAATCATATCTGAAAATCAAGGAGGATTCGTGCCCAACAAGAAAATCATAGATAATGTAATTATTGTACAGGAAGTTGTACACTCTAGTATGCTAAGGCAAGAAAAAAGCCTCATAATCAAACTAGATATGGTAAATGCATTTGACAGGGTCAACCATCCATATCTAATCATTGTCTTTCAGAAACTTGGGTTCTCAAGAGAAATAATGGAAGTCATACAGACATGCATTTCTACTCCATGTATTGCCCCCCTCATAGATGGAAGGCTTAGTGACTTCTTTCAGAGCACAAGAGGCCTTAGGCAAGGTTTTCCTCTCTCCCCCTTCCTATATATTATAATGGTGGAAACATTAAGTAGGGCTCTTGAAAAATAAAGAAAGGAAATAAATATCACAGGGATCAGAATAACAAAAGGAGTAAAAAAAATAAACCACTCACTCTTTGCTGATGACACATTGCTACTGGGAGAGGCATCAACAATAATAGCAAGGAGGTTCAAAAGTTCTCAATCATTTTTTACAGGTTTCAGGTTGGCTATTAAACAATACAAAATACAGGATATATGGATGGAATACCCATCCCAGAACTATGCAAAGGATCTCACAAATCTTAGACATCCCTGTACAGGAAAAATGGACACATTTATTTTACCTGGGACTTCCAATCTCAAAAGAGAACATGAAGACATAAATATGGACTAAACAAATTGAAAAAATGAAAAACAAAATACAGAGTTGGGGTATGATGTGGTTGAATATGGTAGGAAGGGTAATACTAATCAAAGCACTCCTTGTAGCACTACTTATCTGCCAATATGCAATAATCATGGCCCCAACAAGTGCCCACAAACAAATGGAGTTAATCTTAAGAAGATTTTTTATGGTAGGGGGGAAGCAAGAAAACAAAAAAATTATCCTGGTCAGGTGGGAGCAAGTAGTACTATCTTATGAACAAGGAGGCCTATCAATATAGATACCTAGGCTAATGAATGTAGCATTGGGAATGGAAATAGTGTGGAGACAAATTATAGGAAAAGAGAGTTGGTGGAAAAAGACTCTTATATCAAAATACATGGATGGCACCAGGAAAAGACTGCTTAATGGAAATACCCCAATAAGACAATGCACCCAAGTATGGAAACTGGTTAAAAAAACAATTCCATTAATGAGTAGATACATCTCTAAAATCCCAGGGAATGGAAAAATAATTTCAATTGGGAGGAAAGAATCATGGGAAAAGAACCACTACAGACTCATCCAGAAATTGAAGACATACAAGAATGGATGAAAGGTAAAGGTTTCAATACTTTACACTCAATCTCTCAATCGAGCCAAAAGTAGTGGCAAGACTGGAAAATCTCAGCAATTCCTGCAGATTTGGAAGGGCAATGGAGCAAAATTAGGTAGCTCCTAAAAGGAGCAGCACCATTCCACCATGATGAGGAAGATGATTATCTCTGGGACCCAAGTAGTGGACATTACACAGTTAGGACTGGATATAAAATCCTTCAAGAAAAACCAAATCAACAAGACTGGGATTCGTGGAAAATAGCATGGAAATCAAAAAGTTTGCCTAAGATCAAAATGTTCATCTAGACTCTTTTAAAAGGGAGAATATTGACTAGTGAAAACTTAAAAAAAAAAGGCTTTCAAAGCCCTACACGATGCCCATTATGCATGCAAGCTGAAGAAAATATAAGAATGCACTTTTGCCAAAGAATGTTGGTAGTAGCTGATAAGTCCATTGGAAATAAGAACAAATTTTGAAAAGCCCTTGCTGGATTTTCTTCGGACCTTTGAGAAGGCCTACCCATACACAACAAAGAAGAAAGTCACAATTTAGAGAATATGGAAGTGCATTCTAGTAGTACTATGTTGGCAAATTTGGTTGACACAAAACAAGTGAATTTTCAAAAATAAAATTCCAACAATAGGGAAGACCCTCTCAAAAATGTGGGGATTAACTTCTAAAATCCTCAACGTCAAAGGAAAAACACCAACAAATTATAACACTCTTCAACAGGAAGAGCGAGATTTGCTCATCAAAGCCATAATAAATAATAATGGACAAAAAGGATAGAGGAAGATAAACTTAGGAAATATATGGAAAATAAGAATGAGTGAAGAGGAATTGACAAACTGGAGGAAAAATCAAAATAGATATTGTCTATACTTGGATGGGGCCTCAAACCATAATCCGAGAAAGGCAGGGGCAGCGGGAATAATCCTTGACCCTGATGGGAAAGAAAATGTCACATATGAATGGGGATTCGGACAAATCTCAAATAATAAGGTAGAAGCATACAACTTGTTGATGGTAACAAGAATAATAAAAAAAGATAAATTTGAAATCCTATCATAATAGGAGACTCGAATATAATAATAGAGGCGATGGCAAGAAACAAAAATCCAAGCAATGAGTTCATGAACATAATTTTTAGAAGAATCAGGAAGAACTTGGAAGGCTCTCACGATGTAATCTTTAGACATGTCTTGAGAATTCACAATCAACTGGCAGATTATTTTGTAAATGAAGCAGTGGAAAAAAATGAAGGGCATGTTTGTGAAAACCAGGAGGAATATCACAACTTTGTTCCTTAATAATCAACAAAAAATCACAAGTATAAAGCTCACCAAAACCAAGGGAAAATCACAATGATAAAAGAAATAAATAAAAAACAATAGTAAAAAAAAACAAAGGACATATCAATCCAGTAACAGCCAGGAAATCACGGGAATGCAAAGGAAAAATCATGAAACTTCAGACTTTCATATGAGAAATAGTAGGAACAATGATTGCAATCCTGGACACAAGAACACATTGCAATCTATCTCATCAAAGGCGGGTCTCGGGCCACGTTAAAGCACTATAAGAATAGAGGGTGCATTCACAAAAATTGCAGCAGCAATCTTAGTGAAGAAATCTTCATTTTCCATGTTAGTATAGTGTTATGTTGGTTTCAAAGCCCCTCCCTGTCTTCTCTAATAGCCAGCAGTGTTTCCTCTATTTAGTGCGCACCCCATATCCCTTCACTCACCCTTCTTCTTACCTAGCTCACTCACCCCATATCCCTTCACACCCTTCACTCCCTTCACTCAGCGATCCATTGCTATGCAAAGCCCTTCAGAGCATCCATGCCCTCCATTTGCCCCTCCCATTAACTCAACCCTCTTCCCTGACTGTTATAACCAGATTTTGGTCTTCCTTCAATTCTGTCATTCACAGGGACTTTAACTCTATCAAAATACATGGGAAAAACCCGACCGAGCACTTAAACTAGACTTCAAAAAACATTCACCAGCAATTATAATTATCTATGGGTCCGCACTCCCAAGCCATTTCCGCAACATTGCTCCTTCCTTTATCTGACCTCCAATCAAATCAGGACCATTGATCTGCCGCTCGATCTGACGATTGTCGCTTAGCCTGATCAATCAAACTTGCACGACAATCCTCCACCATCAATCTGTACTCACTGTATTTGACGGTTCACATTGATTTTGGGTAGATATCAAGCACAGAGAATACCGGCCCAAAAAGCAGTTTTCTCTCTCCTTCGCTACTACGTGTCACTCAGTTAGTGGAATCGGGCTACCACTCCTTTTTACCACTTATGGTTTCTACCTCGCCTG